>CM055816.1:41737593-41848443 GCA_029582265.1 Zoroaster sp. YZ-2022
ATAGATGTGACTGAAGGTTTGATTGCTCGTGTGGTATATTATTTTCAGGGTACAGCAGAAAACTGTTTCGAACTCTAGAATATATAATACTGCTTGCCAGAGACCCAATCCGATCGTGCTGCCTGGAGCTCAACATCTCCATGAAATTGTGTATTGTTATCTATAAGCCATGTCATTGACCTTCATGGCAGATCAATTCGTCAGCTGTTTCAGGAAGTGACGTATATGGATTTTTGGCATTTTGAGAAAAAAACAAAAAACAGAACAAAACAAAATACCCCCTCTAACAAAATGTTTGTTGAGTGATTGTATAATTTAACAATAACAAGGAGATAATAATAAAGCAGTGCATTAGTTGAAGATTATATAAATGCTTTTCATAAATGACATCACTTTTGACTTTAATCCGTCGGCTGTTTCACGAAGTGACGTATATGGATTGTTGCCATTTCGAGAAAAAATTTAACAAAACAAAACAACCCCCCCCCCCAAAAAAGGCGCTTAAATTCGAATCTATTTTGAGTGATTGATTTTGTATAATTTGTTAATAACAAGGAGATAATAATAAAGCAATGGGTTAGTTGAAGATTATATAAAATGCATTAAGTGACTTATCACTTTTTAATTTGAGTTAATAAACACCAAACCTTATACGTCACTTCGTAAATAATTGTTTATTCTTCGCCCATACGTTTAAGATGCGTTACTTCGAAATCTTGAAACAATTTTCATGTACGTCACTTAGTTGTGCGTCAAATTCTGGTTTGGAGCTATTGTTGGGAGCGCACGTGACGTCACTGTGGAGAATATCGTGCATGTTTCACGAAGTGGCGTATCAGAATGAATCCATCACTTCATGGTACATCTTTTCGCCATACACACGCGTATAAGGCGTCTTTTTCAATTAGCGATTTTTGTTAATTGTAGATTAATAACACAATGAATGTCTTTAAAATTGTCAAAATTTAAAAAAAAAATAACATATTCATCTTTGAGATTCATCTTTGATCACTTTGCATTGATCACTCATTAATTTTTTTTTTTAATTGTCTTCTAACCAATACACACAATAAATTATGACATTCAGTAACACATTTGAAAGTCTATATTGCCATTAGTAAGAAATATAATTTCTGTTCAAATTGTGCATCTGGTAAACAACATCATGTTGAGCAGATGAGTGGAGCAGATAAACAAGGCAGGATACACCCATCAGATTCATTGATTTTGTCGCTATTTTTGTCTACCTATTACAACTAGCCTCCCCCCCCCCCCACCTTTTTAAATGGTAATTTCCCTGTGGGAAAATGTTTAAAAAATTAAACAAAAAAACAAAAACAAAAACAAAAACAAAAAAGATGTATGGTCCCATTTTCGATGAGAACCAGTCTATAAAATTATCCGCAAGAAATGTGTCAACAAAGTTAAAGTGGGACTCTAAACATCTAATCTCTTTTTTAAATATTTTTATAATAACCTATGTTTTGACAATACAATAATTTAGAGGGGCAGTATTGTCACGATCAAAGCAGACTTTCAACAGGGCATGGAATCGGTGCCCTAGTTTAAGATAAACACAGTGACTTTTTTTCAGAAGCGACGGTAATATGACCTCATCATGTAAGTATTATGTCCAGTCACTGGATGAATCTAAAACTAGCACTCTGATTCCATGCCCTGTTGATCGTGACGATAATGTCCCTTTAAACATACATTTTCTCCACAGGAAAATATTTGACCCCATACCCTTAAAAGGCCAGGGGCGCTAGTTGAAAAAGCTCGAAAAAAACTTGCGTACACATTGGGCCAGTGGACAAGATGTGCTGGGAATAATGTACCCGCGGAAACAATGGGTTCGGACATAATGTGCCAGACATATTCTGTTCGTTCATTCTCAGAATAAATTACACTTGTGTTTTCTGTCTCGCTTATCCACTACACTCATTAAGAGGTTGTTCCCCAGGTACGCAATTTCATTCATTAACTGCCTAGCCATATTTCTTGCACGTGGCATTATAGACTTTCAAATGTATTATTGAATAATTTATGCGGTGTATTGCTTACACGAGTTTTGTCTTCACAACACACTTGCACAATAACAACAATAACTAGAAATTCGAGTTTGTTTACACAAACTCTAGGTGTTCGGGAGGAAGTAAAGGTCAAATTGGGGTCACCTTTGTGTAAAATTGTTTTGACAAATAACGATCTGTACAATGGTGCAAATATTGTGAATTTACCTCTTGTGGAAGATTTTGTTTTAAACATTAAACTTTGACTTCCGGTTTAGACAGGAAGTAAAGGTCAAATTGGGGTCAACTTTGTGTAAAATTGTTTTGACAATTAACGATCTGTACAATGGTGCAAAAATGTGAATTTACCTCTTGTGGTTGTTGAGATATGATTTTTTTAAATATTAAGCTTTGACTTCCGGTTTGGACAGGAAGTAAGGTCAAATTGGGGTCACCTTTGTGTAAATATTTTTCGACAATTAACAATCTATACAATGGTGCAAAAATGTGAATTTACCTCTTGTGGTTGTTGAGATATAATTTTTTAAATATTAAACTTTGACTTCCGGTTTAAACAGTAAGTAAGGTCAAATTGGGGTCACCTTTGTGTAAATATTTTTTGACAATTAACAATCTATACAATGGTGCAAAAAATGTAAATTTACCTCTTGTGGTTGTTGAGATATGATTTTTTAAAATATTAAACTTTGACTTCCGGTTTGGACAGGAAATAAGGTCAAACTGGGGTCACCTTTTTGTAAATATTTTTTGACAATTAACGATCTGTACAATGGTACAAAAATTGTGAATTTACCTCTTGTGGTTGTTGAGATATATTTTTTTAAATATATTAAACTTTGACTTCCGGTTTGGACAGGAAGTAAGGTCAAATTGGGGTCATCTTTTTCTAAATATTGTTTGACAATTAACGATCTGTACAATGGTATAAAAATTGTGAATTTACCTCTTGTGGTTGTTGAGATATGATTTTTTTAAATATTAAACTTTGACTTCCGGTTTGGACATGAAGTAAGGTCAAATTGGGGTCACTCACAACTCGTGTTTCATCTACTTGTTAAGTTCTAAGTACATGCCAAGTTTCAAGTTCATGTGAAGTTTGCAAGTATGTGTTTGTTACCGGAAAGTCGCGGGGGAGGAGGAGGAGGAGGAGGAGGAGGAGGAGGAGGAGGAGGAGGAGGAGGAGGAGGAGGTGGAGGAGGAGGAGGAGGAGGTTTCTGATATCATAGCTAGGGTTCAGCATCACGCGATGAGGAAGCATGAGGTAGCAAATGTGTTGATCCTTTTCTCAATGTCTTGGGATATTATCCGAGATTCGCTGCCATACAGAAGGATGGATAGACGGGTGATCGGATGAAAGCATCTTTATTTTTGCTTCTCCATAGATTTTCTAACTTCCAAAATGCATTTCAAGCCAGTATCTTGCCATGTTTGAAATCGATTTTCACTTGAAAATTTCCAAGGAACCCAAGTAGTTAAAGTTGGAGACGATCTGGATGGTTTTGCCTTTGACATTTAGGATTGGGTTGTGAATTGTCGTAAAGAACACGGGTAGCTCTGACTAAATGGCCGCCACTAGAGACCGACTATTCTTTATAACTCAAGCTGGGTATGCCATATGAAATCCATTGTGTTGGCAATTTCCACATATTTTGTGTAATGCCAAGAAATTGTTGCCACTTGAGAACTGATGTTAGCTGGAAGCAATGCGTGACAGCCATCTTGGATTTCTAAATGGCCTCCACTGAAGACAAACCTTTCTTAGCAACTCAAACTATGAATGCCAAAGTCACTTTTGGTTGAAACTATTATTTATCATGCAAAGGATTTCAGAAAGCAGTTCATAAAAAAGCTAGAACCATGGGAAAGGTAGGAGACGTACTTATGCCAAGCTATCGTCGCACAAATAACACAAATTGGGCTACCAACTGCTAAATAGTATTCTAGCCAGCTTGTCATTGGGCAAGTTCTATGGTTAAGAGGTCTGCACGAGTATAAAGCAGAAAGTCGAGGGTTCGATTCCCAGCTGAGTCACCTGTGGATTTTGTTCTCCTTAGACACCCGGAAATTAGCACCGAGTATAGGCCTACAGTGCTTCGTACATACGTTGGTGTGTAGGGAAGAAAATCAAATCAATTGTTTATCTCAGATGCAAACATTTCGTCAATATTATAAACGTATTGCATATCGTAGCACCCTCTTGCGGTGAATTGTACTAAGTGCTCTATATACTTTACGCGGGCCATTTTAACGTATCACCACCACAGTGCGGTTGCAGTATCACCGTTCCAATTACCATACCCTTTCCTATATTTCTATCGGTCAAGCAAAATACTGACCCCTGGGGGCCATCCTCTACCTCTACAAATGTCAAGTCAAGCCCAAGATGGAATATTGTGCCCACATCTGGACAGGTGCCTCCAAAGCATCACTATCTGTTCTTGATAGACTGCAACACCGCATCAAGGGACTAGTTGGTGAGGAGCTTTTTTCCTCCCTTCAACCTCTCTCACATCGTAGGAATGTAGCCAGCCTTTCACTGGTCTACCGTTATTTCTAGGGGGATTTTTCTGCTGAGCTACATGAGTTGGTACTGGCGTAAGTTCCATTTTGGATAGCTTCTTCCTAGAACAGCATTACAATGGAACGACCTTCCTGCTGATTGTTTTTCCAACACGATCTAATTAAGTTTAAGAAAATCAACAAATGTAATCTTGCTTAAATGGTGGATGTTATCGCAAATGTAACCTCACTCTAGTGGCTTTTTGGCCTTGTTTGGGGTGACTGACGGTATAAAACAAATTGTAGTCGAATACTTTTCCATGAGTACCAGTACAGAAAAAGGTAATCGTGTACGAGTAAAAGATACTCATACTCTAACCCCATAGTTGTAGTTGAATACTTTTTCATGAGTACAGTCAGATGAGTACAACCAAATTAATGTACTCGGGTAATAATAACTACGAGTACCAGTATGAGTACTACTAACAACTCTGCCTTTTCTCCAAACTTATATATTATGAGTTTTTCGACCTGATAAATGAGATTGTTATCGGACATGTTTACAGTGAAAACTGTTCCCTGGTAACAGTTAATACTAGAATGGAGCAAGTAACGCACGCAAATCGGTTAACCGCATCATACATACGTCGGTGTAGTGTAAAACTATAATCAATTGTTAATTTCCCTTCAAATTGCTGTACCCGCTAGTCTATAGGATTTTAGCCAACGTTTCTGAGACCGTGGGTTCGAACCCCCCCCCCCCCCAAGTCACCTGTGAAAGTTTTAATTTTCCGCAAGCACTCGGAAATCACTGAGTACACAGTGCTTGGTACATATCATTGGTGTAAAGACAAATCATCTTATCAAATTAATAGTAACAGCATAACCAATACCGCACAACAGAGGTCGCACTTTATATGATTACATGGCTACTGACATAGCCAGTCATATCCCCTTATTAAAAGCGCGATCAACCTTCTTCTTTTGTATATCTAACTTTATATTTATTTTATGAACAAAATATACAATTAATTATAATTAAGGTATAGCATACACACCGTGGATCATCAAATCTATCTCTGGCTTAATTCTAGACTCTTTCCCTAGATCTGACACTAGATATCACTGCTGCATTACTTCATAAAGACCGCCCAAGCCTTTTAATTATTATCGTAAAGACGAGCGGCACGTACTAGTATCGATCCATGAATAGCAATTTCCGTCAGCTATAGCCTCCAATAAGATCCTCTTTTCAATTGATGTTTTTCTTATCGTCGAAGCAAATTTGTCAGCCGAGATACAATGTTATTGAAGAGTCAGGTCCAATTTGTAGGGACAGACGATACAATAGATTTCCATATCAATATGATTACTGCAGGACTACGTAACGTTGGCGTGCCTTGCTTGGTTGACAGACTCTGATGCTTTCACGCTACACATTTCATTTGTTCTCGGTTCCCCCAATAGATTTAGCAGTGTTTGTTCAAATATGTTAATTTATGATGCATTACATGTCAGCAAATTTAAACCCTCCGTATGGACCATATGACATGTATACACTTAATAATAATAATAATAATAATGTATAGATTTATATAGCGTGACCTTTAGAGTACCAGGGTGATTTCCCGACAGAAAGAAGTGTGTATTTGTAAGCAGAGTTTTACATGTTGTACTTCTCCACATAACATAACCAATTGTTTAATTTTTTTCGTGCTATTTGATCAATTTTAAAAGATAATTTTAAATTCTCCAAGCCGTAACTTCTAGTTCAGTCATGTGATTGCATTACGATTGTTCACCTTGCCAAATTTCATGAAATTTCTGTTTCGCGTTTTTCTCGATAAAAAAAATTAACTTAATTTAATTAATTTAAAACCCTGCGGTTCATGGTCGCAATATAATCACACGAACACATGATGGCACTAAATCATTTAGTACGTTTGAATAGCGTGTAAAACGTTCATATAGGGGTAAACAATCCCTTCTCAAATGGTGTAAACAGACTTATTGAGTCCCTCTAGACCCAAGAAAACAATTTCAAGCCAAATATAAAGTTTTATATGGGTGCCAGCCCACAATCCCTTCAAAAAAAAAAGTTACCCAAAACCAATTTTTTTGCACATTTTTTGCACTGCTGACATTCTACTGAGAAACCAAGACATTCTATTTGTCTGGCCATTCTAATACCCACAACTAGACCTCAAACTAAACATCTCAGGTTGCTGGAATGTCTGAGCAACGACAGCAAGTGACAGGATGAGTGATTACATTGGGATTAGTGCGGTAACATCAACATCTGTACAGTTTCAATGGGTTGTCTGCTGGCAGGGGGGCGGGGCCTTACTTTGAAAGCTGCATACCAGGTCAATGGTTCACCCCAGGTTGAATTTTTTTTACCATGTTATCAGGCACTGTATCAATAGAGAACTTATGCAAAGTGGCTGAATTTGAGTTTTCAATGACGTAGTAAACAACAATTGTTTACAAACGTACTAAATGAAATAGCGCCATGCAGCTCTGTAGGGTTTAATTAACCTGCTTTTAGAACTGATAACGTTACAACAATACTTTTCAAAAGTGTGACCCTTTACTAAATAAAATTATACTAATTTATTATACGCCAGGGTCATATTAAAGGTGTGTTATTAAATGCCCCTTGATCTGTCTAGATAACGAGTCAAGACACGAAATGGTGATGCAAGTTTTACGGTCCACCACAACATTTGTTCGTGCATGTGTATGCTAATATGAAAGTGTTTTATGTAAGGCAATAGTGTGTGGCCGGCGACCGTGGTGTATAGCTGTAGGCTATTTAGGCTAGGTATGCCCCGTGTTCTGTGTGCGCACAAATTATGTTTGTGAAAAGGCCATGCTCGCTCGAATGAGCTGTACACAATACATGTAGGGTATAGTGCTTCAGTTCACATAAACTTCCGGTTTTGACTGGAAGGAAAGGTCAGATTGGGATAATGTCTGTGAAAGAAATGTGACATAAATCAAGATATTTATGATGATGCAAAGATTGTACGGTGAAAATATCTTTTGAGGTTCATGAGATATGATTTTTTGAAATATTAAACTTCGATTTAGTGTAATTCCATAAAAAAGTGCTTCAGAATATTTTTTCATTCAAACTTGCGGTTTCGACCAGAAAAATAGGTCATATTGGGATCATGTCTGTGAACGAAATATGACATAATTCAAGATCTTTAAAGGAAGTATTGTATTATCAAATTATTAACTGAAGCATTGTTATAATGTACATTCCATTGGTGTTATTATTTGGTTGTTATGAATGTATCATGCAGCGTCATCAATTAATTTACCCATTTTATGACTTTTCATACATGATGTTAACATTGTTTTTTTAATAATTATTTTAAATATTTTTATGGTATATTTCCCTTTTTTAAGTTGTGGTAGTTATCTGAAAATAGTTTTTTTTAATATGACATGAGCTTTTCTAAGATTTGAAAAAAGCTGTTAAATAAGAATTGAAACTGAAGTTGTGTCAACATCGCTGATCTGACTGCCAAGGGATGCAAGTTCGTTTGCTGAAAATAAATCGACAATGAACACAAATCAAACACACACAAGAACATATTATTATATCACCAAAAACAAAGTAACTATTTTATTAAATTAGTATTCAATCAAGAATAATCACGTATATTTAATACACTGCAAACACTGAGATGTTAAAATAACACCAATGGTACCAAACTTTGTTCTTTCATGGTGTTTTATATTGTGCGAGTTGTCTAATATAAACACTAGGGTGTAGTAAATTTTGGAAAAGTTGGAATTTTAAGTTCTAAATACCCTTACATGATGTTCTGGCAATATCTAAGACATTCCACCCAAAAAATCATCCCAAAAACTTGCCCAACCAAATAAATGGATTATATATTCTACCAAAAAGTGCTGAGCGATCATTTTTGTGAAAAGCGTATGTTTTCTGTTTGATTGTATGTATGGAAATACACATAATTTTTACTTGTTTCTTGTTCAAATAGATTCTCCAATAGATTCTCCAGACTCCAAAATCTTAGAAATGTCTATTTATGAGGTCTCTGAGAGACCTCATAAATAGACATTTCTAAGATTTTTAATTTAACACCAATACACTAAGAGGTCTCTGGATTGTGTCTAAATACAGTCATTTGGGGTTAGTGTCATACTACCATAATGGCTTAATACATGTATGTCAGGGGTTCGAATGGGCAATGTGTACCCCAGCATGCAACATTTTCATTCATCAGGGCTTACTGACTAGCAATTAAAAACAAAAGGGACTCAATGGGTGCTAGGCTTGGTTTGTATACTTTAAGCTGATTACATGTACATAATGTATCCCTGTACAAGGCCATTGTATACAATGTGCAGGAACATGGAAGTTACATGTACATGTATAGTTGTGCCACCATTACATGCCATGTTCTCAATATATGGCGTTTAAATTGGCTTTAATGCCACCAAAGAGAACAAGACCTTTGCAGTATTTGTTAATCCTGCAGATTTTGCTGGATGTGCTCCCAACTAGAATGGACTGTTATCGTATCCGAGTCTTCAGTTTGAGATGTAATATAATCATTTCTGGTGATGTGAAGATGAATGAAGTTTATTCACAAGTGGCTTATGAGATGATAGAGATTTGGTATCGGGCATACTATGTATCTCTCACAGTGTCCGATCCTGATACAATTGCTAAGAACATTAAGAAATGATATGAAAATGGTAGTACATTGTACTACAGGACCAAAAACATTCAGTGGTCTACTTGGATCACAACTGAAAGAGCAGAGCTAGGAATAGTTGGCTTTCAACCAATATCATCTCCCTACTTATCTACCCGAAGAAGTAGTGGTAGACCTCATCTGGGATCAGCTGTATAGATGTGTGCACTGCAGGCCATTATTATAGGGGAGTGGGATGATGATATTGCTGTTAGAACCCGGCCCTCTCTGCCCGATGGTTGACTTTGGCACAAAGAAATATATGTCTTGATGTTCATTCTCCACGTCCAAGTTTTGCACTAAGACGACCAACAACAGCTGTCATTAAGTTCTATGCTCAAAGCTGATTAAGAATCAAATGTCAGCCATTATGCACCGATGGGCCTAAGAACCTTCATTTCATGATAACACTTCTGAAAGATCTGAATGCCACAGAGAAGCGCACTGCAAAAACAGCTATCCTTCCATGCTCACCCAGAGAACCTACTTGTTAATATGCTTCTGATAAGGATCCAGACATTCTTCAAGATGCTGTCACCCATGTGTCAAAACACGTCAAACATGAAGCAATACGGAACATAAAGTGAGGAAAACTGAAGATGTGGAGATTGAAGGATACAGTGATGATGAAGTAAGTGGTGACGAGGTGATGGAGATGAAGAATATTCCCAGGATAAATCAGTTTGGCCCTTCAACCTGGTGCTCACCGTAGGGTTTCAGGCAAAGACATATTGACATGATTGACTGGAGAATGATCATATCACAACCCCACCATTAATTTCAAACAAAACAAATCAAGAAACCATGGGTATGTAGACAGCTCCCCTCATCCCCTCTTCGTGCCAAATTATCCTTGTCATACACAATTGGTGGAACGTGGAGTGAAAGCCGGGCAGTTCATGGGAACCAAAGAGACGGCTTCATCAGGCAAAGAATAGCATTCATCAGGCAAAGAATAGCCATCATCAGGCAAAAAGTAGCCTCCAGATCACTAATAAAAACATTTTCTTCAAAGAAAGACTTCAGTTCCTACATATAAGTTTCACTGTAACTTGCCGACTCAACAATGGCTAAAGTACACCTTATGTGTTTTATGCATGCGTTTTTTTACCATGTAAATTCAAGTTTGGGCTCTAAATTATCCATGTGACATCTCTGGAGGTTATTTGTATCTAACTACACAAGAAAAACATTCTTCAAACATTTTGTACCATGACGTCATAACACCCGACAAGCTGTCTGGGTACTTGACTTCCTGTTTTATGATAATAAATTAAAAATAGGCATCTGGAGAAGCCAGTGGGAGTGATGAAGTAAACAAAGGAAGAATTAGTGAGCCACATAATAGGACGGGCTGTATGGTAGATGCAGTGGCTTGTGGTGAAGCTAGGATAAGAATAGAAGGTCACACAAAGAGATATGACAACAATGGTGGATGAAATCTAGTACTAGAACTGATATAAGTAAAAAATAACTGGGTTATTTGATATATTATATAATAATATTCAGGTAAGTTTTTCCCTATAAATCTACTTGGTGTACAACCACGTAAAAGGCTTGTGTCCCAAGTTGTGTGATCCCCGCTACTGCCGTTACCCAGGTTGTTTGCATCTGACCGGGGCTTGATCCCTGGCTACTCGGCAGTACAGTCCGAGTACAAGTACAACAAAATTAATTTACTCGAGTAATAATAACTACGAGTACGAGTACGAGTATGAGTACTACTAACAACTCTGCCTTTTTCCCAAACGTATATTTTATTAGTTTTTTCTACCTGATAAATGAGATTGTTGTCGGACTTTTTTTTACAGTGAAAACTTTTCCCTGGTAACCGTTAATATTAGATGAAGCCAGTAGAGCACGCAAATCGGTTAACCGCATTATACATACATCGATGTAATGCAAAACTATAATCAATTGTTAATTTCCCTTCAGATTGCTGTACCCGCTAGTCTATAGGATTCTTGCCAACGTATCTGACACCGTGGGTTCGAATCTCCCCAAGTCACCTTGAAAGTGAAAGTTATTTTTTCCGCAAGCACTCGGAAATCACTGAGTACCCTTGGAGTACAACATTTAGTCTGTTTGTAAACAATTGTTGTTTACTACGTCATGGAAAACTCAAATTCAGCCACTTTGCATAAGTTCTCTATTGATACAGTGCCTGATAACATGGTAAAAAAATTCAAGCTGGGGTGAACCATTGACCTGGTAAGCAGCTTTCAAAGTAAATAAACCACCCTGCCAGCAGACAACCCATTGAAACTGTACAGCTGTTAGTCATTGATGTTTGCCGCACATCCCAATGCAATCAGTCATCCTGTCAGTTGCTCCAGACATCGAGGCACCCTGAGATGTGTATTTTGAGGTCTGGCCAGACAAATAGAATCTTTTTGTTTCTCTGTAGCATGTCAGCAGTGCAAAAAATTTGGATTTGGGTAACAATTTTTTTTGAAGGGATTGTGGTGCGGGCATCCACATAAACTTTTTTTTGGCTTGAAATGGTTTTCTAGGGTCTAGAGGGTCTCTATTAGTCTCTTTACACCATTTGAGAAGGGATTGTGTGCCCCTATATGAACGTTTTACACGCTATTCAAACGTACTAAATGATTTAGTCCCTTCAAGCGCGCGTGTTTGTATATTGCGACCATGCACCGCACTGTTTTTTAGGTGTTCGGGTATGTACCCGAAACACCTATTGTTTTTGTTCGTTTTTTTTTTTTTTTTAGGGGTTCGAGCTACAGCGCGAACACCTCTTGTTTTTGTTCGGTTTTTTATTATTATTTTTTTTACTTCTTCTTCTTCTTCTTCTTCTTCTTCTCCCCAATAACTAACGTTATTTTTTCATGATCATGAGGAAGTTTCATTGTGTCATATAATTATATGACCTTCAAATCACCTGTTCTGACCTTTACTTCCGGTCCAAATAATTAGACCAAAGTCAACACATTCTAATGCAAAATTGATATATTTTTTGAATATGAAATTGATATTGAAATAATAAAATATGATACACCTTTGCAAAATATGATATTGACATCATCGTTGATAATTTGATTGAACCGGAAGTTGACTCGAACACCGTGTGTTTGTTCAAACAAACACTTAAGCTCTAGTTACTTCTTCTTCTTCTTCTTCTTCTCCCCCGTGACTGTCCGGTAACAAACACATACTAGCAAACTTCACATGAACTTGAAACTTGGCATGTACTTAGAACTTAATAAGTAGATGAAACACGGGTTGTGAGTGACCCCAATTTGACATTACTTCCTGTCCAAACCGGAAGTCAAAGTTTAATATTTAAAAAAATCATATCTCAACAACCACAAGAGGTAAATTGAAATTTTTTCCACCATTGTATAGATTGTTAATTGTCAAAAAATATTTACAAAAAGGTGACCCCAATTTGACCTTACTTCCTGTCCAAACCGGAAGTCAAAATTTAATATTTAAAAAAATTATATCTCAACAACCACAAGAGGTAAATTCACAATTGTTGTACCATTGTACAGGTCGTTAATTGTCAAAAAATATTTACAAAAAGGTGACCCCAATTTGACCTTACTTCCTGTCCAAACCGGAAGTCAAAGTTTAATATTAAAAAAAATCATATCTCAACAACTACAAGAGGTAAATTCACAATTTTTGTACCATTGTACAGATCGTTAATTGTCAAAATAATTTACTCAAAGGTGACCCCAATTTGACCTTACTTCCTGTCCAAACCGGAAGTCAAAGTTTAATATTTAAAAAAATCATATCTCAACAACCACAAGAGGTAAATTCACATTTTTTGCACCATTGTATAGATTGTTAATTGTCGAAAAATATTTACACAAAGGTGACCCCAATTTGACCTTACTTCCTGTCCAAACCGGAAGTCAAAGTTTAATATTTAAAAAAATCATTTCTCAACAACCACAAGAGGTAAATTCACAGTTTATGCACTATTGTACAGATTGTTAACTGTCAAAAATATTTACAAAAACATGACCCCAATTTGACCTTTACTTCCTGTCTAAACCGGAAGTCAAAGTTTAATATTTAAAAAAAAAACCATCTCAACAACCACAAGAGGTAAATTCACAATTTTTGTACCATTGTAAAGACCGTTAATTGTCAAAAGATATTTACAAAAAGATGACCCCAATTTGACCTGACTTCCTGTTCACACCGGAAGTCAAAGTTTAATATAAAAAAACAAACATCTCAACAACCACAAGAGGTAAATTCAAAGTTTAATATTAAAAAATAATAATACAAAGTTTCTTTAAAAAACATTCTGACGTCATCATCACTGCCCTGACAAAACTCGAACACCTATGTGTTTGTAATATCACAAACACTGCCGTCTAGTTTTTTAGGTGTTCGAGAGCGCAGCGCGAACACCTATTGTTTTTGTACTGTTTTTTTAATTTTTTTACTTCTCCTTCTTCTCAGTGGCGCTTGTCCGGTAACAAAGGCATCCTTGCTAAGCATATACAGCCTTCAAACTTAACACATAAACAGAACATATCACGCAGACGAAACCGTTTTCTGTGACGTCATGATTACGTCATCAGGTGTCGAATTACGCTAAATCAAAGTTTAATATTTCAAAAAATCATATCTCATGAATCACAAAATATATTTTCACAATCTTTTTATCATCTTAAAGATCTTGAACTATGTCACATTTCGTTTTCAGACGTGACCCCAATCTGACCTTTCCTTCCGGTCGAAACCGGAAGGTTAAGTGAAACAATACGCTGAATTACTATTCCCTGTATGTACGAATAGACATATTGCGCGTGCACAGAATACGTACACACAGCAATATACGGAGTTTAATATTGGCCTACAACGTAAAGGCCTTGTCACACGGGGCAATTTTCGGGCAATTTTCAGGCAATAAAAGTTGCTGGCAATGAGATTGCTCGGAGATTGCCCTGTGTGGCATTTCATGCAATCCAGTGGCAATGAGTAGACTATACTAGCTGGCTTTCTACTTTGAGGCAATCTGTCGAGGCAATCTCCAATCACATTGCGTATCAGTGATCACGTGACATTTTATCACAAGCTAAACATTTTCAGCGGCGGCCATTTAATTCTCGTTTACATGAAAAAATACTGAGGAATTTTGCCGTTCTTATTAACTCCAAAGCAAAATACAAGAAAATAAAATGGGTTACCGAGAAAGAGGAAAATATAATTGCATTATTAAGAGGTAAGTAGACATTATTTAGAGGTTTATTGGCCTAGAATGTGCGTTTGTAAAGTAGGCCTATCGTAGACATAATTATTGCATGCACAATCCAATGGAGGTTCGTGACGGACGAAACTGTTGTACTGCATCTATTTCGTAAAAACTATACTGAGTCTACTCTTTCGCTGTTTTTGCAGTGTACCTACATGATTTTAAGTTTGCATTTTAACTAAGGATAATGACTGAGCATGGATAGATTATTGTCCAGAAAAAAGTTTAAAAACTGTGCCATGCAGTCCAAGTCAAAAGAGCATCGTAACTCGCCTACATATATGTACAGTACATATACATGTATGCAAATCCATGTAAATATATACATGTTCGTGTGTTGTTGTCTCTTCTGCAATTCTGCATGTTCTTCGTGTCAGCGAAATATATCCCTAACTCAACCTAAAGAGATGCTTTTACTTGATTAGTCTGCTAGTTGTAGCCACAAAATTGTCATAGGGGCACCTGTTTTTCTGAGCTAGGTTACATTTGTTGTTTTGTTATTATTAAGCATAAAAAGTCTGTCCCTCTATGCTTTAAAGAAAGGTCAGGTCTTATAACATAAAAAAAAGATGAAGAGCCTGCATAAAAAAAGAAAACTAATAAATGAAGAAAAAGCTGCAGAGGGATGAGTTAATATGAGTTTTAATTGGAAAATAAACATGCAGGTGTGTTGGTGGACAACATGTGTACACCAATTATAGAGGGCATTCTCTTACTGGAGTAATACATGTTGGCCTTTCCCCATTCAGAATTTATTTTTTCACAGAATCATTTGAACATTTATTTATATTTTGTATTTTAGCTCTCCAGTATGCCGAGTAATTGGAATTAGATGCAATGGCTGGCATCAGTGAGAATCAGTTCAACAGCCTAGAAAGCATCTAAAACACAAGCCCCAAGGTAACCAATAAATCTGTGGTGCAATTATTGTAAATGTGTGTGTGTGTGTTCAAGCACTGGCCGCGTTATGGGGACAGAGAACAAAAGAGGGATCCGGAATTACTTAGCTGTGGGGACATTTTCATTGTCCCCACAACGTTTTTAATCCCCAAAATCCTTTGTATTTTATCCCCACAACGCCCCGTGCGGGATTGTGTGTGTGTGTGTGTGTGTGTTTTGTGTTTTTTCTGTGTGTTTTGTTTGTTTGTTTATTTTTTTAAAACCTTGTACGCGTTACCAGTACAAATTACCCATGGCTGTCCTTTCAGTGCAATTTTGAAGCCAATCAGAGACACCTTTTACAGGCTCATTGATGAAGCTCCAATAATTTTTGTTAAATGCCAGATGACGAAATAGTCTAATCGTTAAGTTGCCAGACTTCGGTATTATCGACCCGGGTTCAAATCCCAGCGGTGCCATGACGCTTTTTCTTTTTCATTTAAAATGGTTATGCAACCACTTAAGTAGTTTAAAATTCAACTCAAAGTAACGAAAGGTATTGGTGGCGCAACCCGCTGGTGTTGGGTTTGGTGCAGGAGTCCCAGGTTCGAATCCCAGGGACTGCACTATTTTATTATTAAATGATTACGCACTCACGATTCATTTAAGTAGTATTAAATTCAACTCCAAATACCAACAGGATAAATGGCGCAAGCCGTTAGTCCACTGGGCTGTCAATTGCGGCAGTTCCAGGCTGGTACGTCCGGGTTCGAATCCTGCTCCTGACACATAGAGACATATGGCAGCTGCTGGCTGCGGCAATGGCTTGGGGACCGCCATGTCTCTCCCCCGAAGGTTTGAGCGTGGAGGAAATGTACGGACGGGAGGGAATAAGGAGGGACCGGGAGGGTAGCGACCTCCCAGAAGTGTGCTATGGTGATCATCAT
The DNA here is from genome assembly GCA_029582265.1 of Zoroaster sp. YZ-2022. NCBI lineage: Eukaryota > Metazoa > Echinodermata > Asteroidea > Forcipulatida > Zoroasteridae > Zoroaster > Zoroaster sp. YZ-2022. Next base: position 41,753,927 of record CM055816.1, read on the forward strand.
GCCGGGGTGTCTCGGACTTTGAGTCATCCGAATACCTGGTCGACACTCTGACTAACTCTCCGCACTTTTTTACAATAATTATTATTAATTTTTTGTTTCAGATACAAACATTCTGTTGCGTCTCTATTGTGTCTCTCCAACAAGTAGGAGGCATTTAAAAAAAACAAATCCATTTTTAGGCCAAATTTGGCAAAAACCACGTTTTTTTCTTTCACCTCGAAAAAAGGTTGTCTGCAATTCTCTCCTAAATTACACAAAATCAACCACTCGGTCTGCAGAATAAAGCCAGTTATAGTTATAGTCTATTTGGGCCAATTTTTAATTTCACTATTTCACTCAAATTGTTCATAAAATTTGGTCTAAAAGTTGGTAAGATAGGCCACTCAAATTACCACAAATGTGTTCTAGGCACTCTATTACGTCTCTCCAGCAAGTATTAATCATTTTGAAAAAATGAAATTTTTAGGCCAAATTTGGAAAAAACGACAAGGGGTACCCCTTGTCGTTTTTTTCACCTCGAAATTTGTTTTTATCCGATTGGCTTCAAAATTACACAGAATGAACCAATGTGTCTGCAGAATACAGCCACCGAGTTACAGCCTGTTTGGACAAGTTTAAAATTGTGAAATTTTACCTATATTATTTCATAAAATATTGATTTTCTTAAAAAGTTGGAAAGATAAGGCCACTCAAATTACCACAAATGTGTTCTAGGCACTCTGTTACGTCTCTCCAGCAAGTATTAATCATTTTGAAAAAATGTCATTTTTAGGTTAATTTGAAAAAACGACAAAGGTTTTGTCGTTTTTTTCACCTCGAAAATAAAATGTCTCCGATTGGCTTCAAAATTACACAGAATGAACCAATGTGTCTGCAGAATACAGCCACCGAGTTACAGCCTGTTTGGACAAGTTTAAAATTTTGAAATTTTACCTATATTATTTCATAAAATATTGATTTTCTTAAAAAGTTGGAAAGATAGGCCACTCAAATTACCACAAATGTGTTCTAGGCACTCTGTTACGTCTCTCCAGCAAGTATTAATCATTTTGAAAAAATGTCATTTTTAGGCCAAATTTGGAAAAAACGACAAGGGGTACCCCTTGTCGTTTTTTTCACCTCGAAAAAAAAAATCTCCGATTCGCTTCAAAATTACACAGAATGAACCAATGTGTACATATTACAATAAATGTGTTATTTGAGGGTTTATTTACAATCAGGAAAACCACCAGTTCCAAAAGTGCCTTGAATTTTTTGCCAAAAATAATGATGGTTGAAATGTATTTAAGCCAATCTGCCTAATTAAGTACACAAAAGAGTTTGACAAAGTCTTATTATTATCCCAGTTAAATTTAACACAGTTAACAGACATTTCTTAAAGATTATCCTGAAATGTACATGTTAATGAATAGTTATAGAAACCCCATTGCATTGAATACTGGTTTTGTGTTACACAATGCTTTGTCACAACTACATGTATGGGCATTGTTCATTGAGAGTTTCATATAAAAGGATCACAGTCATTATGAGGGATTTCATTTGTATAATACTTGTATATTTCTTTTATTAATGTTTGTTTTTTCTTAAGCAACATATTCTTGTATTTATTTAAATTCTAGTTAGTTGAAATTTGATGTTATTTCTGTTAGTAGGGTGTGGGTTGTATTCAATAAGCAAACATTGTTTCCTAATTCCTAACCTATTCCTATTCCTAATTCCTATCTCCTAACTTCCTAACCCTAACCCTAACCCTAATCAGGGTCGTAAATTCGCGACCTCGGCAACTGCCACTTTTATGGTTATGGTTATGGTTAGGTTATGGTTAGTTAGAATAGGGTTAGGTTAGTTAGGTTAGGGCCACCTTGGAAAGCAGTGTTACTCACTGAATGGTGCTACCCTGAATAAAGAAAGCTTAAATAAATAAATTATGTAGCCATTTTGGATGCTTCATTTTGATATTCAAAATGGGAAATGTGTTGACTTTTACAACAAATGTAAAAAGAAAGAGTTAAAATGGCTGCCCCATCAGCCAATGGTAGGGCAAGATAAGACGATGTTATGTTTGATGATCGGTTGATGGTTGGCATAGCTCATGATTTTACATTGTTTCATAAATTCACAATGTTTAAAAAGCAACATTTTGCTTGCACTTTTTGTTGAAGTACTAGTTCCTTCAGGATTCAAAGAAAATTATTTCATAAAAAATTCAAAGTTAAAGATGACTAAACTACTAACAATTTAATATATAATCAGTTGTTTACCTCACAGCATGTGTCAATCATATATTCTAATTATTCATTTAATTATATTTGTAAATAGACATGTTTATGAAAAACAAATTCTTATTCAGTATTAAAGGTAATTATACATATAACATTGATTGAAAGTTCCCCTTTCTTGAAAAACAACTGTTACTTAGCAGTTGATTCAAATGAAGATTAAATCCTTCTCTATTTACTTCAGTGATAAAGTAGGTTTGCTTTTGAATTCAGATGACTGGAAGATTGAGCCATATCCAAGACAAAGATAATCTAACAACATATAACTTCATACTAGTGACGAAACATATGGTTGTGTAAAATGTTATTGATTGATTTCAAAATGTATCGGATATTTATGAATAATCCATTTGTATTCATAGCTTATGAATAATTAATGTATATTAATGGTTATGGATAATTCATTTGTATCTGTTACTCGTGAATTTGTATTTAAAATACTTCATTTATTATGAATTAAGTTACAAAAATGAATTTAAAAACAACTGAATTATTCTCAAATACTTTGGAAGAAGTCAACATTGAATGATTGTTTCTTAAATCAATTATTCAAATATTATCCCTCCTGTCTATATATAATTCTGCCTTGAGATACTTTGTGCTTCATTCAGCTTTGTAAATGTTCGCAAAAGCTGCACAATTGTAAAAGATGCGAAGAACAGAATGTTACATTTTGATCCTAAATTGGAATTTGTATTTGTTCTGCTTTTTAGCAAGGGTTAATGAATACATGTATACATCAGATTACACACAAAGTCACACATACAGCACATTCCACGCATAAAGTGTACAGACTTTACATGTCTGCATTATTTCTTATAATAAAGCCTTTGATGAAATGATAATAGTATAAAATACAATTTAAAATATGGGATGATATATTCACATGTGCTTCCCATCACTTATTTTTTAATATTGCAGTTTTTGGGAATTGAAATGTACTGATTTTTTAACACATTGTACAAATAAATATAATGTTTACTTGAATTACATTTTAAGTGTTGAATGTTAAAACAAATTTGTGGTAAATTGTTTCATTGTAGTATTGAAGTTAAGCTACGACTAGATTTGTTTTCACAGAGCGACATCGTGGCTCAATCGTATTGAGGCTCAACAATAGACTGGTGCTTTTCAAAATTAAATGTGGTGGGTGGTGATTTGATGTTATGGAACCAGACAAACAGATTCAGTTTGCTACAAGTAAAGTTAAAGATGTAGACAAGCAATGGTAGACTTTGGGGTCACTAGAGGGCAGCAGACCGGTCCTTTTTCTACTGTTTATATAATTCTGGCGCATGTGTGAAATATCAAGAACAATTGAATAGTTTCTGCTGCCACCAAGTGTTTTAAAGTCTCGCATTGCTCCAGAGTGCATTCATTTGCTAACAATTGACCTTTGTATTTTCAGAGGTCACCTGTGTGCTTCTCAGAGGTCACTTAATCAAAATAATAAGCTGAAACATCGGTTCTGTGTGTTTGTTTTCAACCAATGCTACAAAACTTGATTTCAGGAATGTCCCATCCTAACTAAAATACCGAGTCGATGCCAAGATCAAGATGCCCCATCCTAACTAAAATACCTAGTCGATGCCAAGATCAAGATGCCCCATCCTAACTAAAATACCTAGTCGATGCCAAGATCAAGATGCCCCATCCTAACTAAAATACCTAGTCGATGCCAACATCAAGATGACTGCATTAAACCATCCTCTCTTGTTTTAAAGCCAACTCTTTCCTAAAAAAAAAAATATATATATATATATATATATATATATATATATATATATATATATATATATATATATATATATATATATATATATATATGTATATATATATATATATATATATATATATATATATATATATATATATATATATATATATATATATATATATATATATATATATATATATACACTCACTAGGCCATAAGTATTGCAACATTAAAATTCACACCAAAGTTCAGTTTGGAGAACTGTGTTACAATAATTTATTTTATTTTATTTACACTATTTAACACTTTTGAAATTGCCTTTGTTTTGAAGTCAATGTTCTTTTTACTGTTCTTGCTATGTAATACACGATCGATGAAATCGGATTAAATGATTATCTCACCTGTTACTGTAAAGTGCTATTTTGAGCATGTTGCAATACTTTTGGCCAGTGAGTGTATTAAATATATCAGCACATTATTTCACATTGTGAATTTAAGTAAGGCACTATATTTCAAACATTATCCATTGTCAAATTTCATTGATGTCAGGATGTCAGACCCATACAAAATGCAATAAACTGTACATCTAAATATACACACTCTTGCCTCCCATGAAACCCATGATACTATAACAGAGGCTGCTTCAAATGAAAACAAGTGTGACATGGTCTACTGAACAAAACAAAATCCTGTGTGAGCACTCACTCACAAGATTAATTTCCCTTTCCCCCTTATTTTACCAACTGAATTTCTGACAACTTTTCTGACAAGTTTAAGTCCAACAACAAAGGGAACAAAAGAGGGGAACAATAGGGTGTCCTCGGTTTACACCATATACAAGACTGTGTGTGTGGGCTTACACACCATTCGTTGTGGGGTCCAAAACACAATAGAACAATTGGACCCTATACAAGGTAACTATAGAAAATCTTGTACCCCACAGGAGAATTATAAGGAAAAGGGATAATAGAACGAACAAAGGAATACCCCACAAATCAATGTGCGTGTGTGTGTGTGTGTGAACTTACACACCATTCGTTGTGGGGTCCAAAACACAATAGAACAATTGGACCCCACAAGGTAACTATAGAAAATCTTGTACCCCACAGGAGAATTATAAGGAAAAGGGATAATAGAACGAACAAAGGAATACCCCACAAATCAATGTGCGTGAGGGTGGGTGTGTGTGTGTGTGTTTGTGGATGATTGCATTCCTCCTGACTGCCCTATGATCCACTCACATGACCCCACCAACCTACATTGAAGATTGTGATTTTTATTTTCAAAAAGCAATTCTTTTTAAACTTTATCCACAATGTTGTATTCTTTCCCAGTGAAAACAGGTCAACTCGTATGCGTGCCAACTCGTACTATTACCAACTCATACTCATTTTGGTCAACTCGACCCGTAAAAATATTTATTACTGAATATTTACTGGCATGTGTACGGGTTGACATCCGGTTAATTTAGCTACACTATAGTGTCTATAGTTCCTCATAATACTAGTAGTGCTTATGTCTTGTGTGGTGATGGATGCATTGCAGTTTACTTGATACTAGCACTTAATTTTCTCACTAAAGTAGTCCAGAAACAAATATCAGCACATTTATTGAGATAATGAAACAGTCACATCATGGAGGAAGGAAGACGTCACATGTAACTTTCTATTCCATTCTAAAACCTAACTTAAAGGCATTGTTCTGAAGGGATCATTTTTCTAAAGTTGCATAAGTTTTCTGAAGTTACATCAATCCATCATCCTGATAATAACATATGAGGGCATTCTAAGTTATGTGTGTTTTGTTAGCATGACCCATTATTCTTCGTCCCTCTTTGAAAACATTTAATATTGTTTTTACATGATTAGTTTATATTTCAGATCATCGGTATCCATTTGTGCTACTGCTACAAGGTGCGTCAGAGTCTGTGTAACTTTGTGATCCAATGGCCAGCATTTGAAGTTTATCCATTCATCAAAGGAGTTAATGTATGATTCAAATTATTTTATATGGACTTATCCTATCTGTGGCAGTCTTTACCCTCAAGAGAATTGATTTTTAGGACCTCAAGACATATCTAGGTCTTTTTAGGAATTTCTTTAACATGTTAGAACAAAATTAGCACTGAGGAATTCTTATATTTTTGACTGGACCCAAACATCCTCACAGAATGTAGTTATTAAGCAATATCTGTTGGTGATCTAGTAAAATGTATATTGCCGACAGTGAATCCCTGGCAGTTGGGCCATATAAACATAGTAAACATAACCCCCAATCTTCATTGCATGGGTGTGTCAGCCTTGGAATACCTTTTGCCAGATCACCCAATTAAAGCACTAGTATAAGGGGCCCCTTATACTTGTATTGCTTGTTGCCCTCCCTTCCTAGTTCTTGGATTCTATAGTGCTGCAATGATAGACCAAAGAATTTTAGAAAACAAATGTGTTGGTTCATCACCAGTGGCAGTACATGCCATCACTAAGAACTTGGGGGGAGGGGGAAGGCATTTTATTCCAACATTACCGATTCCAATGACAACCCCTGAATGTCACCCATTCTGAACTCACTAAATCGTACATACAGAGTGTACATTTATTTTAAATGCAGATTGATTCTGTTTTCTTGTCAACAAAAGATCATGGTTGGGTATTATTTACACTGAAGTCATTTCACTTGTTACATGTGTAAGACCATGTACACTCATTTCTAGATTGGTTACAAGTATAGGTTATAAACAGGTCAACAAAGTGGTTTCAATTGATTGTTGGGGAGAGAAGTGTGTAACCACAAAAGTCAAGTCATGAAACCCAACAGACAGTTAAAATAAATATGTATTTCATTGTTTTATTAGCAATTTACAAGCACCCATACAACTCTTTGATTATTTCAATGTCTAACAATTTATGTACAAAATGGCATCTGATCTTTAGGTTGTAATTCTGTAGTATGGATGCAGCTACAGACATTTTGCCAATCATGTGTACAACCTTGAAAATGTAAAAATCAATGTAGAATTTGTTTTCAAATTTTATACATTATTTTTTAATTATTTGCAGTATAGGTGAAAACAAAGACAGTTTATAAGCATGTCACAATAAGTAGATGCTTGATTACAGTGTCACTATCATTGTCAATTTATCATTATATTTTTGTTAAAAACTTAACCTGAAAGTGAAGTATATTATAAATAAAGATTAAATTTATTTTTGTACAAGACTTAATACCAAGAGATAAATACCAATGTTGGCTTCATTTAAATCTAAAATTGAAAGGTTTTTCCATAAACAAAGTGAAAAGGGCAACCAATTATCAGATTTGATCCAGTGGATATAATTAGGTGTTCGAGCGCGTAGCGCGAACACCTATTGTTTTTGTACTGTTTTTTAGGTGTTCGAGAGCGCAGCGCGAACACCTATTGTTTTTGTAGTTTTTTTTTCTTTTTTTTTTTCTACTTCTCCTTCTTCTCAGTGGCGCTTGTCCGGTACCAAAGGCATCCTTGCTAAGCATATACAGCCTTCAAACTTAACACATAAACAGAACATATCACGCAGACGAAACCGTTTTCTGTGACGTCATGATGACGTCATCAGGTGTCGAATTATGCTAAATCAAAGTTAATATTTCAAAAAATCATATCTCATGAACCACAAAATATATTTTCACAATCTTTGCATCATCTGAAAGATATTGAATTATGTAATTTTTCGTTTTTAGACGTGATCCCAATCTGACCTTTCCTTCCGGTTAAAACCGGAAGTTGAAAATTTCAAAATTTCAAAAAATTATATCTCATGAACCATAGAAGATATTTCAGGGTGTATCAAAAAAAATGTCCCACTATGAAAAATTGCCCTGAAATTTATATTCTATAATTTTTTGAAAAATCTTTTACATAGGTTGATAGACAATGGTTCAGTGCTTTTTTTGTGCAATTGCACATACTCATCATGTCACGCATGATTGAGCACAGGCTAATTATGTAAATTGCGACACATCTGTTTTGCGCGAAAAAGTGCTGGGTTGAAAACAGGATCTGAGACCATGACAAACAACGTTAGGTATGCCCTTTGTTTATCACAAATTGCCATTACTTTTGAATTAACCCTTTCACACTTTCAGTCCTCAACTTGTCCACCATTTCTTTCCTGGCAGATTTGGGCCCTCCTCAGCATATCGTACACTGCACGCCGGATCAAAGCTCTGTCCCTTCTGAGAACATTGACTTCTGCCGTTATGCGTTCCTCAATGTCATCCAGGTCCCTAGGTGGAGTAACGTACACTTTTGACTTAAGATGACCCCACAAGAAAAAGTCAAGAGGGCTGAAGTCCGGTGACCTCGGGGGCCATTCCACGTCACGGTGTAGGGCAATCACTCGTTCTCCGAACAGTTCTGTAAGGCGGTCTGTTACAGTCCTCCGTCTGTGGGGTGGGGCACCATCCTGTACCCACCACGCTCTTTGAAATCGGCCATTTCTGTTGCGACGATAACGGGGCAGTTGGTCAATGACAGGAACAATGTTCTCGTTAAGCATCTGCAGATAATGCTCACCGTTAATGTTATGGCGGAAGAAAAAAGGGCCGATAATTGAGCCATTGCCTCCCAAACCTATCCACACAGTCAGCTTGTGTCTATCGTCACGACGTTGATACTGGAAATCAAGGGGAGCGTGTCCACGAGGGCAGTACTCTCGGATATTGTGAGTGTTAACTGATGCATTGAGGGCAAAGCCTGATTCATCCCCGATGATAAGATTGTCCAAGAATCGTGGCGGTTGTGCAAGGAGCCATCTGCAGAAGCGCAGTCGTCGCTGTTGATCCCCAGGTAGAAGTTCGTGACGCTTAATCATCTGATAGGGATGAAAGTGAAGGTCAACACGAGTTATCCTGTTGAAAGTGGCTGATGGCATCCCAAGACCATTGCGTCGGCTGCTGATTGTCTGAGCTCTTCCTTCTCCTGCCTGTTGCTGCTCAACGAGACGATTTCGGACAGCTTCGATATTCGCGACAGATCTGCCAGTTCGTCGACGTCCAGATCTTCGCTTATTCAGATTATGACTTGTTCCCGTCGTTCGGTACTTCTGTGCGTTTCTGGAAACTGTTTTCCTCGATGGGCATCGCACATTTGGGAATTCCTGACGGAAACTCCGGAGGACTGCCCCAACACTGTTGGTACGATGGTATTCTGTTACCATGAAAGATCGCTGTTCAGGGGTGTACTGTGGCCTAACCATCCTGGGAGTTTGCTTTCAATGCAGAAGTGAGGGAACTGTGCACCCAGGGCCTACAAATTTATCCCATTTGCTTGTAATCCATTATGTAATTAATGATGTAACAACTGAACATTAGGTCCGTACATTTCAGTTGAACTGAAATGTGTCAAGGGATGTGCCGAGTTTAAGAAAGTGCAAACACCTGGTGTTGCACCATTCTGGGGACATCCATTCATTGTTTACATAACATGACATAAGAGAACTGAGTGCACTTTCCCTGTCATCTTGGCACGTCTCCCAACCTCAATGACTTGGATTAATCCTTAGAAGGCAGATAACAGGCAAGTAGCTAGTAAATGCTTACGACAGCAAAGAAATGGTAGCCACCTGGAGAGCAAAGGGTTAAGGCAATTTCCTGAACATTTTGAGGACAAGGGCATACCTAACGTTGCTTCTCATGGTCTCAGATCCTGTTTTCATCCCAGCACTTTTTCGCGCAAAACAGATGTATCGCAATTTACGTAATTAGCCTGTGCTCAATCATGCGTGACATGATGAGTATGTGTAATTGCACAAAAAAAGCACTGAACCATTGTCTATCAACCTATGTAAAAGATTTTTCAAAAAATTATAGAATATAAATTTCAGGGCAATTGTTCATAGTGGGACATTTTTTTTGATACACCCTATTCTCAAAAAATGTTTGATAACATCATCAAAGTTCAGAGCGCCCCCTAGTGGCATTTTTTTTAAATTGAACCAAAGCAAGTACTAACGTTATTTTTTCATGATCATGAGGAAGTTTCATTGTGTCATATAATTATATGACCTTCAAATCACCTGTTCTGACCTTTACTTCCGGTCCAAACAATTAGACCAAAGTCAACACATTCTAATGCAAAATTGATATATTTTTTGAATATGAAATTGATATTGAAATAATAAAATATGATACACCTTTGCAAAATATGATATTGACATCATCGTTGATAATTTGATTGAACCGGAAGTTGACTCGAACACCGTGTGTTTGTTCAAACAAACACTTAAGCTCTAGTTACTTCTTCTTCTTCTTCTTCTTCTCCCCCGTGACTGTCCGGTAACAAACACATACTAGCAAACTTCACATGAACTTGAAACTTGGCATGTACTTAGAACTTAATAAGTAGATGAAACACGGGTTGTGAGTGACCCCAATTTGACCTTACTTCCTGTCCAAACCGGAAGTCAAAGTTTAATATTTAAAAAAATCATATCTCAACAACCACAAGAGGTAAATTCACAATTTTTGTACCATTGTACAGATCGTTAATTGTCAAAAAATATTTACAAAAAAGGTGACCCCAATTTGACCCTACTTCCTGTCCAAACCGGAAGTCAAAGTTTAATACTTAAAAAAATCATATCTCAATAACCACAAGAGGTAAATTCACAATTTTTGCACCATTGTACAGATCGTTAATTGTCCAAAAATATTTACAAAAAGCTGACCCCAATTTGACCTTACTTCCTGTCCAAACCGGAAGTCAAAGTTTAATATTTAAAAAAATCATATCTCAACAACCACAAGAGGTAAATTCACAATTTTTGCACCATTGTACAGATCGTTAATTGTCCAAAAATATTTACAAATAGATGACCCCAATTTGACCTTACTTCCTGTCCAAACCGGAAGTCAAAGTTTCATATTTTAAAAAATCGTGTCTCAACAACTACAAGAGGTAAATTAACATTTTTTGTACCATTGCACAGGTCGTTAATTGTCAAAAAATATTTACAAAAAGGTGACCCCAATTTGACCTTACTTCCTGTCCAAACCGGAAGTCAAAGTTTAATATTTAAACAAATCATATCTCAACAACCACAAGATGTACATTGAAATTTTTTGCACCATTGTATAGATTGTTAATTGTCGAAAAATATTCACACAAAAGTGACCCCAATTTGACCTTACTTCCTGTCCAAACCGGAAGTCAAAGTTTAATACTTAAAAAAATCGTATCTCAACAACCACAAGAGGTAAATTCACAATTTTTGTACCATTGTACAGGTCGTTAATTGTCAAAAAATGTTTACAAAAACGTGACCCCAATTTGACCTTACTTCCTGTCCAAACCGGAAGTCAAAGTTTAATATTTAAAAAAATCATATCTCAACAACCACAAGAGGTAAATTCACAATTTTTGCACCATTGTACAGATCGTTAATTGTCAAAAAATATTTACAAAATGGTGACCCCAATTTGACCTTACTTCCTGTCCAAACCGGAAGTCAAAGTTTAATATTTAAAAAAATCATATCTCAACAACCACAAGATGTACATTGAAATTTTTTGCACCATTGTATAGATTGTTAATTGTCGAAAAATATTCACACAAAAGTGACCCCAATTTGACCTTACTTCCTGTCCAAACCGGAAGTCAAAGTTTAATACTTAAAAAAATCGTATCTCAACAACCACAAGAGGTAAATTCACAATTTTTGTACCATTGTACAGGTCGTTAATTGTCAAAAAATGTTTACAAAAACGTGACCCCAATTTGACCTTACTTCCTGTCCAAACCGGAAGTCAAAGTTTAATATTTAAAAAAATCATATCTCAACAACCACAAGAGGTAAATTCACAATTTTTGCACCATTGTACAGATCGTTAATTGTCAAAAAATATTTACAAAATGGTGACCCCAATTTGACCTTACTTCCTGTCCAAACCGGAAGTCAAAGTTTAATATTTAAAAAAATCATATCTCAACAACCACAAGATGTACATTGAAATTGTTTGCACCATTGTATAGATTGTTAATTGTTGAAAAATATTCACACAAAAGTGACCCCAATTTAACCTTACTTCCTCTCCAAACCGGAAGTCAAAGTTTAATATTTAAAAAAATCGTATCTCAACAACCACAAGAGGTAAATTCACAATTTTTGTACCATTGTACAGGTCGTTAATTGTCAAAAAATGTTTACAAAAAGGTGACCCCAATTTGACCTTACTTCCTGTCCAAACCGGAAGTCAAAATTTAATATTTAAAAAAATCATATCTCAACAACCACAAGAGGTAAATTCACAATTTTTGCACCATTGTACAGATCGTTAATTGTCAAAAAATATTTACAAAATGGTGACCCCAATTTGACCTTACTTCCTGTCCAAACCGGAAGTCAAAGTTTAATATTTAAAAAAATCATATCTCAACAACCACAAGATGTACATTGAAATTTGTTGCACCATTGTATAGATTGTTAATTGTTGAAAAATATTCACACAAAAGTGACCCCAATTTAACCTTACTTCCTCTCCAAACCGGAAGTCAAAGTTTAATATTTAAAAAAATCGTATCTCAACAACCACAAGAGGTAAATTCACAATTTTTGTACCATTGTACAGGTCGTTAATTGTCAAAAAATGTTTACAAAAAGGTGACCCCAATTTGACCTTACTTCCTGTCCAAACCGGAAGTCAAAATTTAATATTTAAAAAAATCATATCTCAACAACCACAAGAGGTAAATTCACAATTTTTGCACCATTGTACAGATCGTTAATTGTCAAAAATATTTACAAAATGGTGACCCCAATTACCTTACTTCCTGTCCAAACCGGAAGTCAAAGTTTAATATTTAAAAAAATCATATCTCAACAACCACAAGATGTACATTGAAATTGTTTGCACCATTGTATAGATTGTTAATTGTTGAAAAATATTCACACAAAAGTGACCCCAATTTAACCTTACTTCCTCTCCAAACCGGAAGTCAAAGTTTAATATTTAAAAAAATCGTATCTCAACAACCACAAGAGGTAAATTCACAATTTTTGTACCATTGTACAGGTCGTTAATTGTCAAAAAATATTTACAAAAAGGTGACCCCAATTTGACCTTACTTCCTGTCCAAACCGGAAGTCAAAATTTAATATTTAAAAAAAATCATATCTCAACAGCCACAAGAGGTAAATTCACAATTTTTGTACCATTGTACAGACCATTAATTGTCAAAAGATATTTACAAATAGATGACCCCAATTTGACCTTACTTCCTGTCCAAACCGGAAGTCAAAGTTTCATATTTTAAAAAATCGTGTCTCAACAACTACAAGAGGTAAATTAACATTTTTTGTACCATTGCACAGGTCGTTAATTGTCAACAAATATTTACAAAAAGGTGAACCCAATTTGACCTTACTTCCTGTCCAAACCGGAAGTCAAAATTTAATATTAAAAAAAATCATATCTCAACAACCACAAGAGGTAAATTCACAATTTTTGTACCATTGTACAGATCGTTAATTGTCAAAACAATTTTACACAAAGTTGACCCCAATTTGACCTTTACTTCCTGTCTAAACCGGAAGTCAAATTTTAATATTTAAAACAAAACCTTCCACAAGAGGTAAATTCACAATATTTGCACCATTGTAGAGATCGTTATTTGTCAAAACAATTTTACACAAAGGTGACCCCAATTTGACCTTTACTTCCTCCCGAACACCTAGAGTTTGTGTAAACAAACTCGAATCTCTAGTTTTTGCTTGAAATTGTTTTCTTGGGTCTAGAGGGTCTCTATTAGTCTGTTTACACCATTTGAGAAGGGATTGTGTGCCCCTATATGAACGTTTTACACGCTATTCAAACGTACTAAATGATTTAGTCCCTTCAAGCGCGCGTGTTTTTATATTGCGATCATGCACCGCAGGGGTACAGAGTGCTTGATACATACGTTGGTGTAAGGCAAATCATCTTATCAAATAGTAACAACATAACCAATATCGCACAACAGAGGTCACACCTCATACAACAACACCTACAAATTTAATTATTCATTAAATTATTACATGGCTACTGACATTATAGCCAGGCATATCCCCTTATTAAAGCGCGATCAACCAGTTCTTATTTGTATATCTAACTTTGTATTTATTTTATGAACAAAATAAACAGTTAATTATAATTAAGGTATGGCATACACACACAAAGTAGTATCATCAAATCTATCTCTGGCTTAATTCTAGACTCTTTCCCTGGATCAAACGCTAGATATCATTGCTGCGTTACTTCATAAAGACCGCCCAAGCCTTTTAATTATTATCATATAGACGAGCGGTACGTACAAGTATCGATCCATAAATAGCAATTTCCGTCAGCTATAGCCTCCAATAAGATCCTCTTTTCAATTGATGATGAAATAGGTGTTTTATTCATTGTATACAATAAAGTATGCCTACTGGAACATATATTTGTCATTTGTAAATTTTTCCCCTCACGTTTATGCCATATTTTAAATTTAGGGGGTGCTTTTCGACACGCCCATACCCCCTCATTAACATAAAATTCGTGACGTACAGCACTTGCCCAAGTATGCCTCGTATACAGCGCACCACTGCATGCAGAGTGTTGCTGACCAGAGCGAAGTGGTCGGGACCGACATGCTTTGAACGGGGCCTTCACAGCCAGTTCGGTATGGCTTATAAGGCCATGCTGCTACCAGATGCAATTCCAACGATATTCCCGCTAAGTAAGAAGGCTGTGAATGCTCCAACGAAGAAGAGAGGTGTTTTTTTAAGCGAGAAAGACTCAGGGTAAGTGGCCATTTACACTCACTTGCCATAAGTATTGCAACATTGAAATTCACACCAAAGTTCAGTTTGGAGAACTGTGTTACAATAATTTATTTTATTTTATTTACACTACTTAAGACTTCTTGAAAGTGCCTGTGTTTTGAAGTGAATGTTCTTTTTTACTGTTCTTGCTCGGAAACAAAGTCCTTCAATACTTTGTTGGGTAACCACGTGACCTGATAATTGCGGCCATCCGTCTAGGCAATGTCTCGTACAAATTCATGTTGCAATACTTTTGGCCAGTGAGTGTAGTAATACTCCCATGCATAACCCAGTCCACTTCCGTGCAAAACGACATGTTCACACCATGCTCACCGTTTCAGTGTTCACGGCATGAAAACATGAACATTAAACCTTTCTCATTATGCCTGCGCTTGTTTGGAGTTTTTTTTAAATGATCAGAACTTTGACTCAACTGTTTCTGTTATTTCATAAAATAACACCGTAATGTTAGCACTGCCTTCGGTGTGTGTTCCGACCGCATGATGGGGGCTTGCGCTGCGTTTCACGGATAACTCTCCTCTCTTTCGGACATGTTTTTCGCGTGTTACTGCTAGCATTTCGTAGAGTAATTCTCCCGTGCTTCTGGCCTAAAATGCGTCTGTGTGTGCATGACAATGCTAAGCGTGCATTGTACCGTGATGGGGACAACTCGACCCTCTATAAATATTAGACTGGTATCCGATCAAAGTCTGGCACCAAACCATACCGCCTAGCTCCGCGAGTGTAAAATTCTCTGCCTTTGTGTACGTCACGAACGTTTCGTTAAAACTTCGAAAATTCGGGGGGGGGGGGTAAATTTTTGATTCTTAGATAAACAATTAACAATCCACTTGACACCCAAAAAAAATTAAATTGTTTTTTATTTATACCAATCAATATAACAGCACCAAAAAATAAAGTTTGGTAAATACACTCTTCACAGGACCTTTAATTTATGATGTATTACAGGTCCGCAAAATTAAACCCTCCGTGCAGACCATATGACATGTATACACTTAAATTAATGTGAGCTTAGAGTGATTTCCCGACAGAAAGAAGTGTGTGTATTTGTAAGCAGAGTTTTACATTTTGTACTTCTCCACATAACATAACCAATTGTTTTATTTTTCGTGATATTTGATCAATTTTAAAAGATAATTTTAAATTCTCCAAGCTGTAACTTCTAGTTCAGTCAGGTGATTGCATTTTATTGTATGTAGTATGATTGTTCACCTTGCCAAATTTCATGAAATTTCTGTTTCGCGTTTTTCTAGATAAAAAGAAATTTAACTTAACCTACCACTAGAGGGTGCTTTTAGAACTGATAACGTTACTAACAATACTTTTCAAAAGTGTGACCTTTACTAAATAAAATTATACTAATTTATTATCCGCCAGGGTCTTATTAAAGTTGTGTTATTAAATGCCCCTTGACCTGTCTAGATAACGAGTCAAGACACGAAATGGCGATATGCAAGTTTTACGGTCCACCACAACATTTGTTCGTGCATGTGTATGCTAATATGAAAGTGTGTTATGTAAAGCAATAGTGTGTGCATAGCCGGCGACCGTGGTGTATAGCTGTAGGCTATGTAGGCTAAGTATGCCCTGTGTTCTGTGTGCGCACAAATTATGTTTGTGAAAAGGCCATGCTCCCTCAAATGAGCTGTAAACAATACATGTAGGGTATAGTGCTTCAGAATATTTGTTCACATAAACTTCCGGTTTAGACTGGAAGGAGAGGTCAGATTGGGATCATGTCTATGAAAGAAATGTGACATAAATCATGATGATGCAAAGATTGTGAAAATATCTTTTGAGGTTCATGAGATATGATTTTTTGAAATATTAAACTTCGATTTAGTGTAATTCCATAAAAAAGTGCTTCAGAATATTTTTTTTCATTCAAACTTCCGGTTTCGACCAGAAAAAGAGGTCATATTGGGGTCATGTCTGTGAACGAAATATGACATAATTCAAGATCTTAAAGTTGTGAAAATATCTTTTTGTGCTTCATGAAATATAACTATGTTTTTTGGTAGATAAGTTTCATCGAGAAGGAGAAGAAGACAAAAAGGTGTTCATGCTGTCGCTCGAACACCTAAAAATGTGGCACATTAAACAAGGGGGTACATGCCCTCTCCCCAATATCCGCCAATGGAAATAGCGATGGTGGTCAACACTGCATCTGTTTTGTTGACAGTGTTTTGTTGAAAAACCCTTTCCTCCAAGGTGACCTATTGTGAAGATGCAGTGGCGGCGAGTTCTTTAAATATAATCATGTTGGCTCGCACCGCTAACCAACAGAGGACTTATAACAAAGGGATCAATAGGTCATCAGACGCCGGTTCTTTGTTTTCAGAGGTCCTTGGAATGACATCATATACAAAATAGGGCTGTGCGTTTTCGGATATTTTTGGAACCGGATACCCGAAATCAGGAAACTTCGGATACCCGGAGACCCGTTTTCATTTTTGTTGAAAACATGCCGAGTCCGGTGGTGTACCAATACATGTACTGTAAATGGTAACAAATTGACTTTTATAATACAGAGGATACTATACTTAAATCGATCTTTTCTTTATTGGAGTGCAATCTCTTGAATTTAAAGAAAATTTTCTGTAAAAGTGTGAAAATTACATTGTTTGAGAGTGACAAATTTCTGTTCACTCCACTCAAATGTTAAGTCCGAATTTTTAAAAGTCGTTTACGGGTAATTGTAACCGAAAATGGAACCGGGTAATGACCGTTTTGGTCGGGTATCCGGATGCAGCCCTAGTACAAAACCAATGGAGATTGCTTCAAAAAGTCCAAACACAATGGGAACAATATAGAGGAGAACAAGAGTAGTCCTCTTCCTGTTTTTGATTAACCACAATTGTATATTCGAAGTTAAAACCTGATTGCTTTGAATCAACCATTCGCAACTGACGCTTCCTCACAATTGAAGCATAAAAGCACTGATATTTGTACCCAACAAACACAAAATTGTTACTACATTTTACCATAACGACATTGGAAGTGGCCAAATTACAAAAATTACCAAAAGATCTAAACAAAAAACAAAAACACATATTCAGTGTGTTACAGTATCAAACATTTCTACTACGGCCAAAATGTGTAGGTCCCGTGACAAGTATAGGTTTATGCTGAGAACAAGCAGGGTGCTGAAAATGTCGGTATTTGCATATTGACCACGTGACACATTTCTGAAAGGTTTTCTAAAGGGAGTCAACACTTTAAGTTATATATACATTCACCAGAATTGAAAGCCAGTTCGTATGATGTTGTTCTACTAAAACAATCGCAAAATATAACTACTGAACTGACCTGCTACATGGTGTAATTATAATCACTCTTTTTTTCCCTATACTAGACGCCTTCTGCTTGGAGTGATGTCAAGCAGTTTGACCTGACTAGTATAGTTCAAAACATTGACACTTAATTTAAAGTGTGTGAAGCCTGAATAGCCACCATTTTATGATTAATATTTTTACCGCAGCGTGCTCATCGCAGCATACACCATGTAACAACCTCCAGTTTTACAACAATTACAAATAATAATAACACTGTCGGCTCAGACATCTAAAAATACACGTAGAAAATTAAACCATTGAGCAAGGACCAACGGAAAAATAATTCTTCACGAAAACCAAATTAAAATTTAAGTATTGAGTTGCAGTAAATGTCTTTGGTGTGTGTTCTCGTTAAGAAAAGAACAATATATTTCTTTCCAAAATTGAACAGGGAATATGCTCATTGTAATAAGGCTCAACAATTCAAAAAATACCAAGTATATGGAGTCAGGCTCAGTTTTTGTTATCAATTGGCACCGCAGACCTATAAGACTATGAAGTGTCCAAGTATTTACAATACAAACTGTGAAAATTCAATGATTTGGTTGGTGGTTGGATGGGTTTTCATTGTTTCCATGGCAACGTTTTATTTAACAACGGTCATATTAACATTCTGCTTTATAATGTCGACAAGATGGAAAACATGGATTATTTTGGAGTATATTTAGTTTAATCATAGAGAATTGACGTTGCTAGTTTGCTTTAGACCATACCCAATAAATAATTTAGTAACCCTTTTTGATGTAATTAAATTTTCTTTAAAGCAACACAGCTGTGAACTGAATTTTCAAATATCATAAAAAACAAATATCCTAGAATACACCTCTTAAGTGAGGTACAAAGAAAAACGGTCTTACCTTCGGGTATAATTTAAGTAGCACAAGACGCAGAGCCAGAATCTTCCAATATGAACAAGAATTTGTTGGGTAAGATTAAGATCAGAAAAAGACAAATATGAGAGATTTTGCAATATCAAACAAACAATATCCAAAGAGGCCGAAACTAAGCTGTTGCCAAATGCAGTCTGACTTCACAAATGACTGGATATCATGACGCCCGCCCAGTTGGGAACGTTGGAACCTAAAGCATTGCAGTCCACAGCTTATTGGTCGATTACATGTTTACGCGCGAAACCATGGTAACATTGTTTAGTAAGGCCTTGCCTCCTTTCATATTGTAAATTAATAATTCCAGAGACGACCACGACGTTGATCCACTTGTTGTTATTTCCTCTTATAAGGATCCAGTTTTTTTAACAATTGATATTTATCCTTATTAACGCACCAGCAAGTCTACATTGGCCTACACTGTTTTTAGAACGGCCTGTAGTCTATTGTCTGATCTTGAAGGGTGGTAAAAATGAGAATAGATACAATTTTATTAATTTCCTGTAAACGGCGGTAGAAACCCAATATCTGGCGTGCGTTGATTGGTTGATGTCGTCTGGTGTTTATAAAGCTATATATGTTTTTAGGGGTCCAAATTCAAAGGCAAGCAATTAGGCCTATACGTAGCATTTGACAGCGTTAAAGATGTATATTCGGTAGATGTTTATATTCCGTGTATTCCATGATCTCACTGGTTACTTCCAGGAATAATTAACTTTTAAAAGAAATATTGTATTATAAAATTATTAACTGAAGCATTGTTATACATATACATTCCATTGGTGTTATTATTTCGCTGTTATGAATGTATCATGTAGCGTCATCAATTAATTTACCCATTATGACTTTTCACACATGCTCTTAACAGTGTTTTGTATATATTAAATATATATATATGTTATTTTTTCCCTTTGTTAAGTTATGGTAGTTATCTGAAAATAGTATTTTCTGGAATATGACATGAGTTTTTTTTTAAAGATTTGAACAAGCGGTTAAATAAGAATTGAAACTGAAGTTGTGTCAACATCGCTGATCTGACTGCCAAGGGATGCAAGTTCGTTTGCTGAAAATAAATCGACAATGAACACAAATAAAACACACACAAGAACATATTATTATATCACCAAAAACAAAGTAACTATTTTATTAAATTAGTATTCAATCAAGAATAATCACGTATATTTAATACACTGCAAACACTGAGATGTTAAAATAACACCAGTGGTGCCAAACTTTGTTCTTTCATGGTGTTTATATTGTGCGAGTTGTCTAATATAAACACTAGGGTGTAGTGAATTTTGGAAAAGTTGGAATTTTAAGTTCTGAATACCCTTACATGATGTTCTGGCAATATCTAAGACATTCCACCCCCCAAAAAATCATCCCAAAAACTTTGCCCAACCAAATAAATGGATTATATATTCTACCAAAAAGTGCTGAGTCATCATTTTTGTGAAAAGCGTTTTCTGTTTGATTGTAATGTATAGAAATACATATAATTTTTACTTGTTTCTTGTTCAAATAGATTCTCCAGACTCCAGAGACCTCATAAATAGAAATTTTTAATTTAATTTCAATACCCTAAGAGGTCTTTGGATTGTGTCTAAATACAATCATTTGGGGTTAGTGTCATACTACCATAATGGCTTAATACATGTATGTCAGGGGTTCGAATGGGCAATGTGTACCCCAGCATAGAACATTTTCATTCATCAGGGCTTAATGACGATCAATTAAAAACAAAAGGGACTCAATGGATGCTAGGCTTGGTTTGTTTACTTTAAGCTGATTACAAGTACATAATGTATCCCTGTACAAGGCCATTGTATACAATGTGTGCAGGAACATGGAAGTTACATGTACATGTAGTTGTGCCACCATTACATGCCATGTTCTCAATATATGGCGTTTAAATTGCCTTTAATGCCAGCAAAGAGAACCAGATCTTTGCAGTATGTGTTAATCCTGCAGATTTTGCTGGATGTGCTCCCAACTAGAATGGACTGTTGTCGTAGCTGAGTCTTCAGTTTGAGATGTAATAAAATCATTTCTGGTGATGTGAAGAGTTTAAGACGGATAAACTTTCAGATGAATGAAGTTTATTCACAAGTGGCTTATGAGATGATATCGATTTGGTATCGGGCATACTATGTATCTCTCACAGTGTCCGATCCTGATACAATTGCTAAGAACATTAAGAAATGGTATGAAAATGGTAGTACATTGTACTACAGGACCAAAACATTCAGTGGTGTACTTGGATTACAACTGAAAGAGCAGAGCTAGGAATAGTTGACTTTCAACCAATATCATCTCCCTACTTCCCATATCTACCTGAAGAAGTAGTGATAGACCTCAGCTGGGATCAGCTGTATAGATGTGTGCGCTGCAGGCCATTATTATAGGGGAGTGGGGTGATGATATTGCTGTTAGAACCCGGCCCTCTCTGCCCGATGGTTGACTTTGGCACAAAGAAATCTATGTCCTGATGTTCATTCTCCATGTCCAAGGTTTGCACTAAGACGACTAACAACAGCTGTCATTAAGTTCTACGCTCAAAGCTGATTAAGAATAAAATGTCATCCATTATTCACCGATGGGCCTAAGAACCTTCATTTCATGATAACACTTCTGAAAGATCTCAATGCCACAGAGAAGCACACTGCAAAAGCAGCTATCCTTCCATGCTCATTCAGAGACCCTACTTCTTAATATGCTTCTGATAAGGATCCAGACATTCTTTAAGCTGCTGTCACCCATGTGTCAAAACACGTCAAACATGAAGCAATACGGAACATAAAGTGAGGAAAACTGAAGATGTGGAGATTGAAGGATACAGTGATGATGAAGTAAGTGGTGACGAGGTGGAGATGAAGAATATTCCCAGGATAAATCAGTTTGGCCCTTCAACCTGGTGCTCACTGTAGGGTTTCAGGCAAAGACATATTGACATGATTGACTGGAGAATGATCATATTACAACCCCACCATTAATTTCAAACAAAACAAATCAAGAAATCATGTGTATGTAGACAGCTCCCCTCATCCCCTATTTGTGCCAAATTAATATCCTTGTCACACACAATTAGTGGAACGTGGAGTGAAAGCCGGGCAGTTCATGGGAACCAAAGAGACGGCTTCATCAGGCAAAGAATAGCATTCATCAGGCAAAGAATAGCCATCATCAGGCAAAAAGTAGCCTCCAGATCACTAATAAAAACATTTTCTTCAAAGAAAGACTTCAGTTCCTACATATAAGCCTACTGTAACTTGCCGACTCAACAATGGCTAAAGTACACCTTATGTGTTTTATGCATGCGTTTCTTTTACCATGTAAATTCAAGTTTGGGCTCACAAATTATCCATGTGACATCTCTGGAGGTTATTTGTATCTAACTACACAAGAAAAACATTCTTCAAACATTTTGTACCATGACGTCATTACACCCGACAAGCTGTCTGGGTACTTGACTTCCTGTTTTATGATAATAAATTAAAAATAGGCATCTGGAGAAGCCAGTGGGAGTGTGGGAAGTAAACAAAGGAAGAATTAGTGAGCCACATAATAGGACGGGCTGTATGGTAGATGCAGTGGCTTGTGGTGAAGCTAGGATAAGAATAGAAGGTCACACAAAGAGATATGACAACAATGGTGGATGAAATCTAGTACTAGAACTGATATAAGTAAAAAATAACTGGGTTATTTGATATATTATATAATATTCAGGTAAGTTTTTCCCTATAAATCTACTTGGTGTACAACCACGTAAAAGGCTTGTGTCCCAAGTTGTGTGATCCCCGCTACTGCCGTTACCCAGGTTGTTTGCAT
Organism: Zoroaster sp. YZ-2022; assembly: GCA_029582265.1. Taxonomy (NCBI): domain Eukaryota; kingdom Metazoa; phylum Echinodermata; class Asteroidea; order Forcipulatida; family Zoroasteridae; genus Zoroaster; species Zoroaster sp. YZ-2022. The sequence continues at coordinate 41,776,805 of CM055816.1, forward strand.
CTGACCGGGGCTTGATCCCTGGCTACTCGGCAGTACAGTCCGAGTACAAGTACAACAAAATTAATTTACTCGAGTAATAATAACTACGAGTACGAGTACGAGTATGAGTACTACTAACAACTCTGCCTTTTTCCCAAACGTATATTTTATTAGTTTTTTCTACCTGATAAATGAGATTGTTGTCGGACTTTTTTTTACAGTGAAAACTTTTCCCTGGTAACCGTTAATATTAGATGAAGCCAGTAGAGCACGCAAATCGGTTAACCGCATTTGAACATCTCATTATGGAATTTGCGCAATATAAGTTAATAAATTATTATTATTATTATTATTATTATTACTATTATTATTATTATTATTATTATTATTATTATTATTATTATTATTATTATTATTATTATTATTATTATTATTATTATTATTATTATTATTATTATTATTATTATTATTATTATTATTATTATTATTATTATTATTATTATTATTATTATTATTATTATTATTATTATTATTATTATTATTATTATTATTATTATTATTATTATTATTATTATTATTATTATTATTATTATTATTATTATTATTATTATTATTATTATTATTATTATTATTATTATTATTATTATTATTATTATTATTATTATTATTATTATTATTATTATTATTATTATTATTATTATTATTATTATTATTATTATTATTATTATTATTATTATACATACGTCGATGTAATGCAAAACTATAATCAATTGTTAATTTCCCTTCAAATTGGTGTACCCGCTAGTCTATAGGATTCTTGCCAACGTATCTGACACCGTGGGTTCGAATCTCCCCAAGTCACCTTGAAAGTGAAAGTTATGTTTTCCGCAAGCACTCGGAAATCACTGAGTACCCTTGGAGTACAACATTTAGTCTGTTTGTAAACAATTGTTGTTTACTACGTCATGGAAAACTCAAATTCAGCCACTTTGCATAAGTTCTCTATTGATACAGTGCCTGATAACATGGTAAAAAAATTCAAGCTGGGGTGAACCATTGACCTGGTAAGCAGCTTTCAAAGTAAATAAACCACCCTGCCAGCAGACAACCCATTGAAACTGTACTGCTGTTAGTCATTGATGTTTGCCGCACATCCCAATGCAATCAGTCATCCTGTCAGTTGCTCCAGACATCGAGGCACCCTGAGATGTGTATTTTGAGGTCTGGCCAGACAAATAGAATCTTTTGGTTTCTCTGTAGCATGTCAGCAGTGCAAAAAATTTGCAAAAAATTTGGATTTGGGTAACAATTATTTTTGAAGGGATTGTGGTGCGGGCACCCACATAAACTTTTTTTTGGCTTGAGATGGTTTGCTTGGGTCTAGAGGGTCTCTATTAGTCTGTTTACACCATTTGAGAAGGGATTGTGTGCCCATATATGAACGTGCCCATATATGAATGATTTAGTCCCTTCAAGCGCGCGTGTTTTTATATTGCGATCATGAACCGCAGGGGTACACAGTGCTTGATACATACGTTGGTGTAAGGCAAATCATCTTATCAAATAGTAACAACATAACCAATATCGCACAACAGAGGTCACACCTCATACAACAACACCTACAAATTTAATTATTCATTAAATTATTACATGGCTACTGACATTATAGCCAGGCATATCCCCTTATTAAAGCGCGATCAACCAGTTCTTCTTTGTATATCTAACTTTGTATTTATTTTATGAACAAAATAAACAGTTAATTATAATTAAGGTATGGCATACACACACAAAGTGGTATCATCAAATCTATCTCTGGCTTAATTCTAGACTCTTTCCCTGGATCAAACGCTAGATATCATTGCTGCGTTACTTCATAAAGACCGCCCAAGCCTTTTAATTATTATCATATAGACGAGCGGTACGTACAAGTATCGATCCATAAATAGCAATTTCCGTCAGCTATAGCCTCCAATAAGATCCTCTTTTCAATTGATGTTTTTCTTATCGTCGAAGCAAATTTGTCAGCTGAGATACAATGTTATTGAAGAGTCAGGTCCAATTTGTAGGGACAGACGATACAATAGATTTCCATATCATTATGATTATTGCAGAACTACGCAACGTTGGCGTGCCTTGCTTGGTTGACAGCAGTGTTTGTTCAAATATGTTAAAGGTCCTATGAAATAGGTGTTTTATTCATTGTATACAATAAAGTATGCCTACTGGAACATATATTTGTCATTTGTAAATTTTTCCCCTGACGTTTGTACCATATTTTAAATTTAGGGGGTGCTTTTCGACACGCCCATACCCCCTCATTAACATAAAATTCGTGACGTACACTGAGGCAATTCCCGATCCGCGATCCACAGCACTTGCCCAAGTATGCCTCGTATACAGCGCACCAGTGCATGCAGAGTGTTGCTGACCAGAGCGAAGTGGTCGGGCCGACATGCTTTGAACGGGGCCTTCACAGCCAGTTCGGTATGGCTTATAAGGCCATGCTGCTACCAGATGCAATTCCAACGATATTCCCGCTAAGTAAGAAGGCTGTGAAGGCTTCAACGAAGAAGAGAGGTGTTTTTTTAAGCGAGAAAGACTCAGGGTAAGTGGCCATTTACACTCACTGGCCATAAGTATTGCAACATTGAAATTCACACCAAAGTTCAGTTTGGAGAACTGTGTTACAATAATTTATTTTATTTTATTTACACTACTTAAGACTTCTTGAAAGTGCCTGTGTTTTGAAGTCAATGTTCTTTTTTACTGTTCTTGCTCGGAAACAAAGTCCTTCAATACTTTGTTGGGTAACCACGTGACCTGATAATTGCGGCCATCCGTCTAGGCAATGTCTCGTACAAATTCATGTTGCAATACTTTTGGCCAGTGAGTGTAGTAATACTCCCATGCATAACCCAGTCCACTTCCGTGCAAAACGACATGTTCACACCATGCTCACCGTTTCAGTGTTCGCGGCATGAAAACATGAACATTAAACCTTTCTCATTATGCCTGCGCTTGTTTGGAGTTTTTTTTTAAATGATCAGAACTTTGACTCAACTGTTTCTGTTATTTCATAAAATAACACCGTAATGTTAGCACTGCCTTCGGTGTGTGTTCCGACCGCATGATGGGGGCTTGCGCTGCGTTTCACGGATAACTCTCTTCTCTTTCGGACATGTTTTTCGCGTGTTACTGCTAGCATTTCGTAGAGTAATTCTCCCGTGCTTCTGGCCTAAAATGCGCCTGTGTGTGCATGACAATGCTAAGCGTGCATTGTACCGTGATGGGGACAACTCGACCCTCTATAAATATTAGACTGTTATCCGATCAAAGTCTGGCACCAAACCATACCGCCTAGCTCCGCGAGTGTAAAATTCTCTGCCTTTGTGTACGTCACGAACGTTTCGTTAAAACTTCGAAAATTCGGGGGGGTGGTAAATTTTTGATTCTTAGATAAACAATTAACAATCCACTTGACACAAAAAAAAATTTTAAATTGTTTTTAATTTATACCAATCAATATAACAGCACCAAAAAATAAAGTTTGGTAAATACACTCTTCACAGGACCTTTAATTTATGATGTATTACAGGTCCGCAAAATTAAACCCTCCGTGCAGACCATATGACATGTATACACTTAAATTAATGTGAGCTTTAGAGTGATTTCCCGACAGAAAGAAGTGTGTGTATTTGTCAGCAGAGTTTTAGATTTTGTACTTCTCCACATAACATAGCCAATTGTTTTATTTTTCGTGATATTTGATCAATTTTAAAATATAATTTTAAATTCTCCAAGCCGTAACTTCTAGTTCAGTCAGGTGATTGCTTTTTATTGTATGTAGTATGATTGTTCACCTTGCCAAATTTCATGAAATTTCTGTTTCGCGTTTTTCTAGATAAAAAGAAATTTAACTTAACCTGCCACTAGAGGGTGCTTTTAGAACTGATAACGTTACTAACAATACTTTTCAAAAGTGTGAACTTTACTAAATAAATTATACTAATTTATTATCCGCCAGGGTCATATTAAAGTTGTGTTATTAAATTCCCCTTGATCTGTCTACATAACGAGTCAAGACACTTAATGGCGATATGCAAGTTTTACGGTCCACCACAACATTTGTTCGTGCATGTGTATGCTAATATGAAAGTGTGTTATGTAAGGCAATAGTGTGTAGCCGGCGACCGTGGTGTATAGCTGTAGGCTATGTAGGCTAGGTATGCTAGGTATGTGTTTTGTGTGCGCACAAATTATGTTTGTGAAAAGGCCATGCTCGCTCGAATGAGCTGTACACAATACATGTAGGGTATAGTACTTCAGAATATTTGTTCACATAAACTTCCAGTTTAGACTGGAAGGAGAGGTCAGATTGGGATCATGTCTGTGAAAGAAATGTGACATAAATCATGATGATGCAAAGATTGTGAAAATATCTTTTGAGGTTCATGAGATATGATTTTTTGAAATATTAAACTTCGATTTAGTGTAATTCCATAAAAAAGTGCTTCAGAATATTTTTTTTCATTCAAACTTCCGGTTTCGACCAGAAAAAGAGGTCATATTGGGATCATGTCTGTGAACGAAATATGACATAATTCAAGATCTTAAAGTTGTGAAAATATCTTTTTGTGCTTCATGAAATATAACTATGTTTTTTGGTAGATAAGTTTCATCGAGAAGGAGAAGAAGACAAAAAGGTGTTCATGCTGTCGCTCGAACACCTAAAAATGTGGCACATTAAACAAGGGGGTACATGCCATCTCCGCAATATCTGCCAATGGAAATAGCGATGGTGGTCAACACTGCATCTGTTTTGTTGACAGTGTTTTGTTGAAAAACCCTTTCCTCCAAGGTGACCTATGTGAAGATGCAGTGGCGGCGAGTTCTTTAAATATAATCGTGTTGGCTCGCACCGCTAACCAACAGAGGACAACAATAGGACAACAAAAAGGAACAATAGATCCTCAGTCGCCGGTTCTTTGTTTTCAGAGGTCCTTGGAAGGACATCATGTACAAAATAGGGCTGTGCGTTTTGGGATATTTTTGGAACCGGATACCCGAAATCAGGAAACTTCGGATACCCGGATACCCGTTTTCATTTTTGTTGAAAACATGCCGAGTCCGGTGGTGTACCAATTACATGTACTGTAAATGGTAACAAATTGACTTTTATAATACAGAGGATACTATACTTAAATCGATCTTTTCTTTATTGGAGTGCAATCTGTTGAATTTAAAGATAATTTTCTGTAAAAGTGTGAAAATTACATTGTTTGAGAGTGACAAATTTCTGTTCACTCCACTCAAATGTTACGTCCGAATTTTAAAAAGTCGTTTACGGGTAATTGTAACCGAAAATGGAACCGCGTAATGACCGTTTCGGTCGGGTATCCGGATGCAGCCCTAGTACAAAACCAATGGAGATTGCTTCAAAAAGTCCAAACACAATGGGAACAATATAGAAGAGAACAAGAGTAGTCCTCTTCCTGTTTTTGATTAACCACAATTGTATATTCGAAGTTAAAACCTGATTGCTTTGAATCAACCATTCGCAACTGACGATTCATGATAAATGAAGCACAAAGGCGCTGATATTAGTACCCAACAAACACAAAATTGTTACTACATTTTACCATAACGACATTGGAAGTGGCCAAATTACAAAAATTACCAAAAGATCTAAACAAAAAACAAAAACACATATTCAGTGTGTTACAGTATCAAACATTTCTACTACGGCCAAAATGTGTACGTCCCGTGACAAGTATAGGTTTATGCTGAGAACAAGCAGGGTGCTGAAAATGTCGGTATTTGCATATTGACCACGTGACACATTTCTGAAAGGTTTTCTAAAGGGAGTCAACACTTTAAGTTATACATTCACCAGAATTGAAAGCCAGTTCGTATGATGTTGTTCTACTAAAACAATCGCAAAATATAACTACTGAACTGACCTGCTACAGGGTGTAATTATAATCACTCTTTTTTTCCCTATACTAGACGCCTTCTGCTTGGAGTGATGTCAAGCAGTTTGACCTGACTAGTATAGTTCAAAACATTGACACTTAATTTAAAGTGTGTGAAGCCTGAATAGCCACCATTTTATGATTAATTTTTTTACCGCAGCGTGCTCATCGCAGCATACACCATGTAACAACCTCCAGTTTTACAACAATTACAAATAATAATAACACTGTCGGCTCAGACATCTAAAAATACACGTAGACAATTAAACCATTGAGCAAGGACCAACGTAAACATAATTATTGACGAAAACCACATTAAAATTTAAGTATTGAGTTGCAGTAAATATTTTTGGTGTGTGTTCTTGTTAAGAAAAGAACAATATATTTCTTTCCAAAATTTAACAGGGAATATTATATGCTCATTGTAATAAGGCTCAACAATTCAAGAAATACTAAGTATATGGAGTCAGGTTCATTTTTTTTAATCAATTGGCACCGCAGACCTATACGACTATGAAGTGTCAAAGTATTTACAATACAAACTGTGAAAATTCAATGATTTGGTTGGTGGTTGGAGGGGTTTTCATGGTTTCCATGGCAACGTTTTATTTAACAAAGGTCATATTAACATTCTGCTTTATAATGTCGGCAAGATGGAAAACATGGATTATTTTGGAGTATATTTAGTTTAATCATAGAGAATTGACGTTGCTAGTGTGCTTTAGATCATACCCAATAACTAATTTAGTAACCCTATTTGATGTAATTAAATTTTCTTTACAAGGAACACTGCTATGAACTGAATTTTCAAATATCATAAAAAACAAATATCATAGAATACACTTCTTAAGCGGGGTTCAAAGAAAAATGTTCTTACCTTCGGGTACAATTTAAGTAGCACAAGACGCAGAGCCAGAATCTTCCAATATGAACAAGAATTTGTTGGGTAAGATTAAGGACAGAAAAAGACAGATATGAAAGATTTTGCTGTATCAAACAAACAATATCCAAAGAGGCCAAAACTTAGCTGTTGCCAAATGCAGTCTGACTTCACAAATGCCTGGATATCATAACGCCCGTCCACAGCTTATTGCTCGATTATATGTTTACACGCGAAACCATGGTAACATTGTTTAGTAAGGCCTTGCCTCCTTTCATATTGTAAATTAATAATTCCAGAGACGACCACGACGTTGATCCAGTTGTTGTTATTTCCTCTTATAAGGATCCATTTTTTTTTTACAATTGATATTTATCCTTATTAACACACCAGTAAGTCTACATTGGCCTACACTGTTTTTAGAACGGCCTGTAGTCTATTGTCTGATCTTGAAGGGTGGTAAAAATGAGAATTGATACAATTTTATTAATTTCCTGTAAACGGCGGTAGAAACCCAATATCTGGCGTGCGTTGATTGGTTGACGTCGTCTGGTGTTTATAAAGCTATATATGTTTTTAGGTGTCCAAATTCAAAGGCAAGCAATTAGGCCTATACGTAGCATTTGACAGCGTTAAAGATGTATATTCAGTAGATGTCTATATTCCGTGTATTCCATGATCTCACTGGTTACTTCTAAGAAGTAATTAACTTTTAAAAAAGAAATATTGTATTATAAAATTATTAACTGAACCATTGTTATACATGTACATTCCATTGGTGTTATTATTTGGCTATTATTTGACATGAATGTATCATGTAGCGTCATCAATTAATTTACCCATTATGACTTTTCACACATGCTCTTAACAGTGTTTTGTATATATATATGTTATTTTTTCCCTTTTTTAAGTTATGGTAGTTATCTGAAAATAGTATTTTTTGGAATATGACATGAGTTTTGTTTTTTTAAGATTTGAACAAGCGATTAAATAAGAATTGAAACTGAAGTTGTCGCTGATCTGACTGCCAAGGGATATGCAAGTTCATTTGCTGAAAATAAATCGACAATGAACACAAATAAAACACACAGAAGAACATATTATTATATCACCAAAAACAAAGTAACTTTTTTATTAAATTAGTATTCAATCAAGAATAATCACGTATATTTAATACACTGCAAACACTGAGATGTTAAAATAACACCAGTGGTGCCAAACATTTTTCTTTCACGGTGTTTATATTGTGCGAGTTGTCTAATATAAACACTAGGGTGTAATGAATTTTGGAAAAGTTGGAATTTTAAGTTCTAAATACCCTTACATGATGTTCTGGCAATATCTAAGACATTCCACCCCAACAAAAATCATCCCAAAAACTTTGCCCAACCAAATAAATGGATTATATATTCTACCAAAAAGTTCTGAGTCATCATTTTTGTGAAAAGCGTTTTCTGTTTGATTGTAATGTATAGAAATACATATAATTTTTACTTGTTTCTTGTTCAAATAGATTCTCCAATATATTCTCCAGACTCCAGAGACCTCATAAATAGACATTTTTTATTTAATTTCAATACCCTAAGAGGTCTTTGGATTGTGTCTAAATACAATCATTTGGGGTTAGTGTCATACTACCATAATGGCTTAATACATATATGTCAAATGGGCAATGTGTACCCCAGCATAGAATATTTTCATTCATCAGGGTTTAATGACTAGCAATTAAAACAAAAGGGACTCAATGGGTGCTAGGCTTGGTTTGTTTACTTTAAGCTGATTACATGTACATAATGTATCCCTGTACAAGGCCATTGTATACAATGTGTCCAGGAACATGGAAGTTACATGTACATGTAGTTGTGCCACCATTACATGCCATGTTCTCAATATATGGCGTTTAAATTGCCTTTAATGCCAGCAAAGAGAACCAGATCTTTGCAGTATTTGTTAATCCCGCAGATTTTGCTGGATGTGCTCCCAACTAGAATGGACTGTTGTCGTAGCTGAGTCTTCAGTTTGAGATGTAATATAATCATTTCTGGTGATGTGAAGAGTTTAAGACTTAAAATTCCAACTTTTCCAAAATTCACTACACCCTAATAAACACCAATGGTGTAGTTTTCAACACCACAGTTTTTGCAGTGTAATGGGATCGTGTAAAGGGAAACAGAGGGTATGGTTGTATTGCGAGGTTTGCCAAATACCATGGGAACCTTATTATATCAAAGCCTTGCTTGGTGCTGAACATAATTATTACATTTTACATATTACATTGAACATAAAACCTAAGCTTTAATCTCATAAACATAAAATTATACAACACAATATCAAGGCATTCTTCAGAAATATACTTTGTATTTTTTGGTTTTTATGGAATTTGTTATGGAATTCGTCGAACGGCCTCGTTCTTTCTACGTGTACATTATGCGCCTACCATGACGTCATTACACCAGACAAGCTGTCTGGGTACTTGACTTCCTGTTTTATGATAATGGCTATATTAGATTCTACTGCAGTGGGCGTGGCGCTGATTGTTCAGTTCTTTTGAGTCTGAGATTGTTAATAAGGAAAACTAAAATAGTGTTGAATTCAAACGCTTCCAGTTTTTAAATGTTTCAAATGGATTTTTTTTTATTTTAGTATTAATATAGATTAGATTTATATATATTTCAATAGTTACTTCGTTCCATTAAGATGGTGACAACAATTTAAATATATGTGTCAATGTGTTTTCTACCTGTACGTGTTGAAATACACAAATAAGTTAAAAGACATCGCTTATAATTACATTTTTAATATATTACACCACAATAAACACGTTTGTCTACTGAATATTCATTATAAGTGACAAGGAGTGGTCATCATTCAATTTCCTGGCCGAAATGGATGCATAAAGTTCTTTCTCAAACTTCCCTGAAGATTTAAGGGCACCTCCCCCCCCCCCAAAAGGGGGTGTACATTGCCAACAAAATATACAAACTGACACAATGTTACACTCAGTATTCTCATATTTGGGTCTCACGCCCCCACTTTAAAAAATGTAACCTTGCCCTAAATATAGATGAGACCCAAGATGGCTCCATCATGGAACACATGTCAATTATTTTCCCAAAAAAGTGTGTAATTTGACCATTATTGAAGATAAAGTGAATCTACTCATTTACCAAATTTGTGCCATAAGACATAATCTTGTGTTTATTCTTGTAAACTCTCCTTTCGTTTAATTATTTACATGTTCATCAACATATTGATGTTATTGTAATATTTATTTGTTTTATAATTAGGTGCAGAAGATCTAATCAATGTTTTAACTAAAATGTGATCTCTTAATCAGATGTTACCCAATGTGGATCTAATATGTAAATACTCATTATACAACACTACACAAACCTTTGTGAATTCAATTTAACTTGTTTACATGAACACAGTTTATACACAATGTCAGCACTGATAACACAGTGCGAGAATTTCAAACATCGAAAATCACTTAATCAATACTGATCAATTATCGATTCTTCTTCATTGGTGATAAGCAAAACAATTTATGGGTTGTTCTGTATCTAGCACTCAGGAATTCCATCAGTTCATATAACTAAAAACTTAATACACTTTACTTAAATATACAGTTACTTACAATTATTTGATGCACTTTATTTCACAATTCACTTCATCACAATAAATTAACTATAATTAAAGGGAATGTACCAATTTTTCACCAACCTCGTTCTTGTTTGTATTTTGTCTACGCCTCTGAAGGTTCGGTTTGCATCGAAAGCTAAGGCCACTTTCCAGATTTCGATCCAAAGCTTCAGCTTTCGATCCAAACCAGACCTTCATCAGAGGCGTAGACAAGATACAAACGTAAAAACACATCCATTTATAGGGAAAAGGGAAAGCAAAGGATCATGGGGAGGGATACAAAAAAGTGGGAAAATAGTAGCCAATTAAAAATAGGCATCTGGTGAACCCAATGGGAGTGTGGGAAGTAAACAAAGGAGGAATTAATGAGCCACATAATAGGACGGGCTGTATTGTAGATGCAGTGGCTTGTGGTGAAGCTAGGATAAGGATAGAAGGTCACACAAAGGGATATGACAACAATGGGGGTCAACACCACACAGATGAGGTGCTGGTGCAGATTAAAATTGTCATAAAATAGAAAATTGGCGATAGAGAACAGGTGGGAAAGAAATGACGTACAAGATAAGGTAAATGGTAGAAAACACATATATCAAGGCAGTGGATACAAGCTAGTACTAGAACTGATATAAGTAAAAAAAAATAACTGGGTTATTTGAAAAATTATATAACATTCAGGTCAGTTTCTCCATATAAATCTACTTTGTGTACAACCACGTAAAAGGCTTTTGTCCAAAGTTGTGTGATCCCCGCTACTGCCGTTACCCAGGTTGTTTGCATCTGACCGGGGCTTGATCCCTGGTTACTCGGCAGATTATGGTTTGGCCTCTGACCTGGCCCCATAGAGCAATAGATAATTGGCATAAGTGGACCACCCACCAACATAGGGGCTGGTTAGCTCAGTTGGTAGAGCGGTCGTACGGTGTTCGAGAGGACGAGGGTTCGAGTCCGGCATCAGCCAATCTTTCTTTGCTCGCTACCCTATAAATCTACTTTGTGTACAACCACAAAGTCATTGGGCAAGCTCTAGGGTGCGTGGTGTGGTAATAGACACATTGCGCACACTGGGTTAATTAATGCCTGTTCACTAATTTGGAATAACTTGAACAAATTACAACACAAATAAACACAATTTAACAACATATAATGAAAACATAAATAATTATAATTTGTATAAATAGTAACAATTAATACTCAGATTGCTTAAAATAAAGTACTTTAATGTTTTTTTAACCTCAATTATTCTAATTTGTAAAAGTGAATTATTACTTAAATAATACCACATCCCATTACAGTACCCATTTAATGTTTTGTTTAAAGGATTATTGAGTTAGATAAATAAACTGCACCACTAAGATGATCGTATATTAACACTGTTAAAGTTAAGAGAACTGCTCCTTTGCATATGCAGACTTCATTTGAATTGAAAAATATATCCAACGACTAAACTTATGAAAGTTTTATTTTATTACACAATGTTGGTATCGTCATTATACACTCACTGGCCAGTGAGTTACAGTTTATTACACAATGATGGTATCGTCATTATACACTCACTGGCCAGTGAGTTACAGTTTATTACACAATGTTGGTATCGTCATTATACACTCACTGGCCAGTGAGTTACAGTTTATTACACAATGATGGTATCGTCATTATACACTCACTGGCCAGTGAGTTACAGTTTATTACACAATGTTGGTATCGTCATTATACACTCACTGGCCAGTGAGTTACAGTTTATTACACAATGTTGGTATCGTCATTATACACTCACTGGCCAGTGAGTTACAGTTTATTACACAATGTTGGTATCGTCATTATACACTCACTGGCCAGTGAGTTACAGTTTATTACACAATGTTGGTATCGTCATTATACACTCACTGGCCAGTGAGTTACAGTTTATTACACAATGTTGGTATCGTCATTATACACTCACTGGCCAGTGAGTTACAGTTTATTACACAATGTTGGTATCGTCATTATACACTCACTGGCCAGTGAGTTACAGTTTATTACACAATGTTGGTATCGTTATTATACACTCACTGGCCAGTGAGTTTCAGTTTATTACACAATGTTGGTATCGTCATTATAGTTACTAAGTATATACAAAACATTCGATCAGCAAACACGATAATCAGATTTTATTCTTATATGAAATTTTGATCTTATAAAGACTAAATAGTTCGGGAAATTATTTTAATAATTACTTATTCATTCATTCATGATGGTTTATTCAATAAAAAGCCTCCAGAGCGACAAAAGGTCGAATTGCAGAATAATTTTACTGTTAACAATGCAAACATAAGTATGTATGCAATATATAAATATATTATAATATCAGTCAAATATCTAAAATAGGTTTCACTGACAACATGACCCAAATTGTGATGTATATGTTGGCCTGACCTTACTGACAAAATATTTATTCATGACATTAGGTGGATGAAGACAAACAAATCACGGCAAGTAAATTTTATGTAACATGTGCACACTACCAACAAAGGCTGGAACGCTCAATAACGTATGGTAAATTTAAACAAACGGTGAAACGACCCCCCCCCCCATCCCCGATCAGTTAATGACAAACTTGTTATGCAAAGAGCGACTAGATTACTAAGGAATGCAAGGCTCGTAGAAGAGCCACTGTGATTCCTGATCACCACCAGCGCTTTGCATTTCAATGGTCCAGCTGCTTGCATTATACGGAGTCGGATAGGCGTAGCGGTAGAAAGATTCATCCACGCCCTTCAGTCCTACTTGGATGCCTGTGTCGGTGATGTTTATCTGGACTGGTGCCCCAACAAAACTGAAGCCTGTCTTGGTCTCTTTATTGAGCCAGGTACTTCCATCATACACCATCATGTATGAATTATCAGAACCCATTGCTGCATGAAGCATGATACGAAGAACGACAGTTAAACAGATAACACAACGATAACAAGTTCTTTGGTAAAAGTCAAGCTTCAAACAGAGTCAATAGTCACAGTTCTAAACAAAGTTGCACTGAAAACAGGTTTCAAAATTTGATGTTCATGTTTGCCTAATCATACCAACACAATATATGTGCATAACATGAGGCGGTTGAAGAAAGTGTGAAAAGTAATTATTGTATGCACCCTATAATAAACATGTTGATATTAGAGCATATTATGAAGAAAGTATTGGTATTGAAAAAAAAAGTTTCTCAAATATTCAAGTTTAAACCGTGAATATTTTATGTTTGTATTTATTTAATTATTTTAGTTGTTGGAAACAAAAAAAGATTAAACAATTGCTTATTATTTATATAAGTGTATGCAATGAAAACAATTCTTGTATATAAATAAATAAAATTCTCTCAAATAATTTTATATTCTTTATTCTAATCGTTGTAGCAGTAAATACTATGCATTGCTAAATGAAATTGAATCGGAAATCATGCAATATAGTTGGCTTTATTCTTATGTTATGAAATAAGTAGAAACTGGCTTACTTACACACACTGTATTCTTCAAGTCCAGAGAAATATATCCTCGCTGAAGTAAAACCATCTTCTAAAACAGTAAATTCAAGCTGCATTGGCGATGCATGTGTTCCAGGTATCTGCAGGTTTGGAAAAGATGGTACTGTGTAGCTTTGACAAGGTAAGGATGTATCAGATGCTGCCGTCACTGAAAATTAAATTTAAAAAAAATAGTTTTAATAGTTAGGACACATTGCCTTTAGAAATGTGTAGTGAGAAGTATTTATCGAAAACTTCCAACGGCCTGAATGTTCCATTTTATGTTTTTGTTCACAGGGATGATAAAACATATATTATATAATACAGTTAATACATATACTTCATCAAGACATCGTTAAACAGCCATTTGGAAACAGTTCATCTCAATGTGTTGTGTAAGCCCAGAGATCGTGAAAAAAAGAAAATACTTTCACGATTTTATAACAGAAAATGAGAGGGTTGATTGTTGGGTCATTATGTAGAATTGATTTTTCTTCATCAGTAACACCTTAACGTATCCATGGGAAACAAAGATATGACAATGGAGAAAGTAGGACATTTCATTAAAGGTAAGGTATAATCTCATGATCATTTTTGTAATTCAAAAATAACCACGTGGTTGAATTGTAATGCGAACTCTTTCTTAAATTGCACGTTGGAATGAATACAAACAAAAATATGAAATGAATGTAGTACACTTGTTATACAACACAACACAATAAGCTGAAACTTTCCCATTGTGATTGTTAAATGCATATCTTGATCAAAGAGATTGAGCATGCCCATAGAAACAGGTTTGCCAATTCATCACCAGCGTTAAACACTTACCTAAGAGCTGTTCATGAAATTCTTCGTCAAAGTAGAGACAGCCACTAGAGGGCGCCAATGCGGTCTTATTCTCCGAATACACCGCCGAGTTGAGCTGGCAGAGCTTGCTATCCTTGCAGTAGTTGAATGACTTGCAAGCGTTGTCGTTTAGACAGAATACTGCACATGTCACGTATGCACGTGCTGTTTGATTGCGGTAGACGGTACCTCTAAGTACATGATCTAATATAGGACCTTGGTGGAATCGATGAGTGTTTCCACTTCGCATGTTGTATTCACGTGAATTGGGTGGACATGAACTACCCACTTCATCTAAAGCAATTGCTGTAACGATGATCGATAGCAACAAGGCAAGGAGGCTAGTTACGACATCCATCATGAACACAAATCTGTGCAAATACCACAAGAAAAATATAGCTGGCATATTATAAATTTCCACAAATATACAAAACTTTATACTAAGTATATGATTCTATACTATCCCTCTCGAAGGATCGCCAACTGTGATTGGTTGTGGTTGCCCATGTGACCTCAATTAATTAAGGAAGCTTCCAGAGTTTGACAGTCAGCCAGGTGTATGTGTTTGTCAGACGAAATCATGAGTTGAAGGTGATGAGGATATGTGCGTGTTTTAATTGTACTTATTTGAAAGCGTTTTATTTATTTATTTATTTTTACTTGGCGTATGGCTACGCTGCAAAGGCATTGTCTTTACCCACTTCATCTAAAAGCAATTGCTGTAACGATAATTGATATCAACAAGGCAAGGAGGCTAGTTATGACATCCATCATTCGAACAAATTCTGTACAAATATCACAAGAAATTAACATTTTTTCATAAAGTGTTCATAACCAATTTAGGACGTAAACAGCGATGTGATTGTATAGGCCCAATGAAAATAAACAAATATTGGGTCGAAATATTCAATAATCATGTTTTTGCCACACAGTGACAAATAGTTTGGTAATAGCTTTCTCTGACAGTAATCCAAGTGACGTCTTATTAGTATTGTTTGTACTTATGACAACAAATGTGCAATGTTTGATGGCCTACGGTGACTTGGGGAAGTTTTAACATCCCTTCAAAATAACATTAACACCAGCTGAAAATTAAATAAATTAGGGGTCCCAACAGATCCATGGTAAATTAGATGCAGTGGGTACTGCGCAACTAACGATTTTTTAAATTCTAGGTTCGTGTTTGTTTTGAAAAGTTACAAACATGATTATCGAAAACTGAACACATGAACTCAAAATTTCACATTGGCGTATTAGTTTAAACACTTTATAACCTCTGTCATGGGTTTAAAATATAAATTTTGCAGTAAATCTTTGATATATTACAATTAAAATTATGTTATGTTCTAATAAAACATAACTTCTATGGCGCAATCGATATGGAGACCACAACAGGGCGCCGGTCTAAATCTATTAGATGAAGACCGGCACCATGTTATGGTCTTATAAGGCAATCATAACTTCTTCATAAACTATCGTGGTTTTGTTCTTTATTAATTCAAAAGTGTTACCTTTTCCAATAAGTATTCGCAACAGCAAAGAGCGAGATAATAATATGTTGATCCAAATCACTAATAATGTTTGCACCAGACGAAGCCACCTGATTAAGGTAAAGCTATAATTTATTGCACGTTTACGAACAGTCGTCTGACCACAAACATCATTGGTTGGTACAATAAGTAGCCTATCGGTTCGTAGGTACGTCACTACTTCGTACGTTTGTGCTAATGGTCAGGTGTGGACATGTCATTGATAGTGACGTCAATATACTATGGCAAGGCCAATATATGAAACCCTGATGTTATGCTCAAATATAACACTAACCAAAATCTATATTGTATTGTTCTTTAATTACAGTTTATTTGTTTTAACGTAATACTTCACTTAACAATTATTGTTAATAAATATCTGTACATCTTGCTGAGTTGCTGAGATAGAGTTGGACACTTAATAGACTGTGGGCCTTGTGAATTTATCGTGTCGGTTAATAACCCAGGAAAGAGGTGGAGCTCCAACCACCATTACACTATTGAGAAAAATAAAACTTAACTACCATGACTTTTCACAAGATAGATACGTTCGCATTATTTCACAATGTTATAAAGAACGTCTCAATATTTTTAATATTCTTTTGTAAAATACCCGCTCACCCATTAAAACGGCTTTTCTGATTGGCTTGCAATCAGAAAAGCCGTAAATTTAACATTAACCATGTTATTCCGTATTGACCAATGAGAAGCGTTGTACTATCGACATTACGATATCACAAAATGGCCGACTCGTCTACAGACGAAGTTTTATCGAGCGACGAAGAATTTTGCCAGAAACGTTGTTATATGTGTATTTTTCCTGCAAAAAAATCCACTGTAGTGAAATTTAATAGTAAGACATGGGCTCGTTTCATAGAGTTTGTACTTCAATGGCAGAATTTAGAAGGCCATCAGGCCGAAATCGCAGAAGATTTCGTCCATGCACACGCTGCAGAATTCGACAGTGTTGTATCTACGATGCCAATTCCAAGCAACGCTGGATTTCACCGTATTTGCTACACGAGATTTACCGACAAACAACATGTTTTGCGAGTGAACAAACGTATGACCAAGAACAGAGAAATGCTTACAACTAGCTTCGCTAGTACAGGTGTGTTTACTTTCATTTATTTTATGTTAGGCCTAAGTAATTCTCATGGCAATGATGGGTAACGACGTAGACTGGGCCAGGGCGCTGAAATCCGTCATGATCGTTGATCAATTAAATAAATCGCATTTAATTGTGCTAAAGGTCCCCCATGCAATTTTTTTTCTTAAAACCAACACTCAATATTTATATCTGATCAATTGCATGAATATGATAAATGACATTAATGTTTGATTTATATTCATGGTAATTGTGCTTAAAAATGCTTCGCCGTTAAAGGTCCCCCATGTCATTTTTTCTCTTAAAACCGACACTCAATATTTATATCTGATCAATTGCATGAATATGATAAATGACATTAATGTTTGATTTATATTCATGGTAATTGTGCTTAAAAATGCTTTGCCGTTAAAGGTCCCCCATGTCATTTTTTTTCTTAAAACCTACACTCAATATTTATATCTGATCAATTGCATGAATATGATAAATGACATTAATGTTTGATTTATATTCATGGTAATTGTGCTTAAAAATGCTTCGCCGTTAAAGGTCCCCATGTCATTTTTTCCCCTTAAAACCGACACTCAATATTTATATCTGATCAATTGCATGAATATGATAAATGACATTATTATGTTTGATTTATATTCATGGTAATTGTGCTTAAAAATGCTTCGCCGTTAAAGGTCCCCCCATGTCATTTTTTTTCTTAAAAACGATACTCAATATTTATATCTGATCAATTGCATGAATATGATAAATGACAGTAGTGTTTGATATTCATGGTAATTGTGCTTAAAAATGCTTCGCCGCTTAAGTTCCCCCTGATCGATTTTAATTTAATACGAGATAAATAACTGAATCAATTCCTTGTATATAGTTGTGATATTTTTTTTTTAAAGCTTTGCGCGCTAAGGATCAATTTGTTTTCCAAATATGATAGTACAGTAATCATTTTAGGAATTTGACATCACTCTCTGCAAGTTATTATTTTGTTATCACTTTGAATTATTTCAAAATTGTAATTTTTTGTTATGGTTTGTGTATTTGCAGCTTCAGCTGACAATGGCATCAACATGGACAGTCAGGACAAGCCAGAAGAAAGACCGGTCAAGAACAGACGTGCTCTGCGTTCAAGTATAGCGTTGAAAGGGAAAGCCAGATCTAAGCACGTATTACCAGAAATATGTGTGATATGCCAAAGAGAGCGATACATTTTAGAGGCTCATACTCGTAAGAGGAAGAAAGAGAGACTTGCCACTTGCTCAACCATTGATGCCAACAACTTGAAGCAAGCAGCAAAGGATAGTAACAACACAGCTCTTCTACTTCAAATTGAGGGCAAGGATTGTGTGGCTATCGAAGTTAAGTATCACGCTCGATGCTATAAAGAATACACCAGGTATTTAACTAAACAGACACCAGCCGAGACAGTAGATCACCGATATTCTGAGGCATATAATATATTCTGTGCTACAGTGAAGTCAGTCATCATTGACCAGAAAGAGATATATAGGCTTACAAGACTGAAAAGAATGTTCATTGATCAGATTAAGATCAGCCACGGGATAGATGCTACCACCTACAAGACAGGAAACCTGAAAATTCGCCTACAGAAAACATTTCCACAGCTCTGTTTCCATACACCTCGCATGCGTTCTCAAGGAGATCTTGTCTATGTCAATGACATTGCCACAGAAACATTGTTAGTAGAAAATAAAGTCAGCCAAGATGCTATCCATGATGACACCACCAGTGTTGGCACCAATACTAGTGATGGGACAAACACTGACGATGAGAAACCACATGCATCAACTCCGCCGCCAGACTATCAAGACAACGCCAACCTGAAAAATGGCTTTATGCCTGCGTTGTTGATACGAAATGCCATAGATGCTGTACAATCCAAAATGCCATGGCCCCCAACATCCGAGCACCTGACCACGAAAACAGCTGAAGAAATGATACCTCCCTGCCTATTCAACTTCCTCGCTTGGATAGTTGGCGCTTCTGAAGATCCCGAGACCGATGCATTTGTGAAGGTACCAGATGCAATTCACAAGAAGATCCTTTCAATAGCTCAAGATATAGTTTATCTGCAGGCAAAAGGAAAGATACAGACGCCCAAACACTTGTCATTGGCTATGGCGGTCCGTCATTTGACAGGTTCAGCTCAGTTAATCAGTTTGCTGAATGGGTTTGGTCACTGCGTTTCCCACTCGGTCACCTTGAATCTTGACACAGCTATTGCCAAACAAGAACTCAGCCACGGTGAAGGTGCTCTGCCATCAACAATAATGCCTGGCAAGCATACCACACTGGTGTGGGACAATAATGACTTTGGTGAAGAAACGCCAACAGGCCATGGAACTACACACAACACAAATGGCATTGTAATGCAGAAGCCATCTTCATCCGACACAGTTACTGCATCAAATGTTCCTACGCCTAGTGTAAAGCGGACGCGAGAAAGGTCAATGCAGCCACCACCACCAAATCTGGCCACCTACTTTGGGGGGAAGAAGGCAGGACCTGCATCATTTGCAACAGGGATATCTTTGGAACAGTCAACGTATGCACCGTTGCTGGTGAACCCCAAGGAGAAAGACTTTGCCTATCACCTCACACGATTCAACGTACATGTAGATGGACCACTGATACCCTCATGGACTGGATTCAACCAACTGCTCTCAAGTGTGGAAGTACCACCCAAATCTGTGATCGGTTATCTGCCTGTCATTGATGCCAGTCCTACTGAGATGAGCACAGTTCTAACAATATTACAGAGAAGTGTTGAGATTGCAGACAAGCTGGATTTACAAACAATTGTCATTGTTATGGATCAGGCCATCTACTCCAAAGCCCAGCTTATCAGATGGAGAAATGCTGTCTTCATGAAGAGACTAGTGATTCGCCTTGGTGCATTCCATACTGCTATGTCGTTTATTGGATGTATAGGCAAGCGTTTCCGAGATGGGGGTCTTGAAGACATTCTCATAGAGTCCAAGGTTGTTGCTACTGGTTCAGTGAATGGTGTAATAAGTGGTAAACACTACAATCGAGCAGTTCGTGCACACAAGCTTATGATGGAAGCAATGCAACAAATTCGTCTGGATGCATATATGCAGTCTATAACAAATGAAGAAGCCAAGAGAACAAGGGATCTTATCACAACCATGTCCAAAGACTTCCCAACACCGCACTATCACAAACATGTGGACAGTGATGAGTTTCGTCAGCTGACCTCATCCTATCAGCAGTTTATTGAAGCCGGAAACAAAAAGGAGACCTTCAGATATTGGTCCACATACATCGACATGATTCAAGTCCTTTTACTCTTCCTAAGATCCATCAGAGAGGCCAACTGGAATCTACACCTTGCTAGTGTGAGGGCAATGCTGCCATGGATATTTGCGTATGATCACATCAACTACGCCAGATATCTTCCTGTATATTGGCTCGAAATGGCAAATATAGCAGCAACCCATCCCACCATTTATACAAGTTTTATGGAAGGAGATTTCACATCACAGAGAAGCCATAATGCATTTGCTCAGACGGCCTGTGACCAGACCATCGAACAAACCGCTAATCGGGATTCAAAAACCAAAGGAGGAATGGTCGGAATTACCACCAGCAAAGGCACCGTCAACAGATGGATATGGTCACATCATGCGAGAGGAACTATAACGCGAGAGTGTGAGGCTATGGCCAACAGAGAAGAGCATTCTTCTACACATAACGACCTCCTTCTAAGTCAAAAGAAGCGTGACAAACAAGATGTCAAGACAATAGTCGATACCACGAATAACATGATAAATCCATTCGAGTATGAGGAAGCCGAGTTATTGCAGATAACATCAGGATTGGTCGCAAAAATTGATGTGCAGGAGGATGTATCTTCTGCCTATGATAGGGGAGATGCAGCGTTTGTCCTATTGTGCAAGACACGACTGCAGACTTATGAAGTCGACCTATTAGCTCCTATCAAAAAGATGAAATTGAAGACATTCACCAGCATGGCCAAAAGCTTGAAGCGGAAAGTACGTGGAAAGGAGGTGATTCTGCAGGCAGATCGTAATCTCCTGGCAAGGCTCGTCGTTATTGGCCGATATCGCAATATCAACCTGCAGGATCTGCTGACATTTTCTCTTGGACCGCTACCTCTTTCATTGGCCACTGCACATGGATGCCTTGCAAAGACTAATAAAGCTAACCTACTACATGCCCTTGAATGTCAGCCAGAAGAGAAGCCGGTCGTTGACACTCCAGCTGGTAGTGTTTATATTGTGGACGGGATGGCGTTGATTCAACAGGTAAATGTGACTAAGCTTCCAGGTCAACCAACATTCCTCAATCTTGCCCATATCATTCTGAGGCAGATAGTCAACAGAGCAAAGGCAAGCAATTCTAGCACTATACATTTTGTGACTGACACCTACCCAAAGGTGTCCATTAAGAACGCAGAGAGGGCCAAACGAGCTGCAGCTGCAGACGGAGCGGATAGAGTGACACGGGTTTATGGTCAACAACTCCCTCTTCACCAGTGGAAGAAGTTCTTGTCAAATGGGGAGAGCAAAGAATCTCTGATAGAGTACCTATTTGACACATGGAGCAAGGTTAAGACATCAGAGCTGAAAGGAGTCCAGGTGTTCTTGGCGCATGGTGAAAAATGTCACTCTTTCTCACCAAGCAATGCTGCAGACCAGTTAGTTGAAGTGGCTGAAGTTCCATCTCTGCACTCAACACATGAAGAAGCGGACACCCGGCTTTTTCTGCATGCAGCTCATGCAGCACTTGATAACACCGATGTTATCATCGTCAGTCCAGACACGGATGTCTTCATCATTGGTATCGCTCTACAGCCTATAATCAATGCACATCTGTATCTACGTACTGGGAGAGGTGTCAACCTTAGAACAATAGACTTGAAAGCCATCCATGAGAATATTGGAGAAGATGTCAGCAATGCCTTGATTGGCCTACATTGCTTTACCGGTTGTGATAGCGTCAGCGCTTTTAAAGGAAAAGGCAAGAAAAAAGCATTAACAATGCTACTCAAAGATAACCAGCTTTGCAGTCCATTCAAAGACCTGGGTGAGCGGTTTGATGCAGATCCTGACATGATGGCATCACTGGAGGCTTTTGTCTGCAAATTATATGGACAGAACACCACTGAAGTAAACGAAGCCCGCTACAACATGTTCCGTCTTTCAAGGAAATCTGAGATTGCCATGCCTCCTAACCATGACTCACTTGTACAACACATCAAGAGGGCAAACTACCAAGCAGGTATGTATATTAGAAGATGTTTTTTCCATGTAATAAAAATCATGTACAACCTGTATCCATAAAATGGGCATTGCTAAAAATTAAAAAAAATAATGTTGCTTGGTTAACTTTTCAATTGAATAACCAACTTTTATAAATTCTGAAATGAATTTACCAATGAAACAAAGCAAATGCCCCAAAAAATCTTTAAAAATCTATAAAAAAAACAACTTTTAGTTATTATGGCGTAGTGTTTGTAATGGAAACTCTTGGCAACAAGGAAATGACTACAGATGTTAAATCTTCTTTGGTCAGTGTGTGCTTAATTTATCAGATTTTTTTCAAAATAATTTGCAGACCTGTTATTACTTGAATACAGGGTACCGTATAATGCTTTTTGTTTTTTACTAATTATGACTAATTGTTTTGAATTTCCAGGTATATACAAGAGAAGCCTACAAGCTACTCCAGAGATCCCACACCCTTCTCACCATGGATGGAATATGGAGAATGATAACCTTCACATCAATTGGATGACCCTTCCGCCGGCACCTGATAGTGTCATGGAGTTAGCCAACTGTTCTGGGACTTGCAAGAAGAACAAATGTAGCGATACCAACATGTGTACGTGTTTGCAGAATAACGTTCCATGTACAGATCTTTGTAAGTGTGCCAGAGAGAACTGTAACAATATAACTGGACATGTTAACCTCGAAGATGATGATGGAGATGATGATGAGGTATCTGATCCCGAGGTATCTGATCCCGAAGAAGATTAGGGCAGGTATTTGGTTGCCCATGATCATAGTAGAGAGACTTGGACATTTGCTTGATTGCTGAAATTTTGTTTCTTTGAAGCAGTGGTGTCAGAGCTTATTTTTCTTGTCCGCAGTTGTACTAAATTGCGCAGATGGACTCAAAACGCTGCTTTTTATAACCGTGTTTACAAAGACATGCAGCAATAAGCTATGTCACTGCCCCAAGGAAACAAAAAATACTTTAGATAGGTTGTGCCAATTATATTGTGCATCATTGAATCCTTTACTTTGAAAGAGGATTACAGTTAACACAGAGTGGCTGGAGTCTGTTTTGTACTCTAGTTTGGTTTAAATTACCTTAGGAAGTACTGTAAAGTTGTGCTAATACAAACAGATGACTAACTGGCCATTCACTATTTATTAAACCATCCAATAATATTTACTTCATTTGCTGATATAATTATCCTCTCAACAATAACAGATCATCTACCAGGTGAAAGACCTGAATCATTAAATGGTGTAAACAATATCAACTCATATATTTCTAGATTTTGAGATGTATATATGACTTTACACCTAATGTTACAATACTAATAACGATCATTAGCGAGTCAGTGTGACATAAAACCAACTTTGATTTTTGCATGCAGCAACTGGTTTTGTGATGTCCATTCATCTATAAAACATTAAATTTGGTTGTGTTAATTGTTATATGTATAACTCATTTAAAGATTAAGAATCCTACTATTTGTCAATGTCATCAGTGTGATCACCATGAGACCTACCCGGTTAGACTTTTGCGCTGCACACATTGGGTTTTCACTTAAAATTAAGGCATAAACACCTCGAATTGTAAAAAAAAAAAAACCAACTGCACGTTATATATAATATTATTTATATTATAGAAAACTATTTAATTGATTATTGTTTTTTTTTAATTTTTTGTTTTGTTTTGTGTAGTTGTTTCATCTGAGTCAATAAACATTGTTTTCAGAATGAAATTCAAACTGAAATATTAAAGTCTTTGTTATTAGTAACCATGTAAAAGCGTTTTTACATTATAACGTACAGTTGATGTAAATGGATACTTTAGGGCAGCGGTTCTCGTTAATGTGCAACATTTGCGAATGTGAACGAAAATATGTTGCTGTGAAGGGTATTGGGCCCCATTTTATCAACTTTTCACCCCCACCCCTGATGGTGGTCATTGGACTTAAAAACTAAAGGGATATTAACCTCACGGCCCAGTGTCTATAATACATGTTTCATATACAATATAAATAATTTCACGGAGGGGTTTATAATTATAAAATAGAGAAAGACCGACGTCGACAATTATAATAAACTGATGTTGATACCATGTAAGATTGTCTTCACCCCAACAATTTACAGTTTAATTATCCCTGAAAAGCTTGACCGACAAAATGACGCTTAGCAACCTCAAGTACAACCTCAAGTACAACCTCAAGTAACTGGTAAATCCGTCCTGTATAATTGACGGGCCGTATGGATGTATTGTGTATTCTGTTGGTAAGTGTGACGTAATTCAAACATAAACCACGCCCATTCAGCACGTGCTGGCTCCAACAATCATCAGATGCCCATTGGAATGCATTGTCAACCATCTTCTTTAAGGATTTACGCAAGAAATTAGAAAGCTTGGGACGTGTCTTTGACGTATGTGTTGTAAAGTCTCAAAATCTTCTCGACAAACTCAATAATGTAGGTTAAATTACACACAACAGTTTGCCAGCGTTGGAACCACAAAAAATGCGCCTTATTAACTATATCGACTTACCAACAGAATAGTAATATCACTAAGCCGCGATACTGACGTTAATAAGTATATTGTTCTCTTAAACTCCTGCTGGGTCAGAATTCACTTGAAAATGGTCCATAGTAAAATTCAGATCAAAAAAATTGTTTGATTAAACCGAGTCAAAAACTGGATCTGAAAAAACCTTGACCTTCTTTCTAAGTCACTTCTGAACCAGGACTGTTTAGGCTCAGTTTGTGAAATGTCATATTTTATATTTATGAATGTCCATGGACAGTTTAGACAGTCTAATTGGACGAAACATCATAACGCCTATGCATTATCGGCGATAATAACCAGCCAGGAATTATGCAAGTGTGCGCCACGCGGGAAGGAACCAGAGTGTAAGAGTTTGTATCACGTGACGCGAACTCATGGGCCAAGTTGGAATATCATCCGTTTACAAACGTTGGATTTATAGGATTCTTTCTGGTTGTTTTTACATTGAAATGACACTGGGGGATTTATGAATGGGAATAATATTTCGACTCTTGGTCTTTTCCACAGAATAAAGACCTCATGGTTGTGGCCACAGACGATAAAGGCTTTTATCACGCAGGGCCACGACCCTCGTTCTTTTTACTACGGTAAAGACCGCGTGGCGAACTGTTATTCCATTAATAATTTAATCTTAGAAGATAAAAATGCAATTGAAGGTTTGATTGAACGAGCAGTATTTAATTTAAGAACAGGAAACTGCTTCGTAAAGACCAATATGCCTGCCTTTAGCAAACTGAATGATTGTGTTGGAGCCAACATCCCCGTGAAATCGTGTATTGTTCTTTAAGCTGTGACTCTGACGTTAATTTGTATATTCATTGAAGACCGTTCTTTAGACCCCAGAAACGTGGTCGTTCATGGTCGTTCAATTAGGATCTAAAAAAACCAGCATCCCTTGGCGGCATGGAGACCAATCGATAGCAGCCTTAAACCTCAACCAAATCATCAGTACACAATGTTTGTAATTGTTGTGGTAGACGTTATGGCGATATCAATTATCATGCGGAACAAAAAAACAAACAAACAAACAAAAACAAAAAAAGACTCTTGACATTAAAACTTCGTGAAGCACGGGCTAGTGCTACAATCTCCTAAGTCTACGTCACAAATGTTATGTTAATGAGGAGGTATAGGAGGTGCGCGGCGGCCCCCTTAATTTAAAAATGACAAAGGACGAATACACGTTTTAATAGGCATACTTTATTGTTTACACCGAAACAAAAATCTATTTCATGGGCCCTTTAAGTAATTCCACTACTGCTTTAATCAACGGATTTGTGTAATTAATATGTGTATCTATATATGGTTACAGAACAAAGTATTTAAATAACACCGTCAAGCGTTAATAATTATGGTCATGAGAATGTAACCAGATACAGAAAGCCACTGCAACCAATGCGGTAGCTTGACAAATGGCGTTGGTGATGAGACCGATATCCCCATGACATTGCAAATTGTGTTCTGCAGCTATTCTCATAAGGCTTACGTGATGGTAGCAAAACTAATGATTTGTATAATTTCAGAAAACCAAATCAAAGAAAACCCTGGACTGATTGAGGAAAAACGATGCATATAAGATACATGGGATCGTTTAGTTTCTAAGGCAACTGTTTGAATCCCTAGGAATTGTTTTCATAATTGTCAAAAATATTGGTTAATCTTGCTCAATTGTAGGGGCAAACTGAACCAAGAAAATGGATAATACAGAATCTGATTTGAAAACTGTGTCAAGAAGAACACGTGTTAGACATTATTTGACCCACATTCTGGGTCAGCCTGACCACAAAACTAGACACCGTTTTGTCCTGGCCACTTGTGATGCAACAATGTGTAGAGTTGGTAGTTTATTTATTTAAAAATATTTAAAACAATTTTTTTGTTCTCAATATATGCCCACACTGACAAGCAATTAATTGGTAGGCCCAGTTTGGGTAATTTACGACACAAAGGTGTCGTGAGGTGTCGTGGCCGAGCGGTCTAGCTTACCGGACTCAAGTTCTGGTGTTAGCAACAGAATGTGGGTTCGAATCACGGCCGTGACACTTGTGTCCTTGAGCAAGACACTTAATCATAATTGCTTCTCTCCACCCAGGGGTTAAATGGGTACCTGTGAAGGCAGAGTTGGTTTGCTCTATATGCGCTAGAAATGGCAGCAATTGAGTTGTATACTCCCCAGGGAGCTGAGATGGTTTCAGGAATGATTTATGAGCCTTATGAGCCTTATGAGCAGGGATAATAATATAATGCGCCTTGAGCACCACTTAGTTGGTGGATACGTGCGCTATATAAATCCACACATTATTATTATTATTACAAAATGGACAAGGGCGGATTAAACCTCCCTGGAATCGCGTAGTTTAGAAAATAGATGTGAGTGACGGTTTGATTGCTCGTGTGGTATATTATTTTAGGTACAGAAAACTGTTTCGAATCGATTAATAATACTTGCCTAGACCAACCAATCGTGCTGCCTGGAGCCAACATCTCCATGAAATCGTGTATTGTTATCTAAAGCCATGACATTGACCTTTATTGCAGATTAATCCGTCGGCTGTTTCACGAAGTGACGTATATGGATTGTTGCCATTTCGAGAAAAAATAAAACAAAACAAAACAACCCCCCCCCCCCCCAAAAAAAAAAAAAAAAAAACGCGCTTAAATTCGGATCTATTTTGAGTGATTGATTTTGTATAATTCGTTAATAACAAGGAGATAATAATAAAGCAATGGGTTAGTTGAAGATTATATAAAATGCATTAAGTGACTTATCACTTTTTAATTTGAGTTAATAAACACCAAACCTTATACGTCACTTCGTAAATCATTTTTAATTCTTCGCCCATACGTTTAAGATGCGTTACTTCGAAATCTTGAAACAATTTTCATGTACGTCACTTAGTGGTGCGTCAAATTCTGGTTTGGAGCTATCGTTGGAAAATATCGTGCATGTTTCACGAAGTGGCGTATCAGAATTAATCCATCACTTCGTGGTACATCTTATCGCCATACACACGCGTATAAGGCGTTCTTCTCGATTAGCGATTGTTGTTAATTGTAGATTAATAACACAACGAATGTCTTTAATATTTTTTTCAAAATTGGAAAAAAATATACACCTTTGAGATTGTACAAAACTGTTTTTCCATTGATCACTCATCACGCCCGATGCTGCAGTAAAAACATTAAAATAATTTTTTTTAAATTGTCGTGTAAGCATTACACACAATCAATGATGACATTCAATAACCCGTTTTTAAGTCTATAATTTAAGAACAGGAAACTGCTTCGTAAAGACCAATATGCCTCAACGGCGCACCCAGGATTTTGTCTTTGGGGGGGGGGGGGCTCAAAGAAAACTCACTCACAAATCAACTAGGATGTACGTAAATAATGTATGTAATTTAGGGTTGTATGTGTGTATAATGTATGAATGGATCTTCCCATTAGGAACTCGGTAACCTCCCATATGAAGAGGCATAAATGGCAAGAAAATGGCAAGAGCCAATCTAACTCACACACCAACATTAGTGTATCGTCTATAATTACGAACTGCACAAATCAATCATATTGTGATTCAGTAACTAGACGACAATAGTTTATATAGGCATTGTGAAATCAGCGGTCAGCCTGGGATTCCGAACTCCCAACGTTGTGATTGCAAGACGGGCAGTCTAACCACTTGACCACGGTGCCGTTAGTATAAAAGAGAGGAATGTTTAACCCCTATAAAATTGTCCCAGTAGAGACATATATTTTTGGCAAATGTACACTTTACTTAACAAATCTATAGTGAGGCTATGGCAATATAATTATATAGTGAGGCAATATTAAATTAAAAAGTCCAATCTTGTCCACTTGACCACGTTGCCGTTAGTATAATAGAGAACAATGTTTAACCCTATAAAATTGTCCCAGTAGAGACATGGATTTATTTTTGACAGATGTACACTTTACTTAATAAATCTATAGTGAGGCAATGGCAATAATTGTATAGTGAGGCAGTATTAAATTGAAAAGTCCAATCTACGACGTTTTAGTGCCATTCGATTGATGACGTCATCGATGTCCACATCTATTGCTCTGTGTATAGACATCAGAGCAAGGCCTGTCAGACGCTGGTTGCCCATGGTTGAACTCAAGTAGGATTTAAGGCGACGAAGGGTACTGAAGGTGCGTTCTGCAGTAGCTGAGGTAGCAGGGATGGCTGCAAATATCGTGATAAGTGCGTGTATATTCGGGTACAGGTCCGCCAATCCTGGCACTGAAGTCAGAGTCTCTGTAGGTGTAGATGGTACATTACCGACAGCATTTTCCACAGCGCACACCACATATCAAACTCGCCTCTCACTGTGCCTTCAGATTCGATGTCTTGTGCGTACATTTGCACAATGTCCTGGAGTTGATTGAAGTTGGTATCATTGTAGTATGCAGGTAATATGTACTGTAGTTTGGCGCATCTTTCAAAGTGGACTGAAAACCTTGTGCTGAGTTTACTTAGCAATTGATCAATGTAGATGTTAAACATTGATACCCTGAAGTATTCTTCAGCTGATTGAGATGGATGATTTTCTCTGGCTGTTTGACGAGATGCTGTCCGTGGTTTGCGTATGATGCCGTCTACTTCATCAGCCAACTTCGTTGCGTCACTAAACAACCGTCCAAACTCTTCTTCACTGTTTTCCCTCATTTGCTTGATGACCTGCTGCACATCACGCACAAGTCTAATGCATCCAACTAGGTCACATGTAGGTGACTGCAATTTCCGGGACAAGGGTAGGAGGACTCCGCTGAGCCGGTTTAGTATGGTTGTGGCCACGATAAATACTGAAGATCTGAGAGCAGTAAGCAATGTGGACGCTCTTTGCGATGATGATCTGTCACCATTATGTGACACATACTCAAGGGCCTCCTCTATAGGGACGAAGAGCTCATAGAACACGTTAATAGCCTCGTGCCTCTCAACCCATCTTGTAGTGCATAGTTTTTTCAGACGTTTGTGTGACGACTCTGGGGCCGTCTTGGTGATGTAGTCACTTAGGAGGCTTTGTCTCTTGGCCGAAGAACAAAAAACGAACGAATCTCCTGAATGGTGCTGATCGTGTTTAGTATTGTAGGTAAGTTACTTCCATGAGAGACAACCAGATTCAATACATGACTTGCACAATGTGTGTACACTGCGAGTGGGTTCTTCTCTCTTATGCATGCTTGGACTCCATTAAATTGCCCGCTCATAGCCGAAGCCCCATCATAACCTTGACCACGCATATTCATGGGATCCAGAGTTTTCTCATGTAGTATGTCGAGTATATGCTTTTCGCAAGTCCGTGTCCTGTGAGGTCATTCACTGTTACAAAAGTCAAAAACTTCTCACATACTTTGTCATCATGCACATATCTCACTGACAGGCTCATTTGTTCTTTTGTGGAACAGTCTGTTGTCTCATCCACCAATACACTGAAGTATTTTGCATCCTTCACTTCATCAACTATCTTTTCAGAGATTATATCTCCAACGGTGTTGATGATCTCATTTTGTGTGTTCCAACTTGTGTACATGGCGTTTCCTCCTGCAGTTTCTATGTGCCTCTTTAGATTATTGTCTCCAGCGTTGATGCAGAAACGAAGGGCTGACCTGAAGTTTCCATCATTTTCCGTGGATGTGTTGGCGATACTGCCGCTGTCTCGGTGACCACGAAATGAAATTTCCTGCCTTCCCAAAAAGAGCACAGTTTCAATCATAGGTCTGATACGCTGGCTATTGGTTATCATTTGTTGTTGCCTTGTGTTGTCAAGTTGATTGTCAATGCTTGGTACCTTGTTGGTCACAACCTTGAGAAACATCTGACATAAGTTGACAGCATCAGCATGATACTTTGCACTGCTGTGCTTGTTGAAGACTTCAATTGCGTCTTTGTATTTGTTAAAGGGAGTGCTTACTAAGGTTTGTAATCTTTGATTGCCGTGTGCTCCGGCAGATTCAGGGGCAAAGATGAGGCACGGTTTGCAGAAAGCACCCTTCTCTGCATTGCTGTATGCCAACCAGTTGTATCGTTTTAGCCAGCCATGTTGAAATCGTCTCCTAGAATTTGCACACTGTGGGAAGTTGAAGGAGGAATCAGGTACCCAACAGTCTGTGATGAGGGCCAACTTTGTTTCATCGTCTAGCAATTTCCTCCCGTGCGCTTTACTGTAGTTTCCAATGTCGTACTTATTTGTGAAACTTGTAACATCAGCTGCGGCAGACTCAATTTCTTTATTGCAGTCGTCTGAACTTTCACTGCTTCTACACTGTGGAACGGACTTAAGGATGCCAAAGTCATCAGGGAAAGGGTCATCAGGGGTGTCTTGAGAACTACTCTCTTTGCTTACTGGGGCAAAGCTTAATTTGGCTTGCTTCAGTTTCTTGGGTGGGGGCCCACTGGTGCTCATTCTTAATTTCTGAGAAAGTACAAATCAAAATTACACATTTTAATATATAAATTTTATTTTTATGCTAGCCCTTAATTTGAATCTTGAACATGGAGTTTATTTGTTGTATTGGGTATAGGGGCGCATATATAGTAGTTGTAAATTTATTGATAATGGATGTTCGTCAGATTATTTATAGAAATAGGGTCCAAGCTCAAGTAATTTTACACTTATTGCCACTCATCTGGGTTAGGCTGATGCCCGCATGGAGTCCCCAGAATGTTGTGGTATGTTGGTGTAATCTGTGTACAGTGTTGCAAAAACAGCCCACTGAACTTCCAATTTATTATACTTACCGATGAAGCCAATCTCTGGAGTCTTGATTGCGATTTTTTACTGCTCTCTCTTGATGAAAATGAACTTGAGTGTACATTGTCGGCAAAATGTTATGCTTTAAATAATAGCGGAGTGCGGACGTTGGTCAAGAGATCATTCCGGGGCGGTGCTACCTATACTTTCCATCAATGGACGGCAATTGATGGACGGCAAATTCCGTGAACAAGTGGGCGGCAAACCCAGATCCTAAAACGGTGTCACATATTTTATATCATATTACTGCTAAAAAATAAAACCCTAACCTGGGCATGTATGTATTTTGTAATTACTTTTTCCTTACACTTATCCGGCATTCCTCTTCAAAAGAGAAAACACTTAATTGAAAAATGCCGGAGCCACGTAAAATATATTTTAGCCCGGACAAATTGGCACGTTGGTTTCAACTTGCAAATGATAAATGTTATTGTTGCAAGTTTAAACGATTATAGTGATATTTCATGAGGCATCATAATAAAATTTAAATAATTTTGGCAGAAAGAACAAAATGCGAGTGGCTTAAGATGAAAAGAAATCCACCTTGCCGCCGGGCCAGGGGGGGAAAAACACATTTGCAACTTTTCTCTCTCCCCCCCCCCTCCTCTCTCTCTCTCTCCTTTTCCCCTTTTTCCCAGCCTTTTTTTTGGGGGACCCTCGTGGGGGGGGGGGGGGCTCAAGCCCCCCGAGCCCCCCCCCCCTCGGGTGCGCCGTTGATATGCCTGCCTTGAGCAAACTGAATGATTGTGTTGGAGCCAACATCCCCTTGAAATCGTGTATTGATCTTTAAGCTGTGACACTGACTTAATTTGTATATTGATTGAAGAACAATCTTCAGATCTCCGGAAACATAGTCGTTTATGGCAAAATTAGGATCTCAGAGAAAAAAACAGCATCCCTCGGCGGCATTGAGACCAATCGATACCAACCTTAAACCTCGACCAAATCGCAGAGGAATTGTCATGATTTTCAGAGTGGGGGATTAATTTTGGGGTAAATTTACCGACACAAAAGTGACAAAACTCAACGGAACCGACAACTTTGAGAATTTACCAACAAACATTATTTGACTAACAAAGTACCATCTTTGAACGACTATAATATCTCACTCGTCTTCCAGGAGATATAAAACTCATTTGTTTTTATCTAAAAGCAGCCTTCATCCTCAACTTATTAGTATGAGTTAGATTAGTTACACCTGATACTTGTTCAGTAGTATTGTATCATTCAGGAATCTGTTTAATTAATGGTGGAATTGCTTAAATAAATTGAAGTACAGAAAACATCAAGAATCACGGCTGGCTCAACCAAATCCACTAGTGCTTTAATCAACGGCCCCGTGTAATTAAATACAAGTGTATGTATATATTGTTACAGAACAAAGCATTTAAATAACACCGTCAAGCGTTAACAATTATGGCAATGAGAAAGTAACCAGATACAGAGCCATTGCAATCAATGCAGTAGCTTGTGGCGCTTGTGATGAGACACACATCCCCGTCAAATTGCAAATTGTGTTTTGCGGCTCTTCCCATAAGGCTTACGTGATGGTACGAAACTAATGATTTTTTTAATGTCAGAAAACCAAATGAAACAAACCCTGGCGCGGCCTGATTGAGGATCATATGAGATACATGGGATCATTTAGTTCCTAAGGAAATTGTTTGAATGCTAGGATTTGTTTCATAATTGTCCAAACTATTGGTTAATCTTGCACAAATTGTAGGGGCAAACGGAACTGACAAACAATTGGTAGGGCCAATTTGGGTAATTTACCTACACGTAGGACTACAAAATGGACAGGGGCGGATTAAACCTCCCTGGAATCGCGTAGTTTAGAAAAATAGATGTGACTGAAGGTTTGATTGCTCGTGTGGTATATTATTTTAGGTACAGAAAACTGTTTCGAATCGAATAATAATACTTGCCTAGACCAACCAATCGTGCTGCCTGGAGCCAACATCTCCATGAAATTGTGTATTGTTATCTATAAGCCATGTCATTGACCTTCATGGCAGATCAATTCGTCAGCTGTTTCAGGAAGTGACGTATATGGATTTTTGGCATTTTGAGAAAAAAACAAAAAACAAAACAAAACAAAATACCCCCTCTAGCAAAATGTTTTTTGAGTGATTGTATAATTTAACAATAACAAGGAGATAATAATAAAGCAGTGCATTAGTTGAAGATTATATAAATGCTTTTCATAAATGACATCACTTTTGACTTTAATCCGTCGGCTGTTTCACGAAGTGACGTATATGGATTGTTGCCATTTCGAGAAAAAATAAAACAAAACAAAACAACCCCCCAAAAAACAACAAAAAACAAAAACGCGATTAAATTCGAATCTATTTTGAGTGATTGATTTTGTATAATTTGTTAATAACAAGGAGATAATAATAAAGCAATGGGTTAGTTGAAGATTATATAAAATGCATTAAGTGACTTATCACTTTTTAATTTGAGTTAATAAACACCAAACCTTATACGTCACTTCGTAAATCATTTTTTATTCTTCGCCCATACGTTTAAGATGCGTTACTTCGAAATCTTGAAACAATTTTCATGTACGTCACTTAGTGGTGCGTCAATTTCTGGTTTGGAGCTATCGTTGGGAGCGCACGTGACGTCACTGTGGAAAATATCGTGCATGCTTCACGAAGTGGCGTATCAGAATGAATCCATCACTTCGTGGTACATCTTTTCGCCATACACAAGCCAATAAGGCGTCTTTTTCAATTAGCGATTTTTGTTAATTGTAGATTAATAACACAATGAATGTCTTTAAAATTGTCAAAATTAGAAAAAAAACTTTGCATTGATCACTCATTAAAAAAAAATTAAAATTGTCTTGTAACCAATACACACAATAAATTATGACATTCAGTAACCCATTTGAAAGTCTATAATGCCATTAGTAAGAAATATAACTTCTGTTCAAATTGTGCATCTGGTAAACAACATCTGTCAATGAGTGGAGCGGATAAACAAGGCAGGATGCACCCATCAGATTCATTGATTTTGTCGCTATTTTTGTCTACTTATTACAACTAGCCTCCCTCCCCCCCACCTTTTTAAATGGTAATTTCCCTGTGGGAAAATGTTTAAAAAATTAAACAAAAAAACAAAGACAAAAACAAAAACAACAAAAGATGTATGGTCCCATTTTCGATGAGAACCAGTCTATAAAATTATCCGCAAGAAATGTGTCAACAAAGTTAAAGTGGGACTCTAAACATCTAATCTCTTTTTAATTTTTAATTTTTATAATAACCTATATTTTGACAATACAACAATTTAGAGGGGCAGTATTGTCACGATCAAAGCAGACTTTCAACAGGGCATGGAATCGGTGCCCTAGTTTAAGATAAACACAGTGACTTTTTTCAGAAGCGACGGTAATATGACCTCATCATGTAAGTATTATGTCCAGTCACTGGATGAATCTAAAACTAGCACTCTGAATTTCATGCCCTGTTGATCGTGACGATAATGTCCCTTTAAACATACATTTTTCTCCACAGGGAAATATTTGACCCCATACCCTTAAAAGGGGAGGGGGCGATAGTTGCAAAAGATCGAAAAAAAACTTGCGTACATATTGGGCCAGTGGACAAGATGTGCTGGGAATAATGTGCCCGCGGAAACAATGGGTTCAGACATAATGTGCCAGACATTCTGTTCGTTCATTCTCAGAATCAATTAGACTTGTGTTTTCTGCCTCACTGATCCACTCCACTTATTGAGATGTTGTTCTCCAGGTGCGCAATTTTAACAGAAATTCATTAACTGACTAGCCATATTTCTTACACGTGGCATCAAATGGGTTATTGAATATCATAATTTATGCAGTGTATTGCTTCTACGAGTTTTGTCCTCACAGCGCGCTTGCTTGACATGTCGTGAGCCAGTGTGAACACTGGAACCCGTATATTTTGGAATAATTGCACGCACGCTATGAGGGAATCTTTTAGGGAAAGTGGCCTTTGTGTTTTCACGAAGGGACAATTTTCAAAGTGTTTTCATGAAGGGACAATTTTGTTTTTAGAATATGACATGGCATGGCATTGTTCAGAACAAAAATACTATTGTGTCAGGTTCCAATTTTCTTTAAATTTCACGAAGAAGGCCAATTTCACGACTTACGCTCGATAAATAATCACATTCATTGCTATACGCTCATTGTGTATATATTGATTGTCTGTTTAACATGAATACACAAAGATGAAACTTTAATATGAGCGATGTTATGTCGCTTAGCTACTGCGCTTGGCGTTACTTTAATAGATAACCGCTTAAAAAAGTACATAATAAATATCATTACATAATTAAATATATTGATTATGTCATATAATTAAAGATTACAATTGACTAGAGTGTCAATGGCAAAAGTAAATCAATGTCTTTAATGAAAAGCCACATTCAAAAAAGGTGTGTAAGGCTACATAGCAAAATCACATTGATTACACAATGTTTCTCTCTAACAGTGAGAGCAATCATAAGTGTTAATTTAATAAAGGTGAAAGGGCGTGTACACCATTGGTAATTATCTGGTAATTAATTAATTGGTAATTAACAGAAACTGTCAACAGGCACAATTAAATTCCTTGCGAGTGAAAAATGCACCAAGCCGTTGCTGTTTAGCATGTAAACAACTGTTGCTATCCAGGGTTACACACACGCTCTAACAAGTGTCAATCTTTTAAGAGTTCGGTCAGTGACATTTCTTTATAACACTTTATGTCAGTTAAATGTAACTTTAAGAGAACAATTGACTAACGGATAAGGTTGATTCAACACTTTAGTTTTTAGAGTGTGTTGGTTGTTCTACAAGGTTTGCAAAATACAACGGAAATCTTGTTTATCAAGGTATAACCCGCTGCGGAACAATAATGATCGTTATTTATTTATTTATTTATCCATACGTATTACATTGAACACAGAACCTAGGATTTAATCTAATCAACACGTACAGCACAATATGACGTCATATTTTGAAAAAAGTTCAGTAATATACTTTGTGTTTTTATGAAATTTTAACATTTGATTTTGACAGCCACTACTTACAACTGTCCAGTCAATAGCTGTACACTCTTAAAACTAAAGTGTTGAAACAACCTTTTAAGTTCGGTGAGTAACAATACTTTATAAAGTTAAAGTCAACTCAAAGAAAGTGTTGAATTAACACTAAGTCAAGTTAAATCTAACTTTATAAATGTTAATTCAACACTTTAGTTTTAAGAGTGTATATCAAAACTCTTAATTCACTGGACAGTCTCGCTATTGCCACATGTACGTATATGCGCATACCACGACATCGTTACGTCCGACAAGATGTCTGGGACCATGTCTTCTTTTACTTGTTTGTTGATACGAACGTATTGCCTTTGTTGGATTTTATTTCAGTGGGTGTGGCGCCGATGGTTCAGTTGTTTTGGGTCTGAGATTGTGGAATTGAAATGGTGCCGAATTCAAACGCTTCCGGTTTGTTTACGTAAATTTGTTGAATGTTTTAAGATTTATGGTGACGATAAATGCATCGGCCTATATATGTATCAAAGTGTGTACGTGTTGACATATACAGAAATATAAATTAAAAATACATCAATTATGATTACATTTAAAATATATTACGCCACAATAAACACATTTGTCTACTAATTATACATTAGAAGCGACAAGGAGTGGTCATCATTCAATGGACAATTGTGAAATAACTTTACATTCCTGGCCGAAATGGACGCATAAGTTATTCATTCTCAAACTTCCCTGTAGCTTTAGGGGCACCCCCCCCCCCCCCAAAAAAAGGGGTACACTGCCAACAAAATACAAACTGACACAATGTTACACTCAGTTTTCTCATGTGTGGATCTCACGCCCCCACTTTAAATAAAATCTAGCCTTACCCTAAAAATAGATGAGACCCAAGATGGGTCCATTGCTTACCAAAAGAAGTGTGCAATTTGTCCCCCACTGGGTCATTAGCAGCTGGTGTGGCTTCAGTTTTGACCATATTTTGAAGACAAGTGAATGTACTCTTTTGTCGAATTCATGCCCGGCCGTGAGACATGTTCTTGTATTTCCTTGGTGAGTTCTCCTGTCGTTTCATTATTTGCATTTTCATAAAAATATTGTTGTTATTGTAATATTTATTTGTTTTAAAATTAGGTGCACAAGATACTTTCTAATCACAATTATTTTACTAAAATGTAATCACTTGAATGAATGTTATAACCCAGTACAGTTTTATCAATCAATATGTAACTATTAATTATGACAACAGTACATAAACGTTTGTGAATTTAATTAAAATAAATATGTTGACATGAAAACAGTTTTTACCCAAGTTGTCGCATGCACATCAAAAATCAATTAATCAATTGATTCCTCTTCATCGGTGATAAGAAAAACAACTGATGAGTTGTTTTGTATCTAGAATTAAATCACTTTATACAAATTAAAAACTTAATACATTTTACAGTTAAAGTTATAGCTGTTTTTACAATTCGATGCACTTTAGTTCACAATTCACTTCATCACAAATAAATTAACTATAATTAAAGGGAATGTCCCTTTTGTAATTACCCGATTACAACATTATTGAATCATAATCTGTACACTCTCTTGATGGTGGTGGTACCAAAAATCATAATAAATATTTCCGTATGGCAATTTCCGTGACCAATGGATTTCCGTATGGCAATTTCCGTGACCAATGGATTTCCGTATGGCAATTTCCGTGACCAGTGGATTTTTGTATGGCAATTTCCGTGATCAATTTTCAACATTATGCCTATAATGAATGCAACTAGTCTGAATACATTTTAACTCCTTTTCAGTCAATGACTGAATGCAATTAACTGAAACTGTCACACGTTGGTTTCTGTATACATCTCTTGGTTCGTTAATGTCTGTAAATGGAATTATTTACAGACATTAATAAACCAATGGTGTACAATCCCATTAACTGTCCACTACATTTGTACGCAGCTTACTAAAGTATTATGCGCATAGTTACCTTCACCTATCTACCCTCGCGGCTCTACATCCTTCCTTGGGATTACACACGTG
This sequence comes from Zoroaster sp. YZ-2022, assembly GCA_029582265.1. Lineage (NCBI taxonomy): Eukaryota > Metazoa > Echinodermata > Asteroidea > Forcipulatida > Zoroasteridae > Zoroaster > Zoroaster sp. YZ-2022. Next base: position 41,815,946 of record CM055816.1, read on the forward strand.
TATTGTCCAAGGCCTAACAAACCCAGAATCTCCCCCCAAAAGAAGAGAAAGGTGTTACATAAACTAAAACCCCAACCGTTTGGCTTCCAAACTTTCTAAATCAAAGGGGGTGCCTGTTGTGATAATAGACACATTGCGAACACTAGGCCTACATGTCTGTTCACTAATTTGAACCAACTTGAACAAATTACAACATTAATCAACAAATTTTAATATCAATTATTTTTCACCATGCAAAGCTACAAATATTACTGATCAATTATTATAATTTGTATATATAGTAATTGTTGATACTCATATTGCTTATAGTACAAAGTACATACTAATGTTGTTTAAACCTGAATTATTCTAATTTGTATAGTTAATTAAACTATTACTTAAGTATATAGGCCAACCACTATTATTTTACCCATTTGAGATTTTGTTTAGAGGGCTACTTTTGAAATTCAGCTTCCGTTGGACTGAAATCTACAATATCCCGAGTGCTAAATGACCGCATGTTAGTGCAGTTGGTAATGGTATGAATCATCTTGAGTAATTATTATATTTTAAGTGTTATCACTTTGATAGGCCTATTTGTGAAACATCAACACGACGCATCCAGGGAAGGATCTCAGGTCTCTAAAGGGGGTGTTGGACACATGGCCAAAAAAGGGGGGCACTGTGAAAAAAAGCTACACACTCAACAACGGCAATAAATAGGAGGAGGGGAAACTTCTCCCTCCCCTGGATCCGCTAATTACCAACTTTTAGTGCAAAGTGCAACGTATATTTTGGGGATTACTTCGATTACAGAGGAATGCAAGGCTCGAAGAAGAGCCATTGTGAATCACGACCAGCACATGTTAGATAAATGGTCCAGCTGCTTGCATCATACGGAGTCGGATAGTCGTAGTTGTAGAAAGATTCGTCCACACCCTTCAGTCCTACTTGGATGCCTGTATCGTTGATGGTTATCTGGACTGGTGCCCCAACAAAACTGAAGCCTCTCTTGGCTGGTAAACTTGACCAGGAACTTCCGTTATACTCACTGATAAACGATTGACCAGAATTCAGAACTACATGAAGCAAAAACAAAGAACGAAGAATTAATACAACAATAACTAGTTCAAACAGAGCCATTATTAATTCAAAAATCTAAAATAGGTTTCACTGAAAATGCAGCAGATAATAACTTTGGTGTATTTCCACTGAAATTTGGGCCTATGTAGAATGTGATTTGATAAACAATTAAATATATAACTATTTTGTACATTTTTTCTACATGTTTGTATTTATTTACTTTTGTTTACCATTTGTTTACAAGTAGTAAACAAATGGTTTTCATGATAATCGTAGATCAAACAATGACCTATTCGTTATGTATGTGTGTATACGAGGAAAACAAATCATTGTATGCTGTAAAACATAATTCCAACAAATAATATACATATTATATTCGTTAAATAATTAACTGTATTATTATAATGTCATGAAATAAGTAGACAATGGCTTACTTACACACAGTGTAATCTCTATCTTCAGGTTGGGGTCCAAAGAAATAAATCCTCACCCAAGTATAACCACCTTGTAAGACAGTAAATTCAAGCTGCATTGGCGATGCATGTGTTCCAGGTATCTTCAGCATTGGAGTAGATGGTACTGTGTAGCTTTGACAAGGTGAGGGTGTATCAGATGCTGCTGTCACTAAAAATAAAATGTCAATTAATTTGTTTAAAATATAAAACCTGTCTTTTTGAAAGGATCCTAGGATTTAATTGTTCAGAATTGAATTTTAGAAGTAGGGCGTAGTGCTTTAGAAGTGTGAAGTGAGAAGTATTTATCAAAAACTTCCAACGGCCCAAACGTTTCATTTGTGATGAGAGAACAAAAACAAAAGTATATTAATATTATATTATATAATAGAGTAAATACAATATTATATTACGGTATGATTACTTTCACTCAACGAGATATACATTAAACAGCCATTTGGAAATATATCATTGTGTCGTGTAACTCCTGAGGAAAAAATGTTTTCTTTAGGACAATGGAGAAAGGCAGGGTATGATCGTTTTGGTAATTCAAAAATAATGGTCGAATTGTAATGTGAAAAAAATGGTAGAAGGCTGATGATCGTATCAAACTACAGATAGTTTTGTTTGAAGTGCTGTTACTTTATTCGAGAGCGAACATTTCTCTTAACTCCTAGTTAGAATGAATATAAACAATTATGAATACAGTACACAATGTTCCCATTATTTTCACTTTAAATGACACAACATAATAAGCCGAAACATTCCAATGGTGACTGTTAAATGCATATATTGATCAAAGTTGCGTGAGCATACTCGTAGAAACAGGTTTGCCAATTCATCACCAGCGTTAATTAAACACTTACCTAAGAGCTGTTCATGAAATTCTTCGTCGAAGTAGAGACAGCCGCTGGAGGGCGCCAATGCGGTCTTATTCTCTGAATACACCGCCGAGTTGAGCTGACAGAGCTTACTATCCTTGCAGTAGTTGAATGACTTGCATGCATCGTCTTGTAGACAGAATACTGCACATGTCACGTATGCACGTGCTGTTTGATTGCGGTAGACTGTACCTCTAAGTATATGATCTAATATAGGACCTTGGTGGAATCGATGAGTGTTTCCACTTCGCATGTTGTATTCACGTGAATTGGATGGACATGAACTACCTACTCCATCTAAAGCAATTGCTGTAACGATGATCGATAGCAACAAGGCAAGGAGGCTGGTGATGACATCCATCATGAATACAAATCTGTGCAAATACCACAAGAAAAATATAGCTGGCATATTATAAATTTAACCAAACTTTATACTAAATATAATGATTCTATACCATCTCTCTCCAAGGATCGCCAACTGTGATTGGCTGTGGATGCCCATGTGACCTCAATTAAGTAAGGAAGCTTCCAGTGTTTGACAGTCAGCCAGGTGTATAATAATAATAATAATGTGTGGACTTATATAGCGCACGTATCCACCAACTAAGTGGTGCTCAAGGCGCATTCTTTTTTACGGGCATTACACAACACACGGGACCTACGGCTTTACGTCCCATCCGAAGGACGAAGCAATTATGATTAAGTACCTTGCTCAAGGATACAAGTGTCACGACCTGTGCTCGAACCCACACGCTGCTGCTGGCAACACCAGAACTTGAGTTCGGTGCGCCAGACCGCTCGGCCACGACACTGTATGTGTTTGTCAGACGAAATCATGAGTTGAAGGTGATGAGAATATGTATGTGTTTTAATTGTACTTATTTGAAAGCGTTTTATTTATTTATTTATTTTTTACTTGGCGTATGGCTACGGTGCAAAGGCATTGTCTTTACCCACTTCATCTAAAAGCAATTGCTGTAACGATAATTGATATCAACAAGGCAAGGAGGCTAGTTATGACATCCAACATTCGAACAAATTCTGTACAAATATCACAAGAAATTAAAGATTTTCATAAAGTGTTCATAATCAATTACATTATTATGGAGAATCAACCTTACTAGGAGGTAATATCTTTTCTGTATCGTCACTTGAAACATACGACGTAGCTACGTTCATTAAATAAAACTATGATACTTAAGATAATGTGAGGCCTGGTTTGTTATAGTTGTTCTTTCTGTGTGTATTGGGACCTATATTAACCCTTTTCAAGCCGGGGATGCAATGATGCCATTTTGATATTTTCTATAATAATTCCAGAACGCTTCGACCGATCACGCTCAAACTTTCCTAACTATTCTTTATGACGCCCCTCATATCCAAATCAACGTTAACGTTGTTTTGTTCATGGTTGCCATGGCAACCGTTTATTTTGATCAGGTATAATTGAATATTATTTGTTGGTGTTAAATATTTGTTGTATTGGAGTTTGTTGTCAACTTTCAAACAGTATTGAGTCATGTTACCACTTCCAATGTATTCTGGGATTCCAATAATACGGCGGTCCTGTTGTGGCCTTATAAGGCAATCATACCTTCTTCATAAACTATCGTGGTTTTGTTCTTTATTAATTCAAAAGGGTTACCTTTTCCAATAAGTGTTCGCAACAGCAAAGAGCGAGATAATAATATGTTGATCCAAATCACTAATAATGTTTGCACCAGACGACGCCACCTGATTAAGGTATTGCACGTTTACGAACAGTCGTCTGACCACAAACATCGTTGGTTAGCACAATAAGTAGCCAATCGGTTCGTAGGTACGTCACTACTACGTACGTTTATGCTAATGGCAGGTGTGGACATGTCATTGATAGTGACGTCAATATACTAGGTTTAAGGCCAATATATGAAACCCTGATGCTATGCTCAAATATAACACTAACCAAAATCAATATTTTGTTCTTTAATTACAGTTTATTTGTTTTAACGTAATACTTCACTTAACAATTATTGTTAATAAATATCTGTACAACTTGCTGAGTTGCTGAGATAGAGTTGGACACTTAATACATGTTTCATATACAATATAAATAATTTCATGGAGGGGTTTATAATTATAAAATAGAGAAAGACCGACGTCGACAATATAATAAACTGATGTTGATACCATGTAAGATTGTCTTCACCCCAACAATTTACAGTTTAATCCACATATCCCTGAAAAGCTTGACCGACAAAATGACGCTTAGCAACCTCAAGTACAACCTCAAGTAACTGGTAAATCCGTGCTGTATAATTGACCGGCCGTATGGATGTATTGTGTATCCTGTTGGTAAGTGTGACGTAATTCAAACATAAACCACGCCCATTCAGCACGTGCTGGCTCCAACGATCATCAGATGCCCATTGGAATGCATTGACAACCATCTTCTTTAAGGATTTACGCAAGAAATTAGAAAGCTTGGGACGTGCCTTTGACGTATGTGTTGTAAAGTCTCAAAATCTTCTCGACAAACTCAATAATGTAGGTTAAATTACACACAACAGTTTGCCAGCGTTGGAACCACAAAAAATGCGCCTTATTAACTATCGACTTACCAACAGAATAGTGATATCACTAAGCCGCGATACTGACGTTAATAAGTATATTGTTCTCTTAAACTCCTGCTGGGTCAGAATTCACTTGAAAATGGTCCATAGTAAAATTCAGATCAAAAAATTGTTTGATTAAACCGAGTCAAAAACTGGATCTGAAAAAACCTTGACCTTCTTTCTGAGTCACTTCTGAACCAGGAATGTTTAGGGTCAGTTTGTGAAATGTCATATTATATTTATGAATGTCCATGGACAGTTTAGACAGTCTAATTGGACGAAACATGATAACGCCTATGCATTATCGGCGATAATAACCAACCAGGAATTATGCGAGTATGCGCCAAGTATGCAAGTGTGCGCCACGCGGGAATGAACCAGAGTGTAAGAGTTTGTATCACGTGACGCGAACTCATGGGCCAAGTTGGAATATCATCCGATTTATAGAATTCTTTCTGTTTGTTTTTACATTCAAATAACACTGGGGGGGGGGGGGATTTATGAATGGGAATAATATTTCGACTCTTGGTCTTTTCCACAGAATAAAGACCTCATGGTTGTGGCCACAGACGATAAAGGCTTTTATCAACCAGGGCAACGACCCTCGTTCTTTTTACTACGGTAAAGACCGCGTGGCGAACTGATATTCCCTTAATAATTTAAGCTTAGAAAATAAAAATGCAATTGAAGGTTGGATTGATCGAGCAGCATTTAATTTAAGAACAGGAAACTGCTTCGTAAAGACCAATATGCCTGCCTTGATCAAACTGAATGATTGTGCTGGAGCCAACATCCCCGTGAAATCGTGTATTGTTCTTTAAGCTATGACTCTGACGTTAATTTGTCTATTCATTGAAGACGGTTCTTTAGACCCCAGAAACGTGGTCGTTCATGGCAAAATTAGGATCTAAAAAAAAAAAGCATCCCTTGGCGGCATTGAGACCAATCGATAGCAGCCTTAAACCTCGACCAAATCATCAGTACACAATGTTTGTGATTTTTGTGGTAGACGTTATGGCGATATCAGTTAGCCTCAACAGTGACATTGTCATGATTTCCAGAGTGGGGGATCTTTTTGGGGTAAATTTACCGACAAATAAGTGACAAAACTCAAATGAACCGACAAATTACGTCAATCAGAAATACCAACAAGTTTGTGAATTTACCAACATACACTATTTTGCCAACAGGTATGGGGCGCACGTGAGATCTTTAAACGACCGTGAGATCTCGCTCGTCTTCCTGGAGATCTCGAAACTCGTTTGTTTTTTCTCAAAAGCAGCCTTCATCCTCAACTTATTAGTATGAGTTAGATAAGTTAGACCTGGTATTAGTTCAGTAATATTATATCATTCAGGAATTGGTTTGATTAATGGTGAAATTGCTTAGAAAGGTAGAAATAAATTGAAGTATAGAAAACAACTTTAAATTTCCATCAAAAATCACGGCTGGCTTAAAGAGCCATGAAGTGTTTTTGTCTCAATTTTTTTTTTTTTTTTAGTTTATTAGTTGATATAAATAAGAAACAATTTTAAGTTTGTTTTGTGTCTTGAGTAGATTTTTAATTTTTTTAATTAACTTAACATAAAAATAATTGTTTACAATTTTGCACGACGCGAGGTGGCGCTGTTCGTGACGTACACCTAGGCAGGGCTTCCAACTAGATCCTCTGAGAAAACAAAGCAAACATGGCTGAAACCATTATTGTTGGTCATCATTGTTGCCACTAGGTAATGAAACCGGCAAGAATTGCTTGCAACGCACACACGACTTATGCAATAAGCATGCACTTCCAAGCACCGATCACCACCAGCCTGGCCATGCGGAACCAAAAAAATGGATAATAGAGAATTTGAAAACTATGTCAAGAAGAACAGGTGTTAGACATTATTTGACCCACATTCTGGGTCAGCCTGACGACAAAACTAGACACCATTATTGTCCTGGCCAGTTGTGATGCAACAATGTGTAGAGTTGGTAATTTATTTTTATTAAAATGTCGGGACAGCCTTTTAAAAAATCTTTTAAAGATGTATTTTCCCCCTCAATATATGCCCAGACTGACAAACAATTGGTAGGTACAACTTATATACATATATACAACAGCGGGTTATTTGAATGGGTAATTTACCTACATGTAGGCCTACAAAATGGACAAGGACGGATTAAACCTCCCTGGAATCGCATAGTTCAGAAAATAGATGTGAGTGAAAGTTTGATTGCTCGTGTGGTATATTATTTTAGGTACAGAAAACTGTTTCCATTGGATTTAATACACATGCCTTGAGAAATCGTGCTGCCTGGAGCCAACATCGTGTATTGTTATCTATAAGCCATGACATTGACCTTTATTGCAGATTAATCCGTCGGCTGTTTCACGAAGTGATGTATATGGATTTTTGGCAAACAAAACAAAATACCCCCTAAAAAAACATTTTTTGAGTGACTGATTTTATATAATTTGTCTATAACAAGGAGATAATAATAAAGCAGTGGGTTAGTTGAAAATTATATAAATGCTTTTCATAAATGACTTTTGAAGTTTTTATTCTTCGTCCATACGTTTGTACGTAAGTTACTTCGAATTCTTGAAACACTTTTCATGTAAGTCACTTAGGGGTGCGTTAATTTCTGTTTTTGCAGCTATCGCTGGGAGCGCACGTGACGTCACTGTGGAAAATAGCGTGTATGTTTCACGAAGTGGCGTATCAGAATGAATCCACCACTTCGTGGTACATCTTTTTGCCATACACACGCGTATAAGGCGTCTTTCTCAATTAGCGATTTTTGTTAATTGTAGATTAATAACACAACGAATGTCTTTAAAATTTTCACAATTAGAAAAAAAATAACATTCATTTTGAGATTGTACAAAACTGTTTTTCATTGATCACTTTGCATTGATCACTCATTAAACAAATTAAAAAATTGTCTTGTAACCAATACACACAATAAATTATGACATTCATTAATTAACCCATTTGAAAGTCTATATTGCCATTAGTAAGAAATATAATTTCTGTTCAAATTGTGCATCTGGTAAACAACATCATGTCAATGAGTGGAGCGGATAAACAAGGCAGGATGCACCTATCAGATTCATTGATTTTGTCGCTATTTTTTTCTACCTTTTACAACTAGCCTCCCCCCACCTTTTTAAATGGTAATTTCCCTGTGGGAAAATGTTAAAAAATTTAAACAAAAAAACAAAAAAACAAAAACAAAAACAAAAAAAGATGTATGGTCCCATTTTCGATGAGAACAGTCTATAAAATTATCCGCAAGAAATGTGTCAACTAAGTTAAAGTGCGACTCTAAACATCTAATCTCTTTTTTTTATATAATAATCTCTATTTTGACAATACAACAATTTAGAGGGGCAGTATTAATAATAATAATACTAATAATAATGTGTGGATTTATATAGCGCACGTATCCACCAACTAAGTGGTGCTCAAGGCGCATTATATTATTATCCCTGCTCATAAGGCTCATAAGGCTCATAAATCATTCCTGAAACCATCTCAGCTCCCTGGGGAGTATACAGCTCAATTGCTGCCATTTCTAGCGCATATAGAGCAAACCAACTCTGCCTTCACAGGTACCCATTTAACCCCTGGGTGGAGAGAAGCAATTATGATTAAGTGTCTTGCTCAAGGACACAAGTGTCATGGCCGTGATTCGAACCCACATTCTGTTGCTAACACCAGAACTTGAATCCGGTAAGCTAGACCGCTTCGCCACGACACCCCAATTGTCACGATCAAAGCAGACTTTCAACAGGGCATGGAATCGGTGCCCTATCCCTGCCTGGAGCCATCATCTCCATGAAATCGTGTATTGTTATCTGTAAGCCATGACATTGACATTTTATTGCTGATTAATTCGTCGGCTGTTTCACGAAGTGACGTATATTGATTGTTGGCATTTCGAGAAAAAGCAAAAACAAAACAAAACAACCCCCCCCCCTTAAAAAAACATTTTTTGATTGATTTTGTATAATTTGTCAATAACAAGGAGATAATAATAAAGCAGTGGGTTAGTTGAAGATTATGTAAATGCTTTTCATAAATTACTTTTGAAGTTATTGAACACCAAACCTTATACGTCACTTCGTAAATTATTTGTTATTCTTTGCCCATACGTTTGTACATAAGTTACTTCGAATTCTTGAAACACTTTTCATGTATGTCACTTAGGGGTGCGTCAATTTCTGTTTTTGTAGCTATCGCTGGGAGCGCACGTGATGTCACTGTGGAAAATAGCGTGTATGTTTCACGAAGTGGCGTATCAGACTGAATCCATCACTTTGTGGTACATCTTTCGCCATACACACGCGTATAAGGCGTCTTTCTCAATTAGTGATTTTTGTTAATTGTAGATTAATAACACAACGAATGTCTTTAAAAATTTCAAAATTAGAAAAAAATAACATATTCATCTTTGAGATTGTACAAAATTGTTTTTCATTGATCACTTTGCATTGATAACTCATTAAAAAAATGTAAAAATTTTCCAATACACACAATAAATAATAATAATAATGTGTGGACTTATATAGCGCACATATCCACCAACTGAGTGGTGCTCAAGGCGCATTATATTATTACCCCTGCTCATATGGCTCATAAGGCTCATAAGGCTCATAAATCATTCCTGAAACCATCTCAGCTCCCTGGGGATTATACAGCTCAATTGCTGCCATTACAGCGCATATAGGGCTAATCAACCAACTCTGCCTTCACAGGTACCCATTTAACCCCTGGGTGGAGAGAAGCAATTATGATTAAGTGTCTTGCTCAAGGACACAAGTGTCATGGCCGTGATTCGAACCCACATTCTGTTGCTAACACCAGAACTTGAATCCGGTAAGCTAGACCGCTCGGCCACGACACCCCAATTGTCACGATCAAAGCAGACTTTCAACAGGGCATGGAATCGGTGCCCTATCCCTGCCTGGAGCCATCATCTCCATGAAATCGTGTATTGTTATCTGTAAGCCATGACATTGACATTTTATTGCTGATTAATTCGTCGGCTGTTTCACGAAGTGACGTATATTGATTGTTGGCATTTCGAGAAAAAGCAAAAACAAAACAAAACAACCCCCCCCCCCCTTAAAAAAACATTTTTTGATTGATTTTGTATAATTTGTCAATAACAAGGAGATAATAATAAAGCAGTGGGTTAGTTGAAGATTATGTAAATGCTTTTCATAAATTACTTTTGAAGTTATTGAACACCAAACCTTATACGTCACTTCGTAAATTATTTGTTATTCTTTGCCCATACGTTTGTACATAAGTTACTTCGAATTCTTGAAACACTTTTCATGTACGTCACTTAGGGGTGCGTCAATTTCTGTTTTTGTAGCTATCGCTGGGAGCGCACGTGATGTCACTGTGGAAAATAGCGTGTATGTTTCACGAAGTGGCGTATCAGACTGAATCCATCACTTTGTGGTACATCTTTCGCCATACACACGCGTATAAGGCGTCTTTCTCAATTAGCGATTTTTGTTAATTGTAGATTAATAACACAACGAATGTCTTTAACATTTTCAAAATTAGAAAAAAATAACATATTCATCTTTGAGATTGTACAAAATTGTTTTTCATTGATCACTTTGCATTGATAACTCATTAAAAAAATGTAAAAACTTTTCAATGCACACAATAAATAATAATAATAATAATAATGTGTGGACTTATATAGCGCACATATCCACCAACTGAGTGGTGCTCAAGGCGCATTATATTATTACCCCTGCTCATATGGCTCATAAGGCTCATAAGGCTCATAAATCATTCCTGAAACCATCTCAGTTCCCTGGGGATTATACAGCTCAATTGCTGCCATTACAGCGCATATAGGGCTAATCAACCAACTCTGCCCTCACAGGTACCCATTTAACCCCTGGGTGGAGAGAAGCAATTATGGTTAAGTGTCTTGCTCAAGGACACAAGTGTCACGGCCGGGATTCGAACCCACATTCTGCTGCTAACACCAGAACTTGAGTCCGGTAATCTAGACACGCTCGGCCACGACACTCCATTAACATGACTTTCATTAATCCATTTGAAAGTCTATAATATTGCCATTAGTAAGAAATATAATTTCTGTTCAAATTGTGCATCTGGTAAACAACATCATGTCAATGAGTGGAGCAGATAAACAAGGCAGGACACACCGATCAGATTAATTGATTTTGTTGCTATTTTTGTCTACCTTTTACAACTAATGGTAATTTCCCTGTGGGAAAATGTTTTAAAAATTAAACAAAAAAACAAAAACAAAAACAAACAAAAAAATGTATGTTCCGATTTTCGATGAGAACCAGTCTATAAAATTAAGAAATGTGTCAACTAAGTTAAAGTGGGACTCTAAACCTCTAATCTTAAAAAAATAAATAATAACCTCTGTTTTTATAATACAACAATTTAGAGGGGCAGTATTGTCACGACCAAAGCAGACTTTCAACAGGGCATGGAATCGGTGCCCTAGTTTAAGATGAACACAGTGACTTTTTTCAGAAGCGACGGTAATATGACCTCATCATGTAAGTATTATGTCCAGTCACTGGGTGAATCTAACACTAGCACTCTGATTCCATGCCCTATTGATAGTGACGATAATGTCCCTTTAAACATAAATTTTTCTCCACAGGGAAATATTTGACCCCATACCCTTAAAAGGGGAGGGGGCGATAGTTGCAAAAGATCGAAAAAAAACTTGCGTATATATTGGGCCAGTGGACAAGATGTGCTGGGAATAATGTGCCCGCGGAAACAATGGGTTCAGACATAATGTGCCAGACATTCTGTTCGTTCATTCTCAGAATCAATTAGACTTGTGTTTTCTGCCTCGCTTATCCACTCCACTCATTAAGAGGTTGCTCCCCAGGAACGCAATTTTAACAGAAATTCATTAACTGCCTCGCCGTATTTCTTGCACGTGGCATTATAGACTTTCAAATGGGTTATTGAATATCATAATTTATGCAGTGTATTGCTTCCACGAGTTTTGTCCTCACAGCGCGCTTGCTTCACATGTCGTGAGCCAGTGTGAACACTGGAACCCGTATATTTTGGAATAATTGCACGCACACTATGAGGGAATCTTTAAGGGAAAGTGGCCTTTGTGTTTTCACGAAGGGACAATTTTGTTTTTAGAATATGGCATGGTATGGCATTGTTCAGAACAAAAATACTTTTGTGTCAGCTTCCAATTTTCTTTAAATTTCACGAAGAAGGCCAGTTTCACGACTTACGCTCGATAAATAATCACATTCATTGCTATACGCTCATTGTGTATATATTGATTGTCTGTTTAACATGAATCCACAAAGATGAAACTTTAATATGAGCGATGTTATGTTGCTAGCTACTGCGCTTGGCGTTACTTTAATAGATAATCGCTTAAAACAGCACATAATAAATACAATTACATAATTAAATATATTGATTATGTCATATAATTAAAGATTACAATTGACTAGAGTGTCAATGGCAAAAATAAATCAATGTCCTTAATGAAAAGCCACATTCAAAAAAGGTGTGTAAGGCTGCATAGCAAAATCACATTGATTACACAATGTTTCTCTTTAACAGTGAGAGCAATCATAAGTGTTAATTTAATAAAGGTTAAAGGGAGTGTACACCATTGGTAATTATCTGGTAATTAATTAATTTGTAATTAACATAAACTGTCAACAGGCACAAATTCGTTGCAAGTGAAAAATGCCCAAAGCCGTTGCTGTTCAGTGTGTAAACAATTGTTGCTATCCAGGGTTACACACACGCTCCAACAAGTGTCAATCTTTTAAGAGTTCGGTCAGTGACATTTCTTTATAACACTTTATGTCAGTTAAATGTAACTTTAAGAGAACAATTGACTAACGGATAAGGTTGATTCAACACTTTAGTTTTTAGAGTGTGTGGTTGTTCTACAAGGTTTGCAAAATACAACGGAAATCTTGTTTATCAAGGTATAACCCGTTGCGGAACAATAATGATCGTTATTTATTTATTTATTTATCCATACGTATTACATTGAACACAGAACCTAGGATTTAATCTAATGAACACATACAGCACAATACGACGTCATATTTTGAAACAAAGTTCAGTAATATACTTTGTGTTTTTATTAAATTTTAACATTTGATTTTGACAGCCACGACTTACAACTAGCCAGTCAATAGCTGCACTGTAAAAAATCCCGTATATTTTACGGTAAAAAGAATGGCAGCTGTGATGCCACCATTTTACCGTAAAGTTTACGGTCTAATATAAAAATCTACAAATTTTGAATACAGCAGGTTCACCAGTATAATGTTATCACAAAAATATCAAGATTACATTCATATCAAACAGGATGGACGTGATTTGTTGAAGATTTTCTCACATCTGATTCGGTTCAGTACATTCACACAATAGCCGCAAGCGTGTGAGAAGCCGAGGATTATACGCTGCGCACATGTGTCAGATTCTCTGCGCATGTGTCGTTGCTTAGATTTGACGTTTATACTGTCTGACGACCGTTTCGTGCAAATTTTACGGTATTTTGTTGTTCATTCAGGACTACGACATAATACCGTACGATTTTACGGTCAAACCGCCGTAAATTTTACGGTAATATTTTACAGTGTGTATAGTCTTAAAACTAAAGTGTTGAATCAACCTTTTAAGTTCGATGAGTAACAATACTTTATAAAGTTAAAGTCAAGTCAAAGAAAGTGTTGAATTAACACTAAGTCAAGTTAAGTCCAACTTTATCAATGTTAATTCAACACTTTAGTTTTAAGAGTGTATATTAAAACTCTTAATACATTGGAAAGTCTCGCTATTGCCACATGTACGTATCTGCGCATACCACGACATCATTACGTCTGACAAGCTGTCTGGGACCATGTCTTCTTTTACTTGTTTGTTGATACGAACGTATTGCCTTTGTTGAATTTTATTTCAGTGGGTGTGGCGCCGATGATTCAGTTGTTTTGGGTCTGAGATTGTGGAATTGAAATGGTGCTGAATTCAAACGCTTCCGGTTTGTTTACGTACTTTAAAAGCAATTTTTAAAAATTGTGAATGTTTTAAGATTTATGGTGACGATAAATGCATCGGCCTATATATGTCTCAAATGTGTACGTGTTGACATATACAGAAATATAAATTAAAAATACATCAATTATAATTACATTTAAAATATATATTACGCCACAATAAACACATTTGTCTACTGAATATGCATTAGAAGCGACAAGGAGTGGTCATCATTCAATGGATAATTGTGAAATAACTTTACATTCCTGGCCGAAATGGACGCATAAGTTATTCTTTCTCAAACTTAGCTTTAGGGGCACCACCCCCCACCCAAAAAAAGGGGGTACACTGCCATCAAAATACAAACTGACACAATGTTACACTCAGTTTTCTCATGTGTGGATCTCGCGCCCCCACTTTAAACAAAATCTATCCTCACCCTAAAAATAGATGAGACCCAAAATGGGTCCATTGCTTACCAAAAAAGTGTTCAATTTGTCCCCATTGGGTCCTTATAGCAGCTGGTGTGGTTTCAGTTTTGACCATTACTGAAGACAAGTGAATGTACTCTTTTGCCGAATTCATGCCCGGCCGTGAGACATGTTCTTGTGTTTCCTTGGTGAGCTCTCCTGTCGTTTCATTTTTTATATTTTCATAATAAATATTTCCGTATAGTAATTTCCGTGATCAATGGATTTCTGTATGGCAATTTCCGTGATCAATTTTCCACATTAGGCCTATAATGAATGCAAACTAGTCTGAATACATTTTAACTCCTTTCCAGTCAATGACTGAATGAAATGAACTGAAACTGTCACACGTTGGTTTCTGTATACATCTCTTGGTTTGTTAATGTCTGTAAATGGAATTATTTACAGACATTAATAAACCAATGCTGTACAATCCCATTAACTGTCCACTACATTTGTACGCAGCTTACTAAAGTATTATGCGCATAGTTACCTTCACCTATCTACCCTCGCGGCTTTACATCCTTTCTTGGGATTATACACGTGTATTGTCCAAGGCCTAACAAACCCAGAATCTCCCCCCAAAAGAAGAGAAAGGTGTTACATAAACTAAAACCCCAACCGTTTGGCTTCCAAACTTTCTAAATCAAAGGTGGTGCCTGTTGTGATAATAGACACATTGCGCACACTAGGCCTACATGTCTGTTCACTAATTTGAACCAACTTGAACAAATTACAACATTAATCAACACATTTTAATATCAATTATTTTTCACCATGCAAAGCTACAAATATTACTGATCAATTATTATAATTTGTATATATAGTAATTGTTGATACTCATATTGCTTATAGTACAAAGTACATACCAATGTTGTTTAAACCTGAATTATTCTAATTTGTATAGTTAATTAAACTATTACTTAAGTATATAGGCCAACCACTATTATTTTACCCATTTGAGATTTTGTTTAGAGGGCTACTTTTGAAATTCAGCTTCCGTTAAACTGAAATCTACAATATCCCGAGTGCTAAATGACCGCATGTTGGTGCAGTTGGTAATGGTATGAATAATCTTCAGTAATTATTATATTTTAAGTGTTATCTGTGAAACATCAACATGACTCAACCAGGGGAGGATCTCAGGTCTCTAAAGGGGGTGTTGGACACATGGCCAAAACAGGGGGGGGGGGACACTGTAAACAAAAAAGCTACAAGCTCAACAACGGCAATAAATAGAAGGAGGGGAAACTTCTCCCTCCCCTGGTTCCGCTAATTACCAACTTTTAGTGCAAAGTGCAACGTGTATTTTGGGGATTACTTCGATTACAGAGGAATGCAAGGCTCAAAGAAGAGCCATTGTGATTCACCACCAGCACATGTTAGATAAATGGTCCAGCTGCTGGCATCATACGGAGTCGGATAGCCGTAGCTGTAGAATGATTCGTCCACACCCTTCAGTCCTACTTGGATGCCTGTGTCGGTGATGGTTATCTGGACTGGTGCCCCAACAAAACTGAAGCTTGTCTTGGTCTGTACAATGGACCAGGAACTAATTTCGTCATACTCACTGATAAAGGATTTAACAGAATTCAGAACTACATGAAGCAAAAACAAAGAACAAAGAATAACAATTAATACAACAATAACTAGTTCAAACAGAGCCATTATTAATTCAAAAATCTAAAATAGGTTTCACTGAAAATGCAGCAGATAATAATTTTGTTGTATTTCCACTGAAATTTGGGCCTATGTAGAATGTGATTTGATAAACAATTAAATATATAACTATTTTGTACATTTTTTCGACATGTTTGTATTTATTTACTTTTGTTTACCATTTGTTTACAAATAGTAAACAAATGGTTTTCATGATAATCGTAGATCAAACAATGACCTATTCGTTATGTATGTGTGTATACGAGGAAAACAAATCATTGTATGCTGTAAAACATAATTCCAACAAATAATATACATATTATATTCGTTAAATAATTAACTGTATTATTATAATGTCATTAAATAAGTAGACAATGGCTTACTTACACACAGTGTAATCTCTATCTTCAGGTTGGGGTCCATAGAAATAAATCTTCACCCAAGTATAACCACCTTGTAAGACGGTAAATTCAAGCTGCATTGGCGATGCATGTAATCCAGGTATATTCACCATTGCGCCCTGCGACACGGTGTAATTTTGACAAGGTGACGGTGGACCAGCTGCTGGCGTCACTAAAAATGAAATGAAATTAAGTTTTTTTTTTTAATTTTTTTTTTAGTATCCTGGTTTTAATTGTTCAGAATATAATTTTTTAGAAGTAGGGCATAGTGTGAAGTGAGAAGTATTTATCAAAAATTTCCAACGGCCCAACATTTTCATTTGAGGTTTTTGTTTACAAGGATGAGAGAACAAAAACAAAAGTATATTAATATTATATTATAATAAATTATAGAGTAAATACAATATTATATTACGGTATGATTACTTTCACTCATCAAGATATACATTAAACAGCCATTTGGAAACATATCATTGTGTCGTGTAACTCCTGAGGGAAAAAAAACACTGTTACGATTTTTTATTAAGCAGAAAATCAGAGAGTGGATTGTTTTGTTCATATAATTTGTTTTCTATAGGACAATGGAGAAAGGTTGGGTATATGATCCTTTTGGTAATTCAAAAATAATGGTCGAATTGTAATGTGAAAAAAATGGTAGAAAGCTGATGATCGTATCAAACTACAGATAATTTTGTTTGAAGTGCTGTTACTTTATTCTAGTCTAAATTTAAGAAAGAGCGAACATTTCTCTTAACTCCTGGTTAGAATGAATATATTATGAATGAATACAGTAGGGATTCATAAGCCAGGGAGCAATACCGTAGCCTTTATCGGCTAAGAGAACTGCATCACTTCCAGATTGTTTCAAGTGCGCAGCCACATCAGGAGAGTTTCTCCAAATCCTACTGTCATGAACAGAGCCAGGCCAGGTTGCATCTACGCTTGTGAACATCTCATTTGCATTGCATGTTGCTTGCACATTTATAGTTGCCTGTCCTTGCATGTTGATGTACTCATCCCCTTCTGGTGCAGATGGCTTGTTGATTTGCACGTGCGTACAGTCAACTCCTCCAATGACAAATGGAATCTGAAATGGCCCCCTTGCCTGCCACATTTCTTGTGCAGATTGTATGTCAGCTGCAGTTTTGGGGAACTTGATCCACAGCTCTGCGTTTCTCATCATTTGTTTGAGAAGAAGCGTTCTCTGATGAATCCCAGCATCTTCTCCGACGCCAACTTGAAAACCTGGGTCACCAACATACCTTAGTAGAACCTCAAGTTGCTGCTTTGCAGTCAGTGCTCCCCCTCTTCGTTCCCCAGAATGTTCCAAGAAATGGTTGGCCATCCATGTTACATTCGGTTCCTCAAACCGGTACAGCTGCTTGTATTTTCACTTCCGACACTCCCTTCTCTGAGCATAAACCTTTTCCTGCCGAACGACATTCATAAACGCTGCCATTTTGCAAACTAGTATTTGGTTCATCCATTTCAGGGTTGCCTCGACCCAGCCTTGAAAACTGACTAGTAAATACTCCAAATCTGAAGCATTTACTCCGTTTTATTCATACCAAACGAAGCAAATGCTAATAGTCTAGCAAAAGCTACAAAAGTAAAAGTAAATACTTTCAGTGTTTAGCAAATGCTTTCCAGTAAAAGCATTTTCTTCATTTTTATTCATACAGATGCGAGTAAATGCTTAAAAATTGGTAGTAAAAGCAAATGCTAGTTTTTATACATACGACCCAATGTTCCCATTAATTTCACGTTAAATGACATAACATAATACGCCGAAACATTCTAATGGTGACTGTTAAATGCATATATTGATCAAAGTTGAGTGAGCATACTCGTACAAACAGGTTTGCCAATTCATCACCAGCGCTAAACACTTACCTAAGAGCTGTTCATGAAATTCTTCGTCAAAGTAGATACAGCCACTAGAGGGCGCCAATGCGGTCTTATTCTCTGAATACACCGCCGAGTTGAGCTGGCAGAGCTTGCTATCCTTGCAGTAGTTGAATGACTTGCAAGCGTTGTCGTTTAGACAGAATACAGCACATGTCACGTAAGCACGTGCTGTTTGATTGCGGTAGACTGTACCTCTAAGTACATGATCTAATATAGGACCTTGGTGGAATCGATGAGTGTTTCCACTTCGCATGTTGTATTCACGTGAATTGGATGGACATGAACTACCCACTTCATCTAAAGCAATTGCTGTAACGATGATTGATAGCAACAAGGCAAGGAGGCTGGTGATGACATCCATCATGAATACAAATCTGTGCAAATACCACAAGAAAAATATAGCTGGCATATTATAAATTTAACAAAACTTTATACTAAGTATAATGATTCTATACCACCCCTCTCCAAGGATCGCCAACTGTGGTTGGCTGTGGATGCCCATGTGACCTCAATTAATTACTTTAAGGAAGCTTCCAGAGTTTGACAGTCAGCCAGGTGTATGTGTTTGTCAGACGAAATCATGAGTTGAAGGTGATGAGGATATGTGTGTGTTTTAATTGTACTTATTTGAAAGCGTTTTATTTATTTATTTATTTTTTACTTGGCGTATGGCTACGGTGCAAGGGCATTGTCTTTACCACTTCATCTAAAAGCAATTGATGTAACGATAATTGATATCAACAAGGCAAGGAGGCTAGTTATGACATCCAACATTCGAACAAATTCTGTACAAATATCACAAGAAATTTACATTTTTCATAAAGTGTTCATAACCAGTTACATTATTATGGAGAATCAACCTTACTAGGAGGTAATATCTTTTCTGTGTCGTCACTTGAAACATACGACGTAGCTACGTTCATTAAATAAAACTATGATACTTAAGATAATGTGAGGCCTGGTTTGTTATAGTTGTTCTTTCTGTGTTTATTTGGACTTATATTAACCCTTTTCAAGCCGGGGATGCAATGATGCCATTTTGATATTTTCTATAATATTTCCAGAACGCTTCGACCGATCACGCTCAAATTTTCCTAACTATTCTTTATGACCCCCTCATATCCAAATCAACGTTAACGTTGTTTTGTTTATGGTTGCCATGGCAACCGTTTATTTTGATCAGGTATAATTGAATATCATTTGTTGGTGTTACATATTTGTTCTATTGGAGTTTGTTGTCAACTTTCAAACAGTATTGAGTCATGTTACCACTTCCAATGTATGATGGGATTCCAATAATACGGCGGCCATTACGTTAAAATAAATTTTTGGGATTTGTTGGTAGGTGTTTGAGTTACCTTTTTGGCTCAACCTGTGAATTTAAGACGTAAACAGCGATGTGATTATCTCTGCCTTTATTGTATTTTTTGAAAATAAACAAATATTGGGTCGAAATATTCAATAATCATGTTTTTGCTACAAAGTGACAAATAGTTTGGTAATAGCTTTCTCTGACGGTAATCCAAGTGACGTCTTATTTGTATTGTTTGTATTTATGACAACAAAATGTGCAATGTTTGATGGCCTACGGTGACTTGGGGAAGTTTTAACATCCCTTCAAAGTAACATTAACATCGGCTGAAAATTAAATAAATAAGGGGGTCCTAACAGATCTATGGTAAATTAGATGCAGTGGGTACTGCGCAACTAACGATTTTTTAAAAATTCTGGGTTCGTGTTTGTTTTGAAAAGTTAAAAACATGATAATCGACAACTGAACATATGAACTCAAAATTCCACATTGGCGTATTAGTTTAAACATTTTATAACCTCTGTCATGGGTTTAAAATATTAATTTTGCAGTAAATCTTTGATATATTACAATTAAAATTATGTTATGTTTTAATAAAACATAACTTCTATGGCGCAATCGATATGGAGACCACAACAGGGCGCCGGTCTAAATCTATTAGATCAAGACCGGCACCATGTTGTGGTCTTATAAGGCAATCATAATTTCTTCATAAACTATCGTGGTTTTGTTCTTTATTAATTCAAAAGTGTTACCTTTTCCAATAAGTTTTCGCAACAGCAAAGAGCGAGATAATAAATAATATGTTGATCCAAATCACTAACAATATTTGTACCAGGCTACGCCACATGTGGCCATATTATGAAAGTGTCGTCCACGTAGCGGAGTCATAGTGTTGGTTTGTGAGTTGCAGATAGTAGAGCTGTTTTTTCGAAGTCTTCCATGAATAGGTTGGCTAAAATTTAATATCTTATTTGATTTTGGAGCTTTCAAAGTTTATTGCTGAGTTGCTGAGTTGGAGTTGGACACTTAATACATGTTTCATATACAATATAAATAATTTTGTGGAAGTGTTTCTAATTATAAACAACAGCACTTGAATGTTAATACAATGTGTTATTTATTGTGTGGGCTCAAGAATAGGCCGTACATGCAGCCAAGTTACTCTTTCTTCTAAACGGAGCCAGACTGGTGTTGACAATATAATAAACTGACTTTCTCAAGACTTGATGTGGATAGCATGTATGATTGTCCCACCCTAACAATTTACACTAAGATCACATATCCCTGAAAAGCTAAGCTTGACCGACAAAATGGCGCATACCAACCTCAAGAACAACCTCAAGTAACTGGTAAATCCGTCCTGTACAATTGACTGGCCGTATGGATGTATTGCGTATCCTGTTGGTAAGTGTGACGTAATTCAAACATACACCACGCCCATTTAGTTCGTGCTGGATCTAATGATCATCAGAAACCCATTGGAAATGCACTGAACACCCTTTTCTTTAAGGATTTACGCAAGAATTAGAAAGAGTGGGACTTGTCTTTGACGTGTGTGTTGTTCTTATTGACAAACTCAATTTCAGCCTCAATAATCGCTTTTTAACGTTAAAATCAAGGAATTTAGGTTAAATTACACGTAACAATTTGCCAGCATTGGAACCATAGCGAAAAGAATGCGCCTACTACCAATCCGCGCGATTGTTAACTATCGACTTGCCAACAGAATAGTGATATCACTAAGCCGCGATATTGACGTTAATAAGTATATTGTTCTCTAAAACTCCTGCTGGGTCAGAATTCACTTGAAAATGGTCCATAGTAAAAGTCAGATCAAAAAATTATTTGATTAAATTGAGTCAAAAACTGGATCTGAAAAAAACCCTGACTGATTCAAAAACTGTGTCAGAAATTTCTGACCTTCTTTCTGAGTCACTTCTGAACCAGGAATGTTTAAGGTGTAGTAAGGTTAGTTTGTGAAATGTCATGTTATATTTATGAATGTCTATAGACATTTTAGACAGTCTAATTGGACGAAACATCATCACGTCGGGGTGTATTTAAGGCCGGTAAAGACTAGATACCTGTGCATTATCGGCGATAATAACCAACCGGGAATTATGCGAGTATGCGCCATGCGGGAAGGAACGATCAGAGTGTAAGAGTTTGTATCCAGCGGCGTAGCCACGGGGAGGGGTGCCCCCAGGTGCCTCCCAGGTGCCCCCACAAAAGATCCCACCTGTTCCCCAAAAAAAGAAAATAAAAAGAAAAGGGAAAAAACCCATACCCCCTGGGTCCCCCACTGAAAAGCAATATAAATAATGTTATGGAAGTGCCCCCCCTCCCCACTGAAAATGTCCTGGCTACGCCGCTGTTTGTATCACGTGACACGAACTCACGGGCCAAGTTGGAATATCATCCGTTTACAAACGTTGGATTTATAGGATTCGTTCTGGTTGTTTTTACATTGAAATGACACTGGGGTGGGAATTTATGAATGGGAATAACATTTCGAGTCTTGGTCTTTTCCGCAGAATAAAGACCTCATGGTTGTGGCCACGGGCGATTTATCGCACAGGGCCACGACCCTCGTTCTTTTTACTGCAGGGACGAACTAATATTCCCTTAATAATTTAAGCTTAGAAGATAAAAAAGGCAATTGAAGGTTTGATTGATCGAGCAGCATTTAATTTCAGAACAGGAAACTGCTTCGTATTAAGACCAATATGCCTGCCTTTAGCAAACTGAATGATTGTGTTGGAGCCAACATCCCCGTGAAATCGTGTATTGTTCTTTAAACTATGACACTGACGTTAATATGTATATTGATTGAAGACCAATCTTCAGATCACCGGAAACATAGTCGTTTATGGAAAAATTAGCATCTCAAAGAAAAAAACAGCATCCCTTGGCGGCATTGAGACCAATCGATAGCAACCTCAAACCTCGATCAAATCTTCAGTACACAATTCTTGTAATTTTTGTGCTAGACCGTTATGGCGATATCGATTGGTCTCAACACAGAGGACTTGTCATGATTTTCAGAGTGGGGGATTAATTTTGGGGTAAATTTACCGACACAAAAGTGACAAAACTGAAAGGAACCGACAACTTTGTGAATTTACGAACAGACACTATTTTAATATAAACAAAGTACCATCTTTAAACGACTATGAGATCTCACTTGTCTTCCAGGAGATCTCGAACTCGTTAGTTTTTGTCAAAAAGCAGCCTTCATCCTCAACTTATTAGTATGAGTTAGATGAGTTAGACCTGATATTAGTTCAGTAGTATTGTATCATTTAGGAATCCGTTTAATTAATGGTGGAATTGCTTAGAAAGGTAGAAATAAATTGAAGTATAGAAAACATCAAGAATCACGGCTGGCTTAACTAAATCCACTAGTGATTTAATCAACGGCCCCGTGTAATTAAATACATGTGTATTGTTACAGAACAAGGGTTAACAATTATGGCCACAAGAAAGAAACCAGATACAGAAAGCCACTGCAATCAATGCGGTGGCTTAAGAAATGGCGCCGGTGATGAGACCGACATACCCGTGAAATTGCTTACGTGATGGTAGCAAAACTAATGATTTGTTTAATGTCAGAAAACCAAATGAAAGAAACTCTAGCCTGATTGAGGATCATATGAGATACACGGGATTATTTAGTTCCTAAGGAAACTGTTTGAATGCTGGGATTTTTTCATAAT
The DNA here is from genome assembly GCA_029582265.1 of Zoroaster sp. YZ-2022. Taxonomy (NCBI): domain Eukaryota; kingdom Metazoa; phylum Echinodermata; class Asteroidea; order Forcipulatida; family Zoroasteridae; genus Zoroaster; species Zoroaster sp. YZ-2022. Next base: position 41,839,448 of record CM055816.1, read on the forward strand.
TGTCAAAATCTTGCACAAATTGTAGGGGCAAACTGAACCAGAAAATAGATAATAGAGAATCTGACTGGTTTGAAAACTGTGTCAAGAAGAACCCGTGTTAGACATTATTTGACCGACACCGTTTTGTCCTGGCCACTTGTGATGCAACAATGTGTAGAGTCGGTAGTTTATTTGATTAAAATGTCGAGACAGCCTTTAAAAAATTTTTTAAACAACTTTTTTTTTTCAATATATGCCAACACTGACAAGCAATTGGTAGGTCCAATTTGGTACCTACATGTAGGACTACAAAATGGACTAGGGCGGATTAAAACTCCCTGGAATCGCGTAGTTTAGAAAATAGATGTGAGTGAAGGTTTGATTGCTCGTGTGGTATATTATTTTAGGTACAGAAAACTGTTTCGAATCGATTTTTATACTTGCCTTGAGCAACCGATCGTGCTGTCTGGAGCCAACATCTCCATGAAATCGTGTATTGTTATCTATAAGCCATGCATGGCATTGGCATTTATTGCTGATTAATTCGTCGGCTGTTTCAGGAAGTGACGTATATGGATTTTTGGCATTTCGAGAAAAAACAAAACAAAACAAAATGCCATAATTTAGTTTTGTCCTGCACACTACGCTTGCTTGACATGTCGTGAGCCAGTGTGAACACTGGAACACGTATATTTTGGAATAATTGCACGCACGATACGCGGGAATCTTTTGGGAAAAGTGGCTTTTGTGTTCACGAAGGGAAAAATTTCAAAGCGTTTTCATGAAGGGGCAATTTTGTTTTTAGAATATGGCACAGCATAGCTGGCTCAGAACAAAGTTAAATTTAATTCTACTAATACTTTTGTGTCAGCTTCCAATTTTCTTTAAATTTCACGAAGAAGGCCAATTTCACGACTTACAGTCGATAAATAATCACATTCATCGCTATACGCTCATTGTGTATATATTGATTATCTGTTTAACATGAATACACAAAGATGAAACTTTAATATGAGCGATGTTATGTCGCTAGCTACTGCGCTTGGTGTTACTTTAATAGATAATCGCTTATAAAAGCACATGATAAATACCATTACAAAATTAAATATATTGAATATATCAAATAATTAAAGATTACAATTGATTAGAGTGTCAATGGCAAAAGTAAATCAATATCCTTATTGAAAAGCCACATTCAAAAAAGGTATGTAAGGCTACATAGCAAAATCACACTGATTAATACAATGTTTCTCTCTAACAGTGAGTGTATCTTTGTGGGTGCACGGGAGGCCACTTGTGGGGTACTTTGTGAATGGGGACAATGGTACCCCACAAGTCGGTCTTTGTTTCCGTGTACCCCTCAAGAGAAATTCTAAATAATATGGACAATAGGAGGACAATGGTGGTACCCCACAAACCCGATCAGTAAGGTTGCGTGTGTGAGTTTGTGTAGGCATTCAAACCGAGGACATACATGTATAACAAGGACAATAGGTCCCCGAATGCTAATCGCAATAGGAAACAATAGGTCCCTGTTTGGCATGACAAAGAAATGGGACAAAGGAAGTCCCCAATTGCAGGCAATAAACAAACTTGCGTGGGTGTGTGTGGGTATAGCAGTAGAGTCATGAATAGGTAAAACTTGTAGCTTTGCATGGTGAGGATGATAAGTAAGACTAATTGCGGTGACACCATGTGGAATCTCAATTGAGTAGTAATTAGTTCATGAATATTCATTATATTTGGGGAATTCGACGAATCAGATTGTTTCTCCGGTAATCCGGAGAACTTGCCATAGGCCGTGTACAAACGTCGAACAACTTACTCATGTCATTAGATTTGTACCCATGGTGATTCACTGCAGCGGCAAGTATATAATACAATGGGATCGAGGTAGTTGACACGCTATGTAATAATACACAGTGCCCGCTATGAAACGGTACGCATCCCCACAGACAAATGTGGCCAATCTACGACTTGATCTCAAATATATTAATCATTTACAAATGCACATTCTATGTGAATCCTTATTAATCTTCCAAATCATTTTGTTTATGTTTACAGACGTAGGCATTGCTAATTACAATATGTAAGTTACTTTTAAATATGATATTTCATTGACTGAAGTATTAAATAAAAACCTTCAACAAAGTCAATGGAATATAATACTGCTGCATCATCAGTGTATTTGTTTACAAAATCTCTCTTCAAAGGAAGTATAAACCTTCAGTATTCCCAATAAGTATAAAACTACAGGAGCCACATGGCCATGTAACCAGAAATACCTCAAATAGAGTCCAACTATTTTTGTAATTTAAATATGTAGAAAAGATAAAAAAGATTTTCGTTAATTAATTCGTGTTTGATGAATTTGTAAATGAATAATTGAGTTTCACGAATGTTTATAATTAATTATGAATGGATAAAACAAATGATGAATTTTTATAGTTAATTAAAATAAAATATTTAAACGCGCAACTAACGAAGAACATAAACCATTGTACTGAACGCTATGACAAATACAATATAAATCGTGATCGTTCTTCAAAAGTAAACAAAAAATACTCAGGGATTTAGTTTCCCCATTGCAACAGTTCCACAATGCTCTCATTGTGAACTTGTTAAGGGGACAGCATTGCCGGCATGTTAACCCTCCTAGGAGGGAGTGGATGTACTCCAGTTCTCGAAAAGTGGTTTTTTTTGCACTGCCCCTTTAATACTCGACCAAAAAAACAGACACTACTTGACTTTGTCACCTTTGACCCGCTCTACATGTAGGAGCATGCTGGAGTTGAAGGTGTATCGGGTTACATGTGAAATCTCGCATAATGATCTGTTTGCATAGGGTCTATGTGTGTTTTGCTATGTACATATTCTTAGCGTGTGGGGTGTATTGAAATACACACACCAGTTGGCACACACACACACTGTTGATGATTGATGGGCCACTGGTTGGTTGTAGAACAGCTGTTATGTATCTAGTTGTGTGGATGTTATTGATGTCAATGGGGAATGCAGAAAACAATTTTTAATATAATTACAATCTGCGGCGCGTAAGCCCTACTGTTTTTTACAGTAGGTAAATTAGGGTGCCACTGAAAAGAGGAGGGGTGCCACGTTTAGATAAAGTCGTCGGAGGTTTAAAAAATATTAATGCTCAAATATACTTGTAAATAGTGAAACAAACATAAAAACATCATGGGCACCCTGTATTATTTTTAAGTCATTCTAGACACCGTTAAATTAGTGGGTGTATTGCAATACATCCACTGCTGAGTTAGTGTAAAGTTTTCTACTTAATGCCCAGGAGGGTTAAATAGATCCTTGTTAAATTAGACGCAATCAATACTGCGCAATTTACGACATTTTTATTCTCGGTTTGAGTTTGTTTTCAAAGATGATAATCGAAAACTGGAAATATGAACTCAAAATTCCATATTGGCGTATTAGTTTAAACAATTTATAACCTCTGTGATGGGTTTAAGATATTAATGTTGTCGTAAATCTTTGACATATTATGACACTTAATAATATGTTATGTTTTAATAATAGTCATTATAATAAAACAACATTTCTATGGTGCAATCGATATGGAGACCACAACAGGACGCCGGTCTTGTTCTATTAGATCAAGACCAGCGCCCTGCTATGGTCTCTATGGGGGTTAATTAAAAAGTCTTACCTTTTCCAACAAGTGTTCGCAACAGCTACAAGAGCAAGATAATATATTGATACGAGTTGATCCACTAATATTTTTTGCACCACAGACGAAGCTACCTGACTTAAGGCAAAGCTAATGAATTGCACGTTTACCAACAGTCGTCTGACCACAATATCGGTTGGTACAATAAGTAGCCTATCGGTTCGCAGGTACGCCGCTAGTATGTACGTTTATGCTAATTGTCAAATGTGGACATGTCATTGATATTGACGTCAATATACTAGGGTAAGGCCAATATATGAAAACCTTGATGCTATGCTCAAACGTAACACTCTATCCAGAATCAATATTAATAATTACACGGAGGATTTTCTAATTATTACAAATCTAAACAAAAGCCCTTGAGTATATTTCAAGTGTGTTATTTATAAAGCAGTGTCATTATAGTTTGTTCCCTTCTAAAACTCTGGTTGTTAAATCAATACTTTAAAAAATGGGAAATTCATGATATTATGATATTACATAAATAAAAAACGTTATTTAATGTTTATGCCCACGTGTACGAGTATTGGGGATTACAGTCAATTTAACATCATCATGAGTAATAGCCATTTACTACCATTCTGTCTCCTGTCAGCATGCCCCTTATATGTTGGTATTTTTTGTACTTATTTTCTATTCCACATGCTGGACATCCTTTGTAACTGTAAATGCCGAGTTAATTGAACTCGATATGCAGAGAGACGTTAGCCTTGACCACGGCTGATGTTGCAGTGCGCGCTTACCAGTAAGTTGTCCCACCCCATTCCGATTTCTGGCCTGAGAAATTCAGCACACGAAACTCTGACACCAACACACTACATTGGCTTCTCTCCTTGGATAGGGTACACACACCAACACATGCTCTGTATGTCCTGCGAGAGCAACAACTGAGTCGTGGGTAGGGTTGCAAATTGCGACCTCGTACACGCTCAACGTCAAATGACCACCGTACTGTGTATCGCAAGGATATAGATTTGTGCACTGTGTGCTGTATAAGCAAGGTGATGTTGTGTCTGCGACTATAAACCGTTCCTTTGGTTACAGGCTACATAGACGTTGGTGTAACATAGACATTTGTAGGCAGTTTAATCTGGAAACAATTACAACGTGTGCGTATTGTAAAACGTGTGCAAAAAGACACATGCCCAGAGACCGTGTATGAAATTTTTGACCTGTATTCTGAATCACTCTTGAACCAGAAATCTTTAGGGTGTAGATAGGTCAGTTATCATTTTGCAATAATCTATAAAGCCTTTTGTAGACTAACTTCACTATTCTGACAAACGTTTGGTGGGTTAAATTTACATGCGCGGTGTCGAGTAATTTGGGTTTGAAAATAATTGGCTACATGTACACATAGGAACTAGTGCGGCTTTATTGACTTCTGGGAATCGTGTATACATTTAATACGTCAGTGTAGGGCAAAATTAAATCACTTGTTTATCTCCCGACGCAAGAATTTCACCAACCTATATATATCGCGGAACCCGCTGCTATATGGGATTCTAGCCGGCTAATTGTCATCGGGCAAGCTCGGTGGTCGAGAGGTAAAGACGTCTGCACTAGTAAGCAGGAGGTCGTGAGTTCGAATCCCGCCCGAGTCGCCTGTGTAGTTTTTTCACAGACACTCGGAAAGCACTGAGTACCCGGTATACACACGTCGCGCAGTGGGCCAGAATGAGATCAAAGTGCGCCAAAATTATATTTCAACTTACTTTTTGATGTAAATAATACTCCGTAGCATTCGATGGTAATGTTTTTAAACGCATATGACGTCATCTAAATGCTAAGTTATGATTGGTATGTGGTAGTTTAAATAAATATAATGCAATTGATGTCATCGCAGTACAGATATCTGGTTCATATAGCTTATCAATCAAGTCTTGGAATGTTCGTTAAACCTTGGCCTCTATACCATTTTTTGTTATTTTGTTTGTTTGTTGGGGTGTTTTTTTTGTTTGTGCTTGTTTTTTGTTTTTTGTTTGTTGGTTTTTATTTGAGATGCGAAATTTCCAACTTAAAAAAAAATTACGATTATTGTACTTACTGCTTAAGATGAATCTATATCTGAAGTATCACTGTGCTCTGTGTGTTCTGTGTCACTGTCACCGTCATGGTCCGAGCATTTTAGCATTTCTTTGACTTCACTTGCACACCAAATCACATGATAATTGTGCACCTTCCTCAAGACCTTCGACAACTTCAGTTATTGCCTCTTTTTGCTCCTGGGTGATTCTGAGTGCGGTGTGATCAAGGAGACTCTGCAGAGGCACTTTTGCTGAATCCTCCATGATTGAAATGTTATTCGGGTAGCACGTTTTTTTTTGCTTCTCTGACTTCAGTGGATATATGTTCGCATTTTTCCGTTTGGCTGCAGATCGTACCGTTTGATAAGACTGTTTGGTCATTCCAGTTTCTACCATCAATGATAAAGCCTCATCCGATGAGAAATTTTCTTGTTTCTTGGGTGGCATAGAAATGAGCTTTCTCATCTTAGCTGGTTTGGACGGAGACATCATTGCAAACTTGAGAACATACTTTAGGTCAGGATTCTGTCGGTATGTACCCTGTGATGCTGCATAAAAGAAGTTCACTTGGCTCTTTTTGAATAAGAAACCCAACATTGTTGAAGTATGACTTATGGACAGTAGATATACACATTTTTAAGTAAATACCTTTTTTCTAAAAATACCCTTATTATGGTTTAAACAAATAAAGCTACTTTTAGCTTCATTTAGGCACTTTTTTGTGTTCAAAAATATAAAAAAATACTAAAACAAATTTCTAAAGAAAAATATTCTCAAAAAGTGTTCGTGGGGGTCTGATCTTTCGAAAAAAACGTTTTAAAAAGTGGAACCGTCACACACCCCAAACCACTATTTTGGCGCACTTTCATCTCCCTCTGGCCCACTGTGCGTCGGTAAAGGGCAAAATTAAATCAATTGTTTATCTCCCGACGCAAAAATTTCACCAACCTATAAATGAGATATTATTTCACAAGATAGTTATTAAAAGCTTAGTGTAACAGTAAAAGAAAACGTCAAATTTAATTTATAACGGAACCCATCATTAATTAATTTCGGTTTATATTTACTGTAAAGCCATGCTTCTCACGATTATTTTGAGAAATGTGTAATTTTACAGCATTTGTATTCACTTCCTTGGGTAAAATAGCAATGTTCCTATGAAAAATAAGATTTTTGCATCTTTAATTTAGATAAAGAAAACTGCTTCGTATCGATACGTGAAATCGCGTATTGTTATCTTGAAGCTGTGACGCTGATGTTAATTGCAGATTACAAAATTATAATGTTGTTGATACATTTTCTTTCTGTCTGCAAATTCAAAATAAGTCTTGGTTTTTATTTTGAATGAAGATCGTTCTTCCCCAGTTACGTGGTCGCCCATGACAAAATAATGATTTTCGAGAAAAAAACAGCATTCCTTGGCGGCATTGAGACCAATCGATAGCAGCCTTAAATCTCAATACTTGTCATTTGTGTCTAGCCCTATATGGGATATCGATTGGTCTCAACACAGTGGTGTAGCCAGGATTTTCAGAGAGGGGGACATTTTTGGAGGGTAAATTCGTGAATTTACCAACAGACACTATTATGCCAACAAGTGTGGGGCGGCCCATTTAGGCTACGCCACTGTCTCAGCAACGATGTCCAAACGACCATGAGATCTCGATCGTTTTCCATGAGATCTGGGTCCAATTTCATAAAGCGTCTAAGCATAGAATATTGCTTAGCAATAATTTTTTCTAAGCAATATAAAACAGATTACCAGCCAAAATACGGGTTGTTCTTAAACCCCCCTCGACCCCCACGACCCCTCGACCCCCACGACGTACGCGCGCTCAGAATCATGTCGTATCCCAAATCGGAATCTGTGTTCGCATACGGCCCCAATTAGAATGCCCGCTGCACTCCCGTACTACTGAACGTGAACAAACGGAACTCCGGAGGATCGAAGATCCTATAGGTTAATTGGGGAAAATAACTAAATCCTTTTCTCCTCCAAAAGTCTAATTTTGAAATAGAATAATATAAAATAGGTTATTAAATGAGAAATAATTATGTTTTGCTAAAATGTTGACAGACAAAATAGTTGGGATTTTTTCCACGTCCATCAAGTAAAATGTACATTCGGGTATGTGCGCATGCCAGTTTGTGATGTAATGCTTATTGACCAATCAGGATGCCGGAAAGCCATGCGGCCGTCTTGGAAGCGATATCCTTCTACGACCGTAATGAGTTGTAGGAAGAACGTTGCCAAAAACTGCGCCCTCACCCAACTAGCAAAAATCCGACATAAGTATGCAATTTTTTTGATAGAATATGAAATTATCTACTCGGGAATGGTATAATTTGGCTTGTGGCAGCATTATAAATTCGTTGATTTCGCGACGACAGGTTGTCATGCAGCAAACGGCGCAACAAGCTAGCGAGCTAGCCATTTTCGAACTCGGGCCGTAAACAGGTTCCCATTTGGGATACAATTTGATTCTGGCGCAGGCCGGCCAGCCATGCGACATGCTTGCGCATGGGCATTGCGAAATACATACATACATTCGAACTGCACTGGTGGTTGTGAATTCCGCGAGTACGTGTGCTTCGTTTAGATGAGCGTACGTCGTGGGGTCGAGGGGTCGTGGGTCGTGGGGTTCGGGGGTTGAAGGGGGTTTAAGAACAACCCCCAAAATACATACATTTTGCATGAACGTTTGGCTGGTAACCAAAGAAATATGCATAGCAATTTTTCTGGTAAGCAGTACTATGAAATTGACCGCTGGATCTCATTCATTTTATCAAAAAGCAGGATCATTCATCATCAAATTATTAGTATGAGCAAGAATAGCTGATATTAGTTCAATGATTTCATATCATTCAGGAATCGGTTTGATTAATGGTTAAATTGTTTACTGAGGTAGTTACAAATTGAAGTACAGGAAACAGCTTTAAATTTTCATCAACAATCACGGCTAAATCCACTACTCCTTTAATCAACGGCCCCGTGTATTAAATTAAATATATGTGTATCTATATATGGTTACAGAACAAAGGATTTAAATAACACCGTCAAGCGTTAACAATTATGGCCATGAAAATGTAACCAGATACAGAAAGCCACTGCAACCAATGCAGTTAATATAGCTTTAAGAAATGGCGCTGGTGATGAGACTGACATCCCTGTGAAATAGCAAATTGTGTTCTGCAGCTCTTCCCATTAGGCTTACGTGATGGTAGCAAAAGAAATGATTTGTTTAATGTCAGAAAACCAAATCAAAGAAACCCTGGCCTGATTGAGG
>CM055816.1:41848943-41942098 GCA_029582265.1 Zoroaster sp. YZ-2022
GGCCCCCGGCGAGGGGCCCCTGTGTGGAAAGCTAATGCTGCTGGAATGGAGCTTGATGGCGGTGTCTTGGACTTTCTAGGTGCTTTGGCCCCTGTAAGAGTCAGGGTTATTGATTGGCTGGTGGAAGGAGTGAAACCTAACTTGGTAACCAATGATGAATCAGTTTGATTTCCTTGAGCGTCCGTGGCAGTAGGCTGTGCCTGATCAGGTTGTGCCACTAGCTGGCTCGTCATAAGGGATGATATAGGTATGGTCGACAGCTGTGGAGTGCCGACACTGCTCACAGGCTGGTTCATTTGCGGGGATGCTCCATACTGCTGTCCGCTGAGTTGAGCCACGATACCCCGTGGTGCCAGCAGCTGTGCTTTGATCAGAGAGTTCCCACTGTGGGATGCACCCGCGTCACTGCAAGAGATGGTTGAAGGGACCAGAACACTTGGCATGGCTGCATGGGTGAGGAGTGCCTGAACCTGTGACGGGTAATTGTGTCCTCCTGAAATAGTCATCGGGGAGGCGAGGCTTCGTGATAGCATCTGTGGCTGATATGAACCCACCTTGGCCCGGTGTCGTGCTTTTGCACTGGGGAGGCTACTGATGGGGCTCTGAGAAGCACTCGTGGCAGTAGAAGCAGGACTTTTTGCTATGCTGTGTGGACTTATGGTGGAACTCCCTGGGGAACGTGTTGGACTAGGGGTCTCGAAACCCATACCTACACTGATGATGCTGTCATTACTGGTATCACTCATTACAGAGGGAGGACGTACGCTCTGATGGAACATCGGCATATCCCTTATTACCTGTTTCTGGATAAAAAGGATAAAAGTTCAGGATTTAGAAACATTAGAAATCGAATCAATTGTTCAATATCCAGATGCTAGGATTTCATCAATAATTGTAAACTGCAGGACTTTAGCCGGCCTAGCATCATCGGTCATCGGTGAAGAGAGGTTAGACAGTCTGCACTAGTATGCAGGTGGTTGTGGGTACTATTCCTTGCCTGTGCCACCTGTGGAAGTTTTTTTTTTGTACAGACACTCAGCAAACACACTCAGTATCCAGTGCTTCATAAACATGCTGATGTAGTCAAATCAATTAGATTTCAAAATAATTGATCTAGAATATTTGAATGAAGCCATGCCACTAATGAAACTTGTATGGATAAGACAAGCGTTCCCAAGTTATGAGCACTCCCTGAAGTGGATTGGTAATTCCTTTATTTCTATCTCAAATGAGAAAAAATGGGGAAAAAATACTATTCTCTGGTTTTGAGCAGAACCTGTGGGTTAACTTGATGTTTCGGTCAGTGAGCTCTGACCATCTTCAGCTAATATAAAATGTGGAATACTCACTGTTCTTTGTACTGGTTTGGGCTGCTTCTGTATGGTGCGTTTGGCTTTGACAGAGACAGCTTGTTCTAGATGAAGACGCTCTGTTGGGGGAAAAAAGGAACAGTATTCATTGATTTTATAAAGGGAAGATACAACATTGGCTGTAAAGTCGAAAATTTCACATTTGGAGGTTCATACATTTTTGGAAAGAGTATATCATAAGGTTTAAAATGATACCAAACACAAGTCATTCCTACATTCCTACGCGAAGTTATGTTGTATCAAAGTCATTACACTAATTACTTATACTTTCATATAAACTTGTGTGATTCTCGCGTCAGTTTCGTAAGTTTCTTACATTTTGTACTGATTTATGAACTCATTGCCCAAAAAGAAAACGTGGATTTCATGATTTTTGAAATTGAATTTAATTCTGAAATTTTCAGAACTAAAAGAGAATATTTCAAACTTTTCATTTCTGAAAAAAATGGTGGTGGTGGATGGTCACATATATTCATTTCGACCCTCTAGTTCTCAAGAAATATGTATGTATCATAACAAAGGTTTGATTGCAAAAGATGCTCACATTGTTCAGAAAACAATGAAAAACTGTTATATGTTTAGTTTCTGAGTTTCTGTTTTTGTGTTTTACAATGGTCGCCAAAGACACCATCAGGCAATTCGTTTTAAATTCGATATATAAACAATTCCTGTTTTCTCTAAGGGAGGAGGTCCTAAATCATGGTACAGCCAAGCCTTTGAGAAGCCAGGCCAGTCCCAGGTTTTGTCCAGGCCTAAATAATCCCCTAGCTGTGCACAAAAGATTCTTTACTAAGGAATAGATCTGAAATAGCTCTTATTTGTTAACACAGACTTGAGTGACACCTCGGCTGTCTTCTGTTCAATGCAGCCATTATTGTGAGCTCTACTTGGCTGGGCTAGGCCCCTTCAGAAGGCAAGGTTATGTTGATTGCCAGGTACTGTATTTTATTGTTACAGGATTAGGACTCACAAAAGACAGATTAGGAGGTCAGGTAGCCTGGATTATTAATACTTCGCACTAAGATAGACAAATAAATTAATTTGAAGCTTTGCATGGGGGAAGAACACTTAGTGGGGTGTCGTGGCCGAGCGGTCTAGCTTACCGGATTCAAGTTCTGGTGTTAGCAACATAATGTGGGTTCGAATCACGGCTGTGACACTTGTGTCCTTGAGCAAGACACTTAATCATAATTGCTTCTCTCCACCCAGGGGTTAAATGGGTACCTGTGAAGGCAGAGTTGGTTTGCTCTATATGCGCTAGAAATGGCAGCAATTGAGCTGTATACTCCCCAGGGAGCTGAGATGGTTTCAGGAATGATTTATGAGCCTTATGAGCCTCATGAGCAGGGATAATAATATAATGCGCCTTGAGCACCACTTAGTTGGTCGATACGTGCGCTATATGAATCCACACATTATTATTATTATTATTAGTATTGGTGTTTTGACAATACTTTTTTGATCAGTATACTCGGATCATCTTCAAGAGAAGAAGACGATCATGATCAGAGTACACTACTCGAAACAAACCACCTGTTCTTCTGACAACCATCACACTATTGCAACTCATTAGAGATATTACATGGTGCTACCTCAAACCTTCCTCTTTAGGTGGACAGAGTACTAAGGCCAAAAAACAAAGGCTCTAGTTTCTGGTCTCCGTGCGCGTCACCTCAGACCCGCGTGTCGGCATTTTTAATTTGTTTTTTTTGCTATGAAACGATGTCCAATTGCAGCCACAATTGCTGGATTGATTGGAATTCTGCCGTGCTGGGTTTTAAATGACTTTTTCACATAGGGGTATGAACGTTTGCCCGATTTGTGAGACCTCTCTTAGCCATCATACTTTGTATATGGGAAATTTGGTTCCCGCATATACAAGTTATCACGCATTTCCCTATTGGCAAAACAAAAAAAAGATGGCAAAAAAAAATAAAAATGCGTTACCGAACCAATTTTGAAGCCGACCGATGACCGATGGGTGGGGTCAAAGGGGGCATGAGCCACCCCTATTTTATTACCGTATGTGTAAATTTACCACACATTTTTAAGTGTGCCCTCCCATTTTTGCTGTCTGCCTCAGTGACAAACTAAAACGAAAACCAAAAAACCATCAAACTCACCAAATTCTTCCTCGATGCGGTTTCTGTGCAGATAGATCCACAATTTACGGTTCCCGTCGTACTTAACGCACGGGTCTTTCTCATAGTGCAGCCTGTCAAGGGCTCCGCTCACGACCGTATTGATCTGGTTGTCTGTCGCATCGGCCAGGAATTTGGAGTCTTTCAGTAGCTCGCAGACTTCCGCACGTGTGCCTTCCCCATTGGGCAACCGTGCTACTGCGTCACGCACTAAACATTTTCATGTGAAAACAAATCTATTACCACCTAAGTACAAGCAGGGGTCAAAATTAACCTAAGGCTAGCCTTATCCGCTAGCCCAAGGCTAGCAGACAAGGCTAGCCCAAGGCAAGCCCAAAGTTATCGGACAAGGCTAGCCCAAGGCAAGCCCAAAGCTATCGGACAAGGCTAGCCCAAGGCAAGCCCAAAGTTATCAGACAAGGCTAGCCCAAGGCAAGCCCAAAGTTATCGGACAAGGCTAGCCCAAGGCAAGCCCAAAGTTATCGGACAAGGCTAGCCCGAGGCAAGCCCAAAGCTATCGGACAAGGCTAGCCCAAGGCAAGCCCAAAGTTATCAGACAAAGAGCTAGCCAAGGCAAGCCCAAAGTTATCGGACAAGGCTAGCCCAAGGCAAGCCCAAAGTTATCGGACAAGGCTAGCCCGAGGCAAGCCCAAAGCTATCGGACAAGGCAAGCCCAAAGTTATCAGACAAGGCTAGCCCAAGGCAAGCCCAAAGTTATCGGACAAGGCTAGCCCAAGGCAAGCCCAAAGCTATCGGACAAGGCTTGCCCAAGGCAAGCCCAAAGTTATCAGACAAGGCTAGCCCGAGGCAAGCCCAAAGCTATCGGACAAGGCTTGCCCAAGGCAAGCCCAAAGTTATCGGACAAGGCTAGCCCGAGATGAGCCCAAAGTTATCAGACAAGGCTAGCCCAAGGCAAGCCCAAAGTTATCAGACAAGGCTAGCCCAAGGCAAGCCCAAAGTTATCGGACAAGGCTTGCCCGAGGCAAGCCCAAAGCTATCGGACAAGGCTTGCCCAAGGCAAGCCCAAATCTATCGGACAAGGCTTGCCCAAGGCTAGCGGACAGCATTTGTATTCAGTTTCTCAAGTAACTTAGCAATGTTCTGTTGAAAACTATTATTTCCGTTAAAATAGCAAAATTTGTAATTAAAATAGTGAACAAAATGAGCGATACATCTTTAACTCGCTTACCAAGAGAGAGAATGGTCACATAGGGTGGCCTGTCAGACACCAGCAATGAATGTTCCCTCGCTTTGTTCAGTGATGCTTCTTTGCCATACACTCCCTTGACGGGGCCAACGACAGACTCATAGCCGTGCATGCGGTATGTGTAGGCCTTGTGGGGCTGTTCGTAGCGTTCATGCTCCTAGATATTGACAAAAGCCAAGGAAATGATATCAGTAGTTTTTGGAGTTGATTATAAGCTTACTGTCTGGCCTGCCATGGGGCATCATGGGATAGGCATTTCCACACGAAGCTAGTTCCTAGAGAACTAAGACGCAATCTTAAACTAGACACAGGCGAACCATCAGCTGTGGGGAGAACGCACTACATGTATATGAATCTATACAAAGTAATCTTTTAGCTCACCTGTGCCCTGAATGAAGCCTGCTCTTCTGCTGTGCTGGGCCGTACAACATAGTCAGTGCGCCTGCTCAATCAAAATAAATATAAGTCATGTTCTGGGTACCTGAATTTATTTTTGATTCCTGTATTGAAAAGCAAATTTCACCATTTTTTAAATTTTTGAGACTAATTGACATGTCATTTGTCATTGTATGATAAATGAAACCAAGGATTCGTCAAACGGACCTATAGCACTGTACTTTGTATAAAGCCTGACATAACCTGTGAAGAGAAGAAGTTTTTAGATGTTGGAGGAAAACCCCAGACAATTTTTTTTCAAAAAACCCATGAATGCCAAAATGATTTTCTCCTTTTTTGCTTTTAGAATTGACACCTCTGTCACAACACAAATGTTAAAAAAGTTTATTTTTATGTTTATAAATAATTACTAAATCAGGTCTTACTGTGGTCTTACTTTCTCTCTGGATGTCAAAATAATATGCTCATTCTAATTTTAGAATTGACCCCTCTGTCACAAAAAATAAATAAATAAAAGATTTTGTATTTATCAATAATTACTGAATAAAGTCTTACTGTCAAGGTTGAAATCTCCAATTGAAATACTCACACTTTGATGGGACTAGGCACTGTTGGGCTTGCCTGACATTCTGTTTCAGGGGGTGAAGGTTTATCTTCCATAACAGCTGTCAGCCATTGCTTGAATAGGATGGTGAGCTTTTCATCTGAGTCTCTTCCACCCCCTGGAAAAAATTCAATGTGAGAATAACATCATCTACTATCAGGGAAAACTGACTGGGTACACAAATCAATCTGCAAAATTGAAGAAACATTTCACTGTAACTATGTATTAAAGGGATAATATCATCACGATCAACAGGGCATGGAATTGGAGTGCTAATTTTAGATCAACTCAGTGACTGAAAATAATACCTCACATGATACAGGCCTCGATCTTAACCATGGCCCAAGCGTCGAAACTAAAAAAAAATTGTCACTTACCCACCCTTGTATTTTCACTTACCCATTTCCAAAAGTCACTTACCCGATTTCAGTTTATGACCATATGGGACATGACATAAAAACATGAATAGATCCACTTACCCAGCAACTTACACACTTTTTAAAACAACTTACCGCCTGAAAAATCCACTTACCTCTGGTAAGTGGTTCAGTGGGAATTTCGAGGGTTGCCATGGCCACCGTGGCCATTGCCATGGTGCCTATCCGAGTTGGCCGTAATACAACCTTGGGTTGGCCTTGAAATTTGGATGCAACCTATGCCAAAGTGGCCGCACCCTCTCAATCCTTAAGGTCAAGGCCTGATGATAAGGCCATTATTACCGTTGCATAAATGAGCCAGTAATTTTCAGTCATTATGTGCATCTTAAAATAGGACACTGATTCCATGCCCTGTTGAAAGTCTGCTCCAATCATGATGATATTGTTCCTTTAACATAAACTTCTCTATGAATAGTCAAGTGTTCAATTAAATGATGGTCCCAATTATTAAATAAAACTTGCATTTTTAATAATCCAGAAATTGAAATTCCAAGACGTGCGCAGTGCGAAAACAAACAGAAACTTTTGGGATCAAATCCATGTCGTAGCTCAGCCGCTAGATAATGCCTGTTATATACGGCTGAGTACCAGACTACAGCTGAACCGTGCCCGTGGCAGAATCCATCCGCTAAATTTTAGATTTTTGTAGTGTCAAACTGTTTTAGATATCATTAGATGGAAATAATCATTTGTTTTTGGCTAATGAATTCTGTACTGATTTTCATCTTGTTATTTTCGATTGCACGATCTTGGAACTCACATATCCACAGGGAGATCCGGATATGTGCAAAACAAACACACCCTATGACACTTTACCTATCCAGCTCCACGTCTTGCGAGCGACTTGATGCTCCACCATCGGTGCCTTAATGGGCATGCTCGGCAGTTCACCAATGAGAAACCTCAGCATGCTGCTTATGACCTTTGACCAGGAGGGCATGAGAGTGAACCAGACGTTGAGGGCGCTCACCGGCTCCTGCTCCCACTTCTCCGTGGGGGACTGGATCTCCCCGAGAGTCATGTGACTGTCAGGTGACTGCTTCATTGTGTCGCGGAGGAAGCTGAAGAAGTTTGGGTAGATCATAGACTTCAGGGATCTGGAAGAAGAACAAAATTCCTTAGGGAAGAGGGCCTAAGTCTTTTTACAGGTAAGCCTTTGAGAAGCCCGGCCAGGCCTGGGCTACCTAGCCTCCAAATCTGTCTTTTGTGAGTCTTAATCATGTAACAATACAGTACATACCAAGGGACATAACATGGGCTTCTGGGGGGCCTATCCCAGCCAAGTGGAGCTCATTATAATGGCTGCAGTTGTGAACAAAAGACTGAGGTGTCAGTCAAGTCTGTGTTAACAATAAGAACTACTTGAGGTCTTTTCATTAGGGTCTCTTGCACTCAGCCAGGGGATTATGTAGGTCCATAGGCCTGGGCAAAGCCTGGGGGCCTGGCTGATTATCAAAGGCTTGGCTGTACCACGACTTTGGCCCTCCTCCCTTAATAAATCTTTGACATAGGTCGTCTAACTGTGAACCACAGATTGTAGTAATGTTATTATTACTTGTATTTTAGTAATTAATTTGTTAAACCAACACACAATTTTTTGTAGAAGATCTATGTCTCTATCTCTTTCATTTCAGAAAAAACAACAGAAGCCGTTCCATGCCTATCTGTCAACGACCCAACTGAAATATACCAAAGCTCTCATTAATTTTTACATTCATATATCATTTATAAAAACGCGGCTGTGGATTCCAAACCATGCTGGCCAATCACAAGGGCCAAACCTTACCTCTCTAAATCTCCGTCCTCTTCATCTTTAGCGACCTCAACAGGTGTGGAATGCTCCTCCTGATTGGTGGAGATGCTCCCAGAGGACTCCACGGTAGCCAATGAGATCTTGCTGTCCATAGAGACCACTGACACAGGTGTAGCGATCTTCGGTGGTCTTCCTTTCTTCCGTTTCTTGGCAAGTTTGTCTTTCACCTTGGCCTTTCTCTTTTGTGACAGCGGAGCAGATGTGGAACGAAAATCTTGAAAATATTTTGGAAACAAACAAACAATTCTCAGAATGTTTGTAACATCACAGATAGATAATGTTATTAAAATAAAGTGCTTTGGCGCATCTTGCTGCCATATCTTTCACGATAAGGGACCTTAGCCAATCTAGCCCACTAACTCCACCCGGAACAATCTGAATTCTCACCCGCAAAAATTCTCGTCCTCACAATTTTGTTTTTTCTAAGTTTCCTGCGAGACAATAGAAGCCGGCCACACCAGTTTGGTGTAACCACTTTGCCTGGCTGGGCATGGTTGGCACAATGTTAATCTGTCCACACAATGGAAAGGCTTAATTTATAGCAATTCAAAAGGTCTATGCCCCACAGGAACACTCTTTTGTCAATGGATTAGGGAGTTAACAATAGCAGTTTTTTGAGGACTGCAGCTTCATTGCTGCTTTCCAGGCAAGTCTCACGATAATACTGGGAGAATGACCCAGTGGTTTTTGCGAGCGAGATTGGTGAGGGTCCCTATTAGTGTCTTCAGGTTTCTTTTTTGTGTATTACTCAACACACAGGACCTTACGTCACATCCGCAAGACACAGCCCCTGATGATATTTACAGGGCCCTACCATGCCCCAGACAAGCCACACTATATGCACTCTATAAAAATTAAATATTATTATTATTAACAATTGCTGGATCTTAGTAAGATTTGTAGCTTTGCATGGTAAAAAAGGTAAGTAAAGAATGTTTGCGGTGACACCATGTGGTAATTCTCTTTTGAGTAATATTTAATTCTGAAAAGAACCAGTTGGTTACAATTTGATGTTTCGATCAGTATGCTCTGATCGTCTTCTGGGAGATGCTATTGCTTTTAATGTAGACTGCTGGATGATTCGCACGATCTTCACCCAAATTTAAATTAAATAAATACATAAACAAAGGCTATCCTCAGTTGAGATATTACCACGAGACACGGACAAAGCTTTGAAATAAATACCTACCTCTCGACGGCACAATAGGAGAGTTCTGGTTGGAAAATGTCCTGATCATGATGTCCTCAAGTGTTACGTTGCTCGTATCCAATTCAAAATTAGTCTAGAAAAAAGAAAAGAAAACTAAAATGGGCGGATTCAGCTGGTACGCAAGTTTTCTCTGGTAGCACAGCTACCAGTGTTGTAGGTCTTGGTTTCATTAATATGTCAATACAAGATTGGTTGACATGTAATTTTAATTATTTTGTTATATAATTTACACACAAGGTCTCAATATCTTGGTATCCAATTCAAAAATAGACTTGAAAAAAAAGGAAAGAAAACTAAAATGGACGGATTCAGCTAGTATGCAAGTTTTCTGTCCTGCACAGCTACCAGTGTTGTAGGTCTCGGTCTCGATCTTGTTAATACGTCAATGAAAGTTTGGTTAACCCTAACCCCCTACAGGCATTTCACAGACACCCTGCTTAATGCAACAGAATGCATCAATAGACAAGTGTGCAGGGCAGCTCAATGCAACACGATCCACCAGCTAGAACAATGGTTCTTTTGTTCTCTACTGATGAGGGCAACAAGATGCAACAACTTTTCACATTTGTTGCATCTTGTTGCATTGAGCATCTTGTTGCATTAACCCTAGGGTTAACATTTGGATTTATCCTAAGTAAATCTTGTAGCTTTGCATGGTGAAGAGGATAAAGTAAAGACTATTTTATGGTGACACGATGTGAATTCTCAATTGAATAGTAATTAGTTCTGAAAAGAGGTTACAACTCGAGATTTCGATCAGTATGCTCTGATCGTCTTCAGGAGAATGCCGGACTCTGGGAAATGCTGCTGCTTGATTAATCTAGCTTTATTTTTTTTGTTACGTAATTTACACACAAGGTCTTGGTCTCGGACTGTCGGGTCTCAGTCTCGGAATACCAGGTCTCGACTACGATACTGTCATCAACCAATAGCTATCAACAGCTACCAAAAGCTACATGTGCAACAACAAGATGACCAATTTTGCACCGTGTGACGTCAAGTGAAAACCATCGATACATTTCTCATATTTTCTCCAAAATGACAGCGTGTCAGACAGGCGTTTTGGTACCATTAAAAAACAGCTTAGGGAAGAGGGCCAAAGTCGTATGTTAATCTGTAATCTGTATGTTAATCTATTCATGTGTAATCCCTCTTTTGTCCAGTCCCACGACCAGAACCTGACTCTGATTCTTGTACCTTCTTCTCTGTTCATTTCACAACCGACTACATTGATCTGTTTACTCTTGTGTTTAGGGTGGCGGGCCAAAGTCATGGTACAGCCAAGCCTTTGAGAAGCCTGGCCAGGCCTAGGCTACCTGTCCTCCTAATTGTCTTTTGTGAGTCCTAATCCTGTAACAATACAGTACCTGCCAATCAACATTACCTGGGCTTCTGGAGGGCCTAGCCCAGGCAAGCAGAGCTCTTTAAATAGGCCAGTAGGCAGGAAAAAAGCCTGGGCCTGGCCGGGCTTCTCAAAGGCTTGGCTGTACCATGACTTTGGCCCTTGTCCCTTAGGTATGTTTGCATGTTTGTATATCGTCCATTTTGCCTTTGAGAAAGAAACTGCTACACATAGGTTCAAAATAGAAGGCCAATTACTACTATTTTGAAAGCATAGATGCATTATCAGACATTTTACCAAAAGTGTACACTGGCTTTAAGTCAAGACTTACCAAGCCAGAGTCTCTCCTGTGCTGGTGTTTCTCTATCATGTCCATGTAGGCTGATTCAGTGAGATGCAAAGGAGAATCGGGTGCAGCAGGTGGGATATTATCTCCTCTTCCATCTACATGGAGGCTACCTAACAAAGAAAAAAAAAATTCGAACTGCAAGTTAATATTGGTCCATTGTGAGTACTTACCTACATGAAGTGTGCCAGTCATGTAATAACCTAGTTCACGGCATACATGTAGCACGTCAAAAACAATGGATTTACGCCATTCATGACATAGCCGCAGCCGTAGCCGTAGCCGCAGCCGTAACCGTAGCCGTAGTCATAGCCGTAGCCATAGCCGGTCATATTTACAAAATGAGTGACATGGAGAGACCAGGTTTGTGTGTAATTCCAAGATGGCGGTCATGTTCATGATCTAGTTATTCTATGTCAACCGAGGGCGGTATACAAAATAAGTGGATTCACATTAATTATAAACACTAACCCTCCAGGCATTTTGGCTATAAACCATCCCAACTCCAACAAAATCCATCAACATGCAGTAAAAAGGTACCCCAATTGTAGGAATTCGTACAGTAGCAAATGCAAAGCATCCATGGCTTGGCTATACACAGTCCTGAATCCAACAAAAGCAGCCAGTGGAGTTTGATGGATTTGGTAAACATGGCTACATGCTCTAATGGCTGGGCTATACTGTGGAGTACTGAATCCATCAAAATCAGGCAAAACCAGGAGAAGGATTTTTGGAGGATTTGGGGTAGTTAGGGTTTAATGACACAGTCATACATGTAGCCTTCCTGCATGTTAATGCATTGGCTGCATATACCATATCGTATTATTTATAAAATATTGCTTATCGTTTTCAAATCTTTGAATGATTGTACACCATTACATATATCTGACTTGTTGAAATGTCTCGCAAGTTACGTTCCAGTGCAAAATTTCTGCTGGCTGAACAAAAGTCTAAACATTCTTGGGGTGACAGATCTTTTGAAGTTGTGGCTCCATGCCTTTGGAATGATTTGCCTCTGTACATTCATGAATCTCAAACTGTTTACTCCTTCAAGAAAAACTTAAAAACTCATCTTATGTGTATTGCCTATAAGGACTACTAACATTCATTTATGCATTTTTTTAAATCTTTTGTTTAGTATTATATTGCATTTGCTATTGTATTGTTATGCTATTGTATGATTTCTTGTTTACTGTAAAGCGCATTGAGCACTTCTTGGTGGATATGTGCGCATTATAAATCTTCTGTATTATTATTATTATTATTACCCTCCTGTTTGGACTCTGAATGAAAATCAAGCGGCTTGGAGTCAAATGTCGACTGCACTCTGGGAGTAAATGATGGAAGAATAATATCACTGGGTGCCTCATACCATGATAACGATTTCTTCTTGTTTGGTGTCTTGTCTGTTAAAAAAAAATAATAAAAACATAAAAACAAGTATATAACCGCTTTGATCTTTTGAAGATCTCATCTTTGGCTGATCTGATCATGTTTTGCTGATCGGATCTTTTGATGCTATGATGAGCTGATCTGACCATCTTTGCTGACGATCTCATCTTTGGGTGATCATCCGATCTTTTGATGATCTGATCTGATCATCTTTGCTGATAATCTCTGGCTGATCTGTTCATCATTGCTGATGATCTAATCTTTGGCTGATTTGATCAATATTGATCTGATCTTTTGATGCTATGATGAGCTGATCTGACCATCTTTGCTGATGATCTCATCTTTGGGTGATCATCCGATCTTTTGATGATCTGATCAGATCATCTTTACCAATGATCTAATCTTCTGTTATGGATTGGAATCTCAACTTACCTCTAGCAACTGATGGGTTGTCATCTTCATCACTTGTGTACAGTTCCTATTAAACGAAAAAGATAGGGGAATACAAAAATTCAACAAATCAAACTCTGGATATTCATAACTTCAGTTGCTTTTAAATTTGTTTTCTTCATAAATGTGCTGCTACGCTGGTGTTCGAGATCTTCAGCTATGCCATTTTCACCTGGGTTTCATCCATTTCGAGCTCAAATTAATACAATTCAGTGTCCCTTGTTTCGGCAATTTTGGCATCAGTATAATATGCTTTATGTACAAAGTGCACTGCAGTAAACAGTCGTAGCGTTCCCTCTCCCGTTAATGTATGTCATCAAAATAGGCTCAGTGAAAGTGTCCCCAAGGTTTTTTTAAGGGTTAAAGAAAAATAATGTAAGTCTTATTTAAGGTTATTCCTACTTGACTTTTTAAAATAGGGTTGAAAATATTTGCTATTTTGTATGGTCTTTGATGCACTTACCCCACATTCAATTCTGCATTCTTTCAATATCCTGGGAAAATTAACACAAAAAATACTAGCATTATATATTAATTTAGCTTTGTTTAAAGTGTAAACAATTTTGACCGTACTTCAACTTGGTGCAATAATTGACTTACTTCTTATTTAAAGGGGCAGTACCGTCACGATCAAAAGGACACTGATTCGGAGTGCTTATTTTAGATTAACTCAGTGACTGAAAATAATTTCCCACATGAAAAGGTCGTAATACCGTTGCTGCTGCATAAATGAGCCAGTAATTTGCAGTCACTGTGTTCATCTTAAGCTAGGACACTGATTCCATGCCCTGTTGAAAGTCTGCTCTGATCGTGAGGATAATGCCCCTTTAAAACACAATAGTAATCTCGAAAAAACAAACCATTGCAGTTTTGCACAAACTTACTTGGTGTAACGTTGATGATGGTATCAACCAATACATATTTACTGGCCTGCAATTTCACAGAGACCATGACCTCCATTGCCCTAGTCTTAGCCTTGGTACCCATTAGCCTTGGTACCCATTAGCCTTGATACCCATTACTTGGTGTAACGTTGATGATGGTATCAACCAATACATATTTACTGGCCTGCAATTTCACAGAGACCATGACCTCCGTTGCCCTAGTCTTAGCCTTGGTACCCATTAGCCTTGGTACCCATTACTTGGTGTAACGTTGATGATGGTATCAACCAATACATATTTACTGGCCTGCAATTTCACAGAGACCATGACCTCCGTTGCCCTAGTCTTAGCCTTGGTACCCATTAATTAGACATGTTCCCACAGATAATTATATTGGGACTGTCTTTTACGCAGGACAGATGGCCTTGCCCCTACAAGAATGAAATTCCAGGCCTACATACAGTACTGCTGCAGCAAATGTCCTCTTAATATGTCCTCTTACATGTAGTACCCAATTGTGCCTAGACAATCAATGTATACAAACCTGCATAGGATTGAGATTGCCTGGGTACCATTGGGGAGTACCCTAGGTGACAACGACCCCTTCTGCCTTACAATGATACCCAGGCAATCACTGAAGTACACAAACCTGCATAGGATTGAGATTGGGTAGTACCCTAGGTGACCATGACCTCTTCTGCCTTACAATGGTACCCAGGCAATTATAAAAGTACACAAACCTACATAGGATTGAGATTGCATGGGTACCATTGGGGAGTACCCTAGGTGACAACGACCCCTTCTGCCTTACAATGGTACCCAGGCAATCACTAAAGTACACAAACCTGCATAGGATTGAGATTGGGTAGTACCCTAGGTGACCATGACCTCTTCTGCCTTACAATGGTACCCAGGCAATTATAAAATGACACAAACCTGCAAAGGATTGAGATTGCCTGGGTACCATTGGGGAGAGCCCTAGGTGACAACGACCCCTTCTGCCTTGCAATGATACCCAGGCAATCACTAAAGTACACAAACCTGCATAGGATTGAGATTGGGTAGTACCCTAGGTGACCATGACCTCTTCTGCCTTACAATGGTACCCAGGCAATTATAAAAGTACACAAACCTGCATAGGATTGAGATTGCCTGGGTACCATTGGGGAGTACCTTAGGTGACAACGACCCCTTTCAGCCTTACTATACTTTCTATCAAACAATTGAACTCACTTTCTGTATTTCTTAGTCACCACCTCATCCAGATCTCTCTGAACGGTCAAAGGTCGTGGCCGCTTGACCTTAAAGGGTTCATCAGGTGCAGTGAACTGTGCAGCCTCCAGAAGTTCCTAAAGATAAAGAGATCATATTCTGAAGAAATACTTGGGAAATTGAGAGCTGCCCAGCTCTCAATTTCCCAAGTACACAGGGCAAGCACACTGGTGTGTAAGCCACACAAATGGTAAGCTTCATAAACAGGCCAGTGGCTAATCTTGGTTCAAGACTGTATTTGTAAATGTAAGTTGTTCATACACGATCTATTGCTGCACGCAGCAAGAGGGCACTATCTCTACACAAACTGCTATCACACACGAATTGCTATCAAACAGTCTTGGGAAACTTGTTAGTGGTTCGTGTAGAGAGTGGTTCGTGTAGTGCTCTCCTGCAGCATGCGGCGATGGATCGTGTATCAAAAATAGTCTTGAACTAAGACTAGCATGTAACGTGAGCCAAGCCGAATATAATTATTTCAATGGGAGACTCAACAAGTTTCCCAAGACTGTATTTGATAGCGGTTCGTGTAGAGAAAGCGCCCTCCCGAGGCGTGCAGGGATGGATCATGTATAAAAAAATACAACATAGTGTTGAACCAATACTAGCCAGTGGCATGACTTAAGAATTAATGTACAGTAAACCCTCCTACAAGTCCACCCAGTCCTCCCAGTCCTACCTACCAGTCCTCCCAGTCCTCCCTTGATTACATACCTGTCTGGATATAAGAACTTCCTTCAGCATGCGGTGACATCGCAACTCCTGCTGGTGCTTGTACTCTCGGTACTTTGCCCGCCGGAGTGCCCTCTTGTGTTTAAAGACATCCAGACACAGGTAGCCGGCCTTGAGGTCCTTCTGTAGTTTCCTGACAGGATTGCCGAATTTGAAGTTCTCGCCAGCAAACAACCGCCTTTTAAGAAGAGGGAACGGGGATGGGAATTTTAACCCTTTCAATACCATTGGCGACTTTAGTCAACAACACACATACCCCCTGTTGCTTACCATTGGCGACTTTAGTCGACCAAGGTCACCACACACACAGCACTTAATTGGGAGTATCATGACCAGCTTTTAAAAAAGCTGTATTTTTTCCCTTCTTCGCAGTCCATACCCATGCTATATATGGTTGGAACGCCATACACTTGTGTACAAAATGCTCTCAGGGGAAGTAAAATGAATAACCCGGTCATTTTATATGCAATGCCAATGATTTTGGTATCATATGAAAGGGAATTTCGTAAGCAACAATCATTTCATTGAATATATCTTTCTCCAACAAATTCTTCATGATGAAAAATGAGTTTAGAAAAAGTGCCTGTAAATGGAGGCATACTGTTGTGCAATAATGTGTGAATTCATGCATGACTGGGCAGGGAATTCGGTAAAGAGTGGGACATCCTGTTGAAATAAATCAGTAATGAAAGGGTTAAATCTTGCCAACAACATACATGTATTCGGTAAAACTTGTAGCCTTTTATGGTGAAGAGGATAAGTAAGACTAATTGCGGTGACACCATGTGAAATTCTCTATTGAGTGGTAATTAGTTCTGAGAAGAACTGGAGGTTACAACTCGACATTTCGATCAGTATGCTCTGATCGTCATCAGGAGAAAGGGACATTCTCCTGAGGACGATCAGAGCATACTGATCGAAACGTCGAGTTGTAACCTCCATGTCTTCTCAGAACTAATTTCACATGGTGTCACTGCAATTAGCCTTACTTACATGTATGCAATACATTCAAAGGGAAGGTACACCATTGGCATTTGGTAACCAACCATTTCAACCACTCCAGTTTTCATAAAGTAACCTGTAAAAGTTTCATCACAATATACATGTAGGTGCTCACATTTTGGGGGTAAACAATGAAAAATATATTTTTTGTGTTTGTGTTGTTATTGTATTAACCCTCCGGCCTCCTGCTACCAGAAGGGACAAAATCAGTCAAAATTTTGATATACATGTACATGTACTTGCCAAGGTATATTTAGTGCACTTAAAAATCAAACAATGTGAAACCTTAAGTGCAGTAAGTACATTTACATGTCAAAATGAGTCTTTTGACTGGCACTGTCTAGCATTGTTCAGGGCGGTCAAAATGACAGTAAAAACCAGTCAAAAATGCCCCTGTGTGCACATTTTGGTCAACAGTCAAAACAGGCAGTTGACTGGTTTTGACCTCTATAGCAACTTCCCACTAAAGTGCAGCTATTCGCACCGTGCATGAGCTGTTGAGGGCACATGTTGTTAGACCACTGTGGGCAAAAGGGCAGTGATAGTGCGTCACGTTTAGCGTATTTTGCATTTGATGTGCGTACGCGCGGAATATCTCCAGCAATCATTGACTGGTAGAAGTACCATAACATACGCACATAAATCTAATACTGGTTACTCACTTTACATTTTATGAAAAGCATAAAATGCAGGGTTTTCTCTTATGTAACATACATAAGATGAGGAACCAGCCAAGCAGTACGCCCTCTAAAATACGCCGAGGACAGCAACGTATATCCTATCTGGGATACATTCAGCATCTCCTGGGAGATGAACAGTCAATGCTCACACCTGACCAGATCACCCAGTTGGCCCAGAATCGCCGAAGCACATGTCCCAAAACATGGTAAAACACATCCAGGACGGAAGCGCATATCCTATCTGGGATACATTCAGCGTCTCCTGGGAGATGAACAGTCAATGCTCACACCTGACCAGATCACCCAGTTGGCCCAGAATCGCGGAAGCTCATGTCCCAAAACATGGTAAAACACATCGAGGACGGAAGCGGATATCCTATCTGGGATAACATTCAGCATCTCCTGGGAGATGAACAGTCAATGCTCACACCTGACCAGATCACCCAGTTGGCCCAGAATCGCCGAAGCACATGTCCCAAAACATGGTAAAACACATCCAGGACGGAAGCGCATATCCTATCTGGGATACATTCAGCGTCTCCTGGGAGATGAACAGTCAATGCTCACACCTGACCAGATCACCCAGTTGGCCCAGAATCGCGGAAGCTCATGTCCCAAAACATGGTAAAACACATCGAGGACGGAAGCGCATATCCTATCTGGGATACATTCAGCATCTCCTGGGAGATGAACAGTCAATGCTCACACCTGACCAGATCACCCAGTTGGCCCAGAATCGCGGAAGCTCATGTCCCAAAACATGGTAAAACACATCCAGGACGGCAGCGCATATCCTATCTGGGATACATTCAGCGTCTCCTAGGAGATGAACAGTCAATGCTCACACCTGGCCAGATCACCCAGTTGGCCCAGAATCACGGAAGCTGGAGAAAGATTGTGTTCGCCTGCTCTGAAGCCGACTGTTGATGATGATGAAATTATTTTGTGAAATTATTAGATGCTAAGTAAGGTCTGGGTATATTATGGCATTAACAGTGGGCCCAAAACTTAACAAATGTAACGTCAGTAACCATGGAATTGCCCCAGTGATCATGCCATTACCTCAGAGTTTCCGCCTTCTCCTCGGCGTCGGACTCTGGGAAGTCCGGCATCATCTTGGTGAGTCTGTCCCTGTCTTCGTCCGACAGGACATTGGTCCACGTCTCCATGCTAACCACTTCATGGAAAACCTTCGACTGAAAAAGAAGAAGGCAACGGCATTTTACCACATTTTCTGGCGAGGAAAAGTTAGATTGATTAAATTGTTGTGTCGGGTGATAAACAATTGATTTGATTTTTTGTTTGCCCTTCACTGATATATATGAAGCACTGTATGCTTCATGTAGGATTCAAACCCATAAGTTCCTGCTTACTGTAGTGCAGACGTCTTAGTCTCTCGACCACCGAGCTTGCCCAATGACGATAGGCTGGCTGGAATCATGTACACACATGTACCAGTGGTAAGCTTGGGTGATATCGATTTTTTTTTCATCCGGGGTATATCGGCAAACAAATATCGCGATTTTCGATATTATCGCGATTATATTTTCATTGATGCATGATTGCTTTAGAGCCGATAACCACAGGTATGTACCCCTCTACAAGCGTCACAATAAATCACAAATTCATTTGCATAGTGTGTATGTACTTCTTAAGTAGTTCACTTCTGTTTCTCACTTCCAAAAGCTAATTTTTGTTTCCATGGAATTTCTGACTTGACTCACAATGGCGGTTTTTTTTTAATCGTGATATATTTTCTTAATCGCGATATATTTTCTTAATCGCGAAAGACTCTCGATAAAAAGGCTCTCGATATCGTAATCGAATAAAAAAAAAGGTATCGCGATATTTGATATTATCGTGTTTCCGCCCAATCGTGATATGTACAGATCAATGAAATTCTTGTGCGCTTTGAGAATGTACATGGGAAAAAGTTACTTCAACAAAAACTAACAAAAGAAGAATGCTGAGGATCAGGATGCAGGATGTAGAAAGACCGAGTCAGAGATGTACTTTATTCCCTTGAAACTTCAAATCCAATACGGAATAGGTGAAACGAATCTATAATTTGTTTAATCCGTCAACAATAGAATGTGATATTGATTAAAATTGAGCTTTATATATGAGTACAAATAGAAACAAATACTCGAGTATGAGTATCGGTAATATATCTCATGTGTTATGACTGAGCGGTTTAGTACATCGGATTTGTGTTCTGATGGCCGAGTCATCAGAATGTGGGTTCGAATCCTGGCAAGGCACTTCACCATAATTGCTTCTCTCCACTCCACCTACGAGTATAATGTAAATGGGTACCGGTGAGGGCAGAGTTGGTTGTTGTAATTGATTAGCCCTGTATGCGCCAAAATGGCAGCAATTGAGCTGTATACTCCCCAGGAAGCTGAGATGGTTTCAGGAATGATTTATGCGCCTGATGAGCAGGGGTAATAATGTAATGCACCTTGAGCACCAGTTTGGTGGATACGTGTGCTATATAAGTCCACATTATTATTATTATTATATCTCCTGTGTTATGATTGAGCGGTTTAGTGCATCGGATTTGTGTTCTGATGGCCTTGAGCACCAGTTTGGTGGATACGTGCACTATATAAGTCCATGTTATTATTATTATAATTATCTCTGCTTCACAAGGTGTCTAGACACAAGTTACCTGCATAAATGTATGTATGTACATGTACTTCTTAACAAGTACCCAAGTTGCTTTCATCACAGATAGATTGTTCATCCAATAAAATGTAGCATGTACCTGTTCAATGAGTTCCATTGGTAACCACACTTTAGCCTTGTTGAGAATGCAGGCTTCAAATCTTCGCTTTCTGTTAATGGATGGTGCGTTGGCTTGGGCAGGTGAGGACTGATTGCTCCGTGGACTTGGCCAACTTCCTCTGGGGCTACCAGACGGGGGCATTGTGTGGGACCGCACTGAGGGAGAAAAAAAAATCTTTAAAATCTATCATTAGCCTGGGCGTTTGACAGTGGTAAAAGACCGGACTTTAACCCTTCTGTGACTGCAATGGTCAAAATCAGTCAAATTTTTGACATACTTGCCAAGGTATATCTAATGAACTTTAAATCAAACACTGTCAATCTTTACTTGTAGTACAGTGTAAGTACATTTACAGGTCAAAATGAGTCGACCATTTTTGACTCGTAAAAGCATTGTCTAGTATTGTTCAGGGTGGTCAAAATGACAGTAAAAACCAGTCAAAAATGCCCCTGTGTGCACATTTGGGTCAACAGTCAAAACAGGCAGTTGACTGATTTTGACCACTGTTAGATACTTGCCACTAAAGTTCAGCTAAAGTAGGACGGTTAAAAGGTTAAACATATAAATGATATATATCTACTAGACAACATGGCTTGTAACTCAAGAATTTTACTAAACAGGAAATATTTTTATAAGATCAGTGCCAAACTAAGTAAAACACAACTGAGCATCTTTTTAAAAACCATTGTTAAGTGAAAAACCATAAGACCACCAGACTAGTTTGGGTCATAGCGTACACTAGACCAACGCTTAAATCAATGGACTGCGTCCAGCTATCCAGAGGGTATATCGAACCTGGAATAAAAACAACATTTTAAATGGATTTTGGTGACAAATTTAAACAAAGACAACTTGTAAAATGTACCAATTTCAGTCTCGCGACAGGTACCTGCTCCTATGGGGACCAAGCCCGCCTGCTGTCACTGGGCAAGCTTGGCAGTAGAGAGGTTATAAGACATCTACACTAACAGGTTTTAGGCATCAAACATGAACATCGTCATGAGAGGTGATAAAGTTCAGGCAAGTAGTGCAGGCCTGGGATTTCATTCTTGTAGGGCCAAGGCCACTTTTCCTGAATAAAGGGCACTTCCATTAGAATACCAGTATGTCTATTGGAATATTTTTAAGGGGGCACTAAGGGAGGAGGGCCAAAGTCGTGGTACAGCCAAGCCTTTGAGAAGCCTGGCCAGGTCCAAACTACCTGGCCTCCTAATCTGTCTTTTGTGAGTCCTAATCCTGTAACAATACAGTACCTGTCAATCAACATAACCAGCCAATCAACATCTGGAGAGCCTAGCTCAGGTTGCAAACAAAAGACAGCTGAGGTGTCAGTCAAGTCTGTGCTAACAATGAGAGCTATTTGAGATCTATTTATTAGTAAAAGGTATTTTGGGCTCAGCTGGGAGATTATTGCCCAGGCCTGGGCAAAGCCTGGGCCTGGCCAGGCTTCTCAAAGGGTTGGCTGTACCACAACTTTGGCGCTCCTCCCTTAGGCCAAGACCTGCACGCCATGGTCTCCTTGAAATTCCAGGCCTGGTATTGCTCCCTTTTACAACCATGACCCCCCTCCCCCATTAGCTACCCTGGATATGTCCCTGCACCCTCCTCAGAGTGATACCTGGTGATCCAAATGGAGTTTTCTCAGCGGCAAGAGGCGGATCATCTTCAGTTGGATTATCCACTGTGACAACATCCACGTCGCCGTTCTGCGGGCTGTCCACAACCACCATCTCCGTCTGGGAGTTATCGTTCAGGTCTTCCAGGCTGAGCCGTCGACCGAGGGACACAGACACCTGACGGGTTATAGCTGATGCCACCAACTCCTTCTCTTGATGTTCATCGGGATGAGTTGTACTCACACTTGAGCCCTTAGAAGTCATTCTATTTAAAAAATAAATAAATAAATAAATAAATAAATAAATAAATAAATAAATAAATAAATAAATAAATAAATAAATAAATAAATAAATAAATAAATAAATAAATAAATAAATAAATAAATAAATAAATAAATAAATAAATAAATAAATTTAAAAAAATAAAAATAAAAAACAGATTGAAACTGATGCTTAAAGTAAAACAGAAGGTAACCTAATCATTAAGATGTAGGTTGAAATAATAGATGAATTTCAAATTGACCCAGTCTGCGCACTTCTGCATTGAAACCAAGGCTCTCTGT
The DNA here is from genome assembly GCA_029582265.1 of Zoroaster sp. YZ-2022. Lineage (NCBI taxonomy): Eukaryota > Metazoa > Echinodermata > Asteroidea > Forcipulatida > Zoroasteridae > Zoroaster > Zoroaster sp. YZ-2022. The sequence continues at coordinate 41,871,189 of CM055816.1, forward strand.
GTCAAGTCACAACACCGATGCGAGGTAGACAATAGAACGACTCATGCTCCCATCATACAGCGCATGTGTCAACACTTGAGAGCCTCGTTACCAAACCCAGAAGAGCACAGATCAACGTTAATTTCGTCATCTTTATCTATTAGCAAATGAAAAGATGAAAACAAAATTAAAATCGCCCGTTTTTTGGACATGTGGGGTTAGGGCCAAGGATATACATGTATAAGGAGGGAGTCCAGTGTATTGGCCCTAGAATGGAGATAACTTTTTGTTTAAAAAAATAAGTGTTACAAAAGTTATCTAGAAACTTGTTAATGCTTTCCTATACTGCTAACATTACATAATCCACTTGGGATATTGTAACAATTCCCAATACTCGCCTTATTGGAATTGCTGTGAGCATGCGCTTTGACTTGAAAAACAACCTCGTACCTTGGATAAAAAGAGTACCCTTGCGTACGACGATATGCTGTACATCATGTACACATGTGGATCACATAATACGTAAATCATTATTAAAAAGGAAGGAACAACAAAGGTCATTTCAGAATTTTTAAATAATTTTTTCAAAAACGTCAGCACCTGAAAATTGTTTGCTGTATGTGCAATATTTGTTGCCTTGACAGTATGAAAGAAAACAAAAGAAAACAATGTGACTATCCCTCATACTACAGCTGAACTTTAGTGGCAAGTAGATATAGAGTAGATAAACCAGTCAACTGCCAGTTTTGACTGTTGAACAAACTGTGCACACAGGGGCATTTTTGACTGGTTTTTACTGTCATTTTGAAAACCAAATACCTGAAATGTTACACATTTCTCAAAATAATGACAAGAAGCCTGGTTTTACAGTATGTCCCAGAATGAATCTATTGTGAGTGTTGGTCGTAACTTAACCCTCCTACTTTTGGTGCCTTTTTCAGACAAGTTGATGCACCATTTGAAACCATTCGGCTATGGAAACACACCAAGGTGTAGTGTATCCACCATTCAAAACCATTTGAATGATTTATAAGCCACTGTGAAGTACATTCACCATTTGAAACCATTCGGCTATGGAAATACACCAAGGTGTAGTGTATCCACCATTCAAAAACCATTTGAATAGATTTGAATGGTAGTAAAGCTTGCTACCAACACTTTTCAAATGGTATTCACCATGTGTGTACAAAACCAATGGGCATTTTTGAAAGTGGAAATTTTGAATGGTTTCAAATGGTCTAATCAGTAGGAGGTTAATTTAGGCAAATAATTACTGTTAAACCGAGATTTTGGAGTTTATTTTTCCTTTCTTAATGTGGGGAACTGAGTCAGTTTATAGTTTACAGTTATTTTTACCCCTTAATGTTCTGCGCGTACCTTTAATTCCAAGTAAAACCGCATTACTCCAATGGTATGTGGAAGCGTAGAAATAACACATAATTCCAATAGACATTTACTACAATAATCTGGTAAAATTAAATTTTTCAGTGTTAACTGTAATGACATGTTATGTTCATGTGAGTTTTGTTGGGTTCAATAAAGAATTATTGTGTAAAACGATCACCCAAACTATACCCTAGGCGTAGTAATAAGCTTTGGGTGAGCAGCCTGTTGTTTACTTGTCAAACTAATGCTTTCACATAGGAGAGTTGGCCTTTTTGAGCTCTCTCTAATGGCGGACCCATCACGCACACATTGTTATTTTCAGAGCCTCCTACTATAGTCTCATGTACTTTACAACCGGCTGATCATTTATCCACATCTTTGATGTAAACTTTTCCGTAGATTTATAGTCTTTTCTTTTGTGGTGTTGGGTGAGTGAGGAGTGATTTTAATCTTTGATTTATGATGTTTTTGTAACAAAAGTATAATCATGACTGTCGTTTCCACTTTAAATATAACGTAATGTAGCAATGTACGTTTATACAACTGTACTATGTTCTATTGATAGGGACTTTGTGGACTTCACTTTTTGGAACTTTTGTAACCGAATAAACTACCAAGAGTCAAGTATTTAGTTTTACAAACTGCGAGTTTTTACTACAGTGCATCCCCTTGCCAGATGGACCATCCATCAAACCTGACATTGAGCAAAAACGTAGATGTCACCCCAGGGGAAGTAGGCAACCATCCGTTCCCGTACATTAAAACCCTCCTACTGTGGCTGAACTTTTGTGGCAAGTTGTTGTAGTTGTCAAAATCAGTCAACTGACTAGCACTCCAATTGCATTCCCTGTTGATCGTGACAATATTCTCCCTTCAAAGGGAAGGTATGACAATGTTAACCCTCCTACTACAGCTGAACTTTAGTGCCAAGTAGATATAGAGGTCAAAACCAGTCAACTGCCAGTTTTGACTGTTGAACAAGCTGTGCACACAGGGGCATTTTTGAATGGTTTTTACTCTCATTTTGACCACCCTAAACAATACAAGACCAGTCAAAAACGGTTGACTCATTTTGACCTGTAACGTAAGGTTTGACAGTGTTTGACTTTCAAGTGCACTAGATATACCTTGGCAAGTATGTCAACATTTTGACTGATGTTGACCCTTGTAGTAGGAGAACGGTTAATAGATTGTAATTACCAGGGTGTGTAAATGGCCATGGGTTGTAGTAAATGCCGAAGACATAGGACATGACCACAATGGTCACAGCGTGAATCAAGGAGACGGTGCGACAGTTCCATTCATAGGATCGCTGTGGACAGAGGTAGCAGAAGAGACCGTAGAGGGACGACCAGAACACACAGGATGTGAGGATGAGGAAGGTGATTGTGGAAGAGCTCAGCTCCATGGTGAAATCTTATCTGTGGAACGAGAGCCCCTGCTAAAAAGATTTTTGAAATAAATATTTTGAAGAACTATATTATTATCTTTATTATACATTTCTGGTAATGAAACCAAGAATCCTTCAAAAGCACACTTAACCCTAACTCCCTAGGCCCATTTGCTTAAACACATGGCCTGCTATAATTTAGGCTTGGAAGAATTTATAATCATGAAGAAATGTTTGTCCAGATTTTGTTCTATCGTTGGTCTTTTTTAAGACGGCGCTCAGGCATTTTTGTCAGGGAAAACTTCACTGACTTTTGTGGTCTAAATGTCAGGTATGAAGTGTGCAAGTATTTGTAAACAAAATTTGGTTTTGATAAAATTCAGTATTTTTTTTATTTATTTTTTATTCTGATGAAAGCTTGTGTGAACCCAAAAATCATCAGTATCGCGAAATGCGGTTTTGTATCGTGATGCGTATCGCAGTATTTTTGTATCGCGATAATCAATGCATCGGTGAATCATTACACCCCTAATTATATGGTTAAGAGTCTTGCTCAAGGACATAAGTGCCGAGATCAGGCAGGTTAGAATTCAAACCCACATTCTGACGTCACCAGAACTTGAGTCTGATGCACGAGACCGCTCAGCAAATATACATCATATAGTGGTTATTCCAATTGAATTGAATCAACTAAAAGTAAATTGTTCTCCATAACGGATCCTAGCTAGGATGATCCTATCGTTATTCATATAAGCTTATATGTGAATAACATAACGATATGATCATCCTAGCTAAACGGAGGAAAGAATGTCGTATCCGACCACCACTTTTTAAGGGTTTTTGGAATTTTTTTTTACAACCACTAACCAGTTAAAAAATTATTCCATCAATTTTTGGGGGTACAGAAAGCGAAAACTATCTTTAAAATCCACTTTTATGATGGTTTTTGGCCTTCCTTTCTAAACAAAATCCTCCCCTTCAGAAAATAGAAGGATCCTATTATAGTTGCCACTGCGCATGTACAATGACCGTGTTGGTCACTTATGGGGGAGTTGACAAGATCAGACTGACATGACTGAGGAAGTCATCGTATTCCAAAAATTCCTGATTTTTCATGAAATAAATATGACATAAAACACAATAAAGGGGGCCACTTTCCTACCGTCACGTTAGCAGTTTTTCTAATGGTTGTAATTTTTTTTTAAATATCTGAAACCACCCAAAAAGAATTTCAACATTTGAATAGACATGCATGCTTATCCAAAAGATAATTTGAGTTGATTATTACTATTATTTTTTTAATTACCCTAAAATTTCCATCAACAAATGGACGGAAAAGTGAGGTAACTTTTTCCGTCCAGTTTTTATGGAAATTTGAGGGTAAACTTGAAAAAAAAAATAATAATAAATAAATAAAAAATAAATCAACTCAAATTAGTTCTAGTATAAGCCTGCATGTCCATTCACATGTTGAAACACTTTTTGGTCGGTTTCAGGTACTTAAAAATAAATAACAACCATTGGAAAAACTGCTAACGTGACGGATGCAAAGTGGCCCCCTTTATTGTGTTTTATGTCATATCCTGTAATAATTTGAAGTATATGTCCATCATCATCCATATGTTCTCCACCTTACTACTACTAGGTAGGTAAGATTACATTATTGGTTATATTGAATGAGAAAAAGTGGCGGTTGGATACGACATTCTACCCTAAACGGATCCATAAGGGGAGAGGGTTGGGAGTGAGGGCTTAAGAGAATGAATCCACCCTTCTTCCTGGCTTTAGCCCAGGAGCAAATTTCATAGAGCTGCTAAGCAGAAAATAAATTGCGGAAATAATGTCGAACCAACCGCCACTTGTGCACAGTGTTAATGGATGTGTTTTTAGCAGATGACAAAATAGCTAACATCTCACTGGATGTGCATACATTCATTGCTCAAAATCTGCCAAAATATTGTTTGCAAATCCTCACTTGACTACGCTTTCCTCTCCTTAAGTGTGTCCTCTATCATCTTTTAAAGGAAAATCTGTGATTTTTGGTCATATTTACACAGAAAAGTAGTGGTTGTATTCTACATTCTTTCCAAAATGGCTTACCTGAAAAATTTCCTTAGCAAATTTCTTTGGTTACCAGCCAAACTTTCATACAAAATGTATGCATTTTGGCTGGTAGTCTGTTTTATATTGCTTTAATATACATGTAGCAGAAATTCCTTTTTAGCAGCTCTATGAAATTTGCCCCCTGTTATGTTTTAGCCCCGCCTACCCCATAACTTAGTTATTGATGCTGAAGGGGTATATTGCCCCCTAGGGTACTCCCCAAAGGTACCCAGGCATAGTATTAGCCAGCAATACCTTTGGGTGTCTTTTGGACGCCCTGTTTCCTAAATAGACACCCTGTTTTATTTCTTATACACATGAAAAAGTATTGGAAGTTAAACATTTGGACACCCTGTTTTTCAAAGAATAATACATTTGGACGTCCTATCTCCAAATCCTGTCTGACAGTCTGATACTCTGTGCCCAGGGCCAGACAAGCTCAATCCCAGGAAAGAATGTCGTATTCGACTGCCACTTTTTAAGGGTGTTTTGGAATTTTTTTGCAACCACTAACCAGTTAAAAAATGATTCTATCGATTTTTGGGGGTACCAAAAGCGAATACTATCTTTAAAAACCACTTTTATGATGATTTTCGGACTTAAAAGTTAATTTCCCTTCTAAAAAAATCCTCTCCTTCACTTCAAAAAATAGATGGATCCTACCACTGCGCATGTACAGTGACTGTATTGGTCACTAACGCGACGGGGAGTTGACAAGATCAAACTGACATATGAGTGACTGAGGAAGTCATCGTATACCAAAATTGCCGGATTTTTCATGAAATAGGCCTAAATAAGTGTATGTCCATCATCATCCATATGTTCTCCAGATCCACCTTACTGAATAAGCCTTATCGCTAAGTAATAGCAGCTGCAAGGAATTGTGGGATGTCTAAGGGCGCAACAGCGCCACTGCGTGCCGCGTGGACAAAGAAAATATTATTGACGTCACAAAAGCTGTGCCAAACAGATGCCCCTTTTTGTATCCCTGTATGCTTTGCGGCAGTTGCTTCAGTGCTATTATTAGCGATACGGCTTAGCCAGTATAGGCCTACTGAGTACTGTACTGCCTACTTTTTAGGTAAGATTACAATCATTAGCCGAGGAAAAAGTGGCGGTCGGATACGACATTCTACCCGGAATATTATGTCAAATGAGAGATTAATCTTTCTTTGAGCAATCAATTAACGAAAATATTTATGAAAACTACAACGTGTTTTACTTTTAGAATGTCATAACTTACCTGGAAAAATAATTATTCTTAACTTCCGTTCTACCAAGTGAAAAAAAGGCGGTACCGAACTTCAGGGGTGCACCCCACTAAATAGTGAGGAATTCATGCGCCGAGCTATTTATCATAAAGTGTATGCCCTCAAATTTTTCTGAAAAACAAAGATTTGAGGCCCATTCATTTGATGGATTGTGTAAAAATGGCCCACTATCATAACCTGGGGGTCCTTGGCTTCCAACTGTGAGTATTTTGGACACACTAGGCCCTGAAAAAGTGGTCCTAATTTGATTTCAAGCGTAAGGCCTTTTTCCAAAATGGCTGCTTTTCAGTGTGGACGTTTTCACTACTGTAGAGGGTGGTTTTCATTGGGATGAGAATAACTCCCTGGAAACCTGGACTTTAGACAGTAAATAGAGAAGAAAATAAAAGGTTATATATCGATAAATATTTTTTCTTTTGGTTTTAAAAACTGTGGGACTTCTAAGTATTTTTTAATGATTTTTGAATATTTTGTATTTAGCACTGTTTACTATGGGAGTTTATTTAGTGGGGTGCACCCTATATATTCAAGATGGCGGCATCCATGGTTTGTTTTGATGGTGGGATTTAAACGTGTGCTTTTGTTTACAGTATCAGTAAGGCTGATAATAAATGAAAAATCTTTACACATTAAATTTTCCCATTCAATATCCTTGTATTTCAGGTCTTTATTGATGAATACAGTACTGTTACAGCAAAAAGGTATGTGGAATTGTGAAATTAATACCATAGTCTGCATGTGCTCTTTTTCGGCTATTGAAATTGTTTATATTTGCCATTTATTGTTTACAAACAATACTTTTTTCTTCATTTATATATATCAAATCAGGTTTTTATTATTTTAAAGTTTTTAAACAAGTTTCTGTCCTTCATTTATGAACTTTAATAAGATCTGATTACTGGTGTACATGGGTAACTGAGGTAAAACTTCTAGCCAATAGTTTTACTGTGGTTTGCTACTAATGCTAGTTGTAAACATGGAGGCTTTTTGTGCCAAAATAAAGAGTTCTCTCGACAAGAAGACACATTTGTTTGAATCTACGGGGTGTGTCATTTGGCAGGGATTCAAAAGGAAGAACTATGGACTAATGAATATCAAATTACCAGAACCAAACAAACGCACAATGATGCATGTGCACAGAGTGGCTTACATGGCACACTCTGGAATCTCTAATTTACCAGAAGAGTGTGATGTAAGTCACCTGTGCCATCATACATTGTGCGTTTGTTTTGAACATTTATCTCTTGAACCGCGATCTGTTAATAATTCTAGAAAAAGATGCAAACGACGAAGACGTTGCGCAGGCCATGGGGCCTATAAGAATTGTATAATTTAGCTGCATGTAAGTCAGTCATACCATTTTCTGTCCAAGCCTAACCCTAACCCCTAACCCCTAACCCCTAACCCTAACCCTAACACTAGGTATTGGGAAAAAAGCGATGGAAAAATAAGTATGGAATAAGCACTCAAAAAGCCTGTAATTAGTTTGGGAACTGTTTGCAATAATTGTGTTCATATTGAATTCTTTGCCAGTCGCTGTTGTCATTATTTTGCTTGGGATCTAGTTGGCCACGTTTATACAGCGCCTGTGAAGCATAATACAAATGAAATCGTTTTGATCGACATTGTGCCCTACGTTTTTTGTACTGTTTTCCCTTGGCCCTTTTAGAGTAGTATTTCTGTTTCTTTTCCATTTCAGCAAGGGCTTTGGCAGCTGGTGAGCCAGCAGTTACTGGGCAACCAGCAGATTCGCATTTTTTTACTATTGAATTTGCGTGTCCATTATTGACCAAATGTACTGCGCTGTGATCTCTACAGTCACCATTTCTTGAAAAGGTAATTGTCCCTTTTGGGTTTGTCATTGCAAAAGCATGATTCATAGATTCGGCTTTCTGAGTGCTCGTTCCATATTTTGTTTTCTCCATCGCTTTTTTCCCAAATCGTTTGTCCAGTAGTTTCAAAACAGTCTGTTCATCATTTGATGACATTTTCAACTTTGATCTTACATTAGCAGGCAGGTATGGAAATTGATAGGTTGATGTAGCACCACCATGGCAAATGTATGATACTCTTTTGCACAGCCCATGGTTGCCCATGTAGCATTGTGGAATTACGCTTGCTGCTTTGGCGGCCATGGTGGTAATCTGAGAATGGGCCCCCCTGTGCTCTTTAAGGATAGCAGCCGCCTCGGCCTGTGCCCTGTGGCTTAGGTCATCAGCAAAGCGATCCTGCAGTTTACTCTTTTCCCGTCTCGTTTTACCAGGAAACATATCTGGACTAAATTTTGCACGACTTACGGCTGCACAAAGTGATCTGTTAAGATGAGGGGGGTCTAGTGAATGTTCAATTTCCATACCTGCCTTGCTATGTGTATAATATGATTGTATACCCTCTGCCAGACAACCGTCGGCATCAGTGGTGACCCTATTAATTGTCAGAGGCTCCTTACAGTTCAAGAGTTTTTTGGCACATTGAATTCCGCCTTCATGTTCATCACCCATGTTGAAATTTGCTGGACGAGTGGCTGTGCATTTATCTGCATGTTTGTGTTCATTCTTGCTGATGTCACATTTTTTGCACAGCTTGTTCTCATGGTTATACATTACAATGTATTTTTGGGTTGTCACATTTTCACAAACAATGTCCCTTGTTTGAGTTGCTGGAACGAACAGTGTCTTCTTGCGGCAGTTCCTAAGGGGATTGTTATATTGTCGATCAACTTCAACAGCTACTGCACTTTCCCTATTGTAACCTTGCAATTCATGAATGTCTTTGACAATTTTTCTCTTATCGCTCATATCCTGTTCATTTTCAAAAGTTATAATTTCCCCACATTTATTTGATAATTTCTGCAGGGCATTTCCTGAAGGAACAGTTGTATCCATTGCAGACAAGAGTTTCCTCACACCAGCAGTTGCTATCCCGGTATTGTGAAGACCAACCTGCAAAGCCATGTTGGGAGTGGCAGTGCGTCTCCCTCTCCCTGTTCGAGGAATTTCTGTGTACAGTTTTGTCTTGTCTGTATGGAACCTGCACTTTTTGCAGGACATCATCTCGGACACGGCTAAACCTCGACGAACCTCTGCATGCGGCATGAGTTCTGGTTGACCATCACACTCGGGTTTTGCTCGTTGGTGATCCAACACGGCCTGTACCCCCAAGTTAACAGCAGCATTGACATTTACGAACCGGTAACCTCCTCTCCCATCCTGGTGATTGTCTCCACTTGTTTGCTGAAGTTGTGCTCCGCTCTTGGTTTGGAGTTTTTCAACTGGAGTTTTTTCAGCAATTTTGGGCCGAAGTAGCATGACGTCTCTTGTTGGCTCTGCATTGGGTGTCGTACAAAAGAATCCCTGTACATCTCTGGTGACAGCTAACTCCATCTGCTCATATGATGGCCTATTATAGACAGTTGGTGAGTCTCTCTTCGTATATTCATATTTGACTTTGCCTTCTAACTTTGGAGTGATGACTGATGTTTTTTTTTCTGGTACCAGCCTTTTTTCTTTTTGTAGATTCCACGCCCAACAAGACCCATTTTGCAACTGATATGCTCACAGCTGGCTTATTGCAAGTAGTGAATTAACTACATAGTGAATTATACATAGCTTCTTATACATCACCAGTGCATGTGCTCATCATTACTTAATAGTATGCATGTTTTGAACAATGAAGTGAAACCAGTTTTTCTTAGGAAATCACAAACACAGCTTGGGAGAGCACAATGGGGCATCCTCATTTAAGGTTGTTTTTTTTATTGGGGGAAGAGCGAGGCTTAATGAATTGACCAACTACTAAGCAGCTTAATCCATTGAGTGTTTCACACAGTGCATTATCATTGGAAGTTGGTTGTTATTTGTTGTCTTTAATTAGTGTTACATGTGTGTTGCATTAGTAAAATTCACAAAACTATTACAAGTAGTTGTTTCTAAAATAGTACTGGTTCAGGAATGCATGCATTGAAGAAAAAACTGTATATACTCTTTAAATATCTGTTTTTATCAACAACTTTTGATCAACTCTCTTTGCAAGGACCTGTATATACATGGGGATGTATGCAGGGTTGGGGATGTTTCTTTCTCTTTGTGGTCTGTTTACCATGAAACAATTTACATTTTACATTTTCTTCTCAGCACATCATGTGAAGAAAGGCTCGTGATTTGCCCCCTCAGCGTATGATTCATTGTGTATGAGGCCCCATTTTCTGTCAACCTGGATCCGCCCCTAATAAGGTTAATTTTGTAAAACTGTCTGAAATTGCCTTTAAATAATATCTCAGATATTGTTTAAATATTCAAGGAGGAAACTAATTGTTATTTTAAAAAAAATTTAAAGAAAAACATTGCACCCAAGAAATACAATAATGCATACACAATGCATGGTTATCCATTGCAAACTGCACAGAAACATCATAGACGAACCAAGTATGTTTAAAACTGTCATTTTGCAGTGGAGTAATATTTTTCAATTTTTTTTCAGAAACATGACCTCTGCAATATACTGGATGTCCTTAGTGTGTTCCCAAGTCAAATTGAAAAATCATCTCTTTAAAGGGTGCACCCACTAAATAGTGAGGAATTCATGCGCCGAGCTATTTATCATAAAGTGTATGCCCTCAAATTTTTCTGAAAAACAAAGATTTGAGGCCCATTCATTTGATGGATTGTGTAGAAATGGCTCACTATCATAACCTGAGGGTCCTTGGCTTCCAACTGTGAGTATTTTGGACACACTAGGCCCTGAAAAAGTGGTCCTAATTTGATTTCAAGCGTAAGGCCTTTTTCCAAAATGGCTGCTTTTCAGTGTGGACGTTTTCACTACTGTAGAGGGTGGTTTTCATTGGGATGAGAATAACTCCCTGGAAACCTGGACTTTAGACAGTAAATAGAGAAGAAAATAAAAGGTTATATATCGATAAATATTTTTTCTTTTGGTTTTAAAAACTGTGGGACTTCTAAGTATTTTTTAATGATTTTTGAATATTTTGTATTTAGCACTGTTTACTATGGGAGTTTATTTAGTGGGGTGCACCCTCAGGGGATGAAACTGAATGGCTTCTAGACTTTTGCGTATGATTTGTCATGTCATACTGGTTTACCTAGACTGGTACCCGACTACTGAAGTTGTCGTTTAGTAATACACAGCAGAGGGCGCTATTATGGTCTGCGACGAGTCAATATAATAATGTTTCCATGGTGAGAATGATCTCATCAACTGGTCAGTATCACGAGCAACAAGTGGCATGGCGTAGCCAAATAAATGTTAACAGATCCACTGTACACAACCCAATCAGGCGAATTCATTCCACTCTGAATAGATCCGCTGTACACAAAGCAATATTGCGGATCGGCGCGGTATCTCACTGCTGAGCCGCGGCCAACCGCTTAAGTTGTCCGATCGAGGCTGGAAAATTAAAATTAAAAATGCAGAGGGGCGGCTACGGCTCCGATTATACTGACAGTATAATAGAGATCAGTGCGCGCACGGAGTCCAGAAACCGGGTACTTTTTTGGCATAACAAAATACCCAGGTTGAATCTTTCTCTGACAAAATAACAACATTGAACGCTTTATTATAGAATGACAATTAAAAGTAAGAGGAACTTATAATGGGTAAACAACAAAAGATGGCCAGCTTAAATATTCGTCATAATTAAAAAATATTACCAGAAACAAATAAAACAGGAGTCTCAGTTAACTCAGGTGGTCGGGATGTGGGCACTACAGACAATATTGGAATTGAGTCTGACACTGACCACCAGCCAAGGTAGAATGTTGTTTAGTAAAATTCATCAACATGTGTAATACTTTTTTGTTTGTTTGCTTGTTTGTTTTTTATCCACGTCCCGATGCGACTATAGCCTTGACCAAGGTTTCCTGTATTGCGCGTTATCTGGTACGGTACCTCCATCCATCGAATCTGCCTGACCATCTCTGAAGACGTGTTTCAGTACCAACATGCCGCAGGGTTTTAACACTTTGATATCAAGCATTTGTCGAAAATAACTTAATTATTTCACAAAAGCATCTCAAACTAACATTGCGTTTCTTTATATACCTTCCGCATTGTGTTCATTATCGTGTTCATTGTTTAATAAAATTCCTCAACATGTGTAATACTTTTTTTCTAAAGTTGTGAATAAGTGAGATAGAACCTTTTTATCTTATTTTGTTTTAATGTTTAATATTTAAAAAAAATAATTCAGTTATCTAACTATAAAATCAAAATACAACATCTTAACTACCTTTCAAGAGAATTTACCATTCTAATAGCAGAAAATATGTTGAAACAAATCCCTGTGTTTTAACAAGGTATTAATATAAAAATAACATTTAAAGTAACATTTATAAGATTGTTTGTTTGACCTTAAATTGGGAAGAGTAAAATGACTTAAGATATGGGTTGAGAGACAGACAGTCTTATGCTTAGTAAAATGACTTAATATTATGCAATGAGAGACAGACAGTCTTATGTTTTCAAGACAATAGCTTTCATCTTGGTGTTAAGGGTATCATATTGAAGCGTTGCTGACGGGCAATGGATCTGGTATTTTCAAGCTTAGTGGCAATTGCAGTGTATATCGTATAAAGAAAAGGATTCACAGAGGAGTTAATAGGAAGAATAAACACAGCAACCCAGGCATACATGTCAAGACTAAACTTGACTGTCCCGGTCTGTGAGAGAATCCCCATGATGATGACAGGCATCCAACATGCTAAGTCCGTACCGACAATGAACGCCATTTTGATCGCCATCCCGACTTCCTGTCTGCGGTGAGCAGCCACACTGACCTGCCTGGCCGTGTTTTGTACACTCACGAATATAGCAGTGTAACAGCAAAACACGATAATGAAACATAACATGTTCACGCCGATAAACAGGACAATAGAGTACATCCAAGAGGGTTCACTTCCCTCAGCAACTGCGATCGACATCGGGAAAGACGAGTAACCGTAGTCATCTATGACTTTTCCTTCACTACCAACACTATTCGGATGTGTTATTAGAGGGAGCCCAATACACACATCAGATAGTCCGTATACCTTCGAATCAGACCCAGTTGTGACGGTTGGAACAATACTAAGACACGTAGCCACTACCCATATAATGGAGGCAATCACTTTAGATGACTTTCCGCAAATTTTGATTTTACTGAAAGGAAACACGATGCCGATAAAACGCTCGATACTGATAATGGTGACGAAGAAGACAGATGCTTCACTTGAAAGCATCGACAGCACCCCAGCAATCTTACAAACTGCACTAGACCGCCATATCTCCGCTCTATTAAAGTACTTCTCCCCAAATTGCACATCTGCAATCGCAATGATCAACATATAAACCCCCATTATCAGATCGGATATTGCTAAATTGAGCACCAAGAACGAGTGCGTCTTATTATTATGTGTTTCTGTGCGTTGCCTACACCTCCATATCACAGCCATTGAATTACCAATGAGGGCGCTAATACCAATAATCCATATGAACACTCTGAGTACATGGTTCCTCATCAGACTGCCACATTGGTTTAACGGTGACGTAAACTCTTTGATATTGCAATAAGAATCATTAAAACCAGGAATAGCTGAAACAAATTCACAGCAGAGACGGAAGTCATCGACGTAACTAAAATAAAAACAATAGAAAATAACATTAACATTAACATTCAGCCATTTTGTATAGCCTCCGTGTATCTTGCATGATGTTGAAAACATTTTGGGAGCAAATGTTAAAAGGGTTGATTGTGACTCTAAAAAAGTGCAACAGAAATATTATTTCTGAAAGACTCTCTTTTTCAATGAAAACATTAAAAAAAAAAAAAAATATCGCTACGTTTTGAATTTGTAAAACTAAAGCTAATGAATATTTAGGAAAGTCAAACAATTTGATTTGAATTGGTGGATGCGTTCTGGAGATAGTATAACAAAATGTTATAAGAGGGAACATTGGGCAGCTCACGATTGATAGGACTAAATATACAAACAGGATAAAGTGTTTATATATTAAAGTATTATATTAATTAGTGTTATCCGTGTTCGAGCGGTTGCTTTCATCAGTCACTTACAGGTTGTTGAGGTTCTCAAGGTCGTTTAGCGCTTCGTCCTGGACATCAACTGGGTTATCAATGGATGTCGTATGTCTGGCCAGATACCTGGTAAATAAATAATGTAAAATAACGAACATTTCGTAATCCATGCCTTAATTTAAATCAGAGAAAATTAAAGATGACGTACAATGTGTTAATTTGTTATGTATGAAATCCAAATAAGACTTAGTATATAGATATAAGCGATCATGGATAGCGGTAGCCATATTTAACCACACTTTACCACATTTCAAAACCAAGATGCAGACAACTAGGCCTATTTTGAAAAAGGGAAAATATATCTTACAGGATTCTCAGCTGACTGAGTCCATCGAAAGCATTGCTTTTTATTACTTCGATAGGACAACCATTGACATTCCTTGAAAACAAACACAAATATTAATTTCCTACATGAGTTGGGTTGGATCCAGAAGTTATATGGCAAGGGGATGAATGTTGTAATTGTTGAGTAAATATATGGGGTAATAGTTTATTAAAGTGCACGAACTTAAATCGCTTCAGGTGAATGTGTTGGGTGGGTACACGTATTTATTTATTTATTTATTTATTTATTTTATTTTATTTTTTGTTTTTTATCCACGTCCCGATGCGACAATAGCCTTGACCAATTGCGCGTTATCTGGTACGGTACCGTATCCATCCCGTATCGAAAACTGACCATCTCTGAAGACGTCTTTCAGTACCAACATGCCACTGGATTTTAACACTTTGATATCAAGCATTTTGTCTTTGTCGGTAATAACTGACTTATTTCACAAAAGCATCTCAAACACATCGTTGCTACAACTAACATTGCGTTTCTTTATATACCTTATTGTTAAAGGCTTTAATTAGATAGATTCTGATGGATTCTACATCTCTATAAAAAACAATGTTTTTATTTTTTTCCCCATTTATTTTTTTAATTAAAAAAAAAAAAAACATTTGTGTCACTTCGTGGGACAGGTAACGATATATAATTCATTGTATACTCAGTGCTTTCCAAGTGTCTGTGGAAAACACAAATTCACAGGTGACTTGGGCGGGATTCGAACCCTCGACCTCCTGCATGCTTACTATAGTGCAGAAGTCCTAACCTCTCGACCACCGAGCTTGCCCGATAGCGATTGGCTGGCTAGAATCGTAAAAAGCAGCGGGTACCACGACATTACAGTTTGATGAAATTCTTGCGTCGGGTGATAAACTTGAGTTCATTGACAGTAGGAACACAAATCCTTGGACTACAGCCCTCCATTTAAAAGTATGACAAGTAAGACGAATTGTAACTTATTTGAAAACAAACAGAACAATCTTTTTTACTAGCATTTATAATTTCCAATGTATTTCTGCAACAAGATAAGTTAATAATATTTGGTTCAATCGCAATTGTGAAAATGGGGCCAGCTATTTCGATCGGAAAATGTAAACTTCGCACTTTATATAATTTGTTTACAGTGACACGTTTCATCAGTCAAGAGAAATCCGTACCTCGATACACACTTGATTAAAATTCATGACATGAATACTTACAAGGTTTGGAGATTTTGTAGACCATCAAATGTTCTGGGTTCGATTTCTCTGATGTTGTTGTTTTGCAGCCATCTAAGATGGGAACACAAAGAAGGGTTGAACATCTTTTTAAAGCCTGTTCATTGGGTTATTTTTACCAATGTTCTTAGATTTTCCTTTAATCGGTCAAATACCATCATAAAATATTCAGCCAGTATCTGATAAAGCATAGTTGCTTAATGGTAACAGACAATCTTAACACTTATTATGCCAGAGGTTCACCTAATTTTAGAAAATAACATTACAATAAACATAGCCCTCTATTGAGAAGTGTAATATATAATGTGACGAATTGAAGAAAAGTTTAAAATGATTTTACTAATGTTAAGTACTGTATGAATATTTGTTAACCTTTTCTTTCAAAAAATACATTTAACAAATGATCTGTACAAATGTTGCTGACTATGTCGTGACGTACATAAAACATGGTTAACATTCATAAATATATTTCTATCGCTAAACATGAACTTCGCACTTAGCAAGATAAATCGGTGGATCGTTGCTGTGTAATTGCAGTTAATGACATAAAAACTAACATGTAAGTGAGTTTTTGTAGATCATCAAATGTTCCTGGTGAAATGAACTGATATTGTTTTCTGCAGCTATTTAATTACATTGTATATAATATACATTAAACAACTGATTTGTAAAAATGTTAGCTCGTTGTGTCGTTAAAGCGAAAATAGTGAAAATGTAACCGCATATTTCGATCAGCAAACTGGATCAATGTACACCTTCAGAGAAAAGAAAAGGAGAAATGAATTTTAATGCACAACACTTGTGCATCGAGATTAAGAACACAAATCCTTGGACTACAGCCTTCCATTTAAAAATATGACATAATGTGACGAATTGTAACTTATATGAAAACAAACAGTACAATCTTTTTATTAACTACTTTCTATGCGCGTCGCTATGGAACGGCTCCCTTTTTGGTAGACATTTATAATTTCCAATGTATTTCTACAACAAGATAAGTTAATAATATTTGGTTAAATTGCATTGGTGAAAATGGGGACAGATATTTTGATCGGAAAATGTAAACTTCGCATTTTATATAATTTGTTTACAGTGACACGTTACATCAGTCAAGAGAAATACGTACCTCGATACACGCTTGATTAAAATTCATGACATGAATACTTACAAGGTTTGGAGATTTTGTAGACCATCAAATGTTCTGGGTTTGATTTCTTTGATGTTGTTGTTGTGCAGCGATCTAAAATGGGAACACAAAGAAGGGTTTGACATCTTATTAAAGCCCGTTCATTGGGTTATTTTCACCAATGTTCTTAGATTTTCATTTAATCCGTCAAATACCATCATAAATTATTCAGCCAGCATCTGATTAGATACATAAAAAGAAATCAAAGAAATCTGCCCATCAATGAAAGAATCGACAAAGTGTGACAAAGGATCCCAATTTCCATATTTTATATAAAAATAACTACTTCTACCAGTATGATTACCTTTTTCAGTCAATATATCACTAATTAATTAACTTATCTCTGATATTTTCCAGCTCATTATAAAGTGTTGTTAAACAGATAATAGTCAGCATGTATACAAATATTTCGATCGGCAAACACAAATTTTATACTTGCTCTAATTTTGTTTCGATGTCAGATGTCATAAAACTTACAAACAAAAAATTGTGACTGGTTACTGATTGATTGAAATTAATAACAAGTGAGTAAGTACACCATCAAATATTCTGGATACAAGTTTACTCATATTATTGTCGAGATATCTAAGTAGGGTTAAAACTTTGTATTGATACACAAATACATTGGTAATAACAGTCAATGTTCTCATATGTTCCATAAAGCATAGTTGCTTAATGGTAACAGAGAATCTTAACACTTATTATGCCCGAGGTTCACGTAATTTTAGAAAATAAAATTACAATAAACATCGAGAGCCAACAGTTGAGTGCATTAAATTCATAAAAATTAGTTGTCCTGTAGCCCTCTATTGGGAAGTGTAATATATAATGTGACAAATTGAAGAAAAGTTCAAAATAACTTTACTAATGCTAAGTACTGTATGAATATTTTGTTACCTTTATCATTCAACAAATAAATTTAACAAATGATCTATACAAATGTTGCTGACTATGTCGTGTCGTACATAAAACATGGTTAAAATTCATCAATATATTTCTATCGCTAAATATGAACTTCGCACTTCGCAAGATAAATCAGTGGATCGTTGCTGTGTGATTGCAGTTCATGGCATAAAAACTAACAAGTAAGTGAGGTTTTGTAGATCATCAAATGTTCCTGGTGAAATGAACTGATATTGTTTTCTGCAGCTATTTAATTACATTGTATATATTATACATTAAACAACTGATTTGTAAAAATGTTAGCTCGTTGTGTCGTTAAAGCGAAAATAGTGAAAATGTAACCGCATATTTCAATCGGCAAACTGGATCAATGTACACCTTCAGAGAAAAGAAAAGGGGAAATTAATTTTAATACACAACACTTGTACATCGACATTAAGAACACAAATCCTTGGACTACAGCCATCTATTTAAAAATATGACATAAATGTGACGAATTGTAACTTATTTGAAAACAAACAGTACAATCTTTTTTACTAACTACTTTCTATGCGCGTCGCTATGGAACGGCTCCCTTTTTGGTAGACATTTATAATTTCCAATATATTTCTGCAACAAGATAAATTAAAACTATTTGGTTTAATCGCATTGGTGAAACATCGGAACAGATATTTTGATCGGAAAATATGAACTTCGCGCTTTATATAATTTGTTTACAGTGACACGTTACATCAAACAAGAGAAATACGTACCTCGATACACACTTGATTAAAATTCATGACATGAATACTTACAAGGTTTGGAGATTTTGTAGACCATCAAATGTTCCAGGTTCGATTTCTCTGATGTTGTTGTTGTGCAGCCATCTAAGATGGGAACACAAAGAAGGGTTGAACATCTTATTAAAGCCCTTTCATTGGGTTATTTTCACCAATGTTCTTAGATTTTAATTTAATCCGTCAAATACCATCATAAATTATTCAGTCAGCATCTGATTAGATACATACAAAGAAATCAAAGAAATCTGCCCATCAATGACAAAATCGACAAAGTGTGACGAATTTAATATCTTTTGGAAAACAAAGGATCCCAATTTGCATATATTATATAAAAAATAACTACTTCTACCAGTATGATTACCATTTTCAGTCAAGATATCACTAATTAAACAACTTATCTCTGATATTTTCTAGCTCATTATAAAGTGTCGTTAAACAGATAATAGTCAGCATGTATACACATATTTCGATTGGCAAACACGAATTTCATACGTGCTCTTATTTTGTTTCCATGTCAGATGTCATAAAAATTACAAACAATAAATTCTGGCTGGTTACTGATTGATTGGAATTAATAACAAGTGAGTAAGTACACCATCAAATATTCTGGATACAAGTTTACTCATGTTATTGTCTAGATATCTAAGATGGGAAAACGAAGTGGGATTGAAACTTTGTATTGATACACAAATACATTGGTAATAACTGTCAATGTTCTCATATGTTCCATAAAGCATACTTGTTCAATGGTAACAGACAATCTTAACACTTATTATGCCCGAGGTTCACGTAATTTTAGAAAATAAAATTACAATAAACATCGATAGCCAACAGTTGAGTGCATTGAATTCATAGAAAAGTTCGTTGTCCTGTAGCCCTCTATTGAGAAATGTAATATATAATGTGACGAATTGAAGAAAAGTTTAAAATGACTTTACTAATGCTAAGTACTGTATGAATATTTTGTTACCTTTATCATTCAACAAATAAATTTAACAAATGATCTGTACAAATGTTGCCGATTATGTCGTGTCGTACATAAAACATGGTTAAAATTCATAAATATATTTCTATCGCTAAACATGAACTTCGCACTTCGCAAGATAAATCGGTGGATCGTTGCTGTGTGATTACAGTTCATGGCATAAAAACTAACAAGTAAGTGAGGTTTTGTAGATCATCAAATGTTCCTGGTGAAATGAACTGATATTGTTTTCTGCAGCTATTTAATTACATTGTATATATTATACATTAAACAACTGATTTGTAAAAATGTTAGCTCGTTGTGTCGTCAAAGCAAAAATAGTGAAAATGTAACCGCATATTTCGATCGGCAAACTGGATCAATGTACACCTTCAGAGAAAAGAAAAGGAGAAATGTATTTTAATACACAACACTTGTACATCGGGAGGAAGAACACAAATCCTTGGACTACAGCCTTCCATTTAAAATATGACATAAATGTGACGAATTGTAGCATATTTGAAAACAAACAGTACAATCTTTTTTATTAACTACTTTCTATGCGCGTCGCTATGGAACGGCTCCCTTTTTGGTAGACATTTATAATTTCCAATGTATTTCTGCAACAAGATAAGTTAATAATATTTGGTTTAATCGCATTGCTGAAACATCGGGACAGATATTTCGATCGGAAAATGTGAACTTCACATTTTATATAATTTGTTTACAGTGACACGTTACATCAAACGAGAAATCCGTACCTCGATACACACTTGATTAAAATTCATGACATGAATACTTACAAGGTTTGGAGATTTTGTAGACCATCAAATGTTCCGGATTCGATTTCTCTGATGTTGTTGTTGCGCAGAAATCTAAGATGGGAACACAAAGAAGGGTTGAACATCTTATTAAAGCCCGTTCATTGGGTTATTTTCACCAATGTTCTTAGATTTTCCTTTAATCAGTCAAATACCATCATAAATTATTCAGCCAGCATCTGATTAGATACATAAAAAGAAATCAAAGAAATCTGCCCACCAATGACATAATCGACAAAGTGTGACGAATTTAATATCTTTTGGAAAACAAAGGAGCCCAATTTCCATATTTTATATAAAAAATAACTACTTCTACCAGTATGATTACCTTTTTTAGTCAAGATATCACTAATTAATTAACTTATCTCTGATATTTTCCAACTCGTTATAAAGTGTCGTTAAACAGATAATAGTCAGCATGTATACAAATATTTCGATCGGCAAACACGAACTTTATACTTACTCTTATTTTGTTTCGATGACAGATGTCATAAAAATTACAAACAGTAAATTGTGGCTGGTTACTGATTGATTGAAAGTGAGTAAGTACCCCATCAAATATTCTGGATACAAGTTTACTCATATTATTGTCTAGATATCTAAGATGGGAAAACGAAGTGGGATTGAAACTTTGTATTGATACACAAATACATTGGTAATAACTGTCAATGTTCTCATATGTTCCATAAAGCATAATACTTGTTTAATGGTAACAGACAATCTTAACACTTATTATGCCAGAGGTTCACCTAATTTTAGAAAATAAAATTACAATAAACATCAATAGCCAACAGTTGAGTGCATTGAATTCATAGAAAAGTTCGTTGTCCTGTAGCCCTCAATTGAGAAGTGTAATATATAATGTGACGAATTGAAGAAAAGTTTAAAATGACTTTACTAATGCTAAGTACTGTATGAATATTTTGTTACCTTTATCATTCAACAAATAAATTTAACAAATGATCTGTACAAATGTTGCTGACTATGTCGTGTCGTACATAAAACATGGTTAAAATTCATAAATATATTTCTATCGCTAAACATGAACTTCGCACTTCGCAAGATAAATCGGTGGATCGTTGCTGTGTGATTGCAGTTCATGACATAACAACTAACATGTAAGTGTGTTTTTGTAGATCATCAAATGTTCCTGGTGAAATGAACTGATATTGTTTTCTGCAGCTATTTAATTACATTGTATATATTATACATTAAACAACTGATTTGTAAAAATGTTAGCTCGTTGTGTCGTTAAAGCGAAAATAGTGAAAATGTAACCGCATATTTCGATCGGCAAACTGGATCAATGTACACCTTCAGAGAAAAGAAAAGGAGAAATGAATTTTAATACACAACACTTGTACATTGGGAGGAAGAACACAAATCCTTGGACTACAGCCTTCCATTTAAAAATATGACATAAATGTGAGGAATTGTAACTTATTTGAAAACAAACAGTACAATCTTTTTTTATTAACTACTTTCTATGCGCGTCGCTATGGAACGGCTCCCTTTTTGGTAGACATTTATAATTTCCAATGTATTTCTGCAACAAGATAAGTTAATAATATTTGGTTTAATCGCATTGGTGAAACATCGGGACAGATATTTCGATCGGAAAATATGAACTTCGCATTTTATATAATTTGTTTACAGTGACACGTTACATCAAACAAGAGAAATCCGTACCTCGATACACGCTTGATTAAAATTCATGACATGAATACTTACAAGGTTTGGAGATTTTGTAGACCATTAAATGTTCTGGGTTCGATTTCTCTGATGTCGTTGTTTTGCAGCCATCTAAGATGGGAACACAAAGAAGGGTTGAACATCTTATTAAAGCCCGTTCATTGGGTTATTTTCACCAATGTTCTTAGATTTTCATTTAATCAGTCAAATACCATCATAAATTATTCAGCCAGCATCTGATTAGATACATAAAAAGAAATCAAAGAAATCTGCCCATCAATGACAAAAGCGACAAAGTGTGACGAATTTAATATCTTTTGGAAAACAAAGGATCAAATGTTCCATATTTTATATAAAAATAACTACTTCTACCAGTATGATTACCATTTTTAGTCAAGATATCACTAATTAATTAACTTATCTCTGATATTTTCCAGCTCGTTATAAAGTGTCGTTAAACAGATAATAGTCAGCATGTATACAAATATTTCGATTGCCAAACACGAATTTCATACTTGCTCTTATTTTGTTTCGATGACAGATGTCATAAAATTACAAACAGTAAATTGTGGCTGGTTCAGCCAGCATTGATTAGATACATCAAATATGGAAATCAATTATTGTCTAGATATCTAAGATGCCATCGAAGTGGGATTGAAACTTTGTATTGATACACAAATACATTGGTAATAACTGTCAATGTTCTCATATGTTCCATAAAGCATAGTACTTGTTTAATGGTAACAGACAATCTTAACACTTATTATGCCAGAGGTTCACCTAATTTTAGAAAATAACAATTACAATAAACATCGATAGCCAACAGTTGAGTGCATTGAATTCATAAAAAGTTCGTTGTCCTGTAGCCCTCAATTGAGAAGTGTAATATATAATGTGACGAATTGAAGAAAAGTTTAAAATGATTTTACTAATGCTTAAGTACTGTATGAATATTTGTTACCATTTTCATTCAACAAATACATTTAACAAATGATCTGTACAAATGTTGCTGACTATGTTGTGTCGTACATAAACATGGAAAATTCATAAATATATTTCTATCGCTAAACATGAACTTCGCACTTCGCAAGATAAATCGGTGGATCGTTGCTGTGTGATTGCAGTTCATGGCATAAAACTAACATGTAAGTGTGTTTTTGTAGATCATCAAATGTTCCTGGTGAAATGAACTGATATTGTTTTCTGCAGCTATTTAATTACATTGTATATATTATACATTAAACAACTGATTTGTAAAAATGTTAGCTCGTTGTGTCGTTAAAGCGAAAATAGTGAAAATGTAACCGCGTATTTCGATCGGCAAACTGGATCAATGTACACCTTCAGAGAAAAGAAAAGGAGAAATGAATTTTAATACACAACACTTGTACATCGGGAGGAAGAACACAAATCCTTGTACTACAGCCTTCCATTTAAAAATATGACATAAATGTGACGAATTGTAACTTATTTGAAAACAAACAGTACAATCTTTTTTACTAACTACTTTCTATGCGCGTCGCTATGGAACGGCTCCCTTTTTGGTAGACATTTATAATTTCCAATGTATTTCTGCAACAAGATAAGTTAATAATATTTGGTTTAATCGCATTGGTGAAACATCGGGACAGATATTTCGATCGGAAAATATGAACTTCGCGCTTTTATATAATTTGTTTACAGTGACACGTTACATCAAACAAGAGAAATACGTACCTCGATACACACTTGATTAAAATTCATGACATGAATACTTACAAGGTTTGGAGATTTTGTAGACCATCAAATGTTCCAGGTTTGATTTCTCTGATGTTGTTGTTTTGCAGACGTCTAATATGAGAACACAAAGAAGGGTTGAACATCTTATTAAAGCCCGTTCATTGGGTTATTTTCACCAATGTTCTTAGATTTTCATTTAATCAGTCAAATACCATCATAAATTATTCAGTCAGCATCTGATTAGATACATACAAGGTTTGAGATTTTGCCCATAGACCATCAAATGTTCCGGATTTGATTTCTGATGATATGTTGTTGTACAGCGCTCTAAGATTGGAACACAAAGAAGGGTTGAACATCTTTTTAAAGCCTGTTCATTGGGTTATTTTCACCAATGTTCTTAGATTTTCCTTTAATCAGTCAAATACCATCATAAATTATTCAGCCAGCATCTGATTAGATACATAAAATGAAATCAAAGAATATCTAAGATGACAAAAAACTTGGTATTGATACACAAATACATTGGTAATAACTGTCAATGTTCTCATATGTTCCATAAAGCATAGTTGCTTAATGGTAACAGACAATCTTAACACTTATTATGCCAGAGGTTCACCTAATTTTAGAAAATAACATTACAATAAACATCGATAGTCAACAGTTAAGTGCATTGAATTCATAAAAAAGTTCGTTGTCCTGTAGCCCTCTATTGAGAAGTGTAATATATAATGTGACGAATTGAAGAAAAGTTTAAAATGATTTTACTAATGTTAAGTACTGTATGAATATTTGTTACCATTTTCTTTCAAGAAATACATTTAACAAATAATCTGTACAAATGTTGCTGACTATGTTGTGTCGTACATTGAACATTCATGAATATATTTCTATCGCTAAACATGAACTTCGCACTTCGCAAGATAAATCGGTGGATCGTTGCTGTGTGATTGCAGTTCATGGCATAAAAACTAACAAGTAAGTGAGGTTTTGTAGATCATCAAATGTTCCTGGTGAAATGAACTGATATTGTTTTCTGCAGCTATTTAATTACATTGTATATATTATACATTAAACAACTGATTTGTAAAAATGTTAGCTCGTTGTGTCGTTAAAGCGAAAATAGTGAAAATGTAACCGCGTATTTCGATCGGCAAACTGGATCAATGTACACCTTCAGAGAAAAGAAAAGGAGAAATGAATTTTAATACACAACACTTGTACATCGGGAGGAAGAACACAAATCCTTGTACTACAGCCTTCCATTTAAAAATATGACATAACGTGACGAATTGTAACTTATTTGAAAACAAACAGTACAATCTTTTTACTAACTACTTTCTATGCGCGTCGCTATGGAACGGCTCCCTTTTTGGTAGACATTTATAATTTCCAATGTATTTCTACAACAAGATAAGTTAATAATATTTGGTTAAATCGAATTGGTGAAAATGGGGGCAGATCTTTTGTTCGGAAAATGTAAACCGCATTTTATATAATTTGTTTACAGTGACACGTTACATCAGTCAAGAGAAATCTGTACGTCGATACACACTTGATTAAAATTCATGATGTTCTGGGTTCGATTTCTCCGTTGTTGTTGTTGGACAGCAATCTAAGATGGGAACGCAAAGAAGGGTTGAACATCTTATTAAATAAAGCCCGTTCATTGGGTTATTTTCACCAATGTTCTTAGATTTTCCTTTAATCAGTCAAATATCATCATAAATTATTCAGCCAGTATCTGATACTTACAAGGTTTGGAGATTTTGTAGACCATCAAATGTTCCGGATTTGATTTCTCTGATGTTGTTGTTGTACAGCGCTCTAAGATTGGAACACAAAGAAGGGTTGAACATCTTTTTAAAGCCTGTTCATTGGGTTATTTTCACCAATGTTCTTAGATTTTCCTTTAATCAGTCAAATACCATCATAAATTATTCAGCCAGCATCTGATTAGATACATAAAAAGAAATCAAAGAAATCTGCCCATCAATGACAAAATCGACAAAGTGTGACGAATTTAATATCTTTTGGAAAACAAAGGATCCCAATTTCCATATTTTATATAAAAAATAACTACTTCTACCAGTATGATTACCATTTTTAGTCAAGATATCACTAATTAATTAACTTATCTCTGATATTTTCCAGCTCGTTATAAAGTATCGTTAAACAGATAATAGTCAGCATGTATACAAATATTTCGATTGGCAAACACGAATTTCATACTTGCTCTTATTTTGTTTCGATGACAGATGTCATAAAAATTACAAACAGTAAATTCTGGCTGGTTACTGATTGATTGAAAGCGAGTAAGTACCCCATCAAATATTCTGGATACAAGTTTACTCATATTATTGTCTAGATATCTAAGATGGGAAAACGAAGTGGGATTGAAACTTTGTTTTGATACACAAATACATTGGTAATAACTGTCAATGTTCTCATATGTTCCATAAAGCATAGTTGCTTAATGGTAACAGACAATCTTAACACTTATTATGCCAGAGGTTCACCTAATTTTAGAAAATAACATTACAATAAACATCGATAGTCAACAGTTAAGTGCATTGAATTCATAAAAAAGTTCGTTGTCCTGTAGCCCTCTATTGAGAAGTGTAATATATAATGTGACGAATTGAAGAAAAGTTTAAAATGATTTTACTAATGTTAAGTACTGTATGAATATTTGTTACCATTTTCTTTCAAGAAATACATTTAACAAATGATCTGTACAAATGTTGCTGACTATGTTGTGTCGTACATTGAACATTCATGAATATATTTCTATCGCTAAACATGAACTTCGCACTTCGCAAGATAAATCGGTGGATCGTTGCTGTGTGATTGCAGTTCATGGCATAAAAACTAACAAGTAAGTGAGGTTTTGTAGATCATCAAATGTTCCTGGTGAAATGAACTGATATTGTTTTCTGCAGCTATTTAATTACATTGTATATATTATACATTAAACAACTGATTTGTAAAAATGTTAGCTCGTTGTGTCGTCAAAGCGAAAATAGTGAAAATGTAACCGCATATTTCGATCGGCAAACTGGATCAATGTACACCTTCAGAGAAAAGAAAAGGAGAAATGAATTTTAATACACAACACTTGTACATCGAGATTAAGAACACAAATCCTTGTACTGCAGCCTTCCATTTAAAAATATGACATAACGTGACGAATTGTAACTTATTTGAAAACAAACAGTACAATCTTTTTTATTAACTACTTTCTATGCGCGTCGCTATGGAACGGCTCCCTTTTTGGTAGACATTTATAATTTCAAATGTATTTCTGCAACAAGATAAGTTAATAATATTTGGTTAAATCGAATTGGTGAAAATGGGGGCAGATATTTTGTTCGGAAAATGTAAACTTCGCATTTTATATAATTTGTTTACAGTGACACGTTACATCAGTCAAGAGAAATCTGTACGTCGATACACACTTGATTAAAATTCATGATGTTCTGGGTTCGATTTCTCCGTTGTTGTTGTTGGACAGCAATCTAAGATGGGAACGCAAAGAAGGGTTGAACATCTTATTAAATAAAGCCCGTTCATTGGGTTATTTTCACCAATGTTCTTAGATTTTCCTTTAATCAGTCAAATATCATCATAAATTATTCAGCCAGTATCTGATACTTACAAGGTTTGGAGATTTTGTAGACCATCAAATGTTCCGGATTTGATTTCTCTGATGTTGTTGTTGTACAGCGCTCTAAGATTGGAACACAAAGAAGGGTTGAACATCTTTTTAAAGCCTGTTCATTGGGTTATTTTCACCAATGTTCTTAGATTTTCCTTTAATCAGTCAAATACCATCATAAATTATTCAGCCAGCATCTGATTAGATACATAAAATGAAATCAAAGAAATCTGGCCATCAATGACAAAACTTGGTATTGATACACAAATACATTGGTAATAACTGTCAATGTTCTCATATGTTCCATAAAGCATAGTTGCTTAATGGTAACAGACAATCTTAACACTTATTATGCCAGAGGTTCACCTAATTTTAGAAAATAACATTACAATAAACATCGATAGTCAACAGTTAAGTGCATTGAATTCATAAAAAAGTTCGTTGTCCTGTAGCCCTCTATTGAGAAGTGTAATATATAATGTGACGAATTGAAGAAAAGTTTAAAATGATTTTACTAATGTTAAGTACTGTATGAATATTTGTTACCATTTTCTTTCAAGAAATACATTTAACAAATGATCTGTACAAATGTTGCTGACTATGTTGTGTCGTACATTGAACATTCATGAATATATTTCTATCGCTAAACATGAACTTCGCACTTCGCAAGATAAATCGGTGGATCGTTGCTGTGTAATTACAGTTCATGGCATAAAAACTAACAAGTAAGTGAGCTTTTGTAGATCATCAAATGTTCCTGGTGAAATGAACTGATATTGTTTTCTGCAGCTATTTAATTACATTGTATATATTATACATTAAACTACTGATTTGTAAAAATGTTAGCTCGTTGTGTCGTCAAAGTGAAAATGTAACCGCATATTTCGATCGGCAAACTGGATCAATGTACACCTTCATAGAAAAGAAAAGGAGAAATGAATTTAATACACAACACTTGTACATCGGGAGGAAGAACACAAATCCTTGGACTACAGCCTTCCATTTAAAAGTATGACATAACATGACGAATTGTAACTTATTTGAAAACAAACAGTACAATCTTTTTTATTAACTACTTTCTATGCGCGTCGCTATGGAACGGCTCCCTTTTTGGTAGACATTTATAATTTCCAATGTATTTCTGCAACAAGATAAGTTAATAATATTTGGTTTAATCGCATTGGTGAAACATCGGGACAGATATTTCGATCGGAAAATATGAACTTCGCGCTTTATATAATTTGTTTACAGTGACACGTTACATCAAAGAAGAAAAATACGTACCTCGATACACACTTGATTAAAATTCATGACATGAATACTTACAAGGTTTGGAGATTTTGTAGACCATCAAATGTTCCAGGTTCGATTTCTCTGATGTTGTTGTAGTGCAGCCATCTAAGATGGGAACACAAAGAAGGGTTGAACAATGTTCTTAGATTTTCATTTAATCCGTCAAATACCATTATAAATTATTCAGCCAGTATCTGATTAGATACATAAAAAGAAATCAAAGAAACCTGCCCATCAATGACAACATCGACAAAGTGTGACAAAGGATCCCAATTTCCATATTTTATATAAAAAATAATACTTCTATCAGTATGATTACCATTTTTAGTCAAGATATCACTAATTAAACAACTGATCTCTGATATTTTCTAGCTCATTATAAAGTTTCGTTAAACAGATAATAGTCAGCATGTATACAAATATTTCGATCGGCGAATTTTATACTTGCTCTAATTTTGTTTCGATGTCAGATGTCATAAAAATTACAAACAATAAATTGTGGCCGGTTACTGATTGATTGAAATTAATAACAAGTGAGTAAGTACACCATCAAATATTCTGGATACAAGTTTACTTACATTATTGTCTAGATATCTAAGATGTTAAAATGAAATGGGATTGAAACTTTGTATTGATACACAAATACATTGGTAATAACTGTCAATGTTCTCATATGTTCCATAAAGCATAGTTGCTTAATGGTAACAGACAATCTTAACACTTATTATGCCCAAGGTTCACCTAATTTTAGAAAATAAAATTACAATAAACATCGATAGCCAACAGTTGAGTGCATCGAATTAAAAAAGAAGTTTGTTGTCCTATAACCATCCGTTGAGAAGTGTAATATTTAATCTGACGAATTGTAGATTAGTTTAAAATGATTTTACTAATGTTAATTACTGTATGAATAGTTTATTACTTTTATCATTCAAGATAAACATTTAGGAAATGATCTGTACAAATGTTGCTGACTATGTTTTACATATAACATAGTTAAAATTCATACATATACTTCGATCGCTAAACATGAACTTCGCACTTAGAGACATAACTTCAATCAAAATATAGCGCTTGCTGGATGTTGCAAATGAGCTTTTGTAGACCATCAAATGTTCCTGGTGCTATGAACTGATATTGATGTTCTGCGATATATTATACATTAATTTGTAGCTGCTTAAGTACCCGGGAGTTAGTCGGGAATAGGGAACGTCAGATGTCACTGAGGCACAGCTGATGTCTTGGTGAATGGTGTGTTTGTGGAATTGGATGGCCTCTCTGATGCGTCTTGAGTGTCATTTTTGGACTGGAACGATGAGTTCTGCTTCATGTAGGTTGACTTTATATTCTGTAACTGCACCCAAGAAATCGTCACCAAAAGATGCTGTGAAGAAGTTCATCCTGGTATGCGACCACTGTCATTGGATGGGTAATACTAAATCAAGATGCTCGTTTATTAATGACAAACAGAACAAACTCAGCTAGCCTTTTGTACATAAAGACAATCTCCTTCAAGAGATATCTGACGAGCTATATGTCCCTGTTGTTTTGAACTGGACAGTTTTAGTGATTCCTATGTATGTTTGTAAATAACCCTATTATCTCCAACTGAGTTCACCAAGTTAGTCAAGAATAGACTGCCTCTGAGGGCTTAAAGTCGCCGGCCAGAAAAAAAGGACTGCCGTTGGAAGGTGTAAGCAACTTGAAGTTGTAAGCCACTTTAATTGTAATTTTGATAATTTACAATCATTGTATAAAGCTTGATTTAAACTCTGTAATAATCGTATAAACTTGATTACTTTATGTTAATTAAACCATTTGAATAATTATTGCTGTTAAAAATATCGAGATTAAACTTGTTTGAGTTATTTGTTTCGTCTAGAAATTTCTGGCAGAAATTGCAGATTATATCGCTGCGGGTATCAAATGTTGATCAAATAAGGTTTCACGTTTAGCTGTTTTCTATAATTGAGTAAATATGGCTATTTAATTTTGTGGAAAGTGAGGAATTGTCTCGCAGTCAGTTGGAAAAATTATCTAGAGATGAATTAATGACAGTAGCAGATTACGTTAGAATTAAAATATCCAGTAAAGTGAAAAGCGAAAAAATAATCAATGCTATTGCTGAAAAGCTCAGTCAGTCTAGAGAAGGAAGAATCTTCTGGAAATAAACAAGTAGAATTGGCTAGGATTGAGCTGGAAAATAAACAACTCCCATTGGAGTTTGAAGAATTAAAAGAGGTTGTCCTCAAAGAGGATTTTAAGAACAGTGTTCCTCTTAGTATTGAACTCACTTTGAAGAACATAAGGTGACTAAACTAAAGAAAGCAGCGGTCGTCACAGATGATTATGAGCTAACCCATGAGACTAGTTTTAATACAACAGAAAATGAGATAATAGTAAACCAAGTAACGAGGCAATATAGCACTGATATAGCTGGTGAGGGTGGAAAACCTGCATCCAAGAAGTCGTCACCAAGAGATGATGGGAAGAGGTTCACCCTGGTATGCGACCACTGTAACAGGACGGGTCACACTAAATCAAGATGCTGGTTTATTGATGATAAACAGAACAAACTCAGCTAGCCTGTTGCCTTTGTACAGAAAGACAATCTCCTTCAGATATCGTCAGATATCTGACGAGCTATATGTCCCTGTTGTTCGAGATACTATTGTAAAAAGTGTGAATATGTCATCAATCAAGTAGAATGAAGCTTATCGTGACTTCATATAATGAGGACGAGGTGTCGTCATGTTCATCTAGTGGAGCTGACCAACCAGTTGTCATCCTGCGGGATATTGGGCCGACACAGTCACTGATGTTGGAGGATGCTATGTCATTTTATCCAGATACTTCGCTGAATTCAAGTGTTTTGATTCAAGGAATTGAGGGTAGTTATATCGTCACAGTTTTCACGAAGTGACGAATCCGTAAAAAATCTAGTTTTTTGTCAAATTCAGTTTTGCAGATATTTCAGATGTATTTATTGTGGCCGACATTTCTGATAAGTTTCAAGTGTTGAAACGTCATAGTTTCGTAATTACGCTATTAATATACCCAGCGAATCACTCAGCTAAGGTGTTTTCCGTTTTCACGAAGTGACGAATCGCCATTCGCCGCTTTATACATTGAAATACATAGCGATTGGCAAAATGCCAAAGCGGGTATTGTTGGTTTTGCGTTTTCACGAAGTGACGAATATGTTTGGAAAGTAATTCCCCATTAATTACAATCTCTATGATAAAGATACCGACATTTCTTTGTAATTAAAGTTATTAGCTTTAGTAGGAAGCAAAATCTAAAAGAATTAATGCTGAAAAGTCTTTGAAATTGTGAAATTGCAAAAACAGTTCAGCTGTGAGGGCTGATTCGTCACTTTGTGAAAACGGTGACGATATGCCCGTCCCACTACATAGGGTAAATTTAAAGAGTGAGTTAGTCACTGGCCCTGTGACGATAGGGATTGTTCCTATCTTGCCGGTCAATCAAATTCATGAACTTCAGCAGGAATTGGTAATCTTGAAAGTGCATCTGCTACTTTGTTTACATGGCCTCCTTTGAACTTTACGTCATAGTTGTAGCAGTGTGCGCTACGCATAGATTGGCAGTCATAATGCTTTTTAGTAGTGTTACCAACGTCTGTACACAAATCAAATTTCCTACCCGAAAGGTAAATATTAAATTTCTCGCATACCCAAATGCAAGGTAGTGCTTTCAGCACTTGACAAGTTGTGGCTCGCGCATTCAAACGTAACTTCTTCTCTTGAGTGAGCACCGCAGCTTAGCCACATGCTGATGTGTCTGTTGTAAGTGTAAGTGTAACTTTCCTGTGTTGTTTGCGAACACACAAATTTATTATGGTTACGGAACAGTGTGGAATGTATTCCGAAAAAATACCAAGCCAAACCTAAACACGATATGGGCTTTTGTTTGTCATGTGTGATGGGGGCATTGGTGATTGGTTGATACTTCTGACCGACTTGAATACCATTTGCGCCTACAGTGTGACCTAAGAATTTCACACTCGCCTTATGCCCCAGTCACATTGGAGCTGCGATTGCCTCAGTCGTGCGACCTAGGGCGGTCTTGGCCCGGTCGTAGGTTTTTTCTGCGATGTCGGCCTAGTAGTCACACAATAAGACCTGTCCCCGACTGGTCTGCGACTTGTAGCCAACTGATAGCACGACTGGTCGCAAGACCTTGAGGGACTTGTCGTACGATCACCCAAGACTACCTACGATTGTCAAGGATCAGTCGCACGACTAGTCACGACCGTCGCACGACTATGCATGACTATTCGCAAGACTTGTCGTGCAGTCGCAAGACTAGTCACGCATAGTCGTGTGACTAGTCGTGCATTCGCACGACAAGTCGTGCGAATAGTCGTGCATAGTCGTGCGACTGTTGGACGACTGGATAGTCCCACGATGAACCACGACTACGTAAGACCACCCAAGACTTGTAGCACGACCATCGCACGACTATTGAAGACCTACCTACGACCAGCTACGACCAGCTACGACCAGTTTGGTCGCAGCCAGGTTTTTGAACATGATCGAAAACCTCCCCAAGACCGAATTCGGTCTTGCGACTACCCAAGACCACCCGCAACCACCCGGGACTTGTCGCAGGACTTTTCTACGATTCCTTGTAATTTCCAGTCGCAGACGATCGTAACCTGTTGTAAGTTGTCGTATCCTCCAGTGTGACTGGGGCATTAGAGAATTAACTTTTCCTTATTTTGCTTAACTCCATACTGTTCTAATTGTTCAAGAGCAGCCTCAAGTTTACATCGTGGTCATTTTGGTCTTTACCATAGATAATCAAGTCATCCATATAACACCCTTTAAACCACTAAGCATAGTATTCATCATTTTCTGAAATGCTGAGGGTGTTGATATTAATCAAAAACAAACTCTTTTGTACTGAAACCCTACGTGCAATTAGCATTGTCAGACCTCTTGATTCTTTGTACAAACCTAGTTGATAATATTAGTTGAAGCTAGATCTAATTGACTAAAAACTGTGGTGTTCCCGAGTTTGCTGAAAATTTCATCAATTTTAGGGAGTGATATTTATCTGTTATTACATCCTCATGAACCCGTCTTAAATCAACACATAGTCTTAAGTTACCACTTTTCGTCTACGAAACAACAATCGGGGATACCCATCCAGAAGAATCGATTCTTTCAATAAAGTCTTGTTTCTCAAGTTTGTTCAGTTCTTCGGATACGTTCTCTTTCAGCAAAGGGTAATCGTCGTAATTTTTGTCTAACTGGCTGTATTTTGTCATTGTCCTTGACCTTTATGAACGAATCCACTCACTGGTTTCAACTCATTAATGAACTCATTTAACTCATTGAACACTCTTTCAATTTTTTGTTCGTTTGTATGTAATTTAACAGTGCATTCTTTCTTCTAGATTGTTACAAGATGAAGTGAATATTAATTTGCAAAGCTTTTACGAGATCTCTACCCATGATATTTAAACCTGTTTCGACAACATATACATTAGAAATTACTGTAGTGTCTTTATATGACACGGCACACACACACATCTTCTAAGTAGCGACCGACACCCATGGCCACGGCGGTAACACTTGGGCGAGGATGTGGCCCGTTGATTACGCGTACTCGTCGTCTTCGGGGGTTGGCTGTACGATTTCGTAACTTTATGCCCGAGTTTTAGCCCCTGTAACAGTCTAAACCTCTCGTGTTGCTTTTTCGAAAAGGCTTGCCATTTCCAATGTTTTCTGGAGTGTGGATTCCTTTTCCATCAGTAGCCTTTCTCGTATTTTTGGATTGTTCATTTTTTTTCCACCACTTGGTCGTGAATCAATTCATCCTCTTTAACGGAACTTGTAACGTTCACATACTACATTTAAAGACGGTTGAAAGGGGTTGTTCTTAAACCCCACGACCCCTCGACCCCACGACGTACGCTCATATAAACGAAGCACACACGTACTCGCGGAATTCACTACTACCAGTGCAGTACGAATGTATGTATGTATTTCGCAATGCCCATGCGCAAGCATGTCGCATAGCTGGCCGGCCTGCGCCAGAATCAAATATCCCATATGGGAACCTGTTTACGGCCCTAGTTCGAAAATGGCTAGCTCGCTAGTCTGTTGCGCCTTTTGCTGCATGACGACCTGTCGTCGCGAAATCAACGAATGCCATCAAAAATTGCATACTTATGTCGAATTTTTGCTAGTTGGGTGAGGGCGCAGTTTTTGGCAACGTTCTTCCTACAACTCATTACGGGCGTAGAAGGATATCGCTTCCATACGGCCGCATGGCTTTCCGGCATCCTGATTGGTCAATAAGCATTACATCACAAACTGGCATGCGCGCACAGCCCCGAATGTTCACGTTCAGTAGTACGGGAGTGCAGCGGGCATTCTAATTGGGGCCGTATTCGAACACAGATTCCGATTTGGGATACGATATGATTCTGAGCGCGCGTACGTCGTGGGGGTCGAGGGGTCGTGGGGGTCGTGGGGGTCGAGGGGTTTAAGAACAACCCGGTTGAAAGTGTTCTTTGAAAACTTGGGGTAGGGTAATGTAAACCAGCTGACCCTCAACTCTTGGGCAGTGTGGTAAAATGGCCCCCTTTCTTCCTGGTACAAAATCTCCACCTATCGGCAGCAGGTAGTTTTGGAAGTTTGGAATCCATTGCTTTCAAAGAATGGCCGCTTCTTGTAAGAACGGGGGTGGTTGAGTAAGGGCACTTGTAGTCGCCATGGGTGTGGTCGTCACCTTGTCGCCAGATATTGTATTGTATACAACCAGTAAGGAATGAATGTAGCCAGACTAATGATAGGTGTTGTACAAACTCAACAACCTTTTAATCATCTTATATAACCCCTTTATATACTTTATTTAGGGATTTCAGTGCGTACCAATATATATGACGTATAAATCAAATAGTGCCAATGGACCTGTAAATAGTAGTTTCGGTTTCAGATACTACAACGATTCTTCTCAGAACCACAAACTATTACATCTCCTAAGAGATTATTCACATGGTGCTACTGGAAACGCTGTTATTGTATTCGACAATCTGACAAATTATCCTACTCGAGGTTCACTTATTATGAATACAAAATATTTCAGTAAATAAATCAATCAATCAATCAAAAGGTCGGGGCGTACTACCCTCTATTGACGAGTGTTATTGTGTGGGACAAGTTATACATTTTTGGAAAACAAAATATCCAACTGTTTTCATGAAATACAACAAATCGTTGTGATATATTTGTTGAACCCACATATTATACATTTAACATCTGATTTTTGTTGTAAATGTTTCAAATTATGTTGTGAAAACGCAGTCATATTTTTCAATAGGCAAACATGAACTACACACTTTGTTTACAAAGGAGTTTGATACGCATCCAACAGTGAGCCATGGCGGCTTCGCCGTTGTAGTTTTGGAGATAAATTATAATTGATCATCGATGGTCAACAGTTGAGTGCATCGAAATGTAAAAAAAAATTGTTGTCCTACAGCCCTACATTGATAAGTAAGACATAGTGTGACGAATTGCAAATTAAAAAACGATTTTTACTTGATATGATTCATATCAATTAACTTGATATGATTCATGGCGTTTACTCGTTCATTCTAAATAAATGGAATGAACAGACAGACCGCCTTTGTACAATTCAGTGTTCTGGCTTCCCTTTTATTTACTAATAAGACAATATCTACATTAAAATGTATCCCTCATAATTTTTTTTTAAATTTCATGACTCAAGTTAATTAAAATAAGAAAACTAAATCAAATAATGTTGATTTTGGAAATAAATTTTTGGTTTAATAAAATTGATGTGACACTAGCCCATTACTTCAGCATTGCCGCTGCAGCCAATAGTCGTAGCCATAGCCAAAAACAACTCGGACACGGCCTTACAGTGCCCAGATACCTAGATAAGTCTGAGCTGTATGGGTGTGTCCGTCCATAGAGAGATGGGGGTATTAATGCCTCTACTAACCTGATATTGCCTTGTGCTCTCGGACAATGTTTAACGTCGGTGTAGGGCAAAATTAAATCAATTGTTTATCTCCCGACGCAAGAATTTCACCAATCTATAAATGTTTAATCAGTTCGCACGCAAGTAAAATTAATGATGTCCCTTTAAATTCAAGATGGCCGCCTTTTTACCTTGTGCCTCTCACGAGAAAAACGAACATTATTAATTACAGTGGCAGATCTGGGGATATGGGCAAAGGGGGCTTTTGCACCCCTTTATCGCCATGTATGTCAATTAACTATTTTATTTTTGGGGTACCCCTGTTTGGCAGTGTGGCGCCGCCTTTTTACCTTGTGCCTCTCTTTCTACAGAACCTGGATCCGCGCCTTCAGGTTAATTTACAACAATGCATACACAGATAAAGGTAATGGGAGTTTTCACAACAGTAAATAGTTATACATCAATGTGTTCGTTACAATGGTATTTAACTTCGCACTTCATCTAATTCATTTGCAGTTGAATCAAAAGAAATCCGTGGCTCGATACTCCGTGATTGAAATTCATGACATGAATATTTACAAGATAATAAGATTTTGTAGAACATCAAGTATTCCGGGTTCATTTTCAATGATTTTGTCAGAGTTCTAAAATGGGAAAACGATGTACGGTTATAAGAACTGTACTGAAAAAAAAATACAGATTTTCTAGAAGAATAGTTGCTAAACTTTGTTACCGTAGCAGATAATCTTTACATTTGTCATGCGCGTGGGTCACTTTTGGAAGAAAAATACAGAAAATATCGATAGTCAACAGTTAACTGCATCTTAAATTTAAAAAAGTTCCTTGTCGTACAGCCCCCAATTGACACTTACGATTATACTTGGTCGAATTGTAAATTAGTTTCAAACGATGTTATTATTTTAAGTATTATATGCATATTTTTACCTTGATCTTTTAAGATAACACATTTATCAACTGATCTGTACAAATGTTGATGATAACGTTATACCGTACATAGCAAATAGTGAAACCCAGACATGTGTGGCGGTCCAGGAAAACCCAACACATGGTCAAACTTTTACACTTCTTGTTGAGCATTTAATCAATAATACACCCTTTACTGATCTCATAACAGTTTTAATGAGTTCAATATTCAAACCACAACTAAAGTTATGACCTTTCAAAAACGGTTTATTCTAAAACCCACAAACGGAGAAATAAGGATTCTATGCAGTAAACGTAAATCCCTTGAACTATTAATAGGACAGGATCATGACTAGTGTAGAGCTTTCCATTGATGGGTTATTCATAGAGGAGCGTGCTTTGGGAGAATTCATGAGCGTCGGCCAAAAAGTGCATTGTTTTAGAGTGAATTTTTTTAATCTTCTAATTATTTTAATTAAAATGCATTGGGTTCAAAAACATCCCAAAAATACATTTTATACTTTGATTTTCCTTTAAAAACATTTTTTAGAGGAAATTTAAAGACAACAACTTCCATTTGGAACCAAAATCTCAAAAATGACACTATGGTAAATTTTTACGTAAATCGGTCCATAATTACAAAATGTGCGTGGCGACTTCCGACAGGTTTTCCCTGACTGCCACACATATTTCGATCGGTAAAAATGAAGTTCGCACTTCATCTAATTTGTTTGCAGTGAGACGTAACCTCAATCAAGCGAAATCGGTGGCTCGATGCTGCGTGGTTGTAATTCATGACATGGATACTTACAAGATTCGGAGATTTTGTAGAGCATCAAATGTTCCGGGTTCAATTCCAATGATTCCGTTGAAAGACAGATCTCTAAGGTGGGAAAATAAAGTATAGGATTAAAACATCTTATCCTGTTCATTTGGTTATTTCACTTAGTACTTGAGGATTGGCCTAAGTTGACTTGGTGATCAGTATTACAGTGCACAGATAACACCCGGATAAGTCTGACATGTCCGTCCCTCCGGAGGGGGGGGGGTAGTATTCAATGCTTCTTATACAAACAGCCAATCTCATATCAAACATGATGACAACAACTAAGACCACTGACTCTTTCTCTTTTTGACATTGGTGTGGAAAACAACTGATTGACCAAATGATGTCATGAAATGCCTGGAGGTACCTGGCCCAAAATCAACATCGTTATGTTTTGCTGTATTTGACAATGCACATGTTTTAGTGTTCTAAAGTGAAATACAATCTGCCGGTCCGTACAGTGCTTTGCAAATTGAATGACTGTGGGAACATTGTGGGCTATTTCCTTGATGAGGTTTGAGAGAAATCAGAAATGGCAATGCAGCTATTTCGTACGAAAACATAATATTTTTATACCGTGATGTTTAATATTTATGCAAGAAGATATTAAAGATAGGGCATATTATCTCAAATTAATAACAGCAAGGTGTTTGCTGCTAAAAGGAACAACATATTTGCATAACACGATAATAAGCAGAGTACCAAGATAAAACAAATTACCGATGCTGTACAATGTAAGAGGTTTTTACCCTTAGAAATGATAGCAAGTTGCTTGTATCATTGTATAAACACTGTCAAGGAATGACAGCAAGTTGCTTGTATCATTGTATAAACACTGTCAAGGAATGATAGCAAGTTGCTTGTATCATTGTATAAACACTGTCAAGGAATGATAGCAAGTTGCTTGTATCATTGTATAAACACTGTCAAGGAATGATAGCAAGTTGCTTGTATCATTGTATAAACACTGTCAAGGAATGATAGCAAGTTGCTTGTATCATTGTATAAACACTGTCGAGGAATGATAGCAAGTTGCTTGTATCATTGTATAAACACTGTCAAGAAATGATAGCAAGTTGCTTGTATCATTGTATAAACACTGTCAAGAAATTATAGCAAGTTGCTTGTATCATTGTATAAACACTGTCGAGGAATGATAGCAAGTTGCTTGTATCATTGTATAAACACTGTCAAGGAATGATAGCAAGTTGCTTGTATCATTGTATAAACACTGTCAAGGAATGATAGCAAGTTGCTTGTATCATTGTATAAACACTGTCAAGGAATGATAGCAAGTTGCTTGTATCGTTGTATAAACACTGTCAAGGAATGATAGCAAGTTGCTTGTATCATTGTATAAACACTGTCAAGGAATGATAGCAAGTTGCTCGTATCATTGTATAAACACTGTCAAGGAATGATAGCAAGTTGCTCGTATCATTGTATAAACACTGTCAAGGAATGATAGCAAGTTGCTTGTATCATTGTATATACACTGTCAAGGAATGATAGCAAGTTGCTCGTATCATTGTATAAACACTGTCAAGGAATGATAGCAAGTTGCTCGTATCATTGTATAAACACTGTCAAGGAATGATAGCAAGTTGCTTGTATCATTGTATAAACACTGTCAAGGAATGACAGCAAGTTGCTTGTATCATTGTATAAACACTGTCGAGGAATGATAGCAAGTTGCTTGTATCATTGTATAAACACTGTCAAGGAATGATAGCAAGTTGCTTGTATCATTGTATAAACACTGTCAAGGAATGATAGCAAGTTGCTTGTATCATTGTATAAACACTGTCAAGGAATGATAGCAAGTTGCTTGTATCGTTGTATAAACACTGTCAAGGAATGATAGCAAGTTGCTTGTATCATTGTATAAACACTGTCAAGGAATGATAGCAAGTTGCTGGTATCATTGTATATACACTGTCAAGGAATGATAGCAAGTTGCTCGTATCATTGTATAAACACTGTCAAGGAATGATAGCAAGTTGCTCGTATCATTGTATAAACACTGTCAAGGAATGATAGCAAGTTGCTTGTATCATTGTATAAACACTGTCAAGGAATGACAGCAAGTTGCTTGTATCATTGTATAAACACTGTCAAGGAATGATAGCAAGTTGCTTGTATCATTGTATAAACACTGTCAAGGAATGATAGCAAGTTGCTCGTATCGTTGTATAAACACTGTCAAGGAATGACAGCAAGTTGCTCGTATCATTGTATAAACACTGTCAAGGAATGACAGCAAGTTGCTTGTATCATTGTATAAACACTGTCAAGGAATGATAGCAAGTTGCTTGTATCATTGTATAAACACTGTCAAGGAATGATAGCAAGTTGCTTGTATCATTGTATAAACACTGTCAAGGAATGATAGCAAGTTGCTTGTATCATTGTATAAACACTGTCAAGGAATGATAGCAAGTTGCTTGTATCATTGTATAAACACTGTCAAGGAATGATAGCAAGTTGCTTGTATCATTGTATAAACACTGTCAAGGAATGATAGCAAGTTGCTTGTATCATTGTATAAACACTGTCAAGGAATGATAGCAAGTTGCTTGTATCATTGTATAAACACTGTCAAGGAATGATAGCAAGTTGCTTGTATCTTTGTATAAACACTGTCAAGGAATGATAGCAAGTTGCTGGGAATGTTATACCGATAAAAAACCTGAACCTGATGTAGACTTAGTTTGAGGCTCCAAGACCCGAAATATAGCATTAAATCTACGATTTTATAAGATTGGGGATAAAACGATCAATTGGAGAAAATAATTATGTCCAAAAATTATTGAGATGCCAATACAAAATGGAACTGTAACTGTTTTAATTCAGCATATCGAGATTGACAAAGTTTATATCATAAAACCCAATTTGACCCGACAATACAGCTCAAAAATACAACACAGCCTGGACTGCTATTTTCAAGACCCGTATTTACGTCGAACATCATTTCTCGATTTCAGTTGAATATTGTACAAATGCACATTTGTAGTTACTCTCTTGAGAAAAACGAACATTATTAATTACAGTGACAGATCTGGGGATATGGGCAAAGGGGACTCTTGCACCCCTTTATCGCCATGTATGTCAATTAACTATTTTAATTTTGGGGTACCCCTGTTTGGCAGTGTGGCGCCGCCTTTTTACCTTGTGCATCTCTTTTTCCAAACTCTGGATCCGCATATAGATAAAGGTGATTGTGTAGACAAGCAAATGTTCCTAGTTCAAGTTTACCGATTTAGTTGTTCTACAGCAATCTAAGACGTTGATGATAACGTTATACCGTACATCTCATATCAATTGTACATTGTACAAATGCACATTTGTAGTTACTCTCACGAGAAAAACGAACATTATTAGTTACAGTGACAGATCAGGGGATATGGGCAAAGG
The DNA here is from genome assembly GCA_029582265.1 of Zoroaster sp. YZ-2022. Classification (NCBI taxonomy): domain Eukaryota; kingdom Metazoa; phylum Echinodermata; class Asteroidea; order Forcipulatida; family Zoroasteridae; genus Zoroaster; species Zoroaster sp. YZ-2022. The sequence goes on from CM055816.1 coordinate 41,913,111, forward strand.
GGGCTCTTGCACTCCTTTATCGCCATGTATGTCAATTAACTATTTTATTTTTGGGGTACCCCTGTTTGGAGGTGTGGCACCGCCTTTTTACCTTATGCCTCTCCTTTTCCAGACCCTGGATCTGTGCCTTCAGGTTAATTTACAGCAATGTAAATACATAGATAAAGGTAATGGTAGTTTTCACAACAGTAAATAGTTATACTTCGATGTGTTCATTACAATGGTATTAAACTTCGCACTTCATCTAAATCGTTTGCAGTTCAGTCAAAAGAAATTCGTAGCTCGATACTGCGTGATTGAAATTCATGACATGACTATTTACAAGATAATGAGATTTTGTAAAACATCAAGTGTTCCGGGTTCATTTTTAGTGATTTTGTCAGAGTTCTAAGATGGGAAAACGATGTACGGTTACAACTTGTACTGAAACAAAAATACAAATTTTCTAGAAAGCATATTTACTAAACTTTGTTACCGTAGTAGACATCTTTACATTTGTCATGCGCGTGGTTCACTTTTGGAAGAATAATACAGTAAATATCGATAGTCAACAGTTAACTCCATCATAAATTATAAAAAGTTCCTTGCGACTATAGTTGGTCGAATTGTAAATTAGTTTCAAACGATGTTATTATTTTAAGTATTATATGCATATTTTTACCTTGATCTTTCAAGATAACACATTTATCAACTGATCTGTACAAATGTTGATGATAACGTTATACCGGTAAAAGTAAAATTTGCAGTTCATCTAATTTGTTTGCAGCGAGACGTAACCTCAATAAAGCGGAATCGGCGGCTCAGTGATGCTACGTGATTGATATTCATGACATGAATACTTACAAGAATTGGAGATTTTGTAGACCAGCAAATGTTCCGGGTTCAACTTCACTGATTCTGTTGCCGGACAGCCATCTAAGATGGGAAAACAAAGTAGGGTTAAACATCTTATTAAATCCCGTTCATTTGGTTATTTTCACTTCGTACTTGAGGATTGGGAAGTTGAGCTGATGATCAGAATTACAGTGCACAATAGGGGGGCGGGGGTTAGTATTCAATGCTTTTTATGTAAACTGCCAATCACATATCAAACATTATGCCAACAACTAAGACCACTGACCCTTTCTCTTCATGACAATGGTAAAGAAAACAACTGATTGACCAAATGACATCAAGTTGCGCGCTGGTATTATTGTATAAACCACAGACAAGCCTCTACTAAATCTGATGTTGCCTTGTACTCTTGTACATTGTTTAACCAGTTCGCCAGCAAGTCAAGTGGTTGACCCTTAAAATTCAAGATGGCGATCATTGCCCTATTAAGGCCTACTTATTACAAACATTATGATTTTTTTGTTGAGGCTTCAAGACCCTAAATAGAGTATCATTCAGTGTAAAACAACAATTTTTGTTATGTTCAGAAAGTAAAATAGTATAAAAAAAATCACAGCCAAACTGGCGGCCAACAGCAGCTCATAGTGCATTGACTTCTTTGAGGATTTTTTAATAACAATGTTTTAGATGGTCACAAAGTCAAAGAATTCAACATTGAAACCCAATTAAACAAATGGAACCCTAGATTGTTGCCTTTAGGGAATGAAAGTAAGTTTCTGGGAATGCTATACAGAACAAAAAGCCGTCTTCAAAACTAATGTGGATGTTTACTCTGTGAAATTGTTATATGAGTTCGTTAGTAAATTAAATGAATACCAAACAAAGTCAGTTGACTGCATCGACATTTTATAATAAAAGTTTGTTGTTCTAGAGCCCTCCATTGACAATTGTGACATAGTGTGACGAATTGTAAATTGGTTTAACACAATTTTATTCGTCTATTTTAAGTATTGTATGCATATTTTACATCAATGGTGAATACATTTATCAACTGAACTGCACAAATGTTGCTGATAACATTATACAGACAAGCATCTTCCATCCTGTTGTTGACTTTTACTCTTATACACTGTTTAACCAATTCGCCAGCAAGTCAAATCAATTAAAATAAATTCAAAATGGCTTGCCGTTAAATTCAAGATGGCGCCATTGCCCTACTAAGTAGGGCCTACTTATTACAAACATTATCATATTATTTGGAGGCTTCAAGACCCTAAATAGGGTAACATTAAATGTAAAACAAACATTTTTTAGGTGGTCAGGAAGTAAAATAATGCAAAATTCAAATCCAAACTGACAGCAAAATCTGTCAATTAAACAAATGGCACTCTAGATGATTGCTCTAAGGAATGAAAGGAAGATGCTGGGAATGTTATGCAAGACTAAACAAGCCCTCTTCAAACCTTACGTACACTTTTAATCTATGAAATTGTTATATGAGTTCGTTAGCAAATTAAATGAATACCAAACGAGATCAGAATGGCTACCCCTTTAAAATTCACGAAGGTGGCCTGAGCCTTACTTAGTAACAAAACGTAAGTAATATTGTATTGAGACTTCAACACTCCAAAACAGCATAGGATCACAGAAATATAAACCATTATGGCTCTTAATAAATGTGTTTTGCATAATAAAACAAGATATTTGTAAAAAAAAATTCATAATTGAAGTTTGTTCTGTTCATTTTGGAGACTTTTATGCCACTTCACAAGCCCCCCACTTTATTGGCAATTGAGTGATGTAATGCATCACGTGATACCGTGACGTCAGGTAAAGAACGATTTCCTAGCAATGCACAGCTGTTTGTTTGTGTGTGTACATTGTTTAACCAGTTCGCCAGCAAGTCAAATTAATTAAAAGATAATCAAAATGGCTGACCCTTAAAATTCAAGATGGTGGCCATTGCCTTACTAAGTAGGGCCTATTTATTACAAACATTATGATTTTGTTGTTGAGGCTTCAAGACCCTACAGAGTATCATTCAATGTAAAACAACAATTTTTGTTATGTTCACAAGAAAGTAAAATACTCAAAGAAATCACATCCAAACTGGCGGCCAACAGCAGCTCATAGTGCATTGACTTCTTTGAGGATTTTTTAATAACAATGTTTTAGATGGTCACAAAGTCAAAGAATTCAACATTGAAACCCAATTAAACAAATGGAACCCCAGATTGTTGCCTTTAGGGAATGAAAGTAAGTTTCTGGGAATGCTATACAGAACAAAAAGCCGTCTTCAAAACTGATGTGGATGTTCACTCTGTGAAATTGTTATATGAGTTCGTTAGTAAATTAAATGAATACCAAGCAAAGTCAGTTGACTGCACCGACATTTTAAAATAAAAGTTTCTTGTTCTAGAGCCCTCCATTGACAATTGTGATGTGGTGAAATGACTTTTGTTGCACATAGAGTAAAATTAAACTTTGTTAACCCACAGAGGGCGCACGTCTACTTTAACGGTGGGGCGCACTGATACATGTTGTAAGGTTGTGAAAAGGAATAACTTTTGGGATTATTTTATTGTACGAAGAATTTAGTGTCAGTTTCATCATCACAGGTAGTAGATAAACTAATTGCAATTAATTATCAAAATATTAGAATTGTTATTTCCAACCTTTGGTTCTTTATGGTTGAGTTCAGTAAATTAATTAGGGTGGAGCGTAGGAAGACTAGCCGAGTTACAGGTCCGGGTCTACATTGTGTGTCCTTTTCTGTTTTGATCGCTGAATATACCGGGTGTCAATAATTATGAGAGGGTGATTTCATCATTTTTGGGTGGAGGAGAGCGACCTATAGGCCCACTCATGACCTGATAATACTTTAATAATAATCCGAGAGGAAGGATCGGTTGGTAAGTAAGATTTTTGAATCACTTTTAGGCTAAGTTTGATTGACAATTGTCTGCTGGGTAAATAGCACATGGTATGAAATGTAAACAGGCATGGTGCAACATGGGCCTAGTTATTATGCATAACTATGTGATGTAAACTAAGGTGGATGATTACCTGTATACTTGTACTGTATAAGTAATCTGTAATTTTGTTTGTAATTTGGTGTGAGATTTTATAAGAATTATTGATTTATTTTTGCAATAGGTTTTCTTTGAAAGGACGAATCATAGTGAATAAATTGAGCCTGTCAACAAGCAACCCAAATCAAGGTGTCAAGCCACATTAGTCTTCATACTCTAAATTAAAAACACTACAGATTTTGGTAACACGGATGGGGTTGCTAAATTCTGCTACTTTGCTGGTTATCGTCGGGTGCATTGGCCGAGTTCTGGAGGAGTAAGGATCCGAGTAAAGGACAGCAACACAACAGGATAGAGTGTGGGCTTGGAGTTCCAGACCTGACTGGCTGGTGATTCACTGTTCGGGAGCAGTACAAGTGGAGAAGCCCGGTAGTGCTGTTGGACCCTTTGGAGCTACGGACTGAATCTGTACATTGTGCATAATACATGTGAACAACGATGACCAGTAATTGATCAGCATTGTGAGGTGGGATTATGCTAGTATTAGTGTTATCACATTGTTGATATGAGTTAGATATAGGATTAGTTATTCAGTAAATTGCATATGATAATGTGTATGTGTTAGTTATTCTTAGTAAAAACCAACCGATCCTGTTGAAGCATTTAAGTAGAAATTTACCTAGGTGTAGGTGTTTAGGAATTGTCTTTGATTGTACAAATTGGTTTCCATTCAAAAAAAAAAGAAAAAAAATTTGTAATTTGTTGACTCGCAATGGCCACACCCGAGGCTGATCTGGTGACGCGCTTGGTGGCAGGACTTACTGATGCACTTCTGCAAGATAAGTCCAAACCTGTTGTTCCGAGGCCCTTTAAGTTGAGTAAATACTATGGTAGGCCTAGTAAACCGGGAGATCCGACCATTATTGAATGGCTTGAAGATGCAGAGGTTTATCTGCAACAATGTCGTATCCCTGAGGCAGATAAGGCTAAGGTAGTTGCTCACCACTTGGCGGGCGTTGCTCGAGATGAAATCAAATGCCACAATGAGGATGTGACGAGTGATTACACAGCGCTAAAAAAAACTCCTGCGACGCCAGTTTGGGGCAGAGGAGTCAGTACAGTCCCTTCAGAAGGCCCTTTTTGAAAGACGGCAAAGAGAAGATGAATCCCTTATGGATTTTTCGCGCTCGCTCATGCGGATGCATGATCGAATTTTAGAAGTTGCTACAGAAACGGAGAAAAATGCATTGAAGGGTTTAAGAGATAGGGTTTTGATGGGGCAGTTTGTGGCAGGCGCGAGAAATCAGGGTGTAAGGCTTGAGCTGAGGCGCTTGGAGTTGGCCAAACCAGATCAGTGTTTTATCGAAATGAGGGACGCAGCTCATGATTTGTTCAGAGATCTGGAGGAGAACCCTCGGGGTTCTCGACGTGGTGCAAGTGTCCACCACATAGGTGCAGAACACGTTTTAGATAGTGACGAGCCAGTGGCAGATGCTACTGTTGGCATTAACCAAGTAGTTAACAAGCCTCAAGGGGATACACAGTGGCAAAAAGTGTTGCAACAGCAACAAGAGATTCTTAAATGTATGCAAGCACAGCAAGAAACTCTTTGTAAGCAGCAGGAACAGATAACTACGCTTATGCAAGCAGTAGTAAAACAAAGTGGGTCGGTGACTAACCAGGGCAAGTTTCCGTTTCCCTGTTATTATTGCAAGCGTACAGGTCACATGAAGCGTGAGTGCAAACTTCGTATGGCTCATGAAAAAGCGAATGAAGGGAAAGGGCAGGCTAAGGAAGATACACAAAATACTGAGTCGGGAAACCAGGCTTCTCTGCCACTGTAGGCCAAGTGACAGAGAGACAATCTGGAAAGGCCTCACCAGTTGGAGGGGTAATAGGGAAGTCTTATGAAGATATACTAACCAGTCTAGTAAAAGAGAGCCCCAAGGCTCAGATTGTGTTAGCTGGAGTGCCAACGGAATGTATCCTCGATACCGGGGCGGAGACATCTCTGATTAGTGCCTCTTTTTATAGGGATCACCTTGAAGGGAAATTACGTGGAGTTCAACCTCTGGGTACTTACCTGCGTGTGTTTGGGGCAGGGAATAGTGAGGTACCAATTGAGGGGTATATACATGCCCCTTTGGTGGTACATAATCAGACTATTGATGCACATTTTTTGGTGGTCAAAGAATTTCCCAAGGGTGAGGCAGGGAATCATAAACATTTTCCAGTATTGTTGGGTTGCAATGTTCTTCATAAGCTGAAGGATGTAGAGGTTGATTTAGGGCGAAAAGATGCAGATGCATGGATGATGGCCATCAATTGGTATCGTCTGACTAAAAACCCAGTAGCCGAGGGGTCACATGGGGCAAATAAGTGTGTACGGGACCCATTGGGTGCTCGTACAGGTAGAAATTCAATACATCTGTTCCCCAGGGAAGTGCGTAGTATAACCTGCTATGTTCCGGCGCACCCAGGCGGCCTTGACGGGCAGACTGTTCTTGTTGAGAGTCTGTCTGGTTATGCAGCGAGTGGAGGTCATTCTCCAGAGCAGGGTCAAATCAGTAATATAGATGGTAATTGCCGTGTTTACAATTCTTGTACAGTAGTTAGTGGTAGATCTGTAAATGTGTTGGTCGCAAATGTAGGGATGCAGGTGCTTGAATTATCTCCACACACAAAGCTTGCTTTGGTGACAGAGGTATCCCCCAAGTCAAATATTGCACTCGAGACGGGTGTGGATTGTGTCCATGTTTCAGTGAATCATTGCCTAACAGAGTCTCGGGAATATTTATTAGACACTGACCATTCTGAGGCAGCCACTGGTGTAGAATTCAATGAGTCAGACATTGAATTGGGTGGTACCACAGAGTCACTGGTAGGAGAGTTGTATGTGTTTGGGGATGGGTCAGAGTACCGGCTTCCGCATGGATTGAGTCTAGATTTATGTACAGATTTATGTAAGGAAGACCAGGACAAGATTGTGCGATTAATTCAGAAACATGATCAGGTGTTCTCAAAGAGCTCTTTGGATATAGGACTTTGTGATAAGGTTCCCCACAAGATTGACACTACTGATGACAGACCGGTTAACCAACCATACAGACGAATTCCTCCGCAACACTTTAAGGAAGTTAGGGAATTGCTCCAGAAGTTCCTTGATCAGGGTATAATACAAAAGAGTAATAGCCCCTACGCGAGCCCCATTGTATTGGTCCAGAAAAAGGACGGGTCGCTACGGATTTGTGTAGATTATAGGAGGCTTAATGCCAAAACAGTACGAGAGTCGTTTCCATTGCCTCGTATTGAGGAGTCTCTGGAGGCGCTCCAGGGTGCAAAGTACTTTTCTTCACTAGACTTAGCCCACGGATACCACCAAGTTGTGATGGACTCGGAATCACAAAGTAAAACGGCATTCAGAGTACCTTTTGGGTTATTTGAATATACCCGAATGCCGTTCGGGCTGGTTAATGCACCTGGAACGTTCCAGAGGGTGATGGAGATGTGCCTCGGTGACTTGAATTTATCTGAGCTTTTGATCTATTTGGACGACATTCTGGTATTTTCCTCTACGGTAGAAGAACACATTGATAGGCTAGACATAGTCTTTGCCAGATTAGCAGATTTTGGACTCAAGATCAAGGGTGGGAAGTGCAAACTGTTTCGTAGGCAGGTGTCATACTTGGGACATATTGTAGGACCAGAAGGTGTTTCAGTAGACAATGATAAGATTAAAAGAATTGAGGATTGGCCAGTACCCAAGACAGGTGCGCAATTGCGGTCATTTCTTGGCCTAGCAGGTTATTATCGGCGTTTTGTATCTGGCTTTTCAAAAATTGCAGCACCCTTGCATGCCCTAGTGCCCTCACTGGCAAAGGGCAATGCAAAATCCAAACCTGCGCCATTCTGTTGGAGTTCTGATGCACAAGTGGCCTTTGCTACTTTGAAGCAGGCCTTGACACAAGCACCAGTGCTGGCATACCCAGATTTTGCTAGGCCATTTGTATTGGAGATAGATGCCTCTTTGCAGGGTCTGGGAGCTTGTTTGGCTCAGAACGACATGGAAGGAAAGAGACATCCGGTTGCATTTGCTAGTCGGGGGCTAAGGGGGGCAGAAGCTAGGTACCCAGACTTCAGTTCCTTTAAGTTTGAACTTTTGTCCCTAAAGTGGGCTGTGGTAGATAAATTTAGAGATTATCTCCTTGGGGTACCATTTACTGTATTGACAGATAATAACCCTTTGTCTCATCTCCAGACAGCTAAGTTAGGCGCGTGCGAAATGCGTTGGATAGCACAGCTTGCAGCTTTTACTTTCGATGTGAAATTTAGATCGGGGGCTAGTAATCGTGTTGCCGATGCACTAAGTCGCAACCCAGGTCACTCACTAACAGGGGAAGTGGAGGAAATGCTGCAGTGTAAGGTCCACTCCACAGTGGTTCCACTGCAACATATCGGTGTACATAAGGTGTTGACTTCCCAGGATACAGGGGCCGGATCTCCAAAAGTCACTAGTCATTCAGGTATTTTCCCATCTTGGACGCCAGAGCAGCTGTCCTCCCTGCAAAGGGCTGACCCAGTGCTCAAGTATGTCTGGAAACGTTGGGATCAAGGTTGGAAACCCGGTGAAGTTTTTCAGATGGAACATGAGGAGCCAGTGGAAGTCAAGTCATGGTTGTGGCAGTGGCCCAGGTTCATTGTAAGGGAGGGTGTTTTGCATCGTTGTGTCATGGACCCATTGCATGGTGAATTAGCTCAGGTACTGATGCCCAAAAGTTTACAACAGAGGGTGTTAGAGGGTTGCCACAATGGGTGGGGACATCAAGGGGTTGTGAAAACTTGTTCCCTCCTCAGACGACGGGTGTTTTGGCCCAAAATGGCCGCTGTGGTGCGTACGCATATCGGTCATTGTAAACAATGTGTTGTCTCTAAGGCGTCAGAGCCTCAAGCGAAAGTGCCAATGCGACACCTCTTGGCATTTCGACCACTCGAAGTGTTAGCCATAGATTTTGTCAAAATTGATCGAGGTGCAGGGGGGTATGAGGATATCCTCGTTATGACCGACGTCTATACAAAATTTGTTCAAGCATGTCCGTGTAAAGACCAACTTGCAGTAACTGTTGGTAAAGTCTTGAGGAATCAGTGGTTTTCCAAATTTGGAATACCTTGTCGGTTACATAGTGACCAAGGTCGAAATTTTGAAGGGGAAGTTGTGAGAGAATTATGTGCATTGTATGGCATGAAAAAGACCAGAACAACTCCGTATCACCCTGAGGGGAACGCTCAAACAGAGCGCTTTAACCGGACTCTGTTTGGACTCATTAAGTCCATGGATGAGCGGGATAGGCGGAGGTGGCCAGATCTTTTACAGCACCTTGTGTTTGTATACAATGCTACTCCACATTGCACCACTGGAGTAGCCCCCTATTTGCTTATGTTTGGTAGGGAACCATTGATACCTTTAGATCAGATGTTAGGGAGAGCCAAAAATGATTGGGACCAAGATTTTGTCAAAGAACAATCTTCCTTGCTCACTAGAGCTAGTGAATTAGTAAAGGAACGAGTAGCAAAGAGCTGCGAACGCAACAAGGCTACTTATGATAGGAAAGTAAAACCTGGCAAACCTATTAAGATTGGTTCCCACGTTCTACTCAGGAAACAAGCGTTCAAAGGACGCCATAAACTGGCCGACGTGTTTGAAAGAGATCCATATGTCGTTGTTTGGATAAATGAACATAACGACGTATATCGTATCCGACCGTTAAAGGGGGGTCCAGAAAGGGTGGTGAACAGAAAACTCTTGCGATTAGATCCCTTTGCAGAAAGCGAAACAGAAAATGAGAGTGATGAGGGGTCTGATGAAGATTCAGATTGGGAGGTCCTGCGCACTGAGCCTTTAGCAGATCAGCCTCTGGGTCAAGATTTACAGGGAGTGAGCAATGTAGAAGTAGGGGAGCACCCCATTTTGGATGGCTCGACATCTGGGCACCTAAGAAGTTCTCAAAGAACTACAAAGGGAAAACACAGTAATCCATACAGATTGCCTTCCTCAGCTATGAAGTGATTTGTCTTTACTCTGGTGGCGGGGGTTCTCAGTGGGTTGCAGAAGGTCAGGAAGCTGCTTTGTTGGAAAGACTTGGGGTATCCAGTTTCCACAATGGCACACCTGACTGGAGAGCACTACTGGGTATTCTGGCTACCAGTGGACTGACATGTTTTTGGTCATTGCCAGTGGGAAATTTTTGTTAATTTGGAGTTGATTTAGAAGTGGGTTTGGTAGAGCTTCCTCCCCCTTTTTGTACTATTGTATTGCGAAAAAAAAATGAGTTTTGTCCTTTTTGGGCACAGTTTTGTTAAACGCTTGCAGAAGAAGCGAGGTTTTCAGTTTGAAATTGAGTTACAGCGTCAAGTAGTTCCTGTAACATGTATTGGTGAGGGTGGTCTCACTTTACGTAGAATTCAGGCAAGGCCTAGAAAGTATTTTGAGTCTTTACGGCAAGCTAACCCATTAGTTTTAATCTTGGACTTGGATACAAATGATTTATGTGCCAAAGATATTGATTCAAACCAAGTGCACTCGTTACTTTGTGACTTTGTATATGAGTTATCCAGGAGAGGCATTAACCCAGAAGTAATAGTGTTTCTGCCAGTTATACCTAGAACAGGAGGTTTACGGGGTGGCCAAGTTTCACTCGAAGATTTTAATACTCGGGTGGAGAGATTCAATGATCTTATCCAGCAGTCGACCTTTGTGAAAGACCGATGGTGGCTATGGGAGCACAGGGGACTGAGGAATTGCCGGTATAACCTTGATGGAGTCCACCTGAATGCAGCAGGAATGTTACAGTATGAAAAAACGCTGCGCCAGTTGGTTAAGTACTTTGAATCTCGCATCTGGTCATGATTGTTAGATGATAATATAAGTATTGCATTTTGTTTGTTAGTAAAACAGTAAATAAATAAAACAAACAGACAAGTGTTTATTGTAACTTTAAGACGTTTAAGATGTTGTTTAAAAATGGGTTGTTGCAAAACAAATCATAGAGATTGTGTACATACATGTAATTCTTGTGGTATGCCGAATCATTCAATCGATCTCCAGGAGTTGATCGAACCAGTAGGGGAGATTGTGGTGAAATGACTTTTGTTGCACATAGAGTAAAATTAAACTTTGTTAACCCACAGAGGGCGCACGTCTACTTTAACGGTGGGGCGCACTGATACATGTTGTAAGGTTGTGAAAAGGAATAACTTTTGGGATTATTTTATTGTACGAAGAATTTAGTGTCAGTTTCATCATCACAGGTAGTAGATAAACTAATTGCAATTAATTATCAAAATATTAGAATTGTTATTTCCAACCTTTGGTTCTTTATGGTTGAGTTCAGTAAATTAATTAGGGTGGAGCGTAGGAAGACTAGCCGAGTTACAGGTCCGGGTCTACATTGTGTGTCCTTTTCTGTTTTGATCGCTGAATATACCGGGTGTCAATAATTATGAGAGGGTGATTTCATCATTTTTGGGTGGAGGAGAGCGACCTATAGGCCCACTCATGACCTGATAATACTTTAATAATAATCCGAGAGGAAGGATCGGTTGGTAAGTAAGATTTTTGAATCACTTTTAGGCTAAGTTTGATTGACAATTGTCTGCTGGGTAAATAGCACATGGTATGAAATGTAAACAGGCATGGTGCAACATGGGCCTAGTTATTATGCATAACTATGTGATGTAAACTAAGGTGGATGATTACCTGTATACTTGTACTGTATAAGTAATCTGTAATTTTGTTTGTAATTTGGTGTGAGATTTTATAAGAATTATTGATTTATTTTTGTAATAGGTTTTCTTTGAAAGGACGAATCATAGTGAATAAATTGAGCCTGTCAACAAGCAACCCAAATCAAGGTGTCAAGCCTCATTAGTCTTCGGACTCTAAATTAAAAACACTACAGTGACACAGTGTGACGAATTGTAAATTGGTTTAACACAATTTTATTCGTCTATTTTAATTATACAGACAAGAATCTTCCAACCTGTTGTTGACTTTGACTCTTATACACTGTTTAACCAATTCGCCAGCAAGTCAAATCAATTAAAATAAATTCAAAATGGCTTGCCGTTAAATTCAAGATGGCTCCATTGCCCTACTAAGTAGGACCTACTTATTACAAACATTATCATATTATTTGGAGGCTTCAAGACCCTAAATAGGGTAACATTAAATGTAAAACAAACATTTTTTAGGTGGTCAGGAAGTAAAATAATGCAAAATTAAAATCCAAACTGACAGCCAAAACTGCCAATCAAACAAATAGCACCCTAGATGATTGCCCTAAGGAATGAAAGGAAGGTGCTGGGAATGTTATGCAAGACTAAACAAGCCCTCTTCAAACCTTATGTACACTTTTAATCTATGAAATTGTTATATGAGTTTGTTAGCAAATTAAATGAATACCAAACGAGATCAAAATGGCTACCCCTTTAAAATCCAAGAAGGCGGCCTGAGCCTTACTTAGTAACAAAACGTAAGTAATATTGTATTGAGACTTCGCCACTCCAAAACAGCATTACCTTCACAATTGTATATAGGTGGTTGGAACAAAGATTCGAGCAATTGGGAAAACAATAATTTCCACCAATTATGGAAATGCCTATAAAAATGCCAGCATAATAGTTTTAATTCAGCATATCAAGATTGACAAAGATAGATCATAAATCCAACTCGACTCCAAAATATAGCCTTGACTTTCATCTTTAAAACCCGCATTTATGTCGAACACAATTGTCTTTTTTTCCGATTTCAGTTGTACATTGTACAAATTTACAACAAACCATCATGATTAATTGCAATGTCAGATCAGTGGGTGGGGGCAATTCATTGTTTTACAGATGTCTAAGATGGAAAAACAAAGTAGGGTTATAACATCTTATTAAATCCCGTTCATTTGGTTATTTTCACTTAGTACTTGAGGATTGGCATTGGTGTTGATTTGATACAACCTGTGAAGATCTTGAAGCAGGTATTTTGTACTGCTAAATGGAACAACAAAACCATTTCTAGTTACTCTCAGTCGACAAGCGAAATCGGCAGTTCTATGCAGTGTGATTGATATTCATGACATGAATACTTACAAGGATTGGTGATTGTGTAGACAAGCAAATGTTCCTAGTTCAAGTTTACCGATTTTGTTGTTCTACAGCAATCTAAGACGTTGATGATAACGTTATACCGTACATCTCATATCAATTGTACATTGTACAAATGCACAGTTGTAGTTACTCTCACGAAAAAAACGAACATTATTAGTTACAGTGGCAGATCAGGGGATATGGGCAAAGGGGGCTCTTGCACCCCTTTATCGCCATCTATTTCAATTAACTATTTTATTTTTAGGGTACCCCTGTTTGGCAGTGTGGCGCCGCCTCTCTTTTTCCAGAACCTGGATCCGCGCCTGCATATTAATTTACAGCAATCCAAATACATAATTACATAGATAAATGTAAAATCCACTTTGACTCCAAAATTTTGCTAGAAAAAATAAATTATAATTACAGCCTGGACTTCTATGTTTAATTCCGCATATATGTCGAACACTATTATTCAATTTCATTTGTACGTTGTACAAATGAACAACAAACCATTCGACAAACGAACATGATTAATTGCATTGTCAGATACGTGGGTGGCGCAAATGGGAACTAGCGCCCTCTTTATCACCATGCATGTCTATTAACTATATTTTCGAGGTGTCCCTTTTGACAATGTGATTTATTTATAAAACATAAGCAATATTAATTTGTGGCTTCAAGACCCGAAATATAGCATTAAATCTACAATTTACGGGAAAAAACGATCAATTGGAGAAAATAATTATGTCCAAAAATTATGGAGATGCCAATAGAAAATGGTACTGTAACTGTTTTAATTCAGCATATCAAGATTGACAAAGTTTATATCATAAAATCCAATTTGACTCGACAATACAGCTCGAAAATTCAATACAGCCTGCACTGCTGTTTTCAAGACCCGTATTTACGTCGAACACCATTTTTCGATTTCAATTGTACATTGTACAAATGCACATCAGCGGCGGCACCAGACCTGTTAAACTGGGGGGCAAGCTTAAATTTAAGGGGGGGGGGGCAAACATTAATCTTTAATGTAATTTTGTACTGCTGAAAAAGCATTGACTTACCATCGGGGAATAAAATTGGCCGCCACTGATGCACATTTGTAGTTACTCTCACGAGAAAAACGAACATTATTAATTACAGTGGCAGATCAGGGGATATGGGCAAAGGGGGCACTTGCGCCCCTTTATCGCCATGTATGTCAATTAACTATTTTAGTGTTTGGGTACCCCTGTTTGGCAGTGTGGTGCCGCTTTTTTACCTCGTGCCCCTCTTTTTACAGATCCTGGATCCGCGCCTGTAGGTTAATTTACAGCAATGTAAATACATAGATAAAGGTAGTGGGAGTTTTCACAACAGTAAAGAGTTATACATCGATGTGTTCATTACAATGGTATTTCAGTTACTGTAGATTATATTAAGCAATTGAAGTTAAGGTGAAGACATCCAGAATGATAATAAGTCATTTTAAAGAAAGAAAGAACATTAACACTTACAATTTTCTTAATAGCGGAAAGTCGTCAAAAAGACCAGTTGGCAGAACGCTGATATTTGCACCCAATAACTCACTGCAGATAAAATGTGTCACAATTAAAAAGAAAGGCGCGTTATTTTTTTCAGATTATGACATTAAATAGTTTAAATTCCACCGACTGAGACATGAACATTGTTAAAAACTCACCGTGATTTTTATTATTTGTTTATATTTTATAAATAATTTGTTTTATATTTAGTTTATTTAGTGTAATTTCTATCCTTGTTCAGTCAGACTCCTCTACTTACAGCCAATCCGTTGTGTTCATGATGCCACTGATGGTGGACTGGTTCCAACCATTCCTGCAATCGACGCGGTTATAACCATACCGATCCCTACAAGTGCAGACATCAGGACACCACTGATCTCCATATCCTGGATCAAGAAGAATAAGGAGGAAGAACTTCGTCAAATTAAATCTCATTTAAAAGGTTGACTATCTGCATTCAAACTGAAAGCCAGTATACACTTATAGTAAAATACATGTAAATACATGGCATGTATACTTTAGAATCAAGAGATATGTACAGAAACAAAACTGTGAAATGTTCAGCTTATTTCATTGTGTCGATAACGAGAAAACCGTGAACTAAGTTGCCCTGATTCATTCAGCTTATTTCATTGTGTCGATAACGAGAAAACCGTGAACTAAGTTGCCCTGATTCATTCAGCTTATATCATTGTGTCGATAACGAGAAAACCGTGAACTAAGTTGTCCTGATTCATTCCAACGTGGAATTTAAGCCTATGGTTGACAACAATTTATTTGCGAAATAATTTAATTAAGTGCACTAAAATGGTAGCGCCTCAGACAGAATGTTGTTAAGAGATGTTTGATTTCATCATCAACTTTACACCAAGTAAGATTCACTACATGACCGAGGGGATTGAACAACCTTCGTAAATGTTCATCCTAAACACGTAATTGGTCCAAGGTCGTTCCGTGCATTCAACTTCACGAAAATCAAGTAATATGAATTGTTCAGCTCAATTTATCAAAATATTTGTCAATCACAATTATCACATTGGCCAATGGAATGTTTTGACGTCATGTTACTGTTAAGGCTAAACGAGACATGATTTAATAACAAATTTAAAAAAAACTAAAATAAAAATAGCAGAGTGCCATCTAATGGTGAAATAAATTAGATAAGAGAACGAGGTAGACCCTGGGGACATACCATTGTGTGGTCACATGCAACCTGAGGATTAAAACGCGTGGTCCACCTTTTATTATTTGAGTTTATAATTATTTGTACTATAGGCAAATTATTAACGACATTTTTCGTTCAATGTCTCCAATGAAAGCTTATAACTTCATTAACTCCAGAAAAATATAAATTTAACATTTCAATCTATTTTGTTACTGTCAAATCAGCCCAAACACGGACGATATATCATACATTATATTATTTTCCTACCACGAAATTAAGAAACACTTACATAAATTATTTAGCGAATAAATTGTTCACTCATAACTTACCTGGTTGTGCCATGATGACGCAGAATCCCTGTGCCATAAGAGCTACAACGATAAAACCCAAGTAGCCCATGGTTTCTCGTTCCACTTTTCCCGTTAATGTCAGAGGTAATCAAGAGATGAATTGCTATCTGAAATGCATACAAAGTGAAATTAAAATCATGTTGTACCTTCTCGTTCAGATTAATGAATAAGTAAATGCATCAACACAGGTGATACAACATAATTTGTGAACTCAAACTGACTGAAAACACTTATCAGTGAAGGTAAAACTTGTAGCTTTGCATGGTTAAGAGGATAAGTAAGAGTAACTGCGGTGACATCATGTAAAATTCTATATTGAGTAGTAATTAGTTATGAAAAGAACTGGAGGTTACAACTCGTTTTGATCAGTATGCTCTGATGACGATCAGAGCATACTGATCGAAACGTCAAGTTGTAACCTCCAGTTCTTTTCATAACTAATTACCACTTTAAGAAAATTTCACATGGTGTCACCGCAATTATTCTTAATTATCAGTGAAGATTGTAGTATTTGGATATCTCACATTGCGGTAAATTATTACAATAGTATAGCACATGATCCTATTAAACAGTAAATTGCTATTCAATGATTGCTGCTCATTGAAATACTCCTGTCTGACGTGCAATCAAATTATAAGTTGAATTACATGTTGATTTAGGGTAAAATTGTATCAAAATCTAAAGGCAAATCAACATTCTACAATAGATGTTATATTGACCAGAGTTGTAATTGACCACTGCAGTGCTAGTTTTGGTTTGTGCTAGTGTCATCATGGTGGTTGTATAATTATGTAGACATGTGTATAATGTGCAACTCGGGCAGTTTTTACTGTGTGACAATAAATCACATGATTATTAATCAAACGTAACATTTTCCATAGGAAACACACCACAATCATTGATTATTGGCAAAATTTTGAACGTTCCATAAGAATACGGGTATGCTTGGCACTACAAGAAATCAAAACAAATTACAACCTCAAAATGATTATTTTAGAGTCTCAGAGACAATGACCATAGTGATATTTTTTATATGTCACCATCGTCACAATGATCAGTCACAGTAATTTGATGATAATAAAAAATAAAGGCAGACGACCGTTTGCTGCCTATGACGACTACAAGGTGTTTTAAAGAGGGTTTCTCATCAAATATATACTTACCTTTTCCAGTTTTAAGAGAGGTTATGTCATAATAAAACTAATTAAACAAAATAAATTGCATTATCTCAACCCAATATTGAAAACAAAATCATTTTATCTGGACCATTTCGTCTTGAATTTATTCAGAGAAGGCTAATGTCCACTGGTGGCAAACAAATGGCATATTTTATGTTTACAATGTGCGGCAGCACAGATATTTTTCGGATTTGACATTTCAGGTTTCACCTTCACACGAAATAAAAGCATAATATAAGAAAACATGGAAAACAAATCGTAATTCTGTATAATTTATTCGTTATCAGAATCACTTAGAATGAAAGGACTTCTGCTCTTCTCATTTTGACAGATTGTTCCCAGTTGGTAATATTGAGCTGAAATATATTAACTAAATTGACATATTTCTTGCATAATAGACTTTCAAATAGGTTATTGCATATCATATTGTGTACACGATCATAAAAATGATAATGACAATTTTTGATTCATTATGCTCTAATGAATAATTCTAGGAATGTTGTTTTTTACTACGGATGTGGGAACGTCTCTCAATGGCTGGAGAGCTTTTCCCCCTTACTGAAAACTCAAACTTCTAAGAAAATCAAACATAATGGTTTTTCTTGTACTGCTGAACAAAAGTCCCCTCCTAATTCGTCCCTAATTTGCCATAGTGACCAATCCGACTTTTTTAAATTTTAAGTTTTCCCGCCGATTAGTACATTCATGAAGAGACCTACCATTGTATCTAATCCACATGCATGTATTCCTTATAGTTTTGGAGATAGAGCATGCATTCAAATGACGAATGCTCTAACTGGCTATTTTTGTAATTGGGCAAGTGGCCAATACCTCATTGGTCACTATGACAACTTAATTTGGGATTAGTCACTATGGCAAATTAGGGACGAATTGTGCCATTACGTGGCCGACTGTGGTGTCAAGTATGAGACAGGAATTGGTCAAACTGCATAGAAGTATTCAGAGTGCATGTAGGCCTACACAGTGTCTAGTGGATAGAAATTGGCCAAAATAGAACATGTGGCCTCTTTGTCAAGGTCTGTCAAGGGGGTCAGGGTGAGCTGGTTTGGACTGAAGGCCTATCTCAAAAAGTCAATGACTTGAGGAAAATGTTGGTTCGCATTTTCAAGATAATTTCAATATGATGTTTTGATTGTAATTTGTGGCATATCGTTGATCACATTATAACGGATACATTGGATTACTGATAAAGTAGCCTATTTTTTCCAACCGCTTTATATCAAACGTATATCCCAAGAAAGTGTAATTGATTCAGATGATTGTCCTTGTACAAACAAATCCAGCTTCTGAGTTCACAAAATAAGCCCATGAGCAGCCATTACAGTGGCGTAACTATGGGGTGCACAGGGGCACGCCCCACCCCCTGCATGAGGCATGTTCCTCCCAGCTTTCCTGGTTCCCCCAGGTTCCCTCTAGCGATCCAACCCTAGTTACGAGATTAATCAATCATAAAACAAAATGTGTTTAAGCTCTACAAGTTTCCACATCTATACAGTACAGTGTATTGATATTCGTTATGTTATCTTATATACTAATATGTACTAGCAGTACATGTATCCAACATTTTATACACAATGTATAATGCTGCAAGCCATCATCCATGTAGGCCTACGACTTACGCTACATCCACCGTGTATACACGTCTTTGAGCTTGGGGTATGAGGGACTATGCCAGAACTTTGACAAGTATACCCGGTCATGGATAAGACAACTGGGTACGATGAAAAGGTGGAACTTGTGGATTGTTCACAAGGGTCACATGTAAATTGCATATGAAAATATTTATTGTATTAAAATTATCAATTTAATGATCCCCAGACAAATTGTATTTTCAAATATTATTATAGTCTTCGCAAACCCTGAAGGTGGCCCTCGTACTTACGTAGGCTTACATAAATAAATACAGAGTATACATATCGGAGAACGTATACAGAGTCAGAGTTGTAATCATAATCGAGAAGATTGTGACAACAGACAATTGTGTTCATGTACTCATACTCATGTACTCATACTCACGAATAAGTACTCGTACTCGTACTTATCAAAATATACCATACTCACACTACAAGTCACGAGTACATTCTGTATAATGTATGGGGTATTTGAACTGTGGAAATAGCAACTTTATTCTATCCATCCAGTAAAACAAGTAGATATACAATTTAAAAGAGAACTATCATATGGTTTAATCCGAATAATAAAAGTCCTCAAATTTTGCTGGGTTTGTAAGGATTGTGTTAAGTGGCGGTCCTTTAAATTGGAAATCTCAACAACAAAATTACATCACTGACTGCCATCTCTAGTAAGTAACACAGTACGAATTCTCAGTGTACTTTATCTATAACTTCATCTATGTGCATGCATTTTGTCGTTACACGAAAATGAAAGCAGCTCCACGAAAGCATGGTTTTATGCACGAATACAAATGAAACCCATACACTTGATTTCAATCAGTTTCGTGCATAAAATCATTTTGAATCAGGCCTGTATGTAAAATAATTTGTAATTTTACACATGGCAAACGTACTCGTACTTGCAGTGTTGTAACCAAGTCAAATTTTCTCAAGTCAAGTCAAGTCTCAAGTAAAAATTTCTCAAGTCAAGTCAAGTCTCAAGTCAAATTTTCCCAAGTCAAGTCAAGTCTCAAGTCAATTTTTCCCAAGTCAAGTCAAGTCACAAGTCATTTATCGTCCCAAATCAAAGTCAACTTCCAAACTTGTGTGTGGGTGACTGTGTGTGTGTGTGTAAAGCATGTGAGCGTACGTCGCAAACCACGCGTCCGATTTCGCTGGACAGCTTTCGGATTTTCAGCCAACCTTCCGGCGCGGCCTTACGGACATCTTGAAATCCTTCCGTATTTTCAGAAATATGTAGTGAATTATTTTTGCTGTGCATAAGGCCAAAAAAAGTTTCAAAATCGGTGCGGTGACGCGCTTTTGTTTTTTGTTTTGTTTTGTTAAAGATTTTTAGGCATGTATAGGCGGGGACCAAATTTCCCATTATACAAAGTATGGTGGCTAAGAGCGGACTCACAAATCAGGCAAACGTTTATTGCCCTACATGTATGTGAACAAATGTGGCTGCGATTGGACATCTTTGCATAGCAGAAAAACAAAATTAAAATGCCGACACGCGGGTCTGAGGCCACGCGCGCGGAGACTAGAAACCGGAGAATTTTTATTTTATTTTATTTTTATTTTTTGCCTATAATAATATTGTGTTTGTCATGTTGCCTGGCTTGGCAGTGAGAATAAAGTCAGTGTTTGTCATTTGTTGTTTATAGGCTATACATAATTGACTGTAATCGCTGTAATCGCTGGGCAATATTTTCTACAAAACCATACAAACGCACGCACGTGTACTGTGTATCGTGCAGAAATGTATGCTAAACATACTGTATAGGCTCAAATGTACAATGTAACGTTAGACACTTTATTGAAGATGTTTAGACGTATTTTACTTCATTAATACAAGTTGTTGATTGAATACAATAAATGAAAAACAAAACGGTGATAACATGATGGGAGGTAAATAAATGACAACTGAAGACCAGAAACTCACAAACGGATATGTCAAACCTGCCGATGATCCACGTAAGTATAGCGTTAACGCTGCACAAATTGTGTAGTGCGTCATTGTTTTTGTTGGTGTCCGCATCACAATTTACAAAACAGGGAACCACTCAGGTAGTTTTTCATCAATTCGCTCCAGAAATGATGGGGGTTGTGTGGAAAATATAGAAAGAAGCGATTGAGGTTTTATTTATTTTTTAATTTGAAAATTATCGATCTAGCGTAGGTTAACGTATTTTGAGGGGTTCATTTCAATATTTATACGGAAATTTGCAGACGGTTGAAACTGTTACACCCGGGACAAGTTCATTTTTTCTCCTCAAGACGGAGGGTACGTAACTTACGGTCTTATATGGGCCTTGGAATTTGGTAATTTGGAAGAAGATACATTTTGTAAACGGCCCAAAAACTAGTAATTGCTGCTTCTTAGTTATTTGGTCGCTGTTAATTATCACAAGCAATACATTATTTTGTTAAAATCACGGACTCCAGTGTATTACAACGTTGTGCATGAAAGCCTTGCTGATTCTATGTTGACAACTCTGGCAACACTTGCATAGGTGATGTAAGGAGAATTTAAAAATTACGTTCGTGAAATATTATAAAATTCCCTTTTTACGGAGTAAAACATTAAAAAAAACATGAACCCTTTAATGATTACTTACATAATAAACACAATTTGAGTCAAAATATTTATTCGGTTTTGGTTTACGGAAAATGTGCGATAATTTGTTCAACACTTTACAAATTCTTAATACAATTAATAATGTCACTATAACCTCGTTCCAGCCGTTTGTATAAATTATTTTGAATGTTAATGCAATGCATTTACCAGTAATAGCCCACAGCTTCCACTACGACGGATTGTGTTGAATACTAGACATGTAGCATACATTGTACAGTACAAGGCATGTACATATACATGTACATACAGTATACACTATATTATATATTATGTATTACGTAGATTCGCGACGGCATTTTAATTTTTTCCGTCACAAAAGTATTCAGCTGCCGTGGCCAGATTGACCAGAAAAATACATGTAATAAAACAACCTAAAATACATGATGACTTGCAATGTCGTCAAGTCAAATTTACTCAAGTGAAGTCAAGTCACAAGTCATTTTTGTCCAAGTCAAGTCAAGTCCCAAGTCATTTTTGTCCAAGTCAAGTCAAGTCGCAAGTCACAAAAATTGGCGACTCGAGTCGGACTCGAGTCCGAGTCACCGACTCGAGTCAACAACAGTGCGTACTTCTCATGACAGAGTTGTCGTATATGGGGCGCCGTTTGTCAAATAATTATTTAGCGAATTTTAAGTATGGTATTACCATGGTTTAGCTCAATTAAAAAAATCGTAGTCGCATGTTTTTAGTGTTCGTACTCGTACTCATGAAAACGTACTCAACTATAACTCTGTACAAAGTGTTAAAAATGTTCCCATTTGTTCAAATATATTTTAAGAACTATAAATGTATCCATAAATAATTTGCCTTGTATATGTTGCCCTATTTTTGGGGGAGAACGTCTCTTTTGAGTACATTTCCAACATTGATTTTATGTCTATTTATAGGCCTGGGTATTTTGTTAGTATTAATACAAAATGGGGCTGCTGAACTTTTTATTTATATAAAATAGTTTGTGGAATTTTTCACGAACTTTCTCTAAAGTGAGAGCACATTGGACAGATGAATATCAATGGTGTGTTCTCTCTTTAAAATGACAATATCGTCATGATCAGATCAATCTTCAACAGGGCATGGAATTAGTGCCCCAGTTTAAGACAAACACAGTGAGTGAAAATTACTGGCTCATTTATCACATGTTTACAAAAGATCCTAAACTGCGCAGGGCTCTATAAAAAGAAATTATAAAATCTGATATTTTGAGATATCGGCAGAAAATTCTTAATTTGATTTTGTTTTTAATAAGACACTAAAATTACATCTCAATTCTTATTCATCTGAAAATAATATTAAAAAAAGGGAAGAAAAAGAGAGATGTTATATGGAGAAGTACAAAATGTAAAAATAGAAATACACGGGAAATTACCCTGGTACTCTAAAGGTCACGCAAGGTGCAAATATGTCACATAGTATATAGTTAATACAAATCCAAGAGAAATAGTTAAGAGACTGACAAACATAGACACACTGAGAGAGAGAGAGAGAGAGAGAGAGAGAGAGAGAGAGAGAGAGAGAGAGAGAGAGAGAGAGAGAGAGAGAGAGAGAGAGAGAGAGAGAGAGAGAGAGAGAGAGAGAGAGAGAGACGATAAAAGACAACACAACAACACAATATGAAACAAAACAAAAACAAAAATAGCAGCTGCAGTAGCCGGCTAACAAAGGTACATTGCATGTACATGTATATCATAGAGATCGTGTAGGCCCTTAAAATGTATCCACATTGCATGTACATGTATATCATAGAGATCATGTAGGCCCTTCATGTATCCACATTGCATGTACATGTATATCATAGAGATCATGTGGGCCCTTCATGTATCCACATTGCATGTACATGCATATCATAGAGATCATATAGGCCCTGAATGAATCCATATTAAAACAAATATTTAGAGACACCTGTTTGTGAAAGTTTCAGCTTATTTGTTGTGTTGTTCACGAGAAAATATTGAATATGCATTCATATTGTTGTATTTTTCTCATGTGAAAATTGATTGTCACCTGATGATTCATTTCAGATTTGAATTTGTGTACATACATTTAAGTATCTTTTTATTTGTATTAATTTTGTTTTATATTATTTGTTGAAGACGTCAGACAAAAGAAGATGTTTATGCCATTTTCATTTTAAAATAAAGTATTGAGCTTATCAATAACAACTCACTCAGTTACTTTTCAGGTAATTGCCAATGGCGTAAGCCCCTTACAGGGAAAAATGAATGAGCTAAACATTATTTCCTATGACCAATACCCAAACTATAATTGCCTTGTAAATAGTAATAATTGTCTACTTACCTTGAAACTGCTGATATTCTGCTTCAAAAATCACCAAAAGGTAAGATGTTTGACCGGTTTAGTTGATCCGTAAATCATATCTACTTCGTTCTCCGTGCGAAACACTGATATAATAATGGTTATTATAGAATTAACAATCAACGTTGATACACGTGGGTCCGAGGATGACCGCCCCTTCATCCATACAAAAAAATAGTAAAATAATAAATCTACATAGATCGTTCATCCTCAGAATCAAATGAGACAAGTTGTTCCCCAGGTGCGCATTTTGAATTGAGTTGCCATACTTCCCTGCACATGACATTATAGACTTTCAAATGGGTTATTGAATGTCATAATTGACGTGGTGTATTGCTTTCATGGTTAATTTTAATTTTGTACTATAGCATCGGGTGTGATGAGTGATAATGCGAAACTTTGGACGTCGGTGCCAGTATCAATAGTGTTACGAATTTGACTTTATTTTCAACCAAAAGCTATTTATATTTTACTAAAACCTAGAAAAACTGGTAACATATTTATGGTTATAGATAAATGTAGATTACGAATATATATAGAGACTTTGGGGCCCGGGATTCCGTGTAACAGACTTTCATTCGAGTCCTCAAACCTCCAGACTGGGTCCTAGTCTAAGTCCCCAGTGTCGAGTCCGAGTCCCGAGTCATGTGGGTCGAGACCAAGTCCGAGCCATGAGTCACGAAGGTCGAGCCCGAGTCCGAGTCATAAATCACTTAAACAAAAGAAAATACTATAGATATGTCAAGGTTCAAAGTTAAGTGAACAAAATACTTGACATCCAGGCTAGTACCTCATCAATTTTATTAAACCAAATGTTTATTTTAAAAAAATCTACATTATTTGATATTAGCTTTCTTATATATATATTTTTTATTTGCTTGAGTCATAAAATTGAAATTTAACATAAAAACACATACACAATTTGAAAAACAAATATAAATGTACAAGGAAACTAGACAATTCAAGTCATAATTGGTTTGCATTTCTTGTGTTTTATTTTGATTAATACAACATCATAAAAAAGACGTAAGGGGTAATATGGTTTTTATTCTAAAATTTTCCACACAATATATCAGTAAATAAAAAGGAAGGAAGACTGAATTTTACAAAGATATGTTAATTTCATTTCTCCAGAAAGGGTGAGCAAATATGACTCAATTTTGCCCAGATTAGTGTTTTAAAGTTGACAACACAGATTAAATGTTTTACAGGTATATCAAACATCTAGTATTTTTAAACAAAAAATGGAAATTCAATTAGACATGTTCAAAATAAACGGTTGTCATAGCAACCATGAACTCCCATTATCGATCATTTTGTTATATGGTATGAAAAATCGTGAAAATGGCATTTGAACGTAATGGCGCCCATACTGGATTTCCAGACTACACTGGAAGTGCTCAAATGACTAAATTTTGTCCTGTATATATTTAGGAAAAATCAGAAAATATGAGCGTGATCGGACAAAGACTTCTGAAGATATTTCAAAGAAATACAACAGGGGGAACAATGTGCCCCCCACAGGCTTAAGCGGGTTAATGGTAATGGGGTTAAAAATGTTCCTATGGAGAAAATTGTGTGTTTCAATTTTGTTATTATATAAACACAGGTCCAGGGATGACCGCCCCTTCATCCATACAACAAACATAGTAAAAATATAAAACTACATAGGGCCTACATCGTTCATTCTTAGAATCAATTAGACTGATCGGTGTTTCCTGCCTTGCGTATCTGTTCCATTCATTGACAAGTTGTTCCCCAGCTGCGTATTGTGAACTGAATTGCCACACTTGTTGTACATGGCATTATAGTCTTTCAAATGGTTATTGAATGTCATGATTTATGTGCTGTATTGGTTACACGACCATGTAAATGATACTGATTATTTTTTACTGCAGCATCGGGCGTGATGAATGATCATATTGGGAAACTTTATTTTCAGCCAAAAGCGATTTATATTTTACAGAACCTAGACAAAATATTGGCTACCATATTTATGATAATATATTTGTAGAAAATCTACTTTAATTAGGTAACATTAAAATATTAATTTTGGGGGGGATACCGTTGTATTGCGATACATTGGATTATTGACAGAGTAGCATGTGATATCATTTGCTAACTCGCAGGTTTTTTTTCTGATGCACACAAAATAAATTCATCTATAACCACAGTGAATGCAAATTATAACAATCAAATAAATCATTCTACAATATTCTTTTTTTCTGAGAACCATTCAGCAAAAAAGGTGTTTGTAGTCTTGCTTATATTATGAACTAAAGTGTGAATGACATTATAAACTAGCTCTTTCAAAGGGTTGTTGAATTTCATAATCTATGTGTATTGTTTACACGATCATAACAATGATGACAATTAAAAGAATTGCTTTCACTAGTAGTTACAATATTTGTTTTACTACGGCCTCGAGCACACGCACACTTGAGGGCATTTCCCTCAAGCTTGGTAGAAAATCAACAAAAAGGGTTTCTCTTGTACTGCTAAACAGAAGTCACCTCCACAAACATAATGTGCCCAAAATAACACAACTGAAGCCAAGAGTATGTTCAATTACATAGAAATGTTCGTATCACATGTAAGTGGCTAAAAATTGGCCACCTAGTTACAGCATGTGGCCTCTTTGTCAAGGTCTGTCGAGGTATTCTGTACGATAGCTATTTACAATAGTGTCACATAACTATAAAACATTGACCAATCTTTTGTAGTTTGAGAATACGTTATTGTGTTTTTACCAAATTTAAATTAGTCTTACTTATCCTCCTCACCATGCAAAGCTACAAGTTTTACCTAAATTTAAATGCGTTGTCCCTGAAGATGTACTATAGAGGAAAAGAATATAACAAAACATATTGGAAAAAAATGTTGATTTTAAGCCATCGTATTGAAATTCATCAAGAACGGACATAGCCTTTACTCAAGGCGCACGCAGCAACACAATACACAAATAGACTAAAATAGACCACGCACACATGAGTGGCGACGCCGACCACGAATGCCTTGACCAGTCCGTTCTGTGGTCTTATGTCGCTGTTTTGTATAGATATTTACATTGAGATGTTTATTGATATATGCACGCGTTATCAACCAAAAAGTACCTAATGATATTAACAGAACCCTTTTATAATACTGGACCCAACAAATAGAGCAGGTCCTTTGCGCTGATGTCTCGTAAACAATACATCATGTAAGCTGTCCGTTAGCCTTTAGTCAAGGCGTACGCAAAAACGGAGTAGTAAAGGTCCTCGCGAAGTCGCCACTAGCGTGTGTGTGGTCTTTTGTGTGTGTTGTGTTCAGTTAAAGGCTAGCTGTTCGTATCTACATATACAATGTACACAATTGAACCATTGTACATGTTCATGTACAAGAGAGCTGAAAGTAAAGTAGAGGTTGGTTGGAAGAATTGCAATGGATATAGAAGATGAAACAGATTGCAAGAAGTGCATTGGGGTGTGCAGTCATTAACATCTAATTACTCTGCTGATAAGACTAAACTTTATATATTGCATTTGCTATTGTATTGTTATGCTAATTTCTTGTTTACTGTAAAGCGCCTTGAGCACTTCTTGGTGGATATGTGTGCATTATAAATCTTCTGTGTTATTATTGTCGTCGTCGTCGTCGTCATTATTATTATTATTAATACATTTGTTTTAATCATCATCATCATCATCATTATTGTTAATACATTTGTTTTAATGTTGAATTCACATAATGTGTGCGTGTTTTTTCAGGCATTATGTTCTGAGTTGCCGGGTTCGCCTTGACTAAAGGCTAGACCGGACATTACATTGTATTGTTTGGTGGAAGGTGAAACCAGTCTGTTGATTTATCTATAAGCTCTATATTTTTGTATGGACATGTAGTGCGTCACCGAGTTTGTGCAGTATAAGTATAAATGGACCTAAAACCTGCTGGGTCAACATACCCAAATCTATCGGACTGAAATGATCCTGCGGACATAATAGGCCGTATTCATAAAAATAAGTAATTGCTTTTACTAAAGTAACAACCCCCTTTTACTAACCTTTTACTTAAATGTGTATTCATAGAAATAAGCAATGACTTTCAAGTAAAAGCTACAAATTTTAAGCATTAGTAATTGCTTTTTACTTATAAGTAAATGCTAGAGAAATTAGCACCTACTTCAATTTGTATTCATAAAAATGACCTTCGACTAGCATTTACTAGTGATTGTACAAGCACCTAATTTATGGCTTGCTGTTTAGCCAATACAGACATATCACATTTTCTGCCATGTTTTTACGTCCAAGACCACAACCTAAGGTGTATAACATCAGGCTTAATCGTTATGAAGTCAACCCTAGCACTTACAGAACTTTATTTAGGTTTGACAAAGAAAATGTGGAATGGCTTGCAAACACCTTCATACCACCAAATACCGAGACTCGTGGATGGTACTGTAGTACAATAGCAACTACTTGAGAACTTACTAGCCGAGGCAAGTAACAACTGTAATCATTTAGCAAATGGTTATGAATAAGATTTTTAGCAATTGCTTAGACTAGACCTTTCACTTACCTAGCTGTTGCTTTTACTTATAGCATTTACTAGTAAGTAATTACTTATTTTTATGAATACGGCCTAATGCGTCCAAGGATATAATGGGCCTGCTGAGATAATGGGCCAGACATAATGGACTAGACATGAATGAGCCTGCGGACACAATGGGCCAGATATAATGGACCAACGATATAAATAGCTTGTAGACATAATAGGCCAGCAGGCACATTGATCCATGCGGACATTATGGTCCGAAACAACAATTCATTGTTCTTTATTATAGATTTGCAAAGTTTTACAACAAACCAATTTGATAAGCTCACTAGTAAAATTAATTTTGTATAGACACAATGTTGAATATAGTCGCATCATTGCATCAGCTTTACTGAAGACCGTGTTAGCAAATCTTATAAAATGATATTGCATAAAACGTAGGTTAATTTGTCAATGTATATATCACATTACACGGATCCCCAAAAAATTTCCGTATGTTTTAATGTTCCCAATGAAAAAAAATCATTATCCACAAATATATTACCATAAATATGGGACACAGATTTTTCCCTAGATTCTGTAAAATATAAATCACTTTTGGTTGCAAATAAAGTAAAATTTGTTTACTTATCACGCCCGATGCCATA
>CM055816.1:41942598-41999807 GCA_029582265.1 Zoroaster sp. YZ-2022
ATTTTTTAATGTAAAATTTAACTTTAAGTTATTGACAGTAGTATTGAGTGATCCCCCTACAGAATGCTTGTCCACAGCCGTTTGTATTAAAAACAAAGAGCCATAAAGACTCAATCTAACAAATCCAACGTTTGACAACGGGTCATATTCCAATTTGGCACGTGAGTTCGCGTCACGTGATACAAACTCTTCATTCCAATTTTCTTCAATTTTCTGCGATTGTTAGACGACACTACGGTCATTAAATATTGACTGGAGTTTATTTTGTTCAGAAAATAGTCCTTCCGGTTCTGAGCAACCTAAAAAATGTAAAAGGAAATTTCATCACCATGTCCCGTACCCGAAGGCCGTGGAACAATAACAATAACAATGTGTGGACTTATATAGCGCACGTATCCACCAACTGAGTGGTGCTCAAGGCGCATTTTATTATTACCCCTGCTCATAAGGCTCATAAGGCTCATAAATCATTCCTGAAACCATCTCAGCTCCCTGGGGAGTATACAGCTCAATTGCTGCCATTACAGCGCATATAGGGCTAATCAACCAACTCTGCCCTCACAGGTACCCATTTAACCCCTGGGTGGAGAGAAGCAATTATGGTTAAGTGTCTTGCTCAAGGACACAAGTGTCACGGCCGGGATTCGAACCCACATTCTGCTGCTAACACCAGACCTTGAGTCCGGTAAGCTAGACCGCTCGGCAACGAGGCACGACACACGATGAGTTTCCACGTTGTTTTTCTGTCTTCAGCCACTCGCAACAACTGTTCAAGCCTAGACCTGTCCAGGATTTCACATCATCTATCCAGCATCTCCTTTTGGGTGACCCCTCTGCTGATACCTGAAGGAATAGTGTTCGCTAGGGAACCCTTGGCACGAATAATATGCCCAATCATTCTTAATAATGGTGAGGAAGCTGTCATGCTGGCCCAACTGAGCGGTGACTAGTGCACCTATAATGTCTCATTGGTTGTATGGGATGACCAATGTATACCCAACATTCTCCGATAACAGTTCATCTCGAATGCCGCAACGCGTCTCTATCTTTGCATTCAGAGACCAGGATTCGACTGCATACAGGAACACGGATAAAACTAGTGACTGCAGGAAACGGAGCTTGGTCGAGACTGAAATGTTGCTATCACGCCGAGTGTGCTTAAGTCTTGCCAAAGCAGATGTTGCCTTGGCAATCTTAGCAATCACTAAAAGAAATTTAATCTAGCAAATTCACAAATGACCCATTTTGGCGCATTTTGGTTCAAATCTGCCCCACTGTGCTGTCTTAGAAGGTTGCAATTAAAGCCTTATACAAAAGTCAACTTGCAGATTTTGAGTCAATTCTATCACTCCCCAACTCATAATTCATAACCGCATAAAAATACATGCCTCAAACACATTCCTTTTTCCTCCTATGTAGCCAAAGTCGAAGCCCAGGATATTCCCGATCTTGATAAGTTTGGTGATTTGCTCGGGGATTTGCTGGGCGATACCGAAGATCTATTCGACTTCACTGGCGCCGGCACAGATGACCCAGCAGTGCAACCGGGCAGTGAGGTAGGAGGTAAGCAAAACCTCGTGAAATCTCGCGGGAAAACAGTGAGCATTATTTTAAATGGGGGTGTACTGCACTTTTGGTAATAACCCGATTACAAAATGACTGAATTATAATCTAAAAACTTATTTGATGTGATTTGATGATGGTGATAAAAATCACGAGAAATGATTCCATCTGACAGGCTGCCATTTATTGTTTTTTTCCAGAAAACCTTTTTTAATGGGTCACAACCGTGATCCATTTTCCACATTAGAGTGCATGCGAATTAATCGGAAGATATTGTCCACTATTTTCTCATTATTGAAACAAAGAAATCAGATAAATCGTTTGCATGTTATGGGTGTGGGGTGTTAAATATATATCGCCGGTGTTTGACTAACACGACCCACAAAATGTAATATATAAAGCAACGAATTTTGAAAGATAATATCGTCGTTAAACGAAACTAAAATTCTAATATTCGTATATCTGAAACTGCAAATAAAAGCATATTTTAAACACGCTTGATTCCGATTGACAGCCGCGTTGGCCAATCGGAAGACTGACCACGCCCTCGGCTAGTTTAATATATGCAATATTTAATATATTTAATATATGCAATAAATTGTGCGGTCACGTGCAACCTGAGGATTCAAACACAAGGTTCCGCCTTTTGTTGATTTCAGTTTTGAATTTACTGGTACTATAATCCTTGACGGATTTGTTTGTTCATTGTCTCAAATGAAAGCTTTTAGGCCTATATAACACCCAAGTAGATCCTTGGCATTTGATTAGAGGATTGTTGGTCACACGGCATTCATTAATCAAACCACGTCATACGTCATAAACTGTGTATTTTGGTTCCATTCACTGTGTATTTTGATCTATTGTACGCTCGACCAATATCTGTTATAAGGTCAATGCGTTTTATACACAGTAGTCTTGGTGCAAGACGTTACTCGTGATTTTATAAACCAATTGCCGCTGCGGGCGCCATTTATTCCTGTCCACGGCCGCGCCACCTTTTGTCCAGAATAATTAGCGGCCCTGATCGTCAAAATTGTATATCGCCAGCTATGGTGGGTGATTTACGACTGGCGCGGGATTGTGTAACTAGGATCCGCATAATAACGGTCTTGCACAAGACTATATACACAGCAGTACAAACCTCTTTGACAAGAGACAACCATTCGAGCAAACCGTGCGTCATAAGCCGAGAAATAAAGTGGTGGATGCCACTACAACCTTGATACAACCTTGTATATTTTGTTTATTCTTATACTTTTATCCTCCAATCAAATGACAAAGATCTACTTGCATGTTATATAAAACAAATAATGAACGTTTTGCATTTGTGCATTAGAGAGAATAATTGTCATTCGTTGATGGAATGTTCCATTCATTGCACTCATAAACATTCATTGTTGTATAAATATTCACTTCCTTAACCGCATAAAAATAGCAATTTAAAAGTTAAATTTATTTTTACTGTCAAATCGGCCCAAACACAGGCGATACATCTTTAAGATAACACTGGCAGTGTTGTATTCTTAGTTTTATTTATTTATTTTTTAAATTTATTTATTTATTAGTATTTTTTGCTATGAAAGAATGTCCAATTGCAGCCAGAATTACTAGATCGATTGTAATTCTGGCGTGCTATTTTTTAAACGACTTTTTCACATAGGGGTATGAACGTTTACCCGATTTGTGCGGCTTAATAGCCACCATACTTTGTGTATGGGAAATTTGGTCTGGTTCTAATAACCGCGTATACATGTATCATTTTACTGGATAGCGAAGGGGGAAAAAAGATTACCAAAAAAAAAGCATGTCTCCACACCGATTTTGAAGCCGACCTATGACCAGAAACCGGAGAGTTTTTTGTTTGACCTAAGGTTTGAATTCTTAAGAATGACGTGGGAAGGGCTAAACTTGTTTATATATATTTTGTGTTGGGCATATCGTAGTTTTGAAATTAGAGGAGAGTTTTAATTGCGACTCAAATCATTTAATTCTCCAAACATTTATCATCCCTGTTATTCGAACATGCCCGTCCATCCGTGTAAACGGTGACGAAATTTAAGCCATTGGATCAATCATATCTGTTGAAATTATTCGTTGAATTTCCTTCACAGGTCTCAGCTGTTACGAATGCTACAGTAACGGCGGAGACCACCCTTGTGCTGAACCGACTGAAGAGACGGTGGAGGTTAAATTGTGCGGGCAGGACATTTCTGGGACGACCAACCACTGTGGCTGGATGAAGGTTACAATTTCCACCCCTGTTGTCGGCAAACCAGGTATTTAGTTTGTCCCCCCTTCCTTTATATTTTATAGTCCTGCACCTACATCGCTCAGTAATAATTTCGTGTAATGTTAAATGCGCCCTAACGAGTAACCGACTAGTGCAAATGTATCTTCGGTTTGGTTTAAAGGTTCTGCTGGGGAAAAAATCACTCATTGGCGCGCGAGCCAGGAGGGGGAAATTGGTCCCTATATGTTTGGAAATAATATGAGGAATGTATAATAATAAAATGTTTAAAAAATAATCAAAATGGTCCTATTTGAATTCAAGCAACTAACTAAAGCTGATGATGGTAGTAATCTTCACAAGAAATAATGTTGTTTATGTGGGTAGGTGCTGTCAGTTTTTGAGATAAATGAAAGCATCTCCAGTTTTCTTTTTCCATTTTAAGAAAGAGTACTCTTTCTTAAATTCCACATTCAAATGAATACTGCAAGTCTAAAGCATTTTCACTATTTCCTCGTGAACGACACGACGTTCTCGAACAGCTGAAACTCTTACAAGATGGTTGTTTATGTATTATCTTCATTCGGAGAAGGTAAACATGCTGCCAACAGGCATTTTAAGGGGGATCGGAGGGGGTAACCCCTGAAATTTTCCCGTCCGGATAAATATTTTGACGAGGGCCATAGTAACCCCACCATCCACTTTGAAGGATATAATTGGGACCAATTTTCGGTCATTGGGGGGATTGGATGGATCCCCCCGCCCAATTCGCTATGCCACTGATAGTCTTGGTGCAAGACGTTATTATGCGGATCCTACGTAGCTGGCGCTGTACAATAAACCCTTTCACGGTAATTATGCGCCATGTTTTTGACGGGGCAAAATTGTTTATTTCGAACACTCGTTGCCGTCTGCGACCCAGCGCTCGAACTTCATGTACATTCCAGACGCGTGAAGTTCGAGCGCTGGGTCGCAGACAGCAACGAATGTTCGAAATAAACAATTTTGCCCCGTCGAAAACATGGCGCATATTACCGTGAAAGGGTTTATTTTGACGATATCCAGAGACTACTCGGGAAGGCAAGGCGGCGCAGCCGTGGACAGGCATGAATGGTTTATCAAATCACAGCGGATCGGCGCACGTACGTATAAAATCACGAGTAACGTCTTGCACCAAGACTACGCCACTGATTGCCAATGTTGTGCCTAGCCGGCCGTAGCGAAGATAATAATTGTTATTTATTTATTGTTTTGCAAAATAATTGTTATTGGCCGTACGTTTCGAACCTAGCAGGTTCTTTTTTTTGGGGGGGGGGGGGGGGGTGGAAGCCAATTTGCCGAGACTGTCTGCAGCCAGCGGCTGTATTACATTTAACACCTTTAAAATCACAGGCACAAAAAATTTAAGTCGATATTTGGGTTGTCAAAATATTTGGATATTTGGGTTTACAAAAAGATGACCCCAATTTGACCTTACTTATCCAAACCGGAAGTCAAAGTTTAATATTTAAAAAAAATCATATCTCAACAACCACAAGAGGTAAATTCACAATTTTTGTACCATTGTACAGATCGTTAATTGTCAAAAGATATTTACAAAAAGATGACCCCAATTTGACCTTACTTCCTGTCCAAACCAGAAGTCAAAGTTTAATATTTAAAAAAAATCATATCTCAACAACCACAAGAGGTAAATTAAAAGTTTTTGCACCATTGTACTGATCGTTAATTGTCAAAAAATATTTACAAAAAGGTTACCCCAATTTGACCTTTACTTCCTGTCCAAACCGGAAGTCAAAGTTTAATATTAAAAAAAATCATCCACAAGAGGTAAATTCACAATCTTTGCACCATTGTACAGATCGTTAATTGTCAAAACAATTTTACACAAAGGTGACCCCAATTTGACCTTTACTTCCTGTCCAAACCGGAAGTCAAAGTTTAATATTAAAAAAAATAATCCACAAGAGGTAAATTCACAATCTTTGCACCATTGTACAGATCGTTAATTGTCAAAACAATTTTACACAAAGGTGACCCCAATTTGACCTTTACTTCCTGTCCAAACCGGAAGTCAAAGTTTAATATTTAAAAAAAATCATATGTCAACAACCACATGAGGTAAATTAAATTTTTTGCACCATTGTACTGATCGTTAATTGTCAAAAAATATTTACAAAAAGGTGACCCCAATTTGTTATTTTTCATGATCATGGGGAAGTATTATTGATATGACTTTCAAATGACCTGATACTTCCGGTCCAAACAGGAACTTCATTTTCAACACATTCTAACACAAAATGTATAGGTATTTTGAAGATGAAATTGATATTGTCATGATATAAGACGTAAGACATTTTCACAATTATGATTATGACGTCATCAAATGCTCACTTGATTAAACCGACAGTTAATTCGAACACCTATTTTTTGTTATGACAAAAAACTTAAGTCTATTTTTTTAATTTTTTTTAGGACTAACATGGAAGCACGTCATCTTCTATCCAGTCAGTATAATTCACTGATCTCTATACTAACTGGATAGGAGATGGGCGCTGATTGGCCTATAAAAAGTTGAAGTAACCGGCCGCCATGTTGGTTCCCCCAAAAGGTCAAGAGTCAAATGTCATGTTAGCATACAGACAATAACAACAACCGGTTCAGCAGCAGTACTCTGCATTGTCGTCGGTCGGGAAGCAGTAAACCTTTCCGGCCGTCACACATGAGCCTTCTTTCTTGGGAACAAAGATGGCGAACATCGAGCTTCACCCAATCGGCGCGATCTCCTATCCAGTTAGTATAGATATCAGTGGTATAATTGAGATACATTATACTTTGGTTTGGTTCTTGTTCCCAGGAGAGAGTATGGTGGTCGACTGGTTTTACCGAGGTTGTGTGCCGATACCAGCCCACCGTGAATATGGAGGCAAATGCTACAAGGACGCTGACCTTGACGCGACAGTGAAGGACTTGATGGGCAAGACTGTCAAAGAGGTAAAATTAGTGTAAAATTTATCATGCATGGCCAAGACGGTTAAGACAATCTGATTGGACGCCAGTAGTCCAAGGGCGCCCCCATTTGTTGGCAAAATAGTGTATGTCGGTAAATTCACATACTTGTTGGTATTTCTGAACTTATTTGTAATAATAATAATAGTAATAGTAATAGTAATAGTAATAGTAATAGTAATAGTAATAGTAATAGTAATAGTAATAGTAATAGTAATAGTAATAGTAATAGTAATAGTAATAGTAATAGTAATAGTAATAGTAATAGTAATAGTAATAGTAATAAAAGTGCATTCCGTCTATGACAAGACCCCAGAGCGCTGTACATGCATAACTACACAATATGTAAATACAATTCTAAGGCATGAAAAAATACATAATATGAACAGTGAACAGTGGCGTATAAAAATATAATAATAAATAAATAACAGAATAAAGAAAGAAAAGAGAAAATGGCACATTAAGCGGTGTTTGAGGGAGAAGGGTTGAAAATAACCTCCACCCGGTCATGCATGCAAAAACTGAATGCAAAAATATAATTGGCATTCCCCAAAAACAAAAACAAAACAAAAGCAATTCTCAAAAAAATTCTCTGATCGTGACGATACTGTCCCTTTAAGGCCTAGACAAATTTGGTGATTTTAATTTAATTAAATTTTTATTTTTTATTTTATTTGTTTGATCTGACTACACAGATTGTTGACGGTAGCGACAACAGCACCATCGCAGGCCAAGGTTGTTTCTGCACTGAAGACCTCTGCAACCACGAGTCGTCGTCGGCGTCTACCATCGTGCTCTCGACCCTGGTCACACTGATCTCGGCTGTAGCCGTATGCTCCCTTGGGTTGTAGACTGAAGGTCGATAGCTACAAAGAAGCAATCGCGTCGTGCTTAAATGGGTACAGCATTGGTAATGTTGGCCAAAAAATGCTTATAAAAGTGGGATTAGCCTACGATCTTTTATATACATGACAAAAACATCTTGTTTTGTCATTCTCGGAAACAAATAGTGAAATGTATTAAGATATTGTGCACTCATTGTAATTTAGGAAAGAGTACTCTTTCCTAACTTTAAACTGGAACTAAATAAACTATTCTTGTTTTCTCTGAAATTAAAGCACTTGAGACAAAACAATTTATCATGATGGTTGACACCTGACATGAATGTTTAGATAATAAATCGGTAATTTGATAATGTGGTAATTACCAATATTGTACCTTCCCTTAAGCTATTATTACACACAAGGTACTTCTAAAATAATACCTATCCAAGTATTCGAGTTGCTCGAGTTGTAGTTATATAACGACGATTTTGTTATGTTTTCAAAATGAATTTGTAGTTATCTATAAAAGAACTGTTTATTATATTCTTATAATATTCTTCTTATTATTATTATATTCCTATTATATTCTTCTTATTATTATTATATTCTTATTATATTCTTCTTCTTATAATCTTCTTCTTCTTATAATCTTCTTCTTATATTCTTATATTCTTCTTGTTCTTCTTATATTCTTCTTCTTATATTCTTCTTCTTCTTCTTCTACTTCTATTCTTCTTCTTCTACTTCTATTCTTCTTCTTCTATTCTTCTTCTATTCTTCTTCTTCAATTCTTCTATTCTTCTTCTATT
Organism: Zoroaster sp. YZ-2022; assembly: GCA_029582265.1. NCBI lineage: Eukaryota > Metazoa > Echinodermata > Asteroidea > Forcipulatida > Zoroasteridae > Zoroaster > Zoroaster sp. YZ-2022. The sequence goes on from CM055816.1 coordinate 41,951,031, forward strand.
CTTCTTCTTCTTCTACTTCTATTCTTCTTCTTCTTCTATTCTTCTTCTTCTATTCTTCTTCTTCTATTCTTCTATTTTTCTTCTTCTTCTATTCTTCTCCTTCTATTCTTCTATTCTTCTTCTATTCTTCTTCAATTCTTCTTCTCTCCTTCTTTCCTTCTATTCTTCTTCTCTCCTTCTCTCCTTCTATTCTCCTTCTCCTATTCTCCTTCTATTCTCCTTCTCCTATTCTCCTATTCTCCTCCTGTTCTCCTATTCCTCCTTCTCCTCCTCCTCCTCCTTATTTTTATTCTGATGATGATGATGATGATGAGGATGAGGATGATGAGGATGATGAGGATGATGAGAGGATGATGATTAATTATTAATTATTAATTATTAATTATTAATTATTAATTATTAATTATTATTGTTATTAATTATTACTATACAATGGCCAAGCAGTTTAGTGTATTGGACTTGTGCTCTGATGGCCGAGTCGTCAGAATGTGGGTTCGAAACCTGCCATCACCGTGGTACTTGTGTCCTTGAGCAAGACTCTTTACCATAATTGCTTCTCACCACCCAGGAGTAAAAGTAATGGGTACCTGTTAGGGCAGAGTTGGTAGTTGTGTTTGGTTAGCCCTATATGCGCCAAAAACAGCTGCAATTGAGCTTTATGGTCATCAGTGAGCTGATATTGTTTTATGAATGATTTATGAGCCTAATGAGCAGGGGTAATAATAAAGGCTGCTTTAATACCGTTTTGGTGGATAATTATTATGTTAACTCTTTTCGGTCGCATTTTTCGTTTGTTATTGCGATACATAGAAAACTTCATTTCAAACGACTATAAATATTAAATAGTTAAGGTTTAATGTTGTTAGAGCACCGAACATTTATAATTTTGTCAGATTTTATTTGTAATCAAACATATTGCTTTAATATTTAGAAACATGCTTTAAAGGTCTGCACTGAGAATGGTATCTATGCTAAAGAATATTTGCATATTCATGAGAACAAAATGTGATGTCATAGCTAGCAGGATTAGATGTAATATCATGGTTAGTTTGCGCATAAACGTTAATTTAATGTCTGGTATTTCCGCAAGTTATAATTCTATAAATGCTTTTGTGTTTTCTTGATAATCGATTGCTGTTGGTTCTCAGTCGTAAAAAAAATTAGGATTTTGTTATTGTACACTTATAGCGCTGCTATGATACTGCGTTTCTATTGTGATATCACAGTGTGTTAACAATTAACAACAACATTCAATCTTGACTGCTTTGTCACAAACACATTAATTTGTTGTTTTAAGTGCCCCAAAGTATTGATATTCACCAAATATATGTCTACATAAAGCACCACTTTTTCTTTTTCTTTGCTCGCGAAGCGTTTATAATATTTCAGGTCAGTTTCTCCATATAAATCTACTTTGTGTACAACCACATAAAAGGTTTGTGTCCCGTTAATTGTGTGATCCCCGCTACTGCCGTTACCCGGGTTGTTTGCGTCTGACCGGGGCTTGATCCCTGGCTACTCGGCAGATATGGTTTGGCCTCTGACCTGGCCCCATAGAGCAATAGATAATTGGCATAAGTGGACCGCCCACCAACATAGGGGCTGGTTAGCTCAGTTGGTAGAGCGCTCGTACGGTAATCGAGAGGTCGCGGGTTCTTCTTTGCTCGCGAACCGTTTATATAGATATATATATATATATATATATATATATATATATATATATATAAACGTCATCCTATAAATGGATGAGATTTTATGTTGTACTTTGTCAAAGCCTCTGATGAAGGTCCGGATTGGATCAAAAGCTAAGGCCACCCTCCCAATTTAATTTATATATATATATATATATATATATATATATATATATATATATATATTTCCTTTGTTATGTCTGAATATTCCTGTAAGGTCAGACCTTTTCAAAAATTGTGATTGGTGATGTCATCGCAGGTTTTAAATCAATCAAACATTGTGGAAAAAAAAACAGTTTCTCCTAAACTTTGGAATATGAGGTCAGAACTCGCCACCAGCGTAGCTAAAGTCGGGGGGCCTGATTTTTTAAAACAAATTTGAAAATTTGGGCTTTTGGGAGAAAATAACATAAAAAATCAAAATGAAGAAAATATGTATTATTTATAAAGGACTGCTGATTATTGCCAATAATTCCGACAGAATAAATTCGTCAGATTCAGCCAAATTCATCGACCTAGGTCTATTAGTAAAACTGCCCGTTAATATTGCTATACGACCAGTATCGTAGCTGAATGGGGCGGGGGAAGGGAGGACTGGCCTGCTTTTAACATAAATTTCGGAAATAAAGAATTTTTCGTGTACGGAAATACTTGAGCTAATATTCCGACTGCCCAATACAAATTTTCCTTAGTCGGACAAACAATCCGAAAAACTGATGACGGGACTTTTGTTAGAGATTTTTCAGCCAATTATTTCCGACTTAGTCCTAATAGCAACACAATATCCAGAAGTAGTTAGTCCGACACCTCGTTTTATAATGATTATATGATCATGCCATCTACATGTGTGGTTCGAATTGACAAAAAGATGGATGCTTTTGTTTTTATAGTTAGATAATTAGACCCAACAAATAAAGTTAAATTTCCTTCTTTTTCTAAGTTCCTTATTCCAAAATCAAACCCGTCCGCAAGCCTATAATTCCAACAACATTTCGGGAAAAGGTGACCTTTTTAATTTGAATACATAATCTTAGGTCCATATAGTGAGCGTGGGTCACTTTTCACAAATTATTTAAAGGGATATTTATGGCTGATACCATTTTTAACTAGCTGGATTTCGTATCTAACTTCCCCTTAAAAATCATCCACAGCATTAAACTATGCACTATGTGTGATGACTGAACAAGGGTGCAGTTATTAGTCCAAAATATTAAAATTTGCTAACATAGAATAGGGAAATTATCCCTATGGGATGAATATTTCACAGTTTAGTTTTATGATATATTTATTTAAAACCAGAGAATTGGAAATAAAATAATTTTCAAACGCCAATGTTATTATTTCCGTTTAACAGAGAAATTTTGAGAATTTGAAAATGAAAATAAACTATACCCCTACAAAAAATCACGCCAAATAAAATAAACATTTTATTTTGGTTCTGTGATAAAACAACCCTATGGCCATTTAACTCTCGCTCAAGTAACCTCAAACGTGATATTATAATAGCAATCGTTTGCAAGCATGCCTTTTTAACCAATTATTGTTGCCCATCATTGTTGCTACTAGGTAATAAAACAGTCATGAACTGCTAGCAACGTGTGTACACACGACTTATGTAATAAACATGTACCGGTACTTAAGTAAAACTTGTAGCTTTGCGTGATGAAGACAAGTGAAGACTTGACATTAAAAACTTCATGAAACTTCAATATTAAAGCATGACACAGATTGCCACGTAAACACGGGGTAGTGCTAAAATCTCCCAGGTATACGTCACAGATTTTATGTTAGTAAGGAGGAATGGGAGGAGCGCGGCGCCCCCCCCCGAACTTATTTTTCATTTATTTTTTTTATTTCTACAAACGGACGCAGAAAAATTGGACAGAGGGAAAATATATTCTCCAATAGGCATACTTTATTGTTTACACTGTTAAAACGGTATATTTCATAGAACCTTTAAATATGTGATGCGATCTGGGAAAAACCGTCGGATGTCGGCGAACTTGTTTTGAAGATAATGGCAAAATAGTCCCCCAATTTTTGTGTGTGACAATTTCAGTTTTTGGTACCATTTTAATTGTTAATATCTAAATGATCATTCTTGAAAATATTAAATAAAAATTCCATCGTTTTATATGTAAAAACATAGTTTTATGATGACAGATAATTAAAAAGCAGTCTTTGTGTTGTTTCCGCCATTGTTTTTTAAGGACAGCGGCGGCTATAACTTCCCGAGAGCATAACTCAAGTTATAGACAACCTAGAATCATGAATAAAACATTTTTGAAAACAGCACAGTGTCCTCGTTAATTTGATGTATATAACACAAAAATGACAAATTTCACCATGTGAAGGGTTTCCCCAGATCACATCACATATATTATACTTGTGTTTCCTATATGTTTGTATAAATTCAGTTGTGTTTCAATTACAATACCGTACGGTAATTGCAGAAAATATTGTTCCGTCTAATTAATTTTGTGTTGTCGGTCCCATGGGCGGTATCACGGAAATGGCCACACTCACCGACCATAGAAGATCCGTGGGCACTATGGCAGACAATGGATTCACCTGGGGTGGATTTATTGCAAAGAGGGGGAATGAGACCGAAAAAGATGTTATAAAAAATAATATTACATTGTGTAATTCTGTATCTTATAAGGGAACAGGAACATGGATAACATTTTAAGATGTGCATATATGTCCTATTTCGCCTATTTAATGGGCGTGGTCACAATATTGAACAAAGGGGGAATACCAATAACGTAATATCTGTCTTAAGAATTTAAAGGTTGGAAAAAATTCTCTAAAATGAAAACGGTATCAAGCTAGGTTAAACATTTTCAGATGAAGAGTCCTCTTATATTCTACCTACTCTATGGACAGGGTTACAATATCAAACATGTGGGCAACACAGCACTAAAAACAAGAAACCTGATTTCAACATTAAACGTTTAAAACATTTTCAGATGTAAACCCTTCTTGTATTCAGATGTAGGCCCTTCGTGGAACCCTTCTTGTATGTGTTATGCCAATCAAATGAAAAGGATACGTGTATGCGTTTGATAAATGAAAATAACTAGATCGGACGCGCGTGTATACGCAGGTTCTGACAAGGGCGCCGCCATTGGTCTATGCATAAACGTAAAAATGTCCAGTGCATGAGTAAATGTTGAAAAACGAGTGCGCGTGCCGCCATTAACTAATTGAGGTATTTGACAAGAACTCAATAACATCTATCTCCACCATGCAAAGCCTCAAATCCTACATCATGTAACGATACTTTAAATGAATGACTAACAGTAAAACAACGTGGTTTATTTCAGGTGAGTAGGCGACATTATTTTCCTTCGGTATTACAAGTATTGTTAGAAATCCACAGGGGTATTTGCCATTAAGCCAACAAAAAAAAGATGTTGAGTTGCCCTCCACCGACCGACCCAAAAGTGCTGAAATCTCGGGTCGGGTTTTTTTTTTGTTAATGAAACTTACCAATTTTCTTTGTATAAAACATAATACGTTTGATTTGTGAAATTTTCCACTTTTTTTACCGGTAAATTTACCGGTACCCAAGACTCAATCTACATGTTTTCGAATCGAATGGCCCCGGCCCTCACATGGTGCACTGCCTTCGCACACACTGTGTGCCAACGATTGCGACTCAAATCTACACGTTTTCCAATCGAATGGCCCTCACACGTTGTGCACTGGCTCCCCGCACTGTACGTGTGTCAACGATTGCGACTCGATCTACACGTTTTCAAATCGAATGGCCACTCACATGTTGCATATTGAGCATTGCACGCAATATGGATGAATTTGCTGTGTCAATCACAGCGAAAAGTACAACAAAAATGCTTGGGATAGTTTTATTCTGAAGCAAAATTCCTTGCTGATAGGTATACAAATGAAAAACATGGTATGTGGTTTCAGTTCCAATGCATTTCAATCTTAAAATGACAGTCAAGGAGAAAAAAATAAAAAATAAAAAAATCCCGACCGACCGACCCCTTCAAATATTTTCACTGGAGGGCAACTCAACAATATTTTTTTTGGCCTTATCCAATACCTCAGGGAATTAATAATAATAATGATAATGTATTGTTCTTATATAGCGCGCTACATACAAATCTCAGCGCGCTGTACAGAAGAGTATAATAAAAGTACAATACGTCGAGATATAATACAAAATAGAAACAATTGGGTATTAAAACGAATAAAAATAAAAAATAAAGTAATACCACATATCCACATTTAAAACCATATTATACTTTTATACAAAGGATTTACACCTTTCTAAATATCAGTATTCATATTCCCATCCACCAAACAGGTGAGTAGGCGACATCATTTTCCTTCGGTATTACAAGTATTGTTAGAAATCCACAGGGGTATTTGCCATCATCCAATACCTCCGGAAAGTAATACCACCTGTCCACATTTAAAACCATATTATATTTTTATACAAAGGATTTACACCTTTCTAAACATCAGTATTCATATTCCCATGGACCAAACAGTTTCCAAGAGGTTAAGATTTAGGACTTTCTTATAACCTCGGCATTATATTTATCCTCATTCAAGTCAGCCTCGGAATTCGCCTGAAACTCAAAATCCAATCCCGTGAAGACCTTTTTCATCGTGTCCTTGCTTGATGCATATTCAATCTTGAGTCTAATGGGATGATGCATATCATCGCTCCTTGAAAAGAAAAAAATGCGAAAACTCTAAAGATAGTTTATTTTTTATTTTATTTTTAAGTTGTGTATAACAGAAATTGGCGTACTGACTTTCCTTCATTTGAGTTTATTTCGTGCGCTCGAAATCACTTCGTGCACTCGAAATCATTTCGTGCACTCGAAATAAATTATTTCATGCACTCGAAATCATTTCGAGCGCACGAAATAAAGAACTCAAATTATTTCTTCGCACATAAATTAATAGTTTTCATCATAATCCCTTTAGGGGGCTCCGTAGTAATCAGAAAAAATGTTACGTTCGCAATTAATGATATATAAATTAATATTCATTAGAACCCTCCTATAGGTTTAACAATCAAAGACACTCAAAATTTGTATGTAACTCCCAACCCATTGACTTTGTGCAGTGCACTCAAATAAATGCAAGGAATTGTGGCTGTGGTAGGAGGTCAAACCAAAACCTCTCAACTGATGAGTCTGCTGCTAACTTATGCAGTACATACACAGCTCTGTGTGACTCTGCATATAACTTATGTAGGACATACACAAGTGTGTTTGACTTTGCCATTAACTCCAGCACAAAAATACACATGTGTGAACAATTGGCAATGCAACCAAAAATACTCAAGTGACTGTCTGTGGGTGCGGTGCTTACTGGGCCAAATTTCAGCCTGGGCATAGGAGGGTTAGTAAGTAGAAATGCTCTATTGTATAAAGACCGACCGAAAACAAAACTTGGAAACAACTTGACAATTTTAACTGTGATTATGCAACTCTCAATATGTATACCTTATTTCTGAGGGAAAAAAATGGTTGGGCGCATCTTTATTGTTCATGTGCATTCCCAGGCTACGGTACGGTAGGTCTGTTCGAAGCTACTGTTAACATGGAACTAGCTGTCATCATATAGCTACACACTCTCCACTTGTAAACAGACATGCATACACAAAATCAGACAAGTAAACAAAAAAAACAAATTGTTTTAAGCTAATTAATTATGGAATGATTAAGTAATATAATACATACCAAAAAATAAAGGCAATCTTATTAATTTTCCTGCCGTCTTTAGCCACCAAACGAAAATCATACAGAGCGTATCGTGGTTCATTGGATGACATCAGTTCTTTCTTAAAACTGTTGAAATCTCCTGAGCTCTTCATAGAGTCGATAACTATGGTCGTTTTATCCTGTATTTTGAAGATGATCCACTTGGCAGTGTTCCGTTGTTTCATATCGTAAAATGCTTCTGAAACGCCTTCACCAATTTCTATTCCGGACATTGACGCCTTTTGAAAATAAATGAATCACTTTATTAGTGTGTAGAAAAGCAAGCAATTGCGTATACAACAAATTTAAGTACATTTTTTGAACCAGCCCAAGTAGAGTATATTATGTGTATATATTGAATACATGTACTCTGAATAAGTGTACAGTTAGGCCAAGGGATGATCCCAAAATTCGTTTATTCTGTGATCTCCCGCGAGAAGCTTTTTATTTTTTTGCTTATAAACTTCATCAAAACATTCTACTAATTGCGAAAACAAAATTCACCAAGACAAAAGGTTGCACATTGTTTAAACAAACTTGAAATTATGAAGATAAATGTTTAAATCAGAAAATGATGTGTACAAAATAAAATGATTTAAATACTTTCAGCCAATCACGGCATGTTTCTCATGTACATTGACCAATAAGAAAGTGGTGAAGAATGCCCTGTGTATTGTGTGCATCTGTGACACAAATCTAAATAAGTCAGAAGTTCATACAACTGACTTGGTCAAATTCAATGAGTAACTTATGCATAGGCGGATCCAGGATTTTTCAAAAGGGGGGGTCCAACCAGTGGCGTAGCTGTGATTTTTTCCAGGGTGGCAAGTGCTCTCAAAATTTCCGACTTAGGGGGATAGATCAATAATGCCCCCCTAAAAACTCCTCGGAAACACCACTTATGGTAAGATTTTTCCCTCTGCAACATTATTTTTTCGTAACTATTTTTTTTTTAATGAAAAAAAAATGGTATGGCAGGGACGGATCTAGGAATTTTTACAGGGGGAAAGGGGGAATCAGGCCTTATGTCCGATTGTTGTGGACATATAGGTAATGCAGCACATTCATAGGCGGATCCTGGATTTTTTTAAATGGAGTCCAACCAGGGACACATATATTTTGTTACAGATGGGATGAATTTCCGTGTGAGTTCCCTTCCCCAAAAACAAATCCTGGGTGCGCCAGTGGTCTAGCCCCCCAAAAATATTGGCTCGTACCGCGCCTGCTACCGACAAACCCAACCTTCGATGTTCCCTTGCCTGCACGAAGCCGAACCCTTAAATATGCCGTCAATGAGTATCTTGCCGGTTTGTGGCAAGGAATACTATCCAGTCGTTGGGGGTATTCCGAGGACTGAGGAGCTTTAGTCCAGCTCTCAAACGAAATGGGTGCCCTCAATTCAAACTTTCATCTAATTCACCTATAGGTATTCTGCCGGTAACATCCGCATTACTCATGCAGAGGGGCTGTTTTATGAAATCACACTCATGCAGCGCCCTCAGGAAGGTTTTCATGGGTTCTACATTGTCATGGATGGAACGTCTGGCGATGAGAGTTTTCCTTTTCATAGTGGCTTTAAGACGATGGTTTATAAGAGAAGGGAAAGTTGTTTGAAAACATCCTTCTTTGGGTTTTTTCGACAAATGTTTGACAGACCTTATCAAGATTGATGGTCATGTCATGATTAAGATTGAGAAGAGTTAACCCAGCGAGACGATCCTGACCCATTCTGTTGCGAAGGTAGGTCTTCACTCTTCGAAGGCAGGACACAGAACGTTCTGCTTCACAGCTCCCAACAGGCAGAATGCAACCAATTCGAAGGAGAGTGCTAATGTTTGGAAATACATCCTCATCAGCATGCAGGAGACATTCAAGGAGGCTTGATGGAGGTTGCTTCTCCCTTTCCCATAAGCGTTTCCACTCCTTCACCTCTGCTCTCAATGATGATGGTTGTGGCAGATCTGCTTCCCAAAACATCAGCTTTTCCAAAACATTATTCAAATTGGAACTTGCAAAAGCAGATGGGAGAAGATCCAAAATGGCTGCACCCTGTCTGCTCTGTGGACTGAATCTGCTCCTGAACTCTGCAGAAAGATGATCTAGGAATGGTATGGCACAGTTCCTCAGGAAGTACTCTTTTTGGACAACTGCTGGGGGCATTAGGTCTATGGGACTGGTTTCCTGTCCTTGGGGCTCTCGGGGCCAACAGAGTCGACCCGACAAGGTGGGATAAACGGGTGGCATCAGCAAACCATATTTCAAACTCCTCATCTACCTCTTCTCTGAGAGCAGCCACACGATCTACCGTGTCACCGATCATTCGGTACGCATGGAAAATATCTAAATCCCTCATTTGCAATTTTAATGAAATGGGTTTGATGGTCTCCATGGCATTTTTTGCAACAATGAAAGACACAAGTGTCTGTGACGATGTCAGGCTGGATAGAAGTCCTTGCGCTTTAATCCTCGTCTCCTGGTCCCATCCGCCCACCCAGCTATCCTTGTAGATATCAGGATATGTAGTCGGATCCAGGATGGCGTAGGTTTTAGATTTTTTCGTAGGAGGCCCCCTTAGGTCATGCCTCTCCCCCCCCAAAAAAAAAAACACACACATCGGAAAACACCCATAACAAAATCCCCCCACGAATAAAAATAAAAATAAAAATATTTTTTTTAAATTATAAAAAAAAAAAAAAAAAACGCCAAAAAAGGGGGGTCCGGACCCCCTGGACCCCCCCCCTGGATCCGCCTATGACTTATGCCAGATTAGGGAAGTGCAGTAATCGATGGCGAGTGTTAAAATGCCAAGAAAGCCTATATATACTGAAGATTCATGGGTACCGATTAATGTGTCAGCGTTCATTATCGAACTATCATAGATGACATTGTGGGGATTCAGGTTTGCACAGTACCAACACAAAGTGTACCCCGGTATATGCCAAATAGCGATGTCAACCAGTGTTTCTGTATATAGGACCTTTAAATTGTCTCCATATTTCATATTATTTAGGGGGTCATCTACTAAAAGCATCAAAGATTAAACAAGGGAAACGCTTACTAGACATTTAGTATAGGGATCTTGTGGCTATATAGAAGCCAGATATCAAAATATGCTATTATAAATACACCAAGGTGTGGCTCGTCGAGGCTAGGCCTTGCGTGCGATGTCCAGTGTCCAATGTTTTTAGTGCGTGCATGTGTCGTATTGTATGAACGTTCTGTAAGTATCGCCGCGCTATTTCGACCGGAAGGAGAGGTCAGATTGGGGTCATGTCTGTATACGAAATGTTGCATAATTAAAGATCTATACGATGATGCAAAGATTGAGAAAATATTTTTTTTTAATATCAAATTTTTATTTAGTATATCACAACTTTACCTACAACTGCATGTTAATTTCTATAGGCCTAAGTGTGTTTGTTTTCTCAAAGGAAATTGGAAAATAAATATCCTCTATTTGGTACAAAAACACGCAGTTTAAATTTATTTTATTTATTATATCATGTTTCCTGATTATTTTAAGAGGATTTATCACGATGCATCACAATCAATCAACTTTATACCAAGTTAACAACCAGCACCAGATAAAATTACCTTCTTACTTTAACCGCCTTTTGGCCAGGCCTACATAACAATTTACCCACATGCTTACAAATGTATGACAAAATCATATCTCACCTGTCTTGGAGCCAACTCGTCGGTTTCATAGCGTTCTTCCTCATCAAGGTTGCGAGCTTCAAGACGCTGGAGAACGCGCTTCAGGAGGTCTTCCAACTCGTCATCTTGATATTGGTTATTCTGATACCCGCTGACGAGAACGTTGACTACCAATGACAGGAGGAATACAGCCCTGAATCCAATCATGATGCTCTTTATCTATGGAAGAAGAAAAAAACAGGCTCATTGTACAAAGAAACAAAAGATATGGGCAAGGCTGAAATAGTGGGGGAAGGGAAACGAGACATGTATTTACTCAGATTCATATTATACTCGAGTCCCACTTAACGGTGTCTCGGACTTGGACTCGAGTCACCATGTCGGCACAGTGCCGTGGCAAAAACGGATGGGTTTATCCTCTATTTAGTATAAAAACATACACGTTAAATTTGCGCCATGTTTTGATATCATGTTTCCTGGTTGCATTGCAACCTCGTATGTTCGAACTGAATCAACAGCCTTGATCCTTCTTTATTTTCTCATTGGAAAGTTATTAGCACGGATTGTTGATATTTTTCATATAAATAAATGTTAGTTTGACTAATCTCAGAGATTACCAAACGTTTTTTGGAGCACCAAATTCATTCAAAGATTCATGCGCCTAGCTCATTATCATAATAAAATCGGAAAAACAAAGATTTTAGGTCCATAGATTTGAGGAATTGTATACAATGGTCCAATATCATGACTTGGGGGTCACTGACTTCAACTTTGAGTATTTTAGATACACTACGGTAGCCCCTGAAAAAGTGGTCCTCCAAGTGTAACTTTTTTTCCAAAATGGATGTTTTTTGCTAGTGTTGGCGTTTTCACTGTTATAGTGTAGAGGGTGGTTTCCTTTGGGACGAGAATAACTCGATGGGCCTATCCACATTGAAAACATTTGAGGTGTCTACGTGGTTTTGAATCACATCATGCACGCCCAAATGGAAGTGATTCTATACATACGAACAATACAAGCGAATACAAAGCGGTAAATAATTTGCGAGACACCACTGCGTGGCTATGAAGACCAATGTCACATCATGCGTGTCTGGAGGAATATATGGTTAAAGCATCAGCAGGTTTCACAGCCCTGTTCGATCATGCAAAACTCTAGATGAATGTAGGCCTACTACACAGTCATGTACATGACATGAAATAAAACAATTTGTATGTAGTCTGAATTGTTGGTAATTCAATCCTGGTTTATTTGGGAAACAAATCAAACTAAAAAAAATTAAAAATAAATAAAAAGAAACGTACATTTTCTCATAATTAAGGGTTAGCGGGTTCGTAATCCAACAAATTAAAAAATGCTGGCCCGACTTTACTTACTGCCAAAGCCTGCAGTCCCTATTTGACAGTGAAACCTGTTGTAAAACCTGATTTTGCACACGTCCCTACCCTAATGTGATGTGACCTCCGCCGTCTAAGCTTCTCATTGGCCTATAAGACGCTAAACTTGACGAATCTTTTGTGTTTATTCATAAGCTCTTGGCCCCCTTACATAGCCCAACTGGGGTCTACTTTACAGCCAATATATAGGGTTAATCATTTGGGTCACAGGAAGTATTGTAGTTTGGGAAGAGGACTGGGTAAACTAATTCGACCAAGACAATTGGACAGCTCATAACAAAACTGACAATATTCAAAGTTCTAAGATGCCTTAAAAGTAGTTGCGACACAACAGCACATTGTTCAAGAATTAACCGAGCTGACTTTGTAGACATAACTGTGTCCTCATTCATGGATTCACTCCCAATAACCATGTACCACATACTCCTCTCTCTCATTCTCCGTGATTTCTGCAACGTACAGAGGCAATTATACGCACCAAAATACTTTCTGAAAGTCATACAAATCTCTCGGTATGAACGTTGGTACTTACCTCGATGTGATCGAGTGACAACAGAAAAGGTTCGTGCAGATGTACAACTACGGTACGTCTGCTGTCCTTCGTCGACTTCGTAAGTGTATGTGATCAGACTATATGCTTCTCCCAATTTATATAAGGCCGAACAAAAAAATAGTTGTGTTTCCTATTACAATGAAAAAAATAGGATGGGTAGGTGGGTAAAATATTCTCTTTTTTTTTGCTCTAAATTGTTTTAGGAAAAAATATTAGGGTAAGATGACGGTCAAAAGAAAAAAAAATTTGCGCACTCATTTGTAACAGTTAACAAGTGACAATGTCAGATTTAATACTAGGCCTATACATGTTAGTACTACCTATCAGCACTGTATATTCACTGGTTGAGTGGTTTAAGAATATCTGAATTTAGAAAGCAGATGGTTGTGAGTACAAATACACAAGAGCAAGCCATATTTTTTCAAAGGCTTCCGTTAACACCCATTTATTGTTTACCGACATGTCAAGCAAAACAAATATGACATTTACACTCAGTATGACTACAAAAACCTGCAATATGTTACTGTTGTGTTTCATTACTTTGTCTTCTGGAGAAATAAAGAAAATAAAATATAGATGTGTAGCACACACAGAGAACAACTCGGCACGTCTTGTTTTGAAAACAAATTGAGAATTGTTCTATTACTCTTCACACTAGCAAAGATGAATTACACACTTAAAAAACTTTAATACAAGAAAGTATGGTACCAAAGAGCAATTATAACCAGGATCCTGGATTTTTATTCGAATCAATGAGACTTCCTTAGAGTTCAATCTGATCAGTTCAATCCGATGAGTCCAATCCGATGAGTCCAATCCGATGAGTCCAATCTGATCAGTTCAATCCGATGAGTCCAATCCGATGAGTCCAATCCGATGAGTCCAATCCGATGAGTCCAATCCGATGAGTCCAATCCGATGAGTCCAATCCGATGAGTCCAATCCGATGAGTCCAATCCGATGAGTTCAATAGTAAAGGATACAAAGTGAGTCCATATGAAAATCCGCGTCCGGCAAACTGTTGATGTCCACAGCAACAAGCAGTGAAGAAATCACTTCGTCCGTGGTGTAATGGAACCAAGGAGCTGAGCTTGAGCTATACTGAGACTATAGCCGAGGCCTTGAGACTGTCATGATTTACTTGATTTTGTTTTATTGTAAAATACTGTAAATAGTCAATAAATACTGTAAATAGTCAATATAGCACAAGCCTGAGACGAGGCCTGAGGCTGAGCCGAGGCCTGAGAGCAAATAATAAACATGTACAATAGTAAACTCTACTAAGTTCCATTTCACAAATCTTATCAATGCCAAAAAACTATCCAGCATTTGATCCAAACTCATGTGCAACTGTCACATGACTTTTGCTAAAAATGTGGCATACATTTACTAGCCTTTATGAAAACTATTATTATTCAATAGCTTAGAATTATCAGTGATCAATAATCAATCACTTACATTTATAAAACATGCAAGTTTCCTAAAACCCTCAAAATGGTCATGAAAATCATATTGCAGAAATAAGGCATTTTTAATACTAAGTAAACCTACATCCATCATTTACTAAGTAATGAAACATCAGGTTTATGTACGTTTAGACCTACACAAACTTACATTGCATTATACCATAGTGCTTGTGCATGAATCAGTCACATGGTTTTTCACATACAAAAGTAAACTTTTTAAACAATGAAATTTTAGCTTACCCGAGAGCCAACAGTTGTTTTGTGCTGTACTCAATTGAAGGTAAAAGTAATTCTAAGTTATTTGATGTTGATTAACAAGCCATTTGTACATTGAATTCAGTAAAATAAAACACTTTTTGGGACGATTTTGGTAAAACAATGGCTGCTAGGCTGCAGAGCTATTGCTCTGGGCCACTGGGCTACACATGTATTCCATGTTTTATGTTGATTACTTTCTTTTTAAAGGCTGTATTTGCATATTTTCAGTTGTGTCTAATACAGCCAAGAAAACAACGAGATAAATTAAATTGCACTTCATAATATACTTTTTTCTTCTGTTTATGAACAATGGTAGCACCTAAAAACCTGTAAAAAAGTAACTATAAATAGAAATAAATAAATAAATGTTTATAGATATCATGCATCCTACTTTTCATTAAATGTTTTGGTCAGATGATGTACGTGTAACTGTAATTTAGATTTGTCCTTGCTATTTTTACATGTGTAAGTTCAGGGTTTGCCCTTAACTTTTGTTTTTCACTGTCCAGCATGACCAGTAGGCTTGAATTGTAACTCAGTCTTGCGGTTCAGTCTTTCTTAATTGCACATTCTTTATTTGGATTTTTAGGAATAAAAAAAATACAAAACAAAAAATACTGGACGATGTACCCAAAAATTAGGCTCGGCAACATAATTGTTTGTTTGTTTTTCGAATAAAAAGATATAGGTTCTGCGTGATTTTCTAGGTTGGGTCGGTTAACCGGAAACACAACTATTTTTTTGTTCGGCCTAACAGGCAAACCAAAAATGCACATATGAATAGGAACTGAGTAAATTGTGTACATATGCATTAAGGTTAACAATTTTATACTATAATATTTTCAATAATTAACTGGCAGTGATACTGGTACCAATTATGGAAACTCTCATTTAAACAAATAGAAATTAACACCAATATAGAAGTTGAAAATGACTCATCGTATTTCAATAACACTATAAGAGTTTGTAGCATAAAACAGTCATTTACCAGCTGTCGGTAGATTATTGTTGATATTACAGTATAATACTATTATTTCATTTATAGGGGATTCGATAAATTACCGTCAATATAATTTACAGTACGCCACTATTTTATAATTTACCGTAGCTTGGAAAGAAAGCAGTGTTGACTTACAGTATAAACTTAGTGTCTGAGTGAGCAACATTAAGTTACAATGTTGTTTACACTACACTAATGTAATTGTATTTACAAATACAAAATGATACTGTAATGTTTACAGTATGTCACTGGTGCCCGTGCTGCCAGTAATTTACTGTTAAATTTTACACTAAATTTTTTACAGTGGATGCTGGAATGTATAAATGTTAGTTTTACTAATCTGAGAGATTACCAAACGTTTAAGAAGTTGCAATGCCCAGGAGACTCAAGGTCCTCTCCAAAGGTTTTCCATTTGTTCGCTTTCAGGTCAACTCGTACCTTCGGCAACTCGTACCTTCGGCAGCTCGTACCTTCGGCAGCTCGTACCTTCGGCAGCTCGTACCTTCGGCAACTCGTACCTTCGGCAACTCGTACCTTCGGCAACTCGTACCTTCGGCAACACGTACCTTCGGCAACTCGTACCTTCGGCAACTCGTACCTTCGGCAACTCGTACCTTCGGCAACTCGTATAGTCAGCGCACTAAATCATCTCGTACATGGTGTCATCAAAATTTGGACGGCCGATAGGCTTCCCTTTTACGAATGTTTTAATAATTGCGCAGTATTGCAGTTTCAAAATGAAGGGTTTCTTTTCAATTGCGCTGTATTGGTAATTTTTATATGTGTTGCACAATAAAAGAATGTTTTTATGTTTTTTATTTTGTACAAATCTTCCTTTGAATTTTTTGTTGCAAAATGTTTTTTATTCCAAAATTTTTCATGTTTTGGACCGTTGAGGTGACTGCATGTAGACAGCAGCCCGGAAGTGGTCAGCTCGCCTGAGCGGTAGCTATGCCTTGAAAACTCTCCCCTGCAGCTGCTTGTACTTCTTTCTCTGGAACCTGCACAGCTTCAGTCATGTGACCTCATCTTGGAAGTAGCTCCTGGCCCCTTTCACGAACGTAAAACTTGTAAGCCTTCCTTCTGTCACCGGTACATACAAGGTACGAGTTGACTTAACAGAAGGTACGGGTTGGCGAAGGTACGAGTTGGCGAAGGTACGAGTTGACCTGTTTCCATTTATTCCACTCACTATTATATTTTACGGTGTTGCGTATGCATGTGCATGTAAGCTTGAAGGGCCACCAGTATATATAACAAGAGTTTTTGGTCGGAAATATACATGTAAGCGTTATTTCGGGAAAGGTTTCTGAATATGATTTCAAAAATGTTTATTATTAAACCACAATAGTGAAAAAAATCTGTCGCAAAATCTGCGATGTATTGTTTGAAATTCCATCGCAGATTGTCCCCTAGGGAGGGATTGTCGTGCGGACGACCTCTGACTGGAAAAGTCCCCGAGCGGTTAGGAACGCATCCGTTGGGATAGCAGTATACCGTCCCGATGCATGAATACAATTGCTCTGAGATCACCATATGAAAAAGGTCACCAGGATACAAGTTGTTGTGTATTTAGATCACAAATGATACTGGATTATTTGCAAAGGTGACCAAGTCCTCACAAATCACAAGAATAACAATAATCAATACAGCAAATGCTTATGACTAACATGAAAATCTAGAGCACCTCGATGAGGGGTCACTGGCACACCACTATGGTACCTCACAGTGGAGGGGAACTTAACACCAGGGACGTGCACAGGGTTGTAGAGGGGCAGGGGCTCAGAGTCTGAAAAGGGCAGTGTAATTCCATGCGAGCGCGCGTAGCGCGCGAGCTAAAAAATTTGTGGGCGTTTATTTATTAATAAAAACGCATAATATGGTTTTTAACATTACAATCAGATCAGATTATGTTGATGACTGGTTTTCATTTACAATCTGATCTGGTGGTGAGTGAGCCACGGGATGTCAATTTCGTGTTTCAGTGACAGCGTGTGCCTGCCTATCAAAGACGTATAGGCGCGCGCGGCTATGCGTGAAATCTAGTTTCGCGGAGGGGCACATGCAGGCCCGTGCACAGGAATAGTAAGGGGCATCTCTGCTGACCTAATATTTATTCTAATTTTATTCTATCCTGACATCTTTCAACTAGGCAGGGCAGTCTATGCGCAACAGGAACTTAATAATTCATTCAAAAAAACAAAACAAAAAAAAACCTTGGGCTAAAAAGGGCACTTTTTATACTAGGCAAAAAGGGCAGGGGCTCAAGCACCCTTTGGGACCTATGTATGCAAGTGCCTGCTTAACACCACATGTGCACTTATGGCACCTCTCGCCTGAGTACACAATTATAATCTCTATATCTTTAAGCTAAGTGCTAGTCCAGCTTTACCGTCTTTGTACTGGAGGTGCACAGCAACAGGCACCACAACCCAATGGGGCCCCTCGGCCCGAGGAACCACTACTCATATTTCACAAGTCTAAATTAATGGTTCATGCAACACATGCAACCTTTAAAGTCCCTCTGATAATTACAACACACGCAATTACAGCTCGACTAGAGAACCGATACACAAGCCCCAGTGAGGTGACACCTAGCCCCTCACGACACCTCAAAAACACGTGCAACGGATGCACGGCACGCGGGAAAACCAAGAAATTCCTTGACAGTAAGCCACCTTACAAAGTATTAAGTACAACAGATGCACAATATACAATGCTCCTGGACTTATATAGCAATACACCCTCGGTATAACGACTTGAACCTACGGTCCCTCCCTCCCTATAATATTGAATTCGCGGAAAAGGGGGGTTTAGAGAAAAAGAAAGATTTCCCTTCAGTTTAAGGAGTAAAAGTGATTTAAGTTAATTTCTTTCCTGATTTCCATTTTTCTTTTTTAGAAAGTTATAACATTAATAGATGCTTTAGAACCCATCTATTAAAGTGCTTGCTTAAGTTGGGGTTTTGGCTCTTATTTGGCTGTGAACACTCATTTTTATGGGATTTCCATTTTTCTTTTTTAGAAACATTAATAGTTGCTTTAGAACCCATCTCTTAAAGTGCTTACTTAAGTTGGTTGTGAACACTCATTTTTATGGGGTAAAATATAGACGCATGTTAAAGGCAACACAAACAAACTAGACTTACCCACTGAATTAATTAGGCGTGAAAGAAAAAAGTGCATATCCTTTTTGGGGTATTTTTTGTCATAAGAAATGCATTGAAATGAGGAGTTTCGCTCGGATGATTTTCAAAAAACATAGTTAGCTTTCAAACTGCAACTGGATGGATTAATAACTTTGAATATGTCTGGGTTTTTTAATAGAATTATGCACAATAGATGGCTGTGAACACTCCTGAAGTAGTTGCATGAACAATCACATTTTTCCTGTGCTAGATTTATATAAGAGTTCGAACATTGGTATAAATTAAGATACCAAGACAAGTGATTAAATACTAACCTTAAAGTAACAAACTGACTGCTCCCTGCATGTCTGATGCTCATATGCTCCACCCCAACCTCTCACCTTATACCCTCACCCCTTAGAACTACCCACCCTTGCCTACCCCAATGGACATTTTGTGATGGTTTTTGTTATCCTTAAAAATAAAAAGTACATTTTGAGTTATTTATTGTCAATATGTTTTGTTAAAATATTTAAAATGATGAAAATATTAGTCTTCTTTAATAAACCAAGTGGTTTATTTATTTTGGGTTAAAGGCCAAGCAAAACAAAATTTTTGTATGACACTTGACCAATGTGCTTTATCTTGCAAGTTATGATGTTCCTTTTTTTCCGTACATTTTTGCTATATAACATACTAATAATCTATTTAACACAGAAAAATATGTAATATAAAAACTTGAAGGTCGAATTTGCAATGAAATTAATATTTCTTTCTGAAGAATTATTAGCACTTAAAAACTTCTTTAAAATACATGTTTACATACCTACATTAAACTTGAGTAACTTGAATCAATATTAGTACACAAAAAGAATTGTAGCAATGATTCTACTTGATTTTTAAGAATCTGATGACAGCAGTACGCGATATAGGTTTCTGATGTTCGAAAATGATTAAAACCTATAATTCAATTATTTGTAGTGTTATCAAAATCATTTTATCATGAATTCCTAACAGCACATTTACAAATGTACATGCATAACCTTTGTAAGTTTTTGTAACTCTAACATTGATAGAATCCACCATGCCTATACTTGGAGATGATTTACCTGTGTCACATGATCCCGGCATTGACAGTGTGACAGACCTCTATAGTATCCACAGTTTGAGTCATTATAATGTGCAAATACAACATACTTTAACTGATAACATATATGATGATCACATTTTTATCAGCTTATAAGGGAAGGTAACAACATATCTATAGGAAACATACATTAATTAAAATCCATTAGTTTAAAATTTTGTTTTGCATGACAACAGATTTTATGAATTAAACGCAAAGATTGTTATTTGTAAGATTAAGAAACTTCAGACAGTATTTTCAAGGAATAATTGATACCTGTAGCAATTTAACAGCCAGTATTTACCTATGCTGTGTCTAATTCCCTCCAACAAATTTGTTTTTAATTATATAAAATGATCAAAAATACCATTGTCTGCAAAATGCTTATTTATAACAAATATCAATGATTAATTAATTTATATAATTTTTGTTTTGTTTATTATTACTTGTTTTACATGTATCTGTATGCAATGCATATTCTGATAGTGAAGTATTCCTCTTCACTATAGGAATCATCACTATCATGCACAGCATGTTCATTTGGAACATGTTCATAGTCTGTGCATGGAAGCTGTTTACCCAAACAACTACATCTGTTTTATGAGTAATTTGTGCAAATTATAAGATGCCGTCAGGCGCTGAGGGAAGGTTCATCCAGCAGACACTAATGTCTCCATCTGTAACACTGTTCCAAGGTAGTACCCGATACTTGTCTCGCTGAACATGCTGGGACAGTGCATCTTTGTTAGGCAGCATTGCTGTCTCATCGAGGGTGACCATCCTAAAGAGGTTGTATCTGCAATATGAAGAAATACACGTGTACCGGTACATTAAAGGATCTATGAAATAAACTGTTTTAACAGTGTAAACAATAAAGTATGGCTATTGGAGAATATATTTGCCCTTTGTCCATTTTTTCTGCGTCCGTTTGTACAATTAAAAATAAATTCTAAATTTAAGGTGGGCGCCGCGCCCCTCCCATTCCTCCTTATTAACATAAAATCTGTGACGTACACCCAATAAATTTTAGCACTAGCCCGTGTTTACGTGGCACTGTGTCATGCTTTTCTATTTAAGTTTCACGAAGTTTTTAATGTAAACATTCTTAACTTATCCTCTTCACCATGCAAAGCTACAAGTCTTACTTAAGTACATGTTTATTACACAAGTCGTGTGTACACAAGTTGCTAGCAGTTCAACAATAACGGGTTACGCTAGCAAGCTTGGTTCTGTGCCCGGGTGTACGTCACGAATAGCGCCACCTTGCGTCGTGCAAAATTTGAAACAATTGCTTTAATTAAAATAAAACTCCACTCAAGACACAAAATAAACTTAAAATTGTTTTCTGTTCATATCAACTGACAAAATAATAAATAATGACAAGAAACATACGAACATAGACCCTTTAACAAATTTAATTTGTAGATAAATATTTCTTTAAGTTCTGCCCCGTTTGCTTTTTGCGACTAATAATGTTTGAAGCCATGTTGAAAAGTAAACCATGTTACTTGCAAATGAAACAAGTTCAGTTCACCAATATCAGTGGATTTTTGTGTTCAATGCCCTGAATAAAAGATAAATCATTCTGCATTTCCTTTCAAATTTGATACAATATTTATTTAAATGAAAATGTCACTAATGATGACAATGATATGTCATAAAAATGCTGATGCCAAGAATAAGACAGATTGTGAGAATTGACAAAACAAATTGTCAGAGTCAACATAGTATTAGCAAGCAATACCTTTGCAGATGGGTGTCTTTTGGACGTCCTGTTTTATTTGTAATACACATGCAAAAGTATTGTAAGTTAAACAAATCTGGACGACCGTTTCCAAATCCTGCCTGCCTGGCTTATTGTTTGTTGATATTGTCGAATACTATCAAATGATACAAATTGTTAATGACCGTTTTGAGTTTTTCCAACAGACTCCAGTCATTTTAGACGACAAAAAAGAAAGGGTAAAAATATAGTCTATCACGTCCTGATAATTTTCCAATTAATTTTAAAAAGTAAACACTACATTACCTGCGAGAGTGATCCTCAGAGTCGCCGGCGACGTGACGATGGCCTAACGTAAACGTCGCTATAGTCCCAGACATACCTCCGTTATTCGGATGATGAGACTCAACTGAACCATCTGTTTTCTTCCACTTAACCCTTTCGATCCCACGGGCTCTAAAAAGAGCCTTTGTTGTGATACGCTTCCTTCCCGTGGGCTCTAAAAGGTGCCGGGAATCGGCATGCCCTTGACGACCACGGCGACTTAAATCACCACCTGAAAATGCTTGAGTGGTTTTTGGGGTTGGCGCCCTCTATTGACAGGAATGCAGTGTATAAAAGTTTATGAAAAGAAAAGTGCGTCACTTTGCGGTTTTTGGTGCTAGCGTCCACTCGCTTCCACAACGGTCAGTTGAATTTAGTTGCAATCATGATGGAAACGGACATAAATGATGGCATTTTGGCTGAGATTTTGGCAGACAGTGGCTCAGAATCAGATGACGAAGTAATGGATGACGACGACGACGACGTTGAACTTGAAGAGGTAGGCCAAAATCACAGTAAAAATGAATAACTAATATTAATAACAGTTAACGTTACTCTTCCTGGCCCAATGGCAATGCAAATTAACGTAATTCACTTATTTTCCTAGGCTATAGCGTAAATAGCGTTAGAACTGTTGGAGTTGAGTAATGTAAATTTAGAAAATGGATCCCTTTTAATAGGATTGACCAAATCCCCACCCCCTGGACTGGGTCAAAAACGTCAAGTGAAAATGTACAATTATTAGTAGTTTGTTGGGGTAATATTTGTATTCATTGAAACAGCAAGTTGATGGGTATCCAGTCAAAACGTCCACACGTCAAAACGTCCACAAGTCAAAACGTCCACAAGTCAAAACGTCCACAAGTCAAAACGTCCACATGTCAAAACGTCCACTTGACATGCTTTGCGTTCGCATCGTAAGAGCTTTGTGAAAATCCTAATTACTGGCATTGTACAAACACCGTATAGGCGGGCCGCAAAACTCCGAAACAAGTACTACGTAAATGCGCACATCTCGTCGGACCGAATGTGGACATTGATTAAGTGTAATATAAGTACACAAGGAACAATTCACAACAAACTGTCTTCAGTCAATTATTTTATTTATTTTAAATCAAATCTTAAAACTCATGGTCAAATATTGCATCAATGTACATGTATTCCATAATGTATTTTAAGTTTTATTTTTTATTTTAAAAACCCATATCATTTTTTATGAAAATTAGTATATATAATAATAATAATGTATAGATTTATATAGCGCACGTATCCACCAACTAAGTGGCGCTCAAGGCGCATTATATTATTATCCCTGCTCATAAGGCTCATAAGGCTCATAAATCATTCCTGAAACCATCTCAGCTCCCTGGGGAGTATACAGCTCAATTGCTGCCATTTCTAGCGCATATAGAGCAAACCATCTCTGCCTTCACAGGTACCCATTTAACCCCTGGGTGGAGAGAAGCAATTATGGTTAAGTGTCTTGCTCAAGGACACAAGTGTCACGGCCGGGGCTCGAACCCACACTCTGCTGCTGGCAACACCAGAACTTGAGTTCAGTGCGCTAGACCGCACGACAATCCACTTTACGTGCATTATACAACACACGGGACCTACGGCTTTACGTCCCATCCGAAGGACGAAGCAATTATGGTTAAGTACCTTGCTCAAGGACACAAGTGTCACGACCGGGGCTCGAACCCACACCCTGCTGCTGGCAACACCAGAACTTGAGTTCGGTGCGCTAGACCGCTCGGCCACGACACTCCATATATCATTAATTAAAGTACATTGACGCCATTTGATTTGGACAACCGTAGGTCTTGCAACAGTGTGTGTCTTTTAAATCAAATCTTAAAACTCATGGTCAAATATTGCATCAATGTACATGTATTCTATAACCCCATACGGCTAAGTTTAAGTGAAATATTGCACTGTAATTTACGAATATTTCTTAGTATTAAATAGTACACTAGTTTGAACAGTAAAAATCTAATGTGTTTATGTGAATCACCGTCTTTTTGTTTTATTTTTTATTTTACAAATGATCCATTTTTATTAATAGGAATATCAATATAAACCTACTCCCACACACACAGCCAAAAATTAACCAAGTAATAAACATCACAAAAAACACAGATAATTCAAGAAATACAACTAAAGATTTATTAAACTTGGATAGCTATGAATACAGCGATCGCCTATGAATTCAACGCAGTGCATTTGCCACACATGTACAGCTAGCGGGTGTGTATGTACATTGTACGTATGCGAAGTGGCATTCACGGGTTGCGACATCGAGGTATTAAAACTCACGTTTTGTTTTAATCATGAAATACTAATTATAGATCTATATGTTTATTTTTCTTTACAATTGTGAGAATTAAACTTTAAAATCCAATATTTTAAAGCAATCTGATTAAATGATTATGACCCTTGGACATGGACGTTTTGTCACGTGGACGTTATGACTGGGTCTGTGGACGTTTGGACGTGTGGACGTTTTGACGTGTGGACGTTCTGACTGGGTCTGTGGACGTTTTGACGTGTGGACGTTTTGACGTGTGGACGTTCTGACTGTATAGATATAGCATAGAAATTTTAACATTTACCCATAGCCGGTCGTGCTGTTTAGCGTTAACAGGCTGAAAATGCACTCTTAGTCTCAAGCTTCCAAAAGAATAGCCTTGTATTCGAAAGGCCCTCATAAGTCGTATTATGCAAGAAGTTGGGGGAATTCACATTCACAATCCCACATTAAAACGAAAATTTATCGATAACGAGTTTTGGAGAGTGGATGGAATCTGCCATATTTTTTTTCTCAGCACAATATTCATTTTGCGCATGACCCCCTGTGGCCTGTGTGCACATGCAGCAAAGTAGCATTGAGATATTGTATTTACAAATGTATGATCGAGATTAATCCTCCTTTGCCTTGTTTTTCTGTTGCAGCCGACCTACCAAGGTGATAGCCGACCGAGATCAAGGAGGACGACAGGAAAGTTAGATTTCCGATCTGGTTGGGAACGACGAGACCATTACGAGTGTGGGACTGTGCAGTTCACTGGAAATTCTGGCCCCACCGGCGACTTTGCCACACTGTCGGCAGTAGAGATCTTCAAGCTGTATTTTTGTCAACTTGTGTGGAATATGCTCGTCGACGAGACTAATCGCTATGCGCAGCAAACAATAGAATCAATTCCTGATGAACAATTCTCCTGGCACCCAACCAACATTCCAGAAATGATGGCATTTGTGGCACTTCTCATTGCTATGGGCATAAACAAATCCTCTCAATACAAGATGTACTGGTCGACATCTGAAATTCTTCACATCCCATTCTATCCGTCGATCATGTCCCGTAATCGGTTCAGTTCAATTCTTCGGTTCCTCCACATCTCAAATAACCAAATTCCTCGTAGAGCCTTGGCTAAACGGGACAAACTTTCCAAAGTTCGGCCCTTGATGAAGTCCTCGTCCAGAAGTTTCTCAACCTGTATAACCCTGCGCAGAATCTGTCTCCAGACGAGTATGTTGAAATTCAAGGGACGCTTGAGTTTTGTTCAGTACATGCCTAACAAACCTATCAAACGGGGTATTAAAGCCTTCTCCTGAACGAGTCCAAAACAGGATACACGTGTGCTTGGAAACTGTACACAGGAGCCGACGACACCCAAACTGTTTGTGATGCAGACGTAGATTTCAATTCATCAGACTGCCATCCACCAAACCCAACAGTTGCAGGAAAAGTCGTCATTGATCTGGTCCATGGACTTGAGAATAAGGGACACGTAATATATTGTGATAATTACTATACTAGCCCAGCTCTTGTAGCTAAACTTGCTAAACTAGGATTCGGATGTTGTGGAACTGTTCGTTACACTACACAGGGAATACCCCAGGCCGCAAACCCAAAACCATAAAATGAAGAAAGGAGATGACCCATTTTTTTGGTGAAAGGTGGGCAATTGTGTATCGTTTGGCAAGACAAAAAATCTGTAACACTTTTAACTAATGTAGGCAACACTGATTTGTCCAAAAAGCAAATTCGGTGTAATAAAAGCACAAGTGGATTTTGTGATGTTATGAAGCCCAATTGTATTGAAGATTACAACAAAAACATGGGTGGAACTGATCTTGCCAACCAATGTTTTCAGTACTACAATCATACACACAGAAGCTTGAAATGGTGGAAAAGAGTTTTTTTCCATATGCTGAATATCTGTATTGTCAATAGCAGAGTAATATTCACCAGCATAGCAGGGAACAAAAATGTCAGTAATCTTGATTTTCGTATAGGGATTGTACAGGGCTTGCTGTTGGGTTGGGAACGTAACGCAACAAGTCAATTGAGATACCATATTCCTATTGAGTTGACAGGGCAACAGCACTATCCTGGCAAAACCCCCAATGGAAAGAAACGCGACTGCATTGTTTGCAGTAACCGAAAATTAGGCAGGCGAAAACAAACAAAGATGATCTGTAAACAATGTGCACACCCTATGTGCATAGTTCCTTGCTTTGAGAAATACCACATCACTTGATTGTAAATCTATATTATTTGCCTTCAAACCCCCCCCCCCCCCGTTCAATGTTGGGAATGGTCGGACAAGCCGCAGATTACAGTCCAAACCAACATTGAATTGGGGGGTGGGGGGGGTTGTTAGCATGGATTGTGATGTATTTACACTGAATACAAGTAAATGGTTCATTTCCAAGTACAAAACAAACAAAAAATCCCAAAAAATCTCATCCAAGTTGTTTTTCACATGGGAACAAAAAATCTTATACCTGTACCGTATTTGCATGAAATATCACCCATTTGTATTACTTTAGTGTAAATACTGATCTAATTATTTCGCTTTTGCACAATGTTTTCCTCCCTTTTTGTATACTCATTTTTACCATCATTTTTACATACAAATGAGAAATATAAAAAAAGTGTCTATTCCTGCCGTGTGAGGGCGCACTTCAATGAAATTGTGAAACATCCACTGGTGCTGAAGTGACATTGGGCTCCTAATTACTGTGGTAAAGAAGGGTTCTCTCTGACATAACTGGCTGGTAATGAAAGGGTTAAACGTTTCCCAGCTCTTTTCGGAAAATGGCATAAACTTAGAGTACATGTCAGACACGGGAATAATGCGGTGGTTTTTTTTTAGACACATTGCCTGCAGACGACACACCCGACAGGGCAGTCGCTGATGTTGTGTGCCTATACAGGTCATGACTTCATGAGCGTAACAGCCCTAGCTATTGGTTGATTTACCACCACTCTCGCCGTGTAGTCCTATAAAGGCAACGTTGATTGGCCATTGATGAGGAAATGCTTTGTCCAGCAGCACACGTCACACAACCAACATGTCAAGGATTTAGCTTGGTTTCGTGTTGCAGTAGGAGGCACAATAATAACGTACTGATTATCTGTCTTAAGAATTTAACGGTCGAGAAAAATTATCGAAAGTGAAAACGGTGTGAAGGTTAAACATTTTCAGATGAAGAGTCATCTTTTTTTCTACCTTTTCTATGGGCAGGGTGACAAACAAGTGAACACAACACTACTCAAACAAGAAACTTCAACAATAAATAGTTTGTTTCAAAATATGTCTTTAACGGAAACAGGATGAAGATAAATCATTTTCAGATGTAGACCCTTCTTGTAAGTTCTTGTATTCAGATGCAGACCCTCCGTGTACCATTCTTGTACGTGTTATACCAATCAAATGAATATGTGTGAATGAGTTTATTAATTAAATGAAAAGTATAACTAGATCGGACATACGTGTATACGCAGGTTCTGACAAGGGCGCCGCCATTGGTTTTTGCAATGTAAAAATGCACAGCGCATGAGGTAATGTTGAAAAACGAGTGCGTGTGTGCCGCCAATCTAATTGAGATTATTTGACATGTAACGAGTAGTTCACTATGATACTTTAAATGAATGACTAACAGCAAAACAACGTGGTTTATTTCAGGTGAGTAGGCGACATTATTTTCATTCGGTATTGCAAGTATTGTTAGAAATCCAAAGGGGTATTTGCCATCATCCAATACCGGTACCTCAGGGAAGTAATAACATATCCACATTTAAAACCATATTATACTTTTGTACAAAGGATTTACACCTTTGTAAACATCAGTATTCATATTCCCATCGACCAAACAGTTTCCAAGAGCTTATGATTTAGACTTTCTTATAACCTCGGCATTATATTCATCCTCATTCAAGTCATCCTCGGAATTCGCCTTAAACGCCAAACTCAATCCCGGGAAGACCTTTTTCAGGTTGTTCATGCTTGATGCATACATCATCTGGAGTCCAATGGGATGATGCATACCATCGCACCTGGAAAAGAAAGA
The DNA here is from genome assembly GCA_029582265.1 of Zoroaster sp. YZ-2022. Taxonomy (NCBI): domain Eukaryota; kingdom Metazoa; phylum Echinodermata; class Asteroidea; order Forcipulatida; family Zoroasteridae; genus Zoroaster; species Zoroaster sp. YZ-2022. Next base: position 41,979,461 of record CM055816.1, read on the forward strand.
AAAAAGGCCAAAACTCTAAATAGTTTATTTTTTATTTTATTTTAAGTTGTGTATAACAGAAATTGGCGTACCGACTTTCCTTCATGAGTGACTGACGACCATGGGGGAGCAACTACCGTCATATATGAATATTTCAATTACATTGGGTAATCAGAAAATGTTACGTTCGCAATTAATGATATAAATTAATATTCATTATTAAGTAGAAATGCTCTATTGTATAAAGACCGACCGAAAATAAAACTTGGAAACAACCTGACAGTTTTGACTGATTAAGCAACTCTCAATATTATGTATACCTTGTAGGCCTGTTTGAAAAATGGTTTGAGCGCATTTTTATTGATGTGCATTCCCAGGTTACAACGGTGCGGTAAGCCTATTCGAAACTACTGTTAACAGCTAGCTACACTACTTGCGAGCAAACACAATCAAGCACACAGACATGCAGACACAAAATCAGACCGAGAAACAGACAGACATGTAAACAAGCAATTCAACAAACAAACTAATTGTTTTAAGCGAATTAATTATGGAATGAATAAGTAAAATAATACATACCAAAAAATTAAGGCTATCTTATTAATTTTACTGCCGTTTTTAGCCACCAAATCAAAATCATACAGAGCGTATCGTGGTTCATTGGATGACATCAGTTCTTTCTTAAAACCGTTGAAATCTCCCGAGGTCTTCATAGAGTCGATAACTATGGTCTTTTTATCCTGTATTTTGAAGATGATCCACTTGGCAGTCTGCCGGAGTTTCATATCGTTAAATGCTTCTGCAATGCCTTCACCAACTTCTATAATTCCGGACATTGACGCCTTTTGAAAATAAATGAATCACTTCGTTAGAAAAAACAAGTACACAACAAATTTAAGTACATTTTCTGAACCAGCCTAAATAAAGTACATTTATATGTGTGTATATGTAGAGTACATATACTCTGAATAAGTGTACAATTAGGCCGTGGGGTGATCCCCAACTTCGTTTTGTTGGTAATCTCCCTTGGGAAGCTATTTGTATGCTTAAACTTCGTCAAAAATGCTACTACCTGCGAAAACAAAATTCGCCAAGACAAAAGACTGCACGTTGTTTAAACAAACTTGAAATCATCACGATCAATCAACGTTAACCAACACCAGATAAAATTGCCTTCTTTAACCGTCTTTTGGCCAGGCCTACATATAACAATATACCCATATGCTTACAAATGTATGACAAAAATCATATCTCACCCGTCTTGGAGCCAACTCGACGGTTTCATAGCGTTCTTCCTCATCAAGGTTGCGAGCTTCAAGACGCTGGAGAACGCGCTTCAGGAGGTCTTCCAACTCGTCATCTTGATATTGGTTATTCTGATACCCGCTGACGAGAACGTTGACTACCAATGACAGGAGGAATACAGCCCTGAATCCAATCATGATGCTCTTTATCTATGGAAGAAAAAACAGGCTTATTGTACACAGAAACAATTACAATTGATATGGGCAAGGTAGAAATTGTGGAGGAAGGGAAACGACACATGTATTTGGATATAACATTAACACCAGGGCCCAATTTCATGGCACTGCTTACTGCGGAATTCTGCGCATAGAATCACACGCTTTTTATGGCGCCGTAAGCGCAGAATTCTGTGGTAAGCAGCGCCATGAAATTGGGCCCCGATTCTTTACTCGGATTCATATCCAACTCGAATCCCACTTTCCGCGTCTCGGAGCCAAGTCACCATGTTTGCACAGTGCCGTATGTAGCGAAAACGGGTGTAAATAACCGAGGACTTGTGGCAAAGGGAACAAAATGTCCTCAAAACAAAAAGGCAATACATGGGAGGTCTTCGGTTTATCATATATATATATATATATATATATATATATATATATATATATATATATATATATATATATATATATATATATATATATATATATATATATATATATATATATATATATATATATAACCTGACCGTGTTATTTCGTGTGTGCTGAATATCGTGTGTAAACCGAGGACTTGTGACGAAAGGTAGAGTCTGTGGACGATGTTGATGACGGATGCCCTCCAAATACACATTCTCACGACTTAGCCTAAACGATTATCGTAACGCCGATTAGCATAGAAGTTCGGTGGTGCTTATGCTCTTCCTAATATTTATATACCTATGGGGCACAATGTTCCCCTATGGCATTTGCTTTTGTAATAATTCAACTTATTGACTTTTCCTAACTGTTCTTTGGGGCCCCTCATATCAAAATCAATGATAATTGGTGTTCATGGATGTTGGTAACCGTTTATTTTGAACAAATTGAATTTTAACTTTTATAATATGTTGCAAAATGTACGAGTACCAGTTTCCACACTGGTTTCCCGGTTTCTCAATTAGTTCGTATGGTTTAGCACGCGCGCTACGAGGACAAAACTTTTCAGTTTTCACGAAGGGATAATTTTGAGCAAAATATGCCGTTCGTAGCATTTTTGAAAATGACAATTGTATTAATAAATCAATTACGCTGTAAATATTCCTCCTGTTGTTGAATAATATGTACTTTCACGCAGTGCACAGAACTGTGCAATATTCTCCGTTAATGATGATGAAACTAAAATTTCAAAAAGTGAGCAATTTCAAACTAGATATTATAGTAACTTGTGTTAATTCAGTGCTCTGTGGTGTAAATTGTCCCTTCGTGAAAACGGTGACGATAATTAGGCCAAAAAAAATCTCCTCGAACATCACTTCACATGAAAATACACTATTTACTAAACTTATTTAAAATTACCTATTGACATGACTGCAAAGTAGATGGAACTTGGTCTGCACATACAGCACACGGGCACAATAGAGCACAAATCAGAATTTGACCTTTACTGGAAGCCCGAATTAAGCCCACATCATGCCTTGACCAACAAACAAGAACCCATGTATTCCCTTCATAATAACCACGAGACTTAATGGGCCAGTCCATGGAACCACGCGGGTGGACAAGTCTTGCTGGCCCCCATTTGGGTAGCACCCCTGGGGCCGGGTAGAATGTCGTATCGACCGCTTTTTTCTCATTCAGTAAAAAAAAAAGCAATAATGAATCTCACCTACCCAGTAAGGTGGAGAACATATGGATGATGATGGACATAATACTTCAAATTATTCCAGGATATTTATTTCATGAAAAATCAGGCATTTTTGTGTATATGATGACTTCCTCAGTCATGTCAGTCTGATCTTGTCAACTCCCCCATTAGTGGCCAACACGGTCATTGTACATGCGCAGTGTCAACTATAATATGATCCTTCTATTTTCTGAAGGGGAGGATTTTTTTTAGAAGGGAAAAAGTCCGAAAACCATCATAAAAGTGGATTTTAAAGATGGTTTCTGTACCCAAAAAAATCGATAGAATCCTTTTTAACTGGTTTGTGGTTGAAAAAAAAAAATTTTAAAAATAAATTTAAAAAAACTCTTAAAAAGTAGCGGTCAGATACGACTTTTTTTCCCCTGGGGCCTACAGGGGCTATCAAAATGGGTCCTGTGAGCATCCCAAATAAAAATCTACTTTAGTGAAAACGCCCACACTGAAAAGCAGCCATTTTGGGAAAAGGTCCTTACGCTTGAAATCAAATTAGGACCACTTTTTCAGGGCCTAGTGTATCCATAATACTCACAGTTAGAAGTCAAGGACCCCAGGTTATGATATTGGGCCATTTTTACACAATCCATCAAATCTATGGGCCTCAAATCTTTGTTTTTCATAAATATTCGAGGACATAAACTTTATGATAAAACGGCTCGACGCATGAATTCATCACTAGTTGGGTGCATCCATGGCTATCAAAATAGTACCTCATAAGCATCCTAAATAAAGCCTACTTAATGTTATTCCAACATGGGACCCAGTTAATCCCCTCATGAGGGCTAACCCTTATGGGGCCATAGTGGTACTGGCGGAATACATGTTTCAGCCAGTTAATATGTAGCCCAACTGGAGCCCACTTTGATGCCCATATGGGTTGATCATGTTCTCTCATAAAGTTGGCATTTGTGGTTTGTGCAGCGTACATAATACAGGTACTCACCAAAATACTTTCTGAAATTCATACAAATCTCTCGGTATGGGCGTTGGCGCTTACCTTGATAAGATTGAGTGGCAACGGAGAAGTTCGTGTGGTTGTACAACTTCGTCTGCTGTCCTTCGTCGACTTGTAAGTCATATGATCAGACTATATGCTCCTCCCGATTTATATAACAGGCAAACCAAAAAGGCCCATAGAACCAAGTAAATTGTGTACATCATGCATAAAGGGTTTGGATAATTATGCAGACGATTAAGGTTTTCAAGGATTAAACCACGTCACTTACATTGTATATATAGTACACTGTATACCTGAATTGTGAACAGTCACAGTACCGGTATATACTCTACAACGGCCCTTTATAAAGAATAAGAAAAGATGAACATAATCAGCTGACATAAAGGCTTGTCATTGAAAAGGACACCGTAAATTACCGTACGACTGAAAGGTCTTATCTCAGACAACAAAACACTATTCACACATGCAGCAGGCCTTCTTTGCATCTTAAGCTGGGCTTGATCCTGGCTACTAGGCAGATATGGTTTGGCCTCTGACCTTGCCCCATAGAGCAATAGATATTGGCATGAGTGGACCGCCCACCAACACAGGGGCTGGTTAGTTCAGTTGGTAGAGCACTCGTACGGTATTCGAAAGGTCGCGGGTTCGAGTCCGGCATCAGCCAATTTTTCTTTGCTCGCTTCCCGTAATTTAGGTGTTGCTTCCTCTTTCATTTTGTGTTTATAATGCATGTCCTATTGATTCTGTGTTCTAATTGTCCTTTTTGTATAATGTTGTTTTTCTGAAGCCTCTCACTGTTGATTCCATAAATAAAAATAAAATAAAAAGGAGACTTGAAAACCATTGGCGGATCCAGGGGGGGGGGTGCTAAGGGGCTGTAACCCCCCCCCCCCCAATCGTTAAAAAAAATGTTTAAAAATAATTTTAAAAATCTGATACAAACGGTAAGGTATTCCCCCTCATGTTTCCCCTCATTTCCCTCTCATTTCCCTCATTTCCCCCTCACTGTGCTTTGTTTTTCTCTCCCTTTGATTATTTCATTGTTATTTTTGTAGTACTGAAAAATCGTTCTTGATTCTCAGCCCCCCCTAAACAATATTTTGGATCCGCCCATGAAAACCTCGGTTATAATTGGCAGTTATTATATTTTTTTAAATCCCTTGGTTGTATTAAACGTGAACATGGAAGATGCCTAAAAAAAGTACAACAATATAGGGGAACAATAGGAGGTACTCGGTTTACACCATACATGGCTGTGTGTCGGCGTCTCATGCATTGAATTTATTTGGATATGCCAAAAGGCATCAGGATTGGTTTGATGAGAATGATGTGCAGATTCAGGAGATCGTCAATCAAAAGCGCATTGCCCATTGATTGATAATACATTTATTTCAATGCTGTCCTTGGAAAAGGAAATATACATTGTTTGTAATAAGTTGAAATTCAATATATTAAATATATATCAAATTATTACACAAAGGACAACATTTAGGTTTGGGTGAAGCAAAAATTCTTTTGTGCCCTAACCTAGGGACAGACAAGGAGACAAACAGGACAAAGGACTACAAAAACATACGAGTGTGCATGCAGGTGCTAAGACATAAACAATACGAAATAAATTAAAAGTTGGAAGTTATGAATATGCATCAAGAAGGTTTTTTTTTTTTTCGTTTTTGACAAATATAGCCTGAGAGGGTGACGTTTTTATAGATTCACTAAGACTGTTCCAGTAATTAACACCGCGCTGAATAAGACTATTTTTAAACAATGAGGTTCGACTGTAACAGACATGGGTATTTTGTTTGGAAGCACTTCGAGTATTGTATGAATGTATGTTTGAGGTTAACGTAAAATACTAGATAAAACAACCAGGTAATGCACTGTTCATGTACTTATACATAAATTTTCCTAAATTTAAGTAGTAAAGGTCTTTAAATCGTAACAGTTTTAGATTTGCAAATAAGTTAGCAGTATGATGATGGTGCCCAGCATTGGAAATAATGCGAACAGCTCGCTTTTGTAACAAAAGAAGTCTGTCACAATTTACTGACAAACTACCCCAGGTTAGAACTGAATAATTTAAATACGGGAGAACAAAAGAATTATAAAGAATAACTAAAATGTCGCTTGGGATGAAGAATTTTAAACGATTCATTTTGTTTTGTTTGAGACATCACTAATGTGACTCTTCCAAGTAAGATTTTCATCAATTTTCACACCTAGAAATTTGGAAATCGTTACACAATTTAAATTTAAACCATTCAAAAACAGATTGGGTATATTTCTGTTGTCTCGAAGAAAATATCATATAGTTTGATTTTAATAAGTAAATTAATACACAATTTGTTTGCTATAAGCCATGTACTTATTTTGTCTATATTAAGTTCTAAAATCCGAATAGCTGTATCCACATTGCTATGGCTATACACCAAACTTGTGTCATCTGCAAATAAGCAGAAGGATATGATATCAGATGTATACGAAATGTCATTAATATAAATAATGAATAACAGAGGACCTAATAATTATAGAACCCTATGGAACTCCACAACATATACCGTAGCTTACTCATTTGAATTTACAGAGTTATATTATGAAACAAATTGTTTTCGATTAGATAAGTAACTTTTGAACCAGTTACAAATTAAAATTTCGTGGTTAACTGTATCAAAAGATTTTGAAAGATCCAGAAATATACTGTAGAGTAAGTGACGGCTGACGCCGCGGCCCCAGATTGGTTACAGCGCCACCTCGTGACGGTGGGCAAAACATCGTTCTGCTCGCCTCACGTTGTTGGTGCTGTCCAATCAATCACCTAAACAGCCAACCTCGAACCCACTGTGATAGTTTGATTAAACCAGACATTTAATTAATATCACACCCGAGCTGGGGTCTTCCACAAGTGTCAGAAGTGGGATTGGCTGCAGTTATTCCAGAGAGCAACATTATTAAGAGGCTGAAAACCCACGTTCTAGTGCATTCTCCTTCACCTCCGACTAGTGACTGACATGGCAGCTGTCATCAAAGTGGGGCGCACTGGAGAGGACAAAACAGTAAAGTTCAACTTGGTGGATGGTAAACTTCCACTTTCTACCCTTCGTGTTTACTGGCCCAAGGCAACAGGGCTCCTTCAGATTGATGGGGCAGAGGAGACCGTACTCTCCATTGCCAACGACAGCATTTTGGCTCAACCAGGGGGTTGGGTGGATGAGGCGAATTACCAACCTGCCATACCCGTGAAGGCCGAGCTGACCGTGGGTCCTTCAACCGTCGTTATGGCCCCAGAACGACGACTACCAACCTTCAGCGGAAGTGAAGATCCAGTGAGCAGAACTCCAGTGGATGAATACGTAACTGCAATACAACATGCATTTCAGCGCTATCAGGTTCCGGAGGGGCAGCGCACCCAATTCATACTGGACACCGTTAAAGGCAGCCCGCGGGTAGAAGCGAAAGCACTGATCAACTCGGGTGCAACCGTGAACGAGGTTTTGATTTTTCTCACTAAGTCGTATGGTGAAACGCTAACCAGTAGTCAACTCCAACGACGATTTCTGGAGAAACGCCAGGAAACTAATGAAAGTACAAGAGATTTTGCCGTCGGCCTGCAGAAGGTTTTCACGAGGCTGAAAAAGAGGGACCCCGACCTGTATAAACAGCCGGATCAGATCATAAGAGAAACGTTTGTCGATGGCTTGCGGGATGAAGGACTTCGCCTGTCCTGCAGGGATCTCGTTGACAGGAGACCCGCAATCAACTTTAATGAACTCAAGGACTGGGCAATCAAGAGGGCAGAAAGAGCTTGTCCACTCCACTCACCCTTCAGCCTTAAACCAACGAGGTATGATTGCCAACCTAAGTTGAAGCCAAAGAGGATGACCCAATCAAACGACTCGAGGGTCAGATGGAGTGGGTGATAAACTCGCTTAAGAGCCTGACTTCATCACCCTGTCAACAACCACACCCTTTTCAGGATGGGTCTGGCAGTGGCCCCTTCCCCCCTGATGACCGAAGATGCTACAACTGTGACCGGGTGGGGCACTTTGCGCGCAATTGCCCAGCTCCTCGACAGGCCCCAAGGAGTCACCCATCCTATCAACCCTCACCAAGTGACCGTCACATGAGTCAGCCAGTCAGCAGTTCCAGAGTGTCGGAAAACTATCAACCTCATCTGTCCGGAGCCAGACAGCCCGAGGGAAGGAACAGGGCTCACTAAATAATCAGTTCTTAGACAAGGCAGTTGCCAACTGTTTCTACGTTAGTGTTTGGTTTGGCAATAAAGAAATCCCATGTTTGCTAGATACGGGGTCAATGGTAACTACGGTCAGTGAGTCTTTCTACAATCAACACTTGAAGGGGAGTGAGTTCCAACTGAAGACGACTCCAGAACATTTTGAACTTCAATCAGCAAACAGGCAACATTCCTTACACGGGTTGTTTTGAAACAGATGTCATGACAATGGGTATCCGCATCCCATCACGCCTGGTACTCGTCTTGAAGGAGGTAACCAACAGTAGTCCAACACGGACATCCCCAACCTGTATTCTTGGTATGAACATCCTGGCAGAGTGCTGAGTAACTTAGTAGCTGATCATGGTCAGAAATATCTACAACAGATAACAACAGATGATCAGGGTACCTCATGGGAAACGAACAATGAAGTTGGTAGAGAAGCGTGTACATTTTGCGAGACATGGACGGTCCAATCAGTCGAGCATATCTTCCAAGTGGGCGTACTGTTGTGATTCCAGCCAAACAGACAGTTGTACTTCAAGCGTCTGGCCGACCAGGTCCGGCCAATATGAATTACCAAGCTGTCCTCGAACCCCTTGTACCCTCTTCGTTACCAGATACCATCCAAATTGGTCTGTGCTTTGTGAAGGTAGTAGGCGGTAGGTTTTCACTGGCTGTCACAAATGAGAGTGCATTTGGCATTAAGCTGTCTGGTCACACATGCATTGGAACGCTTCACCACGCAGAACCTGTAGAATCAGTGTGTTCCCCCTGCATCCCTGGTAGTGGGCCGGCATCCTGTTCTTCTATAACAGCTGCTGCTCTAATCAACCCGCTAAGGATTGGTGACTTTGAGATAGGGAGTCATCTCAGTGGCGTAGCTGGCTATGTTCGCCAGGGGGGGGCGAATCGGATCCCAGGGGGCCCACCAATCAGATTTTACAGATTTTTAGGGCCCCCCCTCTTTACCTGGGGCCGTGGGCAACTACCCTTTTGCCCTTGTGTAAAAGCGGCCCTGTATACAGGGCCGGATTTATAAGGGGGCAATTGCCCCGGGCCCCCCTGCCAGAGGGCCCTCAGACTAAGGACTTCCTTTATAAAAAAAAATGTAATAATTATAAAATTAGTTTTATATTTTTTTCGAATAAATGCGGTTTATCATTCATTTTAGTTCATTTTTTATTTGTCATGTAATTTAATTTCTATGTCGAGGGCCCCTGAACCTGAAGTGCCCAGGCCCTCAAGGTCTAAATCCGGCCCTGCCTGTATAGTCCTGCCTGCTGGTGGGGCCCGTCAGTCAGTCCCATAAGCATGTGAAAAAAATTCGCTTGTGTTAGGGGGGGGCCCACTTATTCTGGAACTGGAGCCAGGGGGGGCGGCCGCCCCCCCTGCCCCCCCGCTAGCTACGCCACTGAGTCATCTTCCGATGCAGCAACAAAAGCAGTTTGGAGAATTTCTCAGGAAGCATGACAGTGTTTTCTCAAAGCACGATAGAGACATTGGCTACACTGACACCGTGAGACACACTATCCACACGGGTGATGCACAACCCATTAGATAGAGATATCGTTCCCTACCGCCCTCACAATACCAGGAGGTTCGTAAACATATACAGGAATTGCTGGAAGCAGGTGTAGTCAAAGAAAGCACGAGCCCTTGGGCGTCTCCGATTGTGGTCGTCCGAAAGAAAGACAACTCTATCCGCCTGTGTGTGGACTACAGGAAGTTAAATTCGGTTACAACCAAGAACTCTTTCCCCCTGCCACGGATAGACGAATCCCTGCAGGCACTTGGTGAAGCAAAGTTCTTCAGTGTTCTCGACTTAACATCTGGATACCACCAGGTGGCCATGGGAGAGGCTGATAGGGAAAAGACAGCTTTTGTAACCCCATTTGGCCTGTGGAATATACCAGGATGCCCTTTGGCCTCTGCAACAGCCCTGCCACCTTCCAAAGGCTGATGCAACGTTGTCTTGGGGATCAAGCCCTCCTGAGCCTCCTCATCTACCTCGACGATATTATCGTGTTTTCTGCGTCCTTTGAGGAACACTTAGAACGACTGGAGTTGGTATTTACTCGGCTGCAGCAACACGGCCTGAAGGTCAAACCAGCAAAATGCTCGTTCTTCCAGACAGAAGTGAGGTACTTGGGTCATTTAGTCGTGGCGGGTGAGGGAATTAAACCAGATCCAGAAAAGATAGCGGTTGTACAAGACTGGCCCCAGCCGAACACAGTAACAGAGTTGCGGTCCTTCCTAGGGTTCACAGTTTTTTTTTAGAAAGTTCATTCGGCAGTACTCCAGTATTGCCTCCCCATTATTCACCTACCTTAAGGGATCATCAGGTAAAGGGAACACAAAGAACAAATCCTGCCGGAAGATTGATCTAGATGAGACAGCTGTATTGGCGTTCTCAACCCTCAAGGAGAGACTCGCAGAGGAACCGGTGCTACAGTTTGCTGACTTTGACCGCCCATTTATCGTGGAGACAGACGCAAGTTTGTCCGGTTTGGGGAGTACATTTTCCCAACGGCGGGAGGATGGATCAAAGGCAGTCATCGCGTATGCATCTAGAGCCCTGCGGCCTGCTGAACGAAATGACAGAAATTATTCCGCCTTCAAGTTGGAACTGCTTGCTGTTCGATGGGCCGTTTGCCAGTCCTTCAGAGATTACCTAATGGGTACACAGTGTACTATCTACACAGACCACAACCCACTGAAGTACTTGGACACGGCTAATCTGAGTGCCGCTGAATTGATATGGGTGCAACAGTTGTCCGCCTTCGATTATCAGTTGGAGTACCGACCTCAAAAGACCAATCAGGCCCCAGACGCCCTGTCCCGACTTCAGCATGAACCCGCCAGTGAACCAACCGGTAACCCAGGGATTCCTCAGTTGGGACCCGAGATAGAGGTGTCATCATGCGCAGTTCGTACTTTGAATGGCTCTACTCACTGTGGCTCTGAGGCACCCCCAGCTCTCCCTCATCATATTAGAGTGGAACACTATGAAGGGAGTCGTTGCCTTCCAGGCTACACACCCTCAGATCTACGATCTCTTCAGGGTGAAGACATCATCTTGCGTAGAGTTGTGACGTACTTGTGGAGAGGCCACAAGCCTAATCGTGACGAGAGACAAACCGATCCCAGGGAGGTATCAGCTGTCCTGAAATACTGGGGTCAACTCAGTCATACTTAGAGATGGTGTACTCTATCGCTCCTCCATTCTTCAGGGAAGGCAAAGCGAACGCTTGGTGGTTCCAGCTCGACTGCGTGAAGTCGTCTTGCGCTCCTTTCATGATGATGTGGAACATTTTGGTCCAAGAAGAACATTCAAGCTGATTCAGCCACTGTTTTTCTGGCCAGGTATGGGGGATTCAGTTCAAGCATGGTGCCAAAAGTGTGAGCGATGTGCAGTAGGCAAGAAACCCAACCGACAGACGAAACCATCCATGGGAACCCTTAGAGCGACAGCACCACTGGAGGTCGTCTCCATGGACTTTACAGTGTTAGAACGATCCACCAGTGGACATGAGAACGTGCTGGTCTGTACAGACGTTTTCACAAAATTTGCTTGGGCCATACCGACGAGGAACCAACGCGCAGATACCGTAGCCAAATGTCTGGTTAAACATATCATTACACCATTCGGAGCCCCACTGAGGCTCCACTCGGACAACGGAAAGTGTTTTGAGGCCCAAGTCATCCAAGAACTTTGCAACCTCTATGGCATTGGTCGTTCGCACACCACCCCGTACCACCCTCAAGGCAACGGCCAGTGTGAACGGTTTAACCGTACATTGCACAATCTACTGGTCACCCTACCAACTGACAAAAAGCCAAGATGGACTGAATATCTTCCACAGTTGGTATCCATGTATAACAACACAATCCACTCCAGTACTGGGTACGAGCCTTTCTTCTTACTATTTGGGAGAACAGCCCGCTCACCACAACATCTCAGCCTTGGTGGACCCGCCCCAAGTTGAGGGTTCAATGTTCACCAGTATGTAAGGAAACATGGTATGCAACTGGACTTAGCACGCAAGGTTGCAGTGAAAAGCCTAGACAAAGCGGCAGAGGCTGAAAGACTGCTCATGAAAAGACGTATTTGAGCGGCCCTTACACTGGGGTATGTGCTGATCCGAGACCGTACCCATTACGGCAGAGCTAAGATCCAGAACTTCGGAGGGACTCCATATCTAGTCGTGGGGCAACCTTTCAGGGACAACCAGTGTATGCCATTCGTAATGCAGCGGGCAACAAGAACGTTCTGCACCGTAGCGAGCTGAAACACTGTCCATGGAATGTCGCCCCACCCACAGAAGAACCAGCCAATGCTGACACAACTACTATGGATACGACCAATACTGACCAAACTTCATCCACCAGAAGTGAGACCGAATGGGGAACGACACTCATCCCAACAACCGAGCAGAAACCAACCATTCCAGCTGCCCCAACTCTTGACATGATGACCGAGCATAAACCAACCGTTCCAACAATCCCAACCTTTGACCCGATGAGTGAGTTGAAATCAACCACCGGTACTGCAGCAGCAGCCCATGATGGTCTGTGTGATGTTGGGCTCCATCGTGAAGGTGCTCCATCCCCCCATGAATCTGCAACTGGGGCCCAGACAGAGAAGAAGGTATCATCCACAATCTGTGATGATGTCTCCGCCCTCGCAGTCCCCCAGCCTTTCCTGAGGTGTTGGTACACGAACCACAGGAGACTATCATTCACAGAGATGTCATTGTGGATACCCCCGTGACACGATCCCCATCCAATACAGCCGGATCACCCGATGAAACTACCATGTCCAGCACATCTCAAATGCATACTTCGTCTGATACTATTGAGTCTGGATGCCCAGATGCTAGTTGTGGAACAAGGCTTCGTCGATCTAGACGAACTACCAAGGGGAAGCCGCCTAGCCGATACCAGTTTAGCAGTATGATCAGACTACTGAAACAGGTGAGCAAATTGGCCACCCAAACAAACTCCGACTCTGATTCTGAAACTGACTCTGGATGGTAGCTTTGGAAAACTAAGAAAGTTTGGCTGAACTCACCATTGACTATTTGTGGCACTATGAGAACACTGAACTGTATATCAATCACATTATTTTGAAGTTTAGTCTTTGTGATTAAGTCAAAGTTAAAGTAGTCTCTTTCAAATTGATTTCATCCGAAGATCCCTGACAGATGTTCATTGATTGAACCTGAGAAGTTATTGTTATTGCAACCAGTATTAGTGTTGAAGCATTGAGATGATTACCCTAGCCGCAGTTGGTTATTTGACAAAATTTATTGTTGCTATACTACCCTTGCTAATTTTTATTGTTAGTTTACATTTTTCTTGTAGCCAAAGTTTTAACTGTTATCAGATTACTGCATGTTGTAGCACCTGATGAGTCGTCGGGGCGACGACTTAGAACTTTGGGAGAGTTGTAGAGTAAGTGACGGCTGACGCCGCGGCCCCAGATTGGTTACAGCGCCACCTCGTGACGGTGGGCAAAACATCGTTCTGCTCGCCTCACGTTGTTGGTGCTGTCCTATTTTATACCTCCATGGTCCAATCAATCACCTAAACAGCCAACCTCGAACCCACTGTGATAATTTGATTAAACCAGACATTTAATTAATATCACACCCCGAGCTGGGGGTCTTCCACAATACCAATAGAGGATTTTTCATCATCTATGGCTTTGAGCAATTTATTCACAACATACGACGTTGCTAGTTCAGTTGAACGCTTTTCTCTGAAGCCGAATTGAGATTCAGACAAAAGGTTATGGTTATTTATAAAAGTAATAAGACGGTAGTATATTAATTTTATGAGCAGGGATAATAATATAATGCGCCTTGAGCACCACTTAGTTGGTCTATCAATAACAGGTCTATCATTGCCAATATTATGTTTGTTCGATTGGGTTCAATCGTGGAATGCTAGTAGGCCGGAATGTGTTATAGATGAAAATTGATGTGGCGTCATCATGACGTCTCATACGATTTTATAGTAATTTTTTGTTCAATAATTAGGTGTTCGAGCCACAGCGCGAACACCTCTTAATATTGTTCGTTTTTTTTTTTTAAACTTTTTCTTCTCCTTCTTCTCGGTGAATATCCAGAGCAAAAATCATAGTTGCAGAGTTCACAGAACCTTAAAACTTCACACATAGTTAGACCTTAACATGTAGTTGTATCTTAAGTTGTGACGTCATAGTGAGGTCATCAGATATCGAATTACACTCAATCAAAGTGTAATATTTCAAAAAATTATATCTCATGAACCACAAAAGATATTTTCACAATATTTACACCATGTTATAGATCTTGAATTATGCGATTTTTCGTACACAGACGTGACCCCAATCTGACCTTACTTCCTGTCCAAACCGGAAGTTAAAGTTTAATATTTAAAAAAATCATATCTCAACAACTACAAGAGATAAATTGAAATTTTTTGCACCATTGTATAGATTGTTAATTGTCGAAAAAGAATTACACAAAGGTGACCCCAATTTGACCTTACTTCCTGTCCAAACCGGAAGTCAAAGTTTATTATTTAAAAAAAAAAAAATCTCAATTCACAGTTTTTGCACCATTGTACAGATTGTTAATTGTCAAATATATTTACAAAAACATGACCCCAATTTGACCTTTACTTCCTGTCCAAACCGGAAGTCAAAGTTTAATATTTAAAAAAATCATATCTCAACAACCACAAGAGGTAAATTCACAGTTTTTGCACCATTGTATAGATTGTTAATTGTCGAAAAATATTTACACAAAGGTGACCTCAATTTGACCTTACTTCTTGTAAGGTCAAACTTTATTGAAAAAAATCATATCTCAACAACCACAAGAGGTAAATTCACAGTTTTTGCACCATTGTACAGATTGTTAATTGTCAAATATATTTACAAAAACATGACCGCAATTTGACCTTTACTTCCTGTCCAAACCGGAAGTCAAAGTTTAATATTTAAAAAAATCATATCTCAACAACCACAAGAGGTAAATTCACAGTTTTTGCACCATTGTATAGATTGTTAATTGTCGAAAAATATTTACACAAAGGTGACCCCAATTTGACCTTACTTCTTGTAAGGTCAAACTTTATTGAAAAAAATCATATCTCAACAACCACAAGAGGTAAATTCACAGTTTTTGCACCATTGTACAGATTGTTAATTGTCAAATATATTTACAAAAACATGACCGCAATTTGACCTTTACTTCCTGTCCAAACCGGAAGTCAAAATTTAATATTAAAAAAATCATCTCAACAACCACAAGGGGTAAATTCACAATCTTTCCACCATTGTATAGATTGTTAATTGTCGAAAAATATTTACACAAAGGTGACCCCAATTTGACCTTACTTCCTGTCTAAACCAGAAGTCAAAGTTTAATATTTAAAAAAATCATATCTCAACAACCACAAGAGGTAAATTAACAGTTTTTGCACTATTGTACAGATTGTTAATTGTCCAAAATATTTACAAAAACATGACCCCAATTTGATCTTTACTTCCTGTCTAAACCGGAAGTCAAAGTTTAATATTAAAAAAATAATAATGCAAAGTTTCTTTTAAAAAACATTCAGACGTTATCATCACTGCCCTGACAAAACTCGAACACCTATGTGTTGTAATATCAAAAACACTGCCGTCTAGTTCTTTTTGTACTCCGTTAGGTAGGGCGTACTTCTTTACAATTCTATCAAAACATCGACACCACATATTCACAACATCAAAATGTACGTTTTTTTCTTTTTCCCAACTATTACAAAAGATCTTACAGTCTTAAGAATTAATCACTTCACGAATAAGTTCCCTAATATCAAATATATATCAAGTACCATCATCCTCACATCATCACGTACCACTCACATGACGTCACCTACAATTTCAATACTATTATCTTCAAATATTTCCATGTCCATAGGCACAGCAACGTATTATACCTATGATAACATCCTCATATGATAACATCCTCACAAACCACATAACATTTCCACAAAGGTTTATTTCTACACGTACTTAAATAAACTACACATTCAACCGCAATCAAAATATCTTTGTTAATGCATAACAATATGTTATAGGTACAAAATCAGCCGACCTCATCATGACGTCTTCACATTTCACTGCACATGTGAACTCAAAGATTCAACAAAAATGTCACCAATCCCCGCATCTCCAGTTTCATAACAAAACCAATAACACTCATCCCAATCCCTTCCGTCTTTGCTACCTAACAAACATGTTTCATTATTATATTCACAGTTCACATCCAAACTACCACCAAAAAAAACCGAAACAGCCCTGTGTTTGTCCACGTGACAAACACATAACTTGTCTAGTTCCTTCCTGGAACTCTGTTTTCTTCGGGTAGCAGCGGATTTTTTGGATTGATGATTGTCGGACATATTCAAGATTAATGTTGAGACTGACTTTAAATAATTTATGTAAGTAGATTAAAGGCAGTTGTAAGCCGAGTTTTAATGAAATAACTGGTCACTACCTCATTATAGCGCCCTCAGACATACAATGGAAAGACTATCCAACCTGAAGTGTAATAAAGAGGGCAGGTACCATCAATTAAAGACCATAGCTCAGAACCGTCTCCGATCCGCAGCATGCAGGATTAGTGATGGCGAGCCAAAGCTGAAGAGATCCAAAACTTTGCTGACAGGCACATATCTCGACTATATCGCAACTTCTTTGAAGCAAACATATGCATATATGGCCCCAGTGCTAGCTCTCAAGGCTTCTCCTTTAATGGCAACTGATAGCACTTTCCTTTTGAAAAGCAAAGAGGCTATATCCTCCAACGCTGGAATCACTTTCAGTCCCTGCTGCTTAACCATCCAGACAGGGTGGACTATGACATCATTGCCAGGCTTCCTCAATATCAAGCCTGAACTTGACCTTCCACCTAGAATTACTGATGTCCTGAAATCTGTCAACCAATAGACCTTATGCATATGACGTCGCAAGCGGAAGGTCGCCCTCTATCAGAGGCTAGAGAAGGTCACTCATTGGTTCATGTATGCGCGCTGTGCGTGCGTATACACACAGCGCGCATACATGAACCAATGAGTGACCGTCTGTGGCCGCTGATAGAGGGCGATATTCAGTTTGTGACATGCATAAGGTCTATTGAAATAACAACGGCTTCTGGTCCTGATGGGATACCGTCGGAAGTCTTCAAACAAGGAGGTCCTCAACTGATATCTAAGCTATGCATCAACTGTTTCACCATCTGGACACGATTTTCAAGAAAGGCAATAAAACAGATTTTGGGAAATACCGTGGAATCTCTTTGCTGAGCTGAGCACAGCAGGAAAGATCCTAATCTAGCCCACACCATCCTCAACAAACTTTTCACTGTCACCGAGTATGTACTCTCTGAGTCTCAGTGTGGTTTCCGTGCCAGGAGAGGGGCACTATCCACATGATGTTTGTTGCAAGACAGCTGCAGGAGACGTGTATACCATCTACTTTTCATTGCACTTATAGATCTGGCCAAAGCCTTTTGACATTGTCAACAGAGAAGCCTTGTGGAAGGTCCTCGGGAAATTTGGCTGCCCACCAAAATTCATCAATATCATCAGGATCCTTCATGCATGATGGCATGGAAGGATTTTTGTTACAATCAGGAAAACAGTCTCCTTTCCCATCTCCAAAGGGTTAAAACAAGGGTGTGTCCTGGCTCCAACTTGAGTGTTCTCCCTTTTCCTGGCTGCCACACTTCACATTGCGACAAGTGATATGTATCAGATACATAGAGACATTCAGATAGAGACATTGGGCCGGATAAATAAAAGTTAGCAATTGCTTATCTAGTAAAAGCTCAAGCAATAGCAATTACTTAACAAGTAAAAGCTCAAGGTTAAGCAATTGCTTAAAAATGTATAAATAACCTTCTTCTTTGACTAGCACCTGTTGCTTGGGTGGGTTAGCAATTGCTTATGGGTATAACAATGATGGGAGGTCAGTTCCGATTAGCCTAGTGGTTGTATATGAGGCATGTGTTAGCAACATGGATGCTGCCGAAGAATTGGGGAGTGGTACAAATAGTGAGCAATCTTTGAACGAACTGTTCGTTAGTATAATCAAAGAGTACCCTGTTCTAATCGAGAAAAGTCAGTTGCCGGGGGTAAAAGACATGAAGGCAAATGCACTTAAAAAAGCACAAAATGTCAATTGCTACCAACACAGGTAAAGCTATGGATGAGAAGCAAATTTTGAAAAAGATAGCAAACATGAAAAGTCAAGTGAAGAAGAAAACAGATGGAATGCAAACAGGAAATAGGAAGATTGTTTTGGTTCCATGGGAACAAGATCTGTACATCTTCAAAGGGGATGAAAACCCGACTATTACGAAGATGCCATGCGCCATTTCTGCTGGTTTCAAACCAAGTACTTCGACTGCTGCTAGCCACTCCAAATTTTCAAAATTGAACCGAAATAATTTCCGGTATCTGGTAGGATTTACTTCATCACGATTTATTCTTTCATTGTACACCTTTTCATGTTCCCTTACATGCATAACCTCGGCCATGATGGCAGGAGTAATGCAACATGCAAGTGTTAGCAAATGCGTAAGCTCCTCATTTAGTATCTTGTAAAAATATTAGCAAGTGCTACAAGTCATTAGTAAAGGTCTGGTTTATTTATATGCTTCAACAAAGTGCTAATCTCTCTAGTAATTGCTTAAAAATCATAGCACTTGCTTTTGCTAACTACTGGAAGCAGTTACTTGCAAGTAATTGCTCACTTTTATTAATGAAGATTTAAGAAAATGACTAGTAAAAGCAATTGCTACTTTTTATTTATCCGGCCCATTCTCTCGGTGTCTCTATCCGCTTTGATGGCCGCCTCTTTAATCTCAGAAGACTGCAAGCAAAGAGAAAGGTTACGCTATAAAGACACAATCACCGAGTTCATGACTGTATGATCAACGCTGAGAGCTCAGAAGACCTACATGTCATGCTGTGATTTGTTCAGGCCTATGAACGATTCGGACTGTCTGATCTGTCAACATTGCTAAGACCAAGGTCATGGTTCGACTGGCTCCTGGAGTTGCTATACCTACATGGGCGGATCCAGAACATTTTTTAGGGGGGGGCTGAAAATCCGTACTACAAAACTTACAATGAAATAATCAAAGGGAGAGAAAAACAAAGCACAGTGAGGGAATGGGAGTGCGTTCTCCCCTCCCCTCTCTCTCTTTTTCTTTTTTTTTTGTTTAATTTAAAAAGATTTTTTTTAAACGATTTTAGGGGGAGCTACAGCTCACTCTCACCATCGATATATAAAGGTTATTAAATAAATAAACCATTGTGATGAAAGTCAAACTTTGAAACTATTTTCTCAAAGTGCGAATATCACCAGACACATGCCATGTTTGCATTGAAGATTAAATAAACAGTTAAACCAAAGAAATTATTCTGTCTGATTTTTTTTTTTTTTTTTAACGGTTCATACCTTACATATGTTTTAATGTAGAAATTCGCATGTAGATAAATGTTCGTATTCATTTCTTAATGTCCGGAATAAAAACTTGTTCTTTCTTTCTGTCTTTCTTCATTGTACTTGGAAACAGAACATCAGCTCCATAAACTCAAAGGATTAGAGATGTAGTACGGTCATGAATTAGCGAGGTGGAATTTGGGTTATGACAGGTCGCTGAAAACTAAGCTTCAATTCTTGGTGAATTGGCCTGATGTTGAAGAACATGAGACTTCAAAAACTGAGTATCTTGAATCTTGATGATTTCATCCAGTATGAGGTTCCAGTCCGAAATTGTGCAAGGGAAAAAATGAGTTCTTGTACAGATTAGTGCAAGTAGGATGTTTGTAAAAAATTATAATTATTTGAATAAAATCATGGGAAAAGATAACTTCGTGGTAACAACATAATCTGTGTTTGCACGCACGCGCAGGAATTTACACAACAAAGTATTAGGTCAAATGACAAAAATTTTCCGGATTAAAAATACACCCCCCTATAAACTTAAAAT
>CM055816.1:42000307-42071439 GCA_029582265.1 Zoroaster sp. YZ-2022
GGGTTCCTTTGCTCTGTGTGTAACTGAGTTTGTGCAGTTTAATAAATGGAACAAAAAGCTCCTGGGTCAACATATCTAAATCTATTAAATGAGTCCACAGATGGGTCCAAGTACATAATGAGCCTGCGGACATAATGAGCCCGTGGACATAATAGACCGGATATAATGGACCCACAGACAAAAATGGCCTGTGAACATAATGGGCCAGTGGGGACATTGAGAGTATTATTGTCATTATCACTTGCATTGTTATGTAAGAAATACAACCCATAAATGATAACATTTGAAACTCTATAATGCCATGTGGAAGAAATATAGCAATTCAGTCAATGATGTTAATTTCATAATAATGATAATAATGTATGGACTTATATAGCGCACGTATCCACCAACTGAATGGTGCTCAAGGCGCATTATATTATTACCCCTGCTCATAAGGCTCATAAGGCTCATAAATCATTCCTGAAACCATCTCAGCTCCCTGGGGAGTATACAGCTCAATTGCTGCCATTACAGCGCATATATGGCTAATCAACCAACTCTGCCCTCACAGGTACCCATTTAACCCCTGGGTGGAGAGAAGCAATTATGGTTAAGTGTCTTGCTCAAGGACACAAGTGTCACGGCCGGGTTTCGAACCCACATTCTGCTACTAACACCAGAACTTGAGTCCGGTAAGCTAGACCGCGCGGCCACGACACTCCACATGTGCACATGTGGAGAGCAGCCTGTCAAAGCGTGAACAGGATACGCAAGGCAGGAAACACCCATCAGTATAATTTATTCTGAGAATGAACCAAGTACAGTACACGTATAGTTAGTGTACACAACGAGTATAATTTTTAGGAGCTTGAATATGGCGTGACATTATTAAACTCGACAATGTCTATTTGGAATTTACTCGCTGCACGCGCTTATGAACTTCATAGGTTTTCGATGGTGTGTATGTCCGGTGTGCCAGGGAAAGTCTGTCTACGGTATGCTGATATGTGTACAGTGTACATGTATGTACGAGGAACGACGACGCTAGCCTTTATTCAAGTCCCACGCGGGAACTTGCAACACAACGCAATAAGATCACGCGTGCCAGTAGCGGACGCCCCGAGGGCCCTTTACCAATCCGTTGCGTGGTCTTTAAATTTTTGTACAGAGTTGGGGGAGATTGAAAAACATTATGCATTGGGTAAATAATTTGTTATGGTATCACCTAAATAAATATACATGAGCCCATCATTTTACTTACGCTGATTAGTTTAAATAAATTTGAACACATCAATTATTCATTTTGTTGGAGGTTTATGAATAATTCAGGAGTAGCGTCCATGGAACAGACTGGTAAATGGCGCGAGTGGCGACGTGTGCATAGTCTTTTTTCCAGTGTTGTTTTCTGGGATGCCACGTGCGTCTTGACTAAAGGCTACGACAACACGTGCACAGCACAGTCACTGTATGTAGAAGATGCAATGGTGCGTGTACTTATTTTGGAAGACAACCAAATAAAAGTCTGGCAATATTTGCAGTGGAGCATTTGTATTTATTATTAGCGGGAGGATTAGTTTATTAGTTTAGTGAAAACAAACATAAAACCAATCACACCCTTCCTTGGTATCTAAGGTACACTTGGTAACAATGTGAAATTTGTGAGCTGGTCCCCAGATTAATTGCGGCTGGCGTGTTTTTTAAAATTTATTTTATTATATTTTATATATTATTATTATTTTTTTTTTTACAACTGCAGCGCTCTAGCGGGTGTTTTTGTTTTTAAATATTACAATAAAACTAGCATTTAGGGTGACATAAATAATTGCTTTCATTGATTCTGGAGTGGTGTTTGTTTCAATATGTTTAGTTATTGAGAATACTGCGTTTAAAGTTTGACCTTTATGTGCGTTGTGCGTAAAAGTTGTGTGTACGTTATATCACACACATACAAATACAACAGCTTACATGAAATTTGTCCAGCACATTATGTCCAATCCATTAAGTACGTTTTATTTCATTTCTATTAAAAATATGTCTAGGTGACCACCCCTTCATTCCCCTAGTTGACCACCCCTTCATCCCCCTGGGTGACCACCCCTTCATTAACCTCTCGCTTGAAGATGAATGGTCCCATTTTTGATGAAAACCATGCGTTTTTAAAGTTCTCTACCGCATCCCATGTATGGACCAGTGTAGGTTATTTTAGGTAAGGTGTAGGTAAGTTTTGAAGAATTCAAACAAAACAATTTGCAAATAGTGTTACAAGACTTAAAGACCTATGACCAGAAACCAGAGACTTAGGAGGCCCATTGTGCTCGTAGGACCATTTTGTTAGCTCATTTTGCCCATTTTGTCCGGCAGCAGGCCAATTATGACCGTCTCATTGTGTCCCATTGTGTCCACAAGCACATTATGTCCGGAACATCGTGTCCGAAGACCAATTTTGTCATGTCCATTGTGTCCGCAGGCCCAATATGTCTGACACATTATGACTGATTTTATGTTTTAATCTTTCAAATGGCATTTCAACGTAATGGCAACAATACTGGATTTCCAGAATGCATTGGAAGATGTCACAAGACTCAATTTTTTCAGTTCAGTATTTGAAAGTTGAAAACAAACCCCAGAACACACATAATATGTCTTACTGTATTAAACATCTAGTACTTTTCACAAAAAAAAACTGAAATTGAATTGGACCTGTTCAATATAAACGGATGCCATGGCAACCATGAACTTTATCGTTGATTCTGATATGAGGTATGAAAAATCATGATAATGGACATTTATATATAATGGTGGCCATATTGGATTTCCCAAATGCATTGGATTTGGTCACAAGACTCAATTTTGTCCAGTGTGCATGTAACGTATAGCAAGGCAAGATCAGAAACTATGACCGTGATCGATCAAAGCGTTCTGGAGATACATTGTGCCCCCGTCTGATAGGGTTAAGGGGACTGGGTAGGGTGTTTTAATTTTGTTATTATAAAACACGGCGCTGAGGATGACCGTCTTTTCATCTATACAATAAAAGTAGTAAAAGTATCATTCTCAGAATCAATTAGTCTGATATCCGCTCCACTCATTGACAAGTTGTTCCCCAGGTGCGTATTTTGAAATTAATTGCCATATTTCTTACACATGGCGTTATAGACTTTCAAATGGGTTTTTGAATATCATAATATACGGGGTGTATTGCTTACACGACCATGGAAATGATAGGGACAATTATGCTCTTACGGTTGGTTTGATTGTTTACTACGGCATCGGGTGTAATCATATTGCGAAACATTTGTCAGAACGTCAAGAACGGACTGGTAAAGGTCTTTGAGGCGTTTTTATGTACAATGTACATGTACATGTAAAGTCAGTTGTTGTATGAACCCATTGTACGTTTGTGTACAGGAGTACAAAGTAGTACAAATCATTACAAACTGTTGTCTCATTTACACACTGCGTGTGTACTGTGCGTACGCTGCGTGTGTACTGTGCGTACGCTGCGTGTGTACTGTGCGTACGCTGCGTGTGTACTGTGCGTACGCTGCGCGTGTACTGTGCGTACGCTGCGCGTGTACTGTGCGTACGCTGCGCGTGTACTGTGCGTACGCTGCGTACATACACTGCGTACGTATACTGTGCGTACACTGCGCGTATACTGTGCGTATACTGCGTACTACCTGTGTATACTGTGCATACACTGCGTGTATACTGTGCGTACACTGCGAGCATCAGCGATAACACACAGTGTTGGTGTTTTTCTCGCTTCTAAAATATTGCAGAAACAATACAAAGTCATGAACGGTAATCACACGTAATACTTTTGTATCAATATCTTAAAAAACACCCGCCTTTATAAATCAGATGCAGAGTATCGTGACCTCTAACGCTTTTCAATAGAACCTGACTGGCTTGGCATGTTTAATATCATACTGGCTTTAAACAAAAGCCGCTAGTGATACATTTGAACCCCGGACAAAAATATATCCTACGAGTTACTGGTTCTGTATAGACCCTTAGGAAGTTTTGTGTGTCAAATTATATTTTTTAACTAATGCCTTTCTTTGCCTTTTCCCCATCAACATCAGCATTTTGAAACGAATTCATGGCCCCGTGTAAACATTACGCATTCAAAAGGCGCGCTCAGAGACATACGTACACAGCGCTCTCATTACAGTAGGTAACGGTTAGGCGGCATTCACGTGATTGGTGCATGCACAACGTAGACAGGCTCCCAAGTCTCCGCACACATAACTGCAAACGCTGTCGTATAGCTTAAGGTGAGCTATAACCTACGGCGGACAGGGGGAGTCTAATCGGGGAAAGAAGTGAGACTCGCTGTTTTACAGTATGGGGCGTGATGAGAAGAGCCGGTTGGTTAATTGAAACGTTTAGAACAAATCAACTGGCGTTGTGTTCCGGGTTGCTGTACTTGGTTCATTCTCAGAATCAATTAGACTGATAGGTGTTTCCTTACCTTGCGTATCCGCCTTCACGCTTTGACAGGTTGCTCTCCACATGTGCACATTATGAACTGAATATCATTGACCGTGAATTGCCATATTTCTGCCATATGGCATTAAATGATAATGACAACAATACTCTTACGATTATTATTTTTTATATTTTATTATTTATTTATTTTATGTTGTTTTTTGTTTTATTTTTTACTACAGCATTGGGCGTGATGAGGGATCATATTGTGAAACCTGGGTCAGTGCAAATAATAATAGTGTTTCACAAATTGACATTATTTTCAACCAAAAGCGATTTATATTTTACAGAACCTATACAAAACTGCTACTATATTTATTGTAAAATAATTGTAGATAAAGTTGCACTTTTGTTTCAATTTGGTAACATCAAGAAATAGGGCTATGGACATTTTTAGGGGATACCATGTAATGTGATACTTGACAAAGTAGCCTACGTTTTATGCGATATCATTTTATAAGATTTGCTAACATGTAGGATTTGAGGCTTTGCATGGTGGAGGTAGATATTATTGAGTTCTTTTGGGTACACCATGTATTAATCTGTTCTTGGAAGAAGCGATGGCTCTAAGAGCCGGATGCTTTGTTCTCAACCTTTCAACTTGCCAACTGGCTCTTCTCATTATAGTCATCATTTTCATTATCGTGTAAGCAATACACCCCATAAATTATGACATTCAGTAACCCATTTGAAAGTGTATACTGTCATATGGCAACTAGTGTGGTAGTTGAAACGTTGAGAACAAACCAACCGGCTCTTCCCAGAGCCACTACTTCTTTACTAACATGTTCTGCAATAAAACTTATCCAATGCAACTGTATTCACAATTGTGTCCATACAAAGTTCATTTTACTAGTGAGCTTATCAAATAGGTTTGTTGCAAAACTTTGCAAATCTATAATAAAGAACAATGAACTGTTTTTTTTTGTATCCGGCCCATTATGCACGAGTCTCACTTTTTGCCCGATTAGACTGCCCCTGTCAGCCGTAGGTTATAGCTCACATTAAGCTGTACGACATTAAGCGTTTACAGTTATAATGTGTGCGAAGACATGGTAGCCTGTCTACCTTGTGCAAGCACCAATCACGTGAATGCCGCCAAGCTGCGGCATAGTACTGTAATGAGACAACGCTGTGACTGCACGTACGTCTCTGAGCGCGCCTTTTGAATGCATATAATGTTTATGCATATAATGCTGATTTTGATAGGGGAAAAGGCAAGTGCATTAGTTAGGAAATAAAAGCATAATTTGACACACAAAATTTCCTAAGAACCAGTAACTCGTGTGATTTTTTCCCTCCAGGGTTCATATGTATCACTAGCGAATTTTGTTTAAAGCCAGGACGATGTTAAGCCAGCCAGGTTCTATTGAAAAGCGTTAGAGGTCACGATAAAGATATTGATAGAAAAGTATAACATGTGATAGTAAAGAGAAAGAGTTGTTCATACCGTTCATGACTTTATATTTTTTCTGAAATATTTCAGAAGCGAGAAAACAATAAAAAATGTTGACCTCTATATGCCCTGTGTGTTATCGCTGGTGCGCGCAGTTTACGTACAGTATTCATGCAGTGTGTAAAAATAATGAGACTAGACAATGGATCTCTACTACTTTCTACTCTCTTGTACATGAACGTACAATGGATTCCATCAACAATTGACTTTACATGTACATTGTACATGTACATAAGAACAGCTAGCCTTTAGTCAAGGCCCACGCACTCAGCAATTCAGAACACAACGCACGAAAAAGACTACGCACTCGAGTGGCGACGCCTCAAGGACCTTCACCAGTCCGTTCTTGACGTGGGCTGACGAATGTTTCGCAATATGATTACACCCGATGCCGTAGTAAAAAAATCAAACTAACCGTAAGAGCACAATTGGCTCTGTCATTTCTCTGTTCGTGTAAGCAATACACCCCGTATATTATGATATTCAAAAACCCATTTGAAAGTCTATAATGCCATGTACAAGAAATATGGCAATTCATTTCACAATACGCACCTGGGGAACAACTTGTCAATGAGTAGAGCGGATATCAGTCTAATTGATTCTGAGAATGATATTTTTACTACTTTTGTTGTATGGATGAAGGGGGCGGTCATTCCCAGCGCTGTGTTTTATAATAACAAAATTAAAACATAGTACCCAGTACCCTTAACCCTATCAGTCCAGGGGACACAATGTATCTCTAGAATGCTTTGACCGATCACAATTAAATTTAGTGTTGTGACCAATTCAATGCATTCTGGAAATCCAATATGGCCACCATTACATTTAAATTCCAATTATCATGATTTTTCATAACTCATCTCAAAATCAACGATAATGTGTGTTTATGGTTGCCATAACATCCGTTTATATCAAAGAGATACAATTGAACTTTTTTGTTAAACGTACTACTACTAGATGTTTAATACAGTAACGCATCTAATCTGTGTTCTGGTGTTTGTTGTTAACTTTCAAATGCTGAACTGAACAAAATTGAGTCATATGACATCTTCCAATGCATTCTGGAAATCCAGTATGGTCCCCATTAAAGCGTAAAATCGGTCCAGTGGCGGACCGTCAGGGGGGCTGGGGGGAGGCAGCCGTCCCCCGGCCCGGAGGGGGGGGGCCGGATCCCCCTCCCCAAAGAATTTATTTATTTTATTTTTTTTTTTTTTAACATTCTGGTGGAGAAGGGTGGGGGTGGGGGGGGGGGGTGGGGGTGGTTGGGGACCGGGCCCGAGCTGGAACTTGTACATTCATGTACACTATACACATATCAACATATCGTAGACTTTCCCAGGCACACCCAACATACACACTATCGAAAACTTATGAAGTTCATAAGCGCGTGCAGCGAGTAAATTCCAAAGAGACATGGTCAAGTTTAATAATGTCACGCCATATTCAAGCTCCCCAAAATTATACCAAGTGTATATACATGTCCTAACTATACGCATACGTACGTCACAGGCCTGTGACGTCTAATTTTCGGCACTACATGTACGTATCCAATGAAATCCCTTGAATGGTACAGCAAAAGCCAGTCTATATCCTTGAAAGGATGGGATAAAGCTTGGGTATCAGTCTGTGGGTGCGTTCGAATAGATTCCCGGGTCAACCCGGGTCTGACTGCGGTGCGTTCGAGTATGTCTGACGTCATCGTCGGGGCTCACCGGTGTCAGCCTGAAGTAATCTGTTCGTGACACAGGTCACGTGAGGCAAACACGGGTGATATTTTCTTTTTCTGCATTACACAAATTCGGCTGACATGGTAGTTTACTGGTTAGAACGCTCGCCTTGCAAGTAGGAGGTACCGAGTTCAAGAGTAGGTTTTTCAAAAGTTTTGTACATTTTTAAATACATTTTGAATACAAAATTAAGCAAAGCTTTTCTATATAATAGTAATTCGCGGTTATGGAAGAATTTTTTGAAAGAAAAATAAAGTTATACAAATGCATACAAATGCATATAGTGAACGAAATGTACTGCAGAAAAAATGCGACCCAGGTAAATAACGTGAGGTGACGTCACCCTTTCAGTGTTTTGAATGGCCACCATTATTGTTTTCAGTGCGGCATTTTCGTTTTGATTAGCTCGATCTCTGGGCTCATCCGTCTGACTTACTTTGGTTACCTCGGGGAAGTTACTCGAGCGCACCCTATGAATCGTCATGAGTACTACGAACCTATGCACGTTGGGGGCGCTATGAAAGACTACGCGCAGTACACAGACAGCTAGTACATACGGCCGATGTTGAGACTTGATATCAACTAGAATAGACGTCGCTACTCTCACAATGTGAGGCTTGTAGTGATCAATGTGACTTCCTGATAATTACATTATTGCACTGTACATGTGCGTCGATCGCTAAGTGGGTGTCAAATGCTGGATTGGGCTAATCACGGCGAGGGGGGGGGGGAGGGTTCCAGGGCCAAAAGTGGGGTCAAATATTGATATAATGTCCACTCTCCCCCTTCTAAAAAGTGGGGAATACTCGTCCCTAATGCAAACCCTGTCGACGGCAATGGATGGGAAATGGGGAGATCGATTATTGTTCCAGGATCCCACCACGTCTGTCCAAGATTGTAAATATTAGTTCAGTCGATTTTCATGGGTTATCGTTGAAGGCGCTATACAAATTGTTGGGAAATGGTGTAATGTTTGCCATCAAACTTAGCAAAGATGTTGTCTTAGGTACAGTCAATAAAGTGATGTCACTTACATCACCACTAGAGGGCGGTATGTTTACGATTTTGGGCAATTTGTACCTAAAACATAATGAACGAACCAAACTTTCGATGTTTCACCAAAAAGTACAATAAATGCAGATATAATCACATCCATAGCAATATTTACGTCGTTTCTTAAAGACCATCGTTTGAAAGATCTACCAAAAACCCTCATAAAATAACTTACATTATCAACTATATTGTATTTTTTCAAGTGGACATTCAATAAAGATGTGGGTGTGTGGGAGGTCCTTAAGAATATTTAGGAAAAAGTTTATTTGAGCGTGATCGGTTGAAACGTTCTGCATATATTTATTTACTAGTGGACACATTGTAAACCCATGGCTTCATAGGGTTTCACATGCATAAAGAGTCCGGTCAGTGACATTTCTTTATAAATTTAACTACATGCTTTACTACATGTTAACTCAACACGTTCTGTCAGTTAAATGTAACTTTAAGAGAACAATTCATTAACCGGCAATGTTGATTCAACACTTTAGTTTTTAGAGTTGTGGTTGTACTACAAGGTTTGCAAAATACTATGGAAATCTTGTTTATCAAGGCATAGCCCACTGCGGAACAAAAATTATCGTTTTTAATGTATTTATTTATTTATCCATATATATAACATTGAACATAAAACATTGGCTTTAATCTAATAAACATATACAGCACAATATTAAGTCATGCTTTGAAACAGAATTCAGTAATCTATTTTGTGTTTTTATGAAATTTTGACATTTGATTTTAACAGCCCCTACTAACAATTGTGCACTCAATAGCTGTAAATCAAAACTCTTAATGCGCTGGACAGTCTTGACAGCGGCACGTGTACAAATACGCGCATACCATGGCATCATTACGTCCGACAACCTGTCTGGGACCACGTCTTCTTGTACTTGTTTGTTGATACGAACGTATTGTCTTTGTTATACCATGCTCGATATGCGGCAGAGTGCATCCCCCCAAATGTCCCTATACACTAACACACTGTTGTTCTATTGTTAACAGACCGCTCCCCCTGAAATCCTCTAAAGAATTCCTAAGATTCCTGGAACACAATGAAGACACAATGGGAGGGGGTGCACTCTGCCGCATATCCAGCATCATAATATGGGCTTTGTTGTATTTTATTTCAGTGGGCGTGGCACAGATGGTTCAGTTGTTTTGGGTTTGAGATTGTGGAAATGAAATGGTGTTTACGTACAGTGGCGTAGCTGGCTATGTTCGCCAGGGGGGGGGGGGGGCGAATCGGATCCCAGGTCAAACGAGTGCGTGTGATGTGTATAGATCTGGCAGTTACTCGGCAAACCCTACTGTTAGCAGGAGATACGATCGATAATCACGTATATTTTTAGAATGGGGGCCCAGAGAACTATAGTCCCAGGGCTGATTTTAGGTATTACGGGGCCCACGGGCAAGGAAATAAATAGGGGCCATTTTCTTAATTGTTATCCGGAAAAAGTGTTAGTGCTGCTATATACCTTCTACATGCATATTAAGCCATTGGATTTTGATTAATCGCGGGTTATAAAAAAATTGACTGTACAGATTTTTAGGCCCCCCCTCTTTACCTGGGGCCGTGGGCAACTACCCTTTTGCCCTTATGTAAAAGCGGCCCTGTATACAGGGCCGGATTTATAAGGGGGAAAAGGGGGCAATTGCCCCGGGCCCCCCTGCCAGAGGGCCCCCAGACTAAGGACTTCCTTTATAAAAAAAATTGTAATAATTATAAAATTAGTTTTATATTTTTTTCGAAGAAATGCGGTTTATCATTCATTTTAGTTCATTTTTTATTTGTCATGTAATTTAATTTCTACACTGAGCCAAAAAAGAAACTTATAAAATTTTAACAGATCACCAAATAAAATTCTGTGCATGAAAATGTACCAAATTTGGATACAATATTACTGCAATGTATTGCTTCAAATGGCAGTCAATAACCAATTGTTTGCTTCAATGACACAAGAGAAATGTGCACTGACCCAAAGGACTTGCTGTTCCACATGTCACATTCTTCAGCTGCAGCCCTGTACACACATGCATGTTAGCCTTGGCATATCTGTTTCATTAGCAATACTTAGAAGGACTAGAGCAACCCTATATGAAGACTTGCAATCATGCAGGTAAGGGGTGCAAATCCCTTTACAAATTCTTTTGTTTCATTCATTGACATGCATGTGTGTACAGGGCTGCAGCTGAAGAATGTGACATGTGGAACAGCAAGTCCTTTGGGTCAGTGCACATTTCTCTTGTGTCATTGAAGCAAACAATTGGTTATTGACTGCCATTTCAAGCAATACATTGCAGTAATATTGTATCCAAATTTGGTACATTTTCATGCACAGAATTTTATTTGGTGATCTGTTAAAATTTTATAAGTTTCTTTTTTGGCTCAGTGTATGTCGAGGGGCCCCCGAACCTGAAGTGCCCCGGGCCCCTCAAGGTCTAAATCCGGCCCTGCCTGTATAGTCCTGCCTGCTGGTGGGCCCGTCAGTCAGTCCCATAAGCATGTGAAAAAAATTCGCATGTGTTAGGGGGGGGGCCCACTTATTCTGGAACTGGAGCCAGGGGGCGGCCGCCCTCTGCCCCCCCCCCGCTAGCTACGCCACTGTTTACGTACTTTAAAAGCAATTTTTTAAAATTGTGAATGTTTTAAGATTTATGGTGACGATAAATGCATAGGCCTATATATGTGTCAAATGTGTACGTGTTGATATATACAGATATATATATATATTAAAAATACATCAATTATAATTACATTTAAAATATACTATAACAATAAACACATTTATCTACTGAATATGCATTACAAGCGACAAGGAGAGGTCATCAATCAATAGACAATTGTGAAATAACTTTACATTCCTGGCCGAAATGGACGCATAACTTCTTTCTCAAACGTCCCCGTAGCTTTAAAAATAATAAATAAATAAAAACGGAGGGTACATTGCCAACAAAATACAAACTGACACAATGTTACACTCAGTTTTCTCATGTGTGGATCTCACGCCCCACTTTAAACAAAATCTATCCTTACCCTAAAAATAGATAAGATCCAAGATGGGTCCATTGCTTAAAATGATATTTGGCCCATTCTGAACCCCCATGCTACACATGCCAGTCTTTTACCAAAAAAGTGTTCAATTTGTTCCCCATTGGGTCCTTTTAGCAGCTGGTGTGGTTTCAGTTTTGACCATTACTGAAGACAAGTGAATGTACTCTTTTGCCGAATTCATGCCTGGCCGTGAGACATGCTCTTGTATTTCCTTGGTGAGCTCTCCTGTCGTTTCATTATTTACATTTTCATAAAAATATTGTTGTTATTGTAAGATTTATTTGTTTTAAAATTAGGTGCAAAGGATACTTTCTAATCACAATTATTTTATTAAAAATGTAATCACTTGAGAGTGTTATACCCAGTACAGTTTTATCAATCATTATGTAACTACTAATTATGACAACAAGACATAAACGTTTGTGAATTTAATTAAAATAAATATGTTATAAGTTTTGAGGCTTTGCATGGTGGAATATCGATATCGTTTCGGTTTGCGGTAACACCATGTGTTTATCTCAACTAACGTGAAGCTGAGATACAGGTTCTGAAAAGAACCGTATCGCACAACTCGTATCTCAACCTTCGTTAAGTGAGAAAGGTTCAAGGGAGAACCAATTTCGGGCAACTCGTTTTCTCTACTGTCGCTAAGTGAGAAATATGGTTCAGGGAGAACCACGGGGACTTCACGGGTTAATATGGTTCAGGGAGAACCATAGGGACTTCACGGGTTATTCTCAACGTTTCGATTAGCCTGCTCTAATCTTCTTCAGGAGAATGAAGAGGTTTGCCGATGCAACTCCTTAAGTAGTATTTGCTGGGATTATGTGTAGAATGGGAAGTGTTCCGATTGGTGCTACTGTTGTGTGATGTGTTGTGATTGGTTGCCACCGTGGCATTGTTCTTGTTGTGTGTGTTTCCGCCTGCTGTGTGTGAGTTGCCTGCTCGCTGAGGCGTATCAGTTGACAGTGGAAAAGCACTGGTACACCCGTCGTATCAGAGAGGCTATTGAGATTCATAAACATGACACTGTCCCCCAGGACATCGGCTATTTCATCAGCAACATTTGGCATTCAATCCTACCATCCACCAACACCCACACCCCACTGTCAACTGATACGCCTCAGCGAGCAGGCAACTCACACACAGCAGGCGGAAACACACACAACAAGAACAATGCCACGGTGGCAACCAATCACAACACATCACACAACAGTAGCACCAATCGTGAACACTTCCCATTCTACACATAATCCCAGCAATACTACTTAAGGAGTTGCATCGGCAAACCTCTTCATTTCTCCTGAAGAAGATTAGAGCAGGCTAATCGAAACGTTGAGAATAACCCGTGAAGTCCCTATGGTTCTCCCTGAACCATATTAACCCGTGAAGTCCCCGTGGTTCTCCCTGAACCATATTTCTCACTTAGCGACAGTAGAGAAAACGAGTTGCCCGAAATTGGTTCTCCCTTGAACCTTTCTCACTTAACGAAGGTTGAGATACGAGTTGTGCGATACGGTTCTTTTCAGAACCTGTATCTCAGCTTCACGTTAGTTGAGATAAACACATGGTGTTACCGCAAACCGAAACGATATTAATAAATATGTTGACATGAAAACAGTTTTTACCCAAGTTGTCGCAGGCACAACGAAAATCAATTGATCAATTATTGATTCCTCTTCATCGGTGATAAGAAAAACAATTTATGAGTTGTTTTGTATCTAGAATTAAATCACTTTATACTAATTAAAAACTTAATACATTTTACATTTACAGTTATAGTTGTTTTTACAATTCGATGCACTTTAGTTCACAATTCACTTCATCTCAATAAATTAACTATAATTAAAGGGAATGTACACCTTTTGTAATTACCCGATTACACCATTATTAAATCATAATCTGTACACTTTCCTGGTGGTGGTGGTACCAAAAATCATGATAAATATTTCCATGTGGCAATTTCCGTGACCAGTGGATTTCTTTATGGCAATTTCCGTGATCAATTTTCCACATTAGGCCTATAATGAATGCAAACTAGTCTGAATACATTTTAACTCCTTTTCAGTCAATGACTGAATGAAATGAACTGAAACTGTCACACGTTGGTTTCTGTATACATCTCTTGGTTCGTTAATGTCTGTAAATGGAATTATTTACAGACATTAATAAACCAATAGTGTACAATCCCATTAACTGTCCGCTACATTTGTACGCAGCTTACTGAAGTATTATGCGCATAGTTACCTTCACCTATCTATGAAATGAACTGAAACTGTCACACGTTGGTTTCTGTACACATCTCTTGGTTCGTTAATGGAATTATTTACAGACATTAATAAACCAATGGTGTACAATCCCATTAACTGTCCACTACATTTGTACGCAGCTTACTGAAGTATTATGCGCATAGTTACCTTCACCTATCTACCCTCGCGGCTCTACATCCTTTCTTGGGATTATACACGTGTATTGTCTAAGGCCTAACAAACCCAGAATCTCCCTCCAAAAGAAGAGAAAGGTGTGACATGAACTAAAACACCAACAGTTTGGCTTCCAAACTTTCTAAATAAAAAATAAAAAAATAAAAATAAATCGGATGGGCGGGCAGGGGGGTGGGTGTGCCTGCTGTGATAATAGACACATTGCGCACACTAGGACTACATGTCTGTTCACTAATTTGAACTAACTTGAACATTAATCAACAAATTTCAACATCAATTATTTTTCACCATGCAATGCTACAAATATTACTGATCAATTATTATAATTTGTATATATAGTAACCGTCGATACTCATATTGCTTAGTACAAAGTACATACCAAAGTTATAGGTTGGTGAATTTTAGCCGGCCAGTTGTCATCGGGCAAGCTCGGTGGTCGAGAGGTTAAAACGTCTGCACTAGTAAACAGGAGGTCGTAGGTTCGAATCCCACCCGAGTCGCCTGTGTAGTTTTTTCACAGACACTCTGAAAGCACTGAGTATACAGTGCTATACACACGTCGGTGTAGGGTAAAATTAAATCAATCACATCCCAAAGTTGTTTAAACCTCAATTATTCTAGTTTGTATAGTTAATTAACTATTACTTAAGTATATAGGACTACCACTATTATTTTACCCATTTAAGATTTTGTTTAGAGGGCTACTTTTGAAATTCAGCTTCCGTTAAAGTGAAATCTACAATATCCAGAGTGCTAAATGACCGCATGTTGGTGCAGTTGGTAATGGTATGAATCATCTTGAGTAATTATTATATTTTAAGTGTTATCACTTTGATAGGCCTATCTGTGAAACATCAACACGACTCAACCAGGGGAGGATCTAAGGTCTCTAAAGGGGGTGTGGGACACACGGCCAAAACAGGGGGACACTGTAAAAAAAAAAGCTGCACACTCAACAGCGGCAATAAATAGGAGGAGGGGAAACTTCCTCCCCTGGATCCGCTAATTACCAACTTTTATTGAAAAGTGCAACGTGTATTTTGGGGATTATTTCGATTACAGAGGAATGCAAGGCTCGTAGAAGAGCCATTGTGATTCACCACCAGCACATGTTAGATAAATGGTCCAGCTGCTTGCATTATACGGAGTCGGATAGTCGTAACCGTAGAATGATTCGTCCACACCCTTCAGTCCTACTTGAATGCCTGTGTCGGTGATGGCTATCTGGACCGGTGACCCAACAAAACTGAAGCCTCTCTTGGCTGGTAAACTTGACCAGGAACTTCCGTCATACTCACTGATAAACGATTGAACAGAATTCAGAACTACATGAAGCAAAAACAAAGAACGAAGAATAACAATTAATACAACAATAACTAGTTCAAACAGAGCCATTATTAATTCAAAAATCTAAAATAGCTTTCACTGAAAATGCAGTAGATATTAATTTTGTTGTATTTCCACTGAAATTTGGGCCTATGTAGAATGTGATATGATAAACAATTAAATATATAACTATTTTATACATTTTTTCTACATGTTTGTATTTATTTACTTTTGTTTACCATTTGTGTACAAATAGTAAACAAATGGTTTTCATGATGATTGTAGATCAAACAATTACCTATTCGTTATGTATGTGTGTATACGAGGAAAACAAATCATTGTAGGCCTATGCTGTAAAATATAATTCCAACAAATAATATACATATTATATTCGTTAAATAATTAACTGCATTATTATAATGTCATGAAATAAGTAGACAATGGTTTACTTACACACATAGTAATCTCTATCTTCAGGTTTGGATCCATACAAATAAATCCTCACCCAAGTATAACCACCTTCTAAGACAGTAAATTCAAGCTGCATTGGCGATGCATGTGTTCCAGGTATCTTCAGCATTGGAGTAGATGGTACTGTGTAGCTTTGACAAGGTGAGGGGGTATCAGATGCTGCTGTCGCTAAAAATAAAATGTCAAAGGATCCTAGGTTTAATTGTTCAGAATTGAATTTTAGAAGTAGGGCGTAGTGCTTTAGAAGTGTGAAGTGAGAAGTATTTATCAAAAACTTCCAACGGCCCAAACGTGTCATTTGTGATGAGAGAACAAAAACAAAAGTATATTAATATTATATTATAACCCTTTCAACCCCATTGTGCCATATTGGCTCAATATTGCATATCGTTTGGGTACCGTGGTGTTCTTTTGGCACGCGAAAACAATTCTCTTTTGTTCCCGGCGAGCCCCTGTGGCACGTCGGTAACACCTGTTTTAGGAAAATGTCAATAGCGCCCTCAATTGGCCAGTGCTTTCTGATTGGCTGAAAAAGTACGCCCGCGAGCTTTTGCATGCTAGTGCTAGCTATATATTGTCATGGGCGCCGATCGAAGTGCACAAATTTTGGAAGATATCTTCGTAGATAGTGGGTCAGACATGTCTTCTGACGAGGATTCTACACCGGAGTCGGATGATAGTGAAGAGGAATGCATCCCTACATCATCATCTTCATCGGAAAAGCCAAACTACCGGTCTGGTTGGTGTGAAACTAACGCATACACGAGGAAACACATAGTGCAATTCAGTGGAAACAGGGGAACTACTGAAGATTTGAGTAACTATACACCTTTCCAAATTTTTCAACTGTACTTCTGTCAAGCAACCTGGGAGCTGATGGTGACGGAGACAAATTGATATGCTGAGCAAACTTTTCCTGCAAACACAACCAATCGTCAGCCTGCTTGGACTCCAACTAATATTCCCGAAATGATGGCATTCGTGGCATTTTGCATGGGCATCAACAAAAGGCCTCGATACAGCATGCACTGGTCCATGTCAGATGTCCTTCGAAGTCCGGTATATCCGTCATCTATGTCCCGCAACAGATTCACCGCAATCCTTAGATTTTTTCACCTAGCCAACAACAGAGCTCAAGTCGACAGCCCTTCCGACAAACTGGCAGAACTTCGCGCTTTACTCGACATTGTACTGCCAACCTTAATAATAATAATAATAATGTGTGGATTTATATAGCGCACGTATCCACCAACTAAGTGGTGCTCAAGGCGCATTATATTATTATCCCTGCTCATAAGGCTCATAAGGCTCATAAATCATTCCTGAAACCATCTCAGCTCCCTTGGGAGTATACAGGTCAATTGCTGCCATTTCTAGCGCATATAGAGCAAACCAACTCTGCCTTCACAGGTACCCATTTAACCCCTGGGTGGAGAGAAGCAATTATGATTAAGTGTCTTGCTTAAGGACACAAGTGTCACGGCCGTGATTCGAACCCACATTCTGTTGCTAACACCAGAACTTGAATCCGGTAAGCTAGACCGCTCGGCCACGATACCTCAAAATCTACAGCCCTGGACAAAACCTCTCACCAGACGAGAGTATGGTGAAGTTTACCGCGAAAGGCCAACAAGTGGGGACTGAAATGCTTCTCTTTAAATGAGTCAGAATCCGGGTATACGTGTGCTTGGAAGATGTTCACAGGGTCTCCACCAAGCACAGCAACAGTTCAACCCTCCACTGTGCATGCTGCAACCATGGCAACACACCATCCATCCGTTCTTCATGTACCAGGCCAGGTTGTCTTGGATCTAGTGAAAGGACTGGAACACACGGGGCATGTCATCTTCATGGATAATTGGTACAATAGCTCAGCTCTGGTCTCCAAGTTATCACAGCTAGGATTTGGAGTTTGTGGAACTGTGCGCTACACCACACAAGGAATTCCTGATTTTGCTCATCCCAAAAAGTTCCCAATGAAAAAAACAGAAGACCCCCGGTTTTATACAAAGGCAGGCCAACTTTGCGTCGTCTGGCAAGACACAAAGCGTGCAACTCTCTTGACAAATTACGGGGATTGCAGTGTTGTTGTGAAGCATTCTGTAAATTCCAGAACTCGCCCGATAGCTTCACGAGCCTATTTAATTCTTGTTGTGGATTAACCTGTATATTACGTAATAATCCCTTTATATACGGGCCACTTTGCCATGCTCGGCGCAGTTGGTCTGAGGGAACCGTCGACAACGTCCCCTTGTTACTTCGTCATCTTTATGTTTCACTATTCGAAATGTGAGTTTTAGTTTCCTTAAATAAATTATTTGGAACCGGAAATTGTTTCACAAGTTTCTTCATTTAGTTGTCCATTCTCTAATGATCCCAGAAAACATAATAGTGTCACCACTAAGTAGATTCGTAGTAAAACAGTTTAACCGGACATCGCGAGATTAAAAAACCTTTCGTAGTTTGCGATTACAATAAATACATGGGAGGAACTGATCTGGCAGCACAAATTGTGCAGTATTACTCTCATCCGCAGAGAACAATGAAATGGCGGAAAAGAGTATTCGTAAACATTTTTGACATCTGTTTTCTGAATGCCACTGTGGTATACAACAGCATACCTACAAACCACCACCTTTCCAATTTGGATTTTAGTGTAAAGGTCATCGAAGGACTTTTATCCACGTGGAAGTACAACCCCGTACAGCATGCAAGCCAACTTCCATGTGGTTCCAGGCCATTTTCACGTCAACACTATCCTGGAAAAAATGTCGCCAGCAAAAAACGTGACTGTGTTGTTTGCAGTACTAGGGCAAAGAGAACACAAACGCGTATATATGATCTGTAAACAGTGTAATAAGCCAATGTGTGTTGTTCCTTGTTTTGAGAATTTTCATACCCAATGATCTGTCTGTGCCAAACTACTTTTGGTTGTATACATGTACATGTGATTTCATTGCATTCCGCCGCCCCCCCCCCCCCCTGCTTCAATGTTGATGTGATGCACGCACACCGCAAGCCCAGAATTTCCAACATTGAAGGGGGGGGGGGGGTGGCTGGGAGGGTTCAAGTCCGGGTTCAGTCTTTTTATTTGCTCAAACAAAATAGATTATTAAAAATTGTACACAGTAAATTTTCCTTTCTGTATAAGTCTCATAATACTTAATAAACCCCAATAACAGTGTTTCGCCATTTTTATGTAGGTCAACATAATTGGTCTTTTATTATAAAGTTGATTTCATGGCTTTGACAGTAATTCATTATGACACCTATGTTAACAATAGAGAAATTGCCTTGCATCACCGCGTGAGGGCGATATACAATGAAACTTGCCAAAAGTCCTGTGGTAACCAAGTAGACATGAAAAAGAAATGAGTGCGGTACCCAAGGCATAATTGAACAATTGGTACTGAGGGTTATAATAGAGTAAATACAATATTATACTTTCACTCATCAAAATATTATATTAAACATTTGGAAACATATCATTGTGTCGTGAAAAAATGTTTTCTTTAGGACAATGGAGAAAAGCAGGGTATGATCTTTTTGGTAATTCAAAAATAATGGTCGAATTGTAATGTGAAAAAAATGGTAGAAAGCTGATGGTCGTATCAAACTATAGATAGTTTTGTTTGAAGTGCTGTTACTTTATTCTAGAGCGAACATTTCTCTTAACTCCTTGTTAGAATGAATATAAACAATTATGAATACAGTACACAATCTTCCCATTATTTTCACTTTAAATGACACAACATAATAAGCCGAAACATTCCAATGGTGACTGTTAAATGCATATATTGATCAAAGTTGAGTGAGCATACTCGTAGAAACAGGTTTGCCAATTCATCACCAGCGCTAAACACTTACCTAAGAGCTGTTCATGAAATTCTTCGTCAAAGTAGAGACAACCACTAGAGGGCGCCAATGCAGTCTTATTCTCTGAATACACCGCCGAGTTCAGCTGGCAGAGCTTGCTATCCTTGCAGTAGTTGAATGACTTGCAAGCGTTGTCGTTTAGACAGAATACTGCACATGTCACGTATGCACGTGCTGTTTGATTGCGGTAGACTGTACCTCTAAGTACATGATCTAATATAGGACCTTGGTGGAATCGATGAGTGTTTCCACTTCGCATGTTGTATTCACGTGAATTGGATGGACATGAACTACCAACTTCATCTAAAGCAATTGCTGTAACGATGATCGATAACAACAAGGCAAGGAGGCTGGTTACGACATCCATCATGAATACAAATCTGTGCAAATACCACAAGAAAAATATAGCTGGCATATTATAAATTTCCAAAAATATACAAAACCTTATACTAAGTATATGATTCTATACCATCCCTTTCCAAGGATCGCCAACTGTGATTGGCTGTGGATGCCCATGTGACCTCAATTAAGTAAGGAAGCTTCCAGAGTTTGACAGTCAGCAAGGTGTATGTGTTTGTCAGACGAAATCATGAGTTGAGGGTGATGAGGATATGTGCGTGTTTTAATTTTACTAATTTGAAAGCATTTTTTTAAAATTAAGGTGTATGTGTTTGTCAGACGAAATCATGAGTTGAGGGTTTTTTGTTTTATTTTAACCAATAAGAAAACAGAATTACACGCATCTGTTGATGCTATATGACGTCACATGAACAACTTTATAATGTTTGCACAACGATAACTTTCTTATCGATAAACGCTGGGTCAAACTGTTGAATCTGCCACATGAATGATATACATGACATGCAAGAGTAACTGAATGACGTACACTATGTCACATAATAGGGGATACATATAGGTTGCAGTAACCGTATCGTCGTCATTGTCGCGTCGTATCGTCAAACAACTGACCATGCCAACTCAGGTCATCATCATCATTGTTTGGTGTAGTTGACCACAAGATTTTGCCATGTTGTTCTATTTTTGTTTTTCTGATGTCATAGCTGGGGTCAGCATCACGTGATGAGGAAGCATGAAGTAGCAAAGGCGTTGATCTTGTTCTCAATGTCTTGGGATATTATCCAAGATTCGTTGCCATACAGAAGGATCATCATCATGTCGCCCGCAGGCGGGATCCCCTGCGGCGTCTCCAATCTTCCCTGTCCTTTATGCAGGCAGCCAACTCTGATGTGGTCTCCGCCCCAGCATCTCTCCTCAGGACACCGACATAGCTCTTCCTCTGTTTTCCCCTCAGCTTCACACCATGAGTCGGTTCCCACAGCACCAGACGGCTTGCAGGCAGCTCAGGGTGTCTACAACAGTGCCCTGCCATGCCCATCCGCCTGTATGCGATCTTTTGTGAGATCCGAGGCAGCATGCCGTAAAGGGTTTTTATTAGACACGTGGTCTCTCCAGTCGACGTTGAGCACCATCCTCAACATTCTGGTGTAACACCCGTCGAGGGACTTCTGAAGGGTCGGGGTTAAGGTCCAGCACTCACACCCATATAGCAGGATGGACTCCACTGTGGCCTGGAAGAAACTGATCTTGACATCCCCCGACATGTTCGAGCTCCATACGGTTTTCATCCCATGAAGAGCCTTCCAGGCAAGGGCTTTGCGAACGCAGACGTCGTGCTCTGAGGAGTCGACCCATGACCCCAAATACTTGAAGTCATTGACTTCCTTGAGAGGGCGACCCTCTAGGGTGGTCAGGGGTGCATGGTCTGGGACGTTGTATGTGATCACCTCCGTCTTTCTAGCATTGAGTGAGAGTCCCACCCGTCTACATTCCATCTCCACACGTGACAGAAGCTCTTGTGCCTGGGAAGTGGAGTTAGAGAGGAGACTGATGTCATCAGCAAAGTCTAGGTCAGTCAGGGCTACTGCGGGATAGCGGCTCGATCTTCTTGGTGTCAGTGTGAATCCAAGATCCACCTCATGTCCGCTGATAGCTCGTCTGAGGGCGAAGTCAAGAACAACAATGAATATGAATGGGGCGAGGGTATCCCCCTGCATGACTCCTGCCAAGATGTCGAACTCGTCTGTGTTTCTATCGGGGGTGACCACTTTGGCGCGGGTTCCTGAGTACATTGACTGAATTGCTCGAAGCAGATTCGTTGGGATTCCGTATGCCTTAATAATTTTCACCATCTTCCCTCTGTGAATGAAATCAAACGCTTTTCTGAAGTCAATGAAGGTCAGGATTGCTGTCAGGTTATTGCTTTTCACCTCCTCGATTATTCGCCTCAGTGCCAGGATATGTGCTGTTGTTGATCTCCTCTCTCTGAACCCGTTCTGGTTATCTCTGAGGTGAGGGTCGATCGCACTGCGTAGCCGATTTAGTATCATGCGGTTGAACATCTTTGCGATGATACATGTGAGGCTAATGCCACGGTAGTTGTCGGTTTTACCAAGATCACCTGTTTTGGGTACTGGTATGATGTTTGACAGCGACCATTGACTGGGGACTTCGTTGTTAATTAGGGCAAGGTTGCAGATTTTCATAATTATAATGTCAATCTCACAATTTTGGAAGACTTCTGGAGGTATGCCATCTGGACCTGCGCTCTTCCCTTGTTGCAGTGTCGCCTTGACCTTGGCCAGCTCAGCGGCAGTGAATGGACCATCGTTGATGTCTAGGTTAGTGAGGATGTCAGGGATGTCTTCATCAGCATCCTCAATATCCGGGGCACTTCCTAGCAGGTTGCTGAAGTGGGTGAACCACGTATCAACTCTCTCCTCCGCACTGGCACCCGCCACCTGACCCTTTTTCGCCTTCTTGCGCCCTGTCATCTCATTGATAACCTTCCAGGATTCACTGTACCGGCGTTCCCCATGAGCTGACTCAATGCATCTGACTTTCTTTGTCAACTCCTCACTCCTGAGCCTATCATAAGTGTTGAACAGCAGCTCCTTTGCCTCTTTCACCAGGTCACGGTTCTCCAAGGTCTGGTTTTGAACATACTCCTGGTGAGCCTCCTCCACCTTCTCTCTCGCCATCACTACATCAGGATGCTTTGATCGAACACTGATCTTGACTCGCTCCATCTCCGGAACACACTCCGTCATTGCCTCAGCATTTGCTGTAACAAAACGCTCATACCGATCACTAGGGTTCTCCGCTTCTTCCAGAATCTGAAAGCGGTTATGGACCTCCAAGGTGTACTTCTCTTGAAGGTCTGGTCTTACCGCGAACAACCTCCAGTTGTATCTGAGCCTGGGCTTTGGTTTCGGTACTCTCAGACTAAGCCTCACCCTCATGGAAACGACTCTGTGGTCAGATCCCACAGAAGCGAACGTGCTGAAGGGCTCAGCGTTCAAGATACTGTTCCTCCACTTCCTCCGCACTAGGATGTAGTCGAGTTGCCTCGTAGTCCCAGTGCCACGATCTCTGAATGTCCACCTCTTCCCGCTCTTTTTCCGGAATTGGGTGTTGGCAGCAAAGAGCAGGTGTTCAATCATAAACTCGGACAGATGCATACCGTTTCTGTTGGTGCTGTCATGATACGTGTACAGTGCATCTTCAGGCCCTAGCCTAGCATTGAAATCGCCCAAGATGGCCAAGAAGTTATGAGCTGGCACACCCCTGACAGCTGCTGTGAACTGCTCGTAGAACAACTCCATGTCCTCCACTTGTGATACATTGGTTGGGGGGTAAGCAACGAGGACGGTTGTGACTGGATTGCTGTCAAACTCAGCAATCAGGATCCTCTCAGAATGGTGGTGAACCTCCCGAAGAGCCCTCCTAGCTCGAGGACTAAGCAGCAGTCCCACCCCTCCAGTAGCTGCCTGTGCCGCATTCCTCCATGCCGACGACGTGACGAGGCAGCTGCCCTCCACTCTCTCAAACACAAGCTGGTCCGAGTGAACTCTCCTGTGTTCCTGCACACCCAAAATTTCCACTCCACACTTCACTGCACAATGGGCCATCTCCCTGACCCTCGCATCCTCCCTCGCCGTGTTTGCGTTGAAGGTAGCCATAATGAACGGCCTCCTGCATCGGAAAATCGCATTGGACTTGGTGCTGTTGTCAGACGACCTCCTCCCCGAGGGGTTTGGGGGGCCACCGTCATACTGCCAGGCCAAGACCTGGCCAGCGCCTCTGTCCGCAGCATCGCTCCTGTCCACTCCCGGGACTGTAAGTATAGGATTTGTCGTAAGATTCGCCATTGGGTTTCCTTTCAAGGCTAATAAGACCTGGGGGCGCCACTCCTCTCAGGACTACCCTGGCCGTTGGGGGCAAAGCCCCTCATTCGCCCTTGTCCGTACTAGGCTGCACGTTAGTAGACTGCCGACCAAGGCTAACGAGCTCTACCTACCCGGGTTTGTGATCAGAGTGGTCCCTCTCCTAGGTAGACTGCCGACATAGGCTTACGAGTTCTACCTACCCAGGTTTGTGATCAGAGTGAACCTTCTCCTAGGTTTACTGGCAACCAAGCCTAACGAGCTACACCTACCCGCCCTAAAGGCGTGAGTCGCGCCTACCGGGAAACCGCCTGGCCACGGTGTCTCTGGCCAAAGCCCTTGGAAGAGCTACAGAAGAGCTCCTGATT
The DNA here is from genome assembly GCA_029582265.1 of Zoroaster sp. YZ-2022. Lineage (NCBI taxonomy): Eukaryota > Metazoa > Echinodermata > Asteroidea > Forcipulatida > Zoroasteridae > Zoroaster > Zoroaster sp. YZ-2022. The sequence goes on from CM055816.1 coordinate 42,024,801, forward strand.
TAGGTAAGGTTTACTCCCTAGCCTTTACCTTTCCCAAGGTACTCACAAGGCAGTGAGACTATTTACCCATAGCTGGGAGGCAAACGAGTGCTACGCCTTGCCCAAGGGCGACCCGGAAACTATGCAAGGCAGTGGTGTTTCACATCCACTGAGGCCTGAGCCCGCATACCATAATGAAGGATGGATAGACGAGTGATCGGAAGAAAGCAACTTCATCTTTATTTTTGCTTCTCCATAGTTTTTCTAATTCCCAAAATGCATTTCAAGCCAGGATCTTGCAATGTTTGAAATCGCTTTTCACTTGAGATTACCAAGGAACCCAAGTAGTGAAAGTTGGAGACGTGCTGGATGGTTTTGCCTTTGACATTTTTAGGAGTGGGTTGTGAATTGTCGTATAGAACACGGGTAGCTCTGACTAATAGCCGCTACTAGAGACCGACTATTCTTTATAACTCAAGCTGGGTATGTCATATGAAATCCATTGTGCTGGAAATTTCCACATATTTTGTGTAATGCCAAGAAATTGTTGTCACTTGAGAACTGATGTTAGCTGGAAGCAATGCGTGACAGCCATCTTGGATTTCTAAATGGCCTCCACTGAAGACAAACCTTTCTTAGCAACTATGAATGCCAAAGTCACTTTTGGTTGAAACTATTACCATTATTTATCATGCAAAGAATTTCAGAAAGCAGTTCATAAAAAGCTAGAACCATGGGAAAGGTAGGAGACGTACTTATGCCAAGCTATCGTCGCAGAAATAATGCAAATTGGGCTACCCACTGCTAAATAGGATTCTAGCCATCTTGTCGTCATTGGGCAAGTTCTGTGGTTAAAGGTCTGTATGAGTATAAAGCAGAAAGTCGTGGGTTCGATTCCCACCTGAGTCGCCTGTGGACATTTCCCCCTGAGACACCCAGAAATTAGCACCAAGTAAACAGTGCTTCATACATACGTCGGTGTAGGGCAGAAAATCAAATCAATTGTTTATCTCAGATGCAAACATTTCGTCAATATTATGAACGTATTGCATATCGTAGCGCCCTCTTGCGGTGAATTGTACTAAGTGCTCTGTGGGCCATTTACGGTCTGTTCCCGTACAAACGTTATCACTACCACAGTGCGGTTGCAGTATCACCGTTTCAAATACCATACCCTTTCCTATACTTGTAGTCGAATATTTTGTCATGAGTACAATCCGAGTACAAGTACAACAAAATTAATGTACTCGACTAATAATAACTACGAGTACCAGTATGAGTACTACTAACAACTCTGCCTTTTTCCATAAGGTATATTTTATTAGTTTTTCTACATGATAAATGAGATTGTTGTCGGACTTTTTTACAGTGAAAACTTTCCCCTGATAACCGTTAATACTAGATGGAGCCAGTAGCGCACGCAAATCGGTTAACCACATCATACATACGTCGATGTAATGCAAAACTATAATCAGTTGTTAATTTCCCTTCAAATTGCTGTACCCGCTAGTCTATATGATTCTAGCCAACGTATCTGAGACCGTGTGTTCGAATCCCCCGAGTCACCTGTGAAAGTTTTATTTTTCCGCAAGCACTCGAAAATCACCGAGTACATCGTACTTGATACATACGTTGATGTAGGGAAAATCATCTTATCAAATAGTAACAGCATAACCAATATCGCACAACAGAGGTCACAACCTCATACGACAACACATACGAATTTAATTATTCATTAAATAATTACATGGCAACTGACATTATAGCCAGGCATATCCCCTTATTAAAGCGGAATCAAACAGTTCTTCTTTGTATATCTAACTTTATATTTATTTCATGACCAAAATAAGCAATTAATTATAATTAAGGTATAACATACACCCCAAAATTGGTATTATCAAATCTATCTCAGGCTTAATTCTAGACTTTTCCCCTGGATCTGACACTCTCATTGCTGCATTACTTCATAAAGACCGCCCAAGCCTTTTAATTATTATCATATAGACGAGCGGCACTTACTAGTATCGATCCATAAATATCAATTTCCGTCAGCTATAGCCTCCAATAAGATCCTCTTTTCAATTGATGTTTTTCTTATCATCGAAGCAAATTTGTCAGCCGAGATACAATGTTGTTGAAGAGTCAGGTCCAATTTGTAGGGACAGACGATACAATAGATTTCCATTTAGGCTAATTATGATTACTGTAGAACTACGCAAACGTTGGCGTGCCTTGGTTGGTTGACAGACTCTGATGCTTTCACGCTACACATTTAATTTTTTCTCGGTTCCCCCAATAAATTTAGCAGCGTTTGTTCAAATATGTTAATTTATGATGTATTACATGTCCGCAAAATTAAACCCTCCGTATAGACCATATGACATGTATACACTTAATGTGACCTACAGAGTACCAGGGTGATTTCCCGACAGAAAAAAGTGTGTGTATTTGTAAGCAGAATTTTACATTTTGTACTTCCCACATAACATAACCAATTGTTTAATTTTTTTGTGATATTTGATCAATTTTAAAAGATAATTTCAAATTCTCCAAGCCGTAACTTCTGATTAGATAAGGTGATTACATTTTAACATAATTACGATTTTTCCATTCTTTGTTCAGGGGATATGATTTTCTGATATAATAATCTTTGCTTTAGTGTAATTTGACACCTGATGATGTAATTACGACGTCATTGCGATTTCATGTTTTTCTAGATTTCATTATTTCAGCACTAATGACATTACCAACAATATTTTTGAAAATGTCTGACCTCATTCAGTATAGCTATACTAATTTATTATCCATATGTTGTATCAAATTTGTGTAATAATTACATTCAGAATGTTCGTATTAATTAAACATCTATTTGGGAAATTGGTTATTGCTTCAATGGCGATATCCGAAAGCTTACGGTGTCTTCTATGGACGTGCTTCATGATCAAAACCAGAGAATGAAATACCCCCTTCCCATTTGTTCTGTTTCTTCAACTGTTTAAACACCCCTTTCCAAACTCATCTATAAACTTGAAAACAGCTGCTAACTGTGCTGCCATAAAAACGGAAATTCTTAACTCATAAATCATAACTAACAACACGGTGAATATGCGACGTAGAGAAGGATGATCAGCACTGCGCATAATTTGTGCGCAATTGTGAGATGACCATGTCAAGGCGCACGCGGACGTTGTCAGACCTCTATGGTCAGACATAAAAGAAATTAAATGCCCCTTGACCTGTCTAGATAATGAGTCAAAAAACGAAAGGGCGGTATGCAAGTTTTACGGTTCACCACAACATTTGTTCGTGCGTGTGTATGCTAATGTGAAAGTGTGTTATGTAAGGCAATAGTGTGTGGCCGGCGACCGTGGTGTACAGCTGTAGGCTATGTAGGCTAGGTATGCCTCGTGTTCTCTGTGCGCACAGATTATGTGTGCGAAAAGGCCATGCGCGATCGAATGGGTTGTACATAATACATGTAGGGAATAGTGCTTCAGAATATTTTTTCACTTTTGACTGGAAGGAGAGGTCAGATTGGGATGTCTGTGAAAGAAATGTGTGTGACGTATATTCAAGATATTTATGATGATGCAAAGATTGTGAGGTTCATGAGATATAATTATTTTTGAAATATTATACGATGATTTAGTGTAATTCCATAAAATAGTGCTTCAGAATATTTGTTTTAATTTAAACTTCCGGTTTTGACCAGAAAGAGGTCATATTGGGGTCATGTCTGCGAACGAAATGTGACATAATTCAAGATCTTTAAGATGATCAAAGATTGTGAAAATATATTTTTGTGCTTCATGAAATCGTCACTATGACGTCACAACTATATGTTACAACTATATGTTAAGGTCTAAATATGTGTTAAGTTTGACGGTGCTGTGATGTTTGCAACTATGTTTTTGGTAGATAAGAAGAAAAAAGGTGTTCGCGCTGTCGCTCGAACATCTAAAAATGTGGCACATTAAACAATGGCGTATACGCCCTCTCCCCAAAATCCGCCAATGGAAATAGGGATGGCGGTCAACACTGCATCTCTTTTGTTGAAATACCCTTTCCTCCAAGGTTACCTATATGAAGATGCAGTGGCGGCGAGTTCTTTAAATATGATTGTGTTGGCTCGCGCTGCTAAACATCAGAGGACTTATAACAAAGGGAACAATAGGTCCTCAGTCGCCGGTTCTTTGTTTTCGGAGGTCCTTGGAAGGACATCATGTACAAAACAGATGAAGATTGCTTCAAAAAGTCCAAACACAATGGGAACAATATATCAGAGAACAAGAGAAGTCCACTCCCTGTTTTTGATAAACCACAATTGCTTATCCGAAGTTAAAACCTGAGTTTTGAATCAACCATTCGCAACTGACGATTCATGATAATTGAAGCATAAAGGCACTGATATTAGTACACGACATTGGAAGTGGCCAAATTACAAAAACCAAAACACATATTCAGTGTGTTACAATATCAAACATTTCTACAACGGCCAAAATGTGTAGGTCCCGTGACAAGTATAGGCTTATGCTGAGAACAACCTTTGAAGGTAGTTTCCATACAGTTAAAGTGTGCTGAAAAAAATAAGCGGGGTTGACTCTCGTGAAAAATCGGCATTTGCATATCGACCACGTGACACATTTCTGAAAGGTTTTCTAAAGGGAGTCAACACTATCAGTGATACATTTACCAGAACTCAAAGCCATTTCGGATGACGTTGTTCTACTAAAACAATCGCAAAATATAACTACTGAACTGACCTGCTACAGGGTGTAATTATAATCACTCTTTTTCCCCTATACTAGACGCCTTCTGCTTGGAGTGATGTCAAGCAGTTTGACCTGACTAGTATAGTTCAAAACATTGAAACCTCATTTAAAGTGTGTGAAGCCTGAATAGCCACCATTTTATGATTAATATTTTTTTTACCGCAGCGTGCTCATCGCAGCATACACCATGTAACAACCTCCAGTTTTACAACAATTACAAATAATAACAACACTGTCGGCTCAGACATCTAAAAATATACGTAGAAAATTAAACCATTGAGCAAGGACCAACATAAAAATAATTCTTCACTAAAACCACATTAAAATTTAAGTATTGAGTTGCAGTATTAAGAAAAGAACAATATATTTCTTTCCAAAATTGAACAGGGAATATTATATGCTTAGTGTAATAAGGCTCAACAATTCAAGAAATACCAAGTATCTGGAGTCAGGGTCAGTTTTTGTTATCAATTGGCACCGCAGACCTATACAACTATGAAGTGTCCAAGTATTTACAATACAAACTGTGAAAATTCAATGATTTGGTTGGTGGTTGGAGGGGTTTTCATGGTTTCCATGGCAACGTTTTATTTAACAAAGGTCAAATTAACATTCTGCTTTATAATGTCGGCAAGATGGAAAACATGGATTATTTTGGAGTATATTTAGTTTAATCAGAGAGAATTGACGATGCTTGTTTGCTTTAGACCATACCCAATAAATAATTTAGTAACCCTATTTGATGTAATTAAATTTTCTTTACATGGAATACTGCTGTGAACTGAATTTTCAAATATCATAAAAAACAAATATCGTAGAATACACCTCTTAAGCGGGGTACAAACAAAAATGTTCTTACCTTCGGCCGGGTACAATTTAAGTAGCACAAGACGCAGAGCCAGAATCTTCCAATATGAATAGTAATTTGTTGGGTAAGATTAAGGTCAGAAAAAGACAGATATGAAAGATTTTGCTGTATCAAACAAACAATATCCAAAGAGGCCAAAACTTAGCTGTTGCCAAATGCAGTCTGACTTCACAAATGCCTGGATATCATGACGCCCGTCCACAGCTTATTGCTCGATTATATGTTTACACGCGAAACCATGGTAACATTGTTTAGTAAGGCCATGCCTCCTTTCATATTATAAATTAATAATTCCAGAGACGACCACGACGTTGATCCAGTTGTTGTTAGTTCCTCTTATAAGGATCCAGTTTTTTTAACAATTGATATTTATCCTTATTAACGCACCAGCAAGTCTACATTGGCCTACGCTGTTTTTAGAACGGCCTGTAGTCTATTGTCTGATCTTGAAGGGTGGTAAAAATGAGAATAGATACAATTTTATTAATTTCCTGTAAACGGCGGTAGAAACCCAATATCTGGCGTGCGTTGATTGGTTGACGTTGTCTGGTGTTTATAAAGCTATATATGTTTTTAGGGGTCCAAATTCAAAGGCAAGCAATTAGGCCATACGTAGCATTTGACAGCGTTAAAGATGTATATTCAGTAGATGTCTATATTCCGTGTATTCCATGATCTCACTGGTTACTTCTAGGAAGTAATTAACTTTTAAAAGAAATATTGTATTATAAAATTATTAACTGAAGCATTGTTATACATGTACATTCCATTGGTGTTTTTATTTGGTTGTTATGAATGTATCATGCAGCGTCATCAATGAATTTATCCACTTTATGATTTTTATACATGCTCTTAACAGTGTTTTGTATATATTAATATATATATATGTAATTTTCTCCTTTTTAAAGTTATGGTAGTTATCTGAAAATAGTATAGGTTTTCCCGGTTATTTTAACACTTATGTCACATGAAATCCCTATATCGATGTTTTAATTTCGTCCCCGAACATCGTCGAGCTCAATTCTCAATTTGAATTTCAAAAAGTCACCAATGGATTTCATTTAAGGTGCAGCATAATTCGAATTTTTAGCATTCTGATTCATCCGAAATTAGTCAAATTCGTCTCGTGTGGCAATCGGCAATGAATTGAAAAAGCAATTTCGTTTGTTGTCATTCGCTTTAACGTTTTGATCATTTAAATTCAGATGGTGCATGTTTTGCATTTTTTAGCCCATACAGGTCTGTAAATGTCGGGTTATTTCAGAGTTTTCTTGTCACTCGTTGTTGAGACTCGATCACAGAAAAGATGGCTGCCAATGCAGGAGTTCAAAGAGGCCGATACAATAAAGTTTCAAACGCGGACAGAAATCGTCTCATAGATGCCTTCGAAGGAGAACAACTCGATTATCTGGTGGTTGCCGACACTCTTGGTGTGAAGCGACAAACTGCTCGCAGCATCGTCTTAACTTATCTTCGTGAGAACAGAAGAGATGCTCTACCAAGAGGAGGGAGAAGACGTTTAAAACGGATCAAGAAATGAAGGATTGTCTTCGACACTTCCTGGATGAAAACCCCTTATTAACATTAAAGCAACTAAATGAAAGACTACAACAGCAGCTCCCTGACAAGCCACATATTGCTGTAAGCACACTTGCTCGGAGTATAGACGGCATGCTGATCACACTAAAGCTTGCTCAGGATGTACCTCAAGCCCGCAATGCTGACAGAGTCCTCCGACAACGGCAAGAATATGCCAACTGGTTCTTAAGACACGGCGTCGTTGGTCACTGCATCTTTATCGATGAATGCGGATATAACATTTGGACGCGGCGTTCATACGGGAGAGCAGTTAGAGGGCAACCCGTTCGCAGAGTTGTGAACAACCAGCGTGGAAACAACTGTAATGTAGCATATGCCACATCTCATGAGCTTGGACTTGTTCATCATGCCATATACCTGCATACCACAACACGTGCGTCATTTGAAAACTTTCTGCAAGAAACAGCTGAAGCCTGCCAGATAATGTTTCCTCACGAAGAGCACCTGTACTTCATCTTCGACAACGCAAGACCACATGTTCGTGCTGAACTACCACCAGGGAATGAGAACATTGAATTGAAGCGGCTCCCTCCATACTCCCCATTTCTGAACCCTGTCGAAAATGCACACTCCTGCTTTAAAGCTGGTGTAAAAAGACTCCTAGGACTTCCCGAATGGCAAGCAAGGGTATCTGACCACCAGGCTGCTGAAGAGAAGGCTTGACCATGCAGGGTTGGAGGGCACGCCTACTAGTGGAAGCAGCTGAACACAATGTGGATGAGATAACAGCCGACAAGTGTCAGAGATGGTACAACCATTCACAGACCTACCTACCCAGATGCATGGCCAGAGAGGAGATTGAAGGCTGAAAATGACAGTATGAAGCAAACGTTTGACGCCACGTTCAGTTTCTTGTTACACATGCACAAAATCATGAACAATAAAGACTATTACATTTTTTCTGCGTCCTTTGTTTGTAAATCAAACCACAGAAGAACATTACGAAAGTGTTTAATCTTAAAATGCCCTAGTGTACATGTCATGAATAAAAGATCATATTGTGAAATGTCTATATTTCCGATTTTAATGTCAATTGTGAAACACAGCAAATAAAATTCCTAACTTACACCCAACACATTTTGTTTACATATAAGAACAGAGGTGTATAAATTATAATTTTCACAAATGCGCGAAACTCTTCAAGTCGTCCAAAGATTGTGCACATTTTCTAATCGTAACATTTCAGATCACAAGAAACGAAATGTGATGACAACAGCATTTAAATTAATGACAAAAAACGAATTTGCTTTGTCAATTCAACGCCGAATGCCACACAAGACGAATTTCACGAATTTCGGACGATTCAGAATGCTAAAAATTCGAATTATACTGCACCTTAAATGAAATTCTGTGGTGACTTTTTGAAATTCAAATTGAGAATTGAGCTCGACGATTTTGGGGGACGAAATTAAAATATCGATATAGGGAATTCATGTGAAATAAGTGTTAAAATAACCGGGAAAACCTATATTTTCTGGAATATGACATGAGTTTTTTTTTTTTTAAAGATTTGAACAAGCGGTTAAATAAGAATTGAAACTGAAGTTGTGTCAACATCGCTGATCTGACTGCCGAGGGATGCAAGTTCGTTTGCTGAAAATAAATCGACAATGAACACAAATCAAACACACACAAGAACATATTATTATATCACCAAAAACAAAGTAACTATTTTATTAAATTAGTATTCAATCAAGAATAATCACGTATATTTAATACACTGCAAACACTGAGATGTTAAAATAACACCAGTGGTGCCAAACTTTGTTCTTTCATGGTGTTTATATTGTGCGAGTTGTCTAATATAAACACTAGGGTGTAGTGAATTTTGGAAAAGTTGGAATTTTAAGTTCTAAATACCCTTACATGATGTTCTGGCAATATCTAAGACATTCCACGCAAAAAAAAATCATCCCAAAAACTTTGCCCAACCAAATTAATGGATTATATGTATTCTACCAAAAAGTGCTGAGTCATCATTTTTTGTGAAAAGCGTATGTTTTCTGTTTGATTGTATGTATGGAAATACATATAATCTTTACTTGTTTCTTGTTCAAATAGATTCTCCAGACTCCAGAGACCTCATAAATAGACATTTCTAAGATTTTTAATTTAATTCCAATACACTAAGAGGTCTCTGGATTGTGTCTAAATACAGTCATTTGGGGTTAGTGTCATACTACAATAATGGCTTAATACATGTATGTCAGGGGTTCGAATGGGCACTGTGTACCCCAGCATAGAACATTTTCATTCATCAGGGCTTAATGACTAGCAATTAAAAACAAAAGGGACCAGTAGCGAATTTAAAGTACCTTGGAAAAACAATCGAGCGAGTTGTTTCATCACGAATCTCTGACCATGTTCGTGCTAATAACCTGTCGGACACATTTCAGTCAGCCTACAAACCATTTCATGGAACGGAAACTGCTCTTCTTCGCGTCAACAATGACATTTTATCTGCCATGGATGAGGGGAAAACCACTGCATTAGTTTTGTTAGACTTAAGCGCCGCTTTTGACACTGTCGATCATAAAATCCTTCTCTCCCGCCTTCAATATCATCTTGGAATACATGACACAGCCCTGGATTGGTGTAAGTCCTACCTTTTAAATAGGCCTCAGCATGTCTGTATTGGTAACGCTATCTCCGAGCCTGTTACTCTTGACTATTCTGTACCCCAAGGCGCTGTGCTCGGCCCACAGTGGTTTACTGTTTATACCTTTCCAATTCGTGATATCATTTTGAAGTATAATTTAAATTACCATGTTTACGCTGATGACACGCAGCTTTACATTACTTTTAAATCTTCTCAAGAACCTGCTGATTCCTGCATTAAAACACTGGAGAAATGTATTCAAGAGATTCGAAGTTGGATGAGACAAAACTTCCTGAAATTGAACGATGAAAAAACAGAATTTGTTCTATTTGGATCACGTCAGCAATTGTCTAAAGTTTCTCTTCCATTTATTACAATTGGTGACTCGCAGATAACCCCCTCATTACATGCACGTAATTTGGGTGTTATATTTGACTCGACAATGACTTTAAAACCACATATCTCCAACTTTGTTCGCATATCATCATTTCATATCAGAAATATAAGCCGAATTAGGAAATACTTGAATAAAAGTGCTGCTGAACAAATTATACATGCATTTGTCACATCACGGCTCGATAACGGGAATGCTCTCCTTTACGGTCTTCCGCAGAATCAAATATCTCGTCTTCAGCACATACAAAACACAGCAGCTCGTGTTGTGACTTTGTCCAGAAAGTCATGCCATATCACGCCAATCTTGAAAGAACTGCACTGGCTTCCTGTTTCACAGAGAATTGTTTTTAAACTTATGCTAATTGTTCACAAATCTTTTAATAACATTGCTCCAATTTATATTTCTGAACTACTTAAAGTCTACACTCCATCACGCAATTTGCGCTCCAGCAACATGTCACTCCTCAAGGAACCAACTTCAAAACGGAACTGGGGTGATACATGTAGGTCGTTTTCTGTCGCAGCTCCGAGACTCTGGAATCATCTTCCAACTAAACTCAAATCTTGTCATAGTATAACCAGATTCAAGTCGATGCTTAAAACTCATCTTATGTCACAACTCTTCAAAGCAGGGTGGATATGTGCGCGCTAAAAATCTTTATTATTATTATTATTATTATGGGTGCTAGGCTTGGTTTGTTTACTTTAAGCTGATTACAAGTACATAATGTATCCCTGTACAAGGCCATTGTATACAATGTGCAGGAACATGGAAGTTACATGTACGTGTAGTTGTGCCACCATTACATGCCATGTTCTCATTATGGCGTTTAAATTGGCTTTAATACCAGCAAAGAGATCCAGATCTTTGCAGTATTTGTTAATCCCGCAGATTTTGCTGGATGTGCTCCCAACTAGAATGGACTGTTCTCGTAGCTGAGTCTTCAGTTTGAGATGTAATATAATGGCCCTGTCACACTGTTGCGTATCGTACTAGCGTATGCCAGCGTATGAAAATTATCACTCATACGCTGGTATACGGTGATATACGCTAGGGGTACGTTAGGCATAGGTTGTATACGTTTCAAGCACGGTGGCATACGCTGGCATACGCTGGCATACGCTGGCATACGCTGAGGCAGAAATAAAATTTTAAGCATGCTTAAAAATTGTGTGCGTATGCGGACGTATGGTTAATACGCTAAGCATACGCTAGGCATACGCTGAATACGCTAGAGGTACGATATAGGTACGTTACTCATAGGTCGAGTACGCTGGACATAAGTTGCCATACGTTGTGGAAAGGCCGCCGATCATATAGGCACTTTGTCACGTGATAGGCGGATAGGCGGTACGCTGGGCATGCGCAGTTCATACGCTACTCATACGCTAGCCATACGCAGAGAACGCTGGCCATACGCTGGTCATACGCTGTTCATACGCTGACATACGCTGGTCATACGCTGACATTTGCTGACATTCGCTGTCCATACGCTGTCAATTGGCTTGCCATACGCTACTCATACGCTACTCATAGGTTCAATACGGTAAGTATACGCACAATTCGTCACCGTTTTCACGAAGTGACGAATCAGCCCACACAGCTGCAAATCCATGTTTTGAGATAATCGCACATGAAGTTGAACTGTTTTTGAAATCGCAATTTCAAAGACTTTTCAGCATTAATTATTTTAGATTTTGCTTCCTACTTAAAGCTAATAACTTTAATTACAAAGAAATGTCGGTATCTTTATCATAGAGATTGTAATTAATGGGGAATTACTTTCCAAACATATTCGTCACTTCGTGAAAACGCAAAAACAAGACCGCGCGTGCAGAGCGCTGTATATTAATTAAATAACGTACATGTATTAAGCGATTCGTCACTTCGTGAAAACGTTAAACGTAAGTAGGTCACACGATTCGTCACTTCGTGAAACCGCAAAACCAACAATACCCGCTTTGGCATTTTGCCAATCGCTATGTATTTCAATGTATAAAGCGGCGAATGGCGATTCGTCACTTCGTGAAAACGGAAAACAGCTTAGCTGAGTGATTCGCTGGGTATATTAATAGTGTAATTACGAAACTATGACGTTTCAACACTTGAAACTTAACAGAAATGTTGGCCACAATGAATACATCTCAAATATCTACAAAACTGAATTTGACAAAAAACATTTTTTTTACGGATTCATCACTTCGTGAAAACTGTGACGAATTCTGTATTTTCAAGGGCTTTTTGTGCGTATGAAAATTATATTATGAATTTTCATACGCAACTCTTACGTTTCTCTCATACGCAACAGTGTGACAGCGCCATAATAATTTCTGGTGATGTGAAGAGTTTAAGACTTAAAATTCCAACTTTTCCAAAATTCACTACACCCTAATAAACACCAATGGTGTAGTTTCAACACCACAGTTTTTGCAGTGTAATGGGATCGTGTAAAAGGAAACAGAGGGTATGGTTGTATTGCGAGGTTTGCCAAATACCATGGGAACCTTATTATATCAAAGCCTTGCTTGGTGCTGAACATAATTATTACATTTTACATATTACATTGAACATAAAACCTAAGCTTTAATCTCATAAACATAAAATTATACAACACAATATCAAGGCATTCTTCAGAAATATACTTTGTATTTTTTTGTTTTTATGGAATTTGTTATGGAATTCGTTGAACGGCCTCGTTCTTTCTACGTGTACATTATGCGCATACCATGACGTCATTACACCAGACAAGCTGTCTGGGTACTTGACTTCCTGTTTTATGATAATGGCTATATTAGATTCTACTGCAGTGGGCGTGGCGCTGATTGTTCAGTTCTTTTGAATCTGAGATTGTTAATAAGGAAAACTAAAATAGTGTTGCATTCAAACGCTTCCAGTTTTTAAATGTTTCAAATGGATTTTTGTTATTTTAGTATTAATATAGATTAGATTTATATATGTTTCAATAGTTACTTCGTTCCATTAAGATGGTGACAACAATTTAAATATATGTGTTAATCTGTTTTCTACCTGTACGTGTTGAAATACACAAATAAGTTAAAAGACATCGCTTATAATTACATTTTTAATATATTACACCACACTAAACACGTTTGTCTACTGAATATTCATTATAAGTGACAAGGAGTGGTCATCATTCAATTTCCGGGCCGAAATGGATGCATAAAGTTCTTTCTCAAACTTCCCTGAAGATTTAAGGGCACCTCCCCCCCCCCCAAAAAAGGGGGTGTACATTGCCAACAAAATATACAAACTGACACAATGTTACACTCAGTATTCTCATATTTGGGTCTCACGCCCCTACTTTAAAAAATGTAACCTTGCCCTAAATATAGATGAGACCCAAGATGGGTCCATCATGGAACACATGTCAATTATTTTCCCAAAAAAGTGTGTAATTTGACCATTATTGAAGATAAAGTGAATCTACTCATTTACCAAATTTGTGCCCAGCCATGAGACATAATCTTGTGTTTATTCTTGTAAACTCTCCTTTCGTTTAATTATGTACATGTTCATCAACATATTGATGTTATTGTAATATTTATTTGTTTTATAATTAGGTGCAGAAGATCTAATCAATTTTTTAACTAAAATGTGATCTCTTAATCAGATGTTACCCAATGTGGATCTAATATGTAAATACTCATTATACAACACTACACAAACCTTTGTGAATTCAATTTAACTTGTTTACATGAACACAGTTTATACACAATGTCAGCACTGATAACACAGTGCGAGAATTTCAAACATCGAAAATCAATTAATCAATACTGATCAATTATCGATTCTTCTTCATTGGTGATAAGCAAAACAATTTATGGGTTGTTCTGTATCTAGCACTCAGGAATTCCATCAGTTCATATAACTAAAAACTTAATACACTTTACTTAAATATACAGTTACTTACAATTATTTGATGCACTTTATTTCACAATTCACTTCATCACAACAAATTAACTATAATTAAAGGGAATGTACCAATTTTTCACCAACCTCTTTCTTGTTTGTATTTTGTCTACGCCTCTGAAGGTTCGGTTTGCATCGAAAGCTAAGGCCACTTTCCAGATTTCGATCCAAAGCTTCAGCTTTCGATCCAAACCAGACCTTCATCAGAGGCGTAGACAAGATACAAACGTAAAAACACATCCATTTATAGGGAAAAGGGAAAGCAAAGGATCATGGGGAGGGATACAAAAAAGTGGGAAAATAGTAGCCAATTAGAAATAGGCATCTGGTGAAGCCAATGGGAGTGTGGGAAGTAAACAAAGGAGGAATTAATGAGCCACATAATAGGACAGGCTGTATGGTAGATACAGTGGCTTGTGGTGAAGCTAGGATAAGGATAGAAGGTCACACAAAGGGATATGACAACAATGGGGGTCAATACCATACAGATGAGGTGCTGGTGCAGATTAAAATTGTCATAAAATAGAAAATTGGCGATAGAGAAGAGGTGGGAAAGAAATGACGTACAAGATAAGGTAAATGGTAGAAAACACGTTATATCAAGGCAGTGGATGAAATCTAGTACTAAAACTGATAAAAGTAAAAAATAACTGGGTTATTTGAAAAATTATATAACATTCAGGTCAGTTTCTCCATATAAATCTACTTTGTGTACAACCACGTAAAAGGCTTTTGTCCAAAGTTGTGTGATCTCCGCTACTGCCGTTACCCAGGTTGTTTGCATCTGACCGAGGCATGATCCCTGGCTACTGGGAAGATATGGTTTGGCCTCTGACCTAGCCCCATAGAGCAATAGATAATTGGCATAAGTGGACTGCCCACCAACATAGGGGTGGTTAGCTCAGTTGGTAGAGCGCTCGTACGGTATTCGAGAGGTCGAGGGTTCGAGTCCGGCATCAGCCAATCTTTCTTTGATCGCTACCCTATAAATCTACTTTGTGTACAACCACAAAGTCATTGGGCAAGCTCTAGGGTGCGTGGTGTGGTAATAGACACATTGCGCACACTGGGTTAATTAATGCCTGTTCACTAATTTGGAATAACTTGAACAAATTATAACACAAATAAACACAATTTAACAACATATAATGAAAACATATATAATTATAATTTGTATAAATAGTAACCATTAATACTCAGATTGCTTAAAATAAAGTCCTTTAATGTTTTTTTAACCTCAATTATTCTAATTTGTAAAAGTGAATTATTACTTAAATAATACCACATCCCATTACAGTACCCATTTAATGTTTTGTTTAAAGGATTATTGAGTTAGATAAATAAACTGCACCACTAAGATGATCGTATATTAACACTGTTAAAGTTAAGAGAACTGCTCCTTTGCATATGCAGACTTCATTTGAATTGAAATATATATCCAACGACTAAACTTATGAAAGTTTTATTTTATTACACAATGTTGGTATCGTTATTATAGTTACTAAGTATACAAACATATCCAACGACTAAACTTATGAAAGTTTCAGTTTATTACACAATGTTGGTATCGTCATTATAGTTACAAAGCATACAAACATATCCAACGACTAAACTTATGAAAGTTTTATTTTATTACACAATGTTGGTATCGTTATTATAGTTACAAAGTATACAAACATATCCAACGACTAAACTTATGAAAGTTTTATTTTATTACACAATGTTGGTATCGTTATTATAGTTACAAAGTATACAAACATATCCAACGACTAAACTTATGAAAGTTTCAGTTTATTACACAATGTTGGTATCGTTATTATAGTTACAAAGTATACAAACATATCCAACGACTAAACTTATGAAAGTTTCAGTTTATTACACAATGTTGGTATCGTCATTATAGTTACAAAGTATACAAACATATCCAACGACTAAACTTATGAAAGTTTCAGTTTATTACACAATGTTGGTATCGTTATTATAGTTACTAAGTATACAAACATATCCAACGACTAAACTTATGAAAGTTTCAGTTTATTACACAATGTTGGTATCGTTATTATAGTTACAAAGTATACAAACATATCCAACGACTAAACTTATGAAAGTTTTATTTTATTACACAATGTTGGTATCGTTATTATAGTTACAAAGTATACAAACATATCCAACGACTAAACTTATGAAAGTTTCAGTTTATTACACAATGTTGGTATCGTTATTATAGTTACAAAGTATACAAACATATCCAACGACTAAACTTATGAAAGTTTCAGTTTATTACACAATGTTGGTATCGTCATTATAGTTACAAAGTATACAAACATATCCAACGACTAAACTTATGAAAGTTTCAGTTTATTACACAATGTTGGTATCGTTATTATAGTTACTAAGTATACAAACATATCCAACGACTAAACTGATGAAAGTTTCAGTTTATTACACAATGTTGGTATCGTCATTATAGTTACAAAGTATACAAACATATCCAACGACTAAACTTATGAAAGTTTCAGTTTATTACACAATGTTGGTATCGTCATTATAGTTACAAAGTATACAAACATATCCAACGACTAAACTTATGAAAGTTTCAGTTTATTACACAATGTTGGTATCGTTATTATAGTTACTAAGTATACAAACATATCCAACGACTAAACTTATGAAAGTTTCAGTTTATTACACAATGTTGGTATCGTTATTATAGTTACAAAGTATACAAACATATCCAACGACTAAACTTATGAAAGTTTCAGTTTATTACACAATGTTGGTATCGTTATTATAGTTACAAAGTATACAAACATATCCAACGACTAAACTTATGAAAGTTTCAGTTTATTACACAATGTTGGTATCGTTATTATAGTTACAAAGTATACAAACATATCCAACGACTAAACTTATGAAAGTTACAGTTTATTACACAATGTTGGTATCGTTATTATAGTTACTAAGTATACAAACATATCCAACGACTAAACTTATGAAAGTTTCAGTTTATTACACAATGTTGGTATCGTCATTATAGTTACAAAGCATACAAACATATCCAACGACTAAACTTATGAAAGTTTCAGTTTATTACACAATGTTGGTATCGTCATTATAGTTACAAAGTATACAAACATATCCAACGACTAAACTTATGAAAGTTACAGTTTATTACACAATGTTGGTATCGTTATTATAGTTACTAAGTATACAAACATATCCAACGACTAAACTTATGAAAGTTTCAGTTTATTACACAATGTTGGTATCGTTATTATAGTTACAAAGTATACAAACATATCCAACGACTAAACTTATGAAAGTTTCAGTTTATTACACAATGTTGGTATCGTCATTATAGTTACTAAGTATACAAACATATCCAACGACTAAACTTATGAAAGTTTCAGTTTATTACACAATGTTGGTATCGTTATTATAGTTACAAAGTATACAAACATATCCAACGACTAAACTTATGAAAGTTACAGTTTATTACACAATGTTGGTATCGTTATTATAGTTACTAAGTATACAAACATATCCAACGACTAAACTTATGAAAGTTACAGTTTATTACACAATGTTGGTATCGTCATTATAGTTACAAAGCATACAAACATATCCAACGACTAAACTTATGAAAGTTTCAGTTTATTACACAATGTTGGTATCGTCATTATAGTTACAAAGTATACAAACATATCCAACGACTAAACTTATGAAAGTTTCAGTTTATTACACAATGTTGGTATCGTTATTATAGTTACAAAGTATACAAACATATCCAACGACTAAACTTATGAAAGTTTCAGTTTATTACACAATGTTGGTATCGTCATTATAGTTACAAAGCATACAAACATATCCAACGACTAAACTTATGAAAGTTTCAGTTTATTACACAATGTTGGTATCGTCATTATAGTTACAAAGCATACAAACATATCCAACGACTAAACTTATGAAAGTTTCAGTTTATTACACAATGTTGGTATCGTCATTATAGTTACAAAGCATACAAACATATCCAACGACTAAACTTATGAAAGTTTCAGTTTATTACACAATGTTGGTATCGTCATTATAGTTACAAAGCATACAAACATATCCAACGACTAAACTTATGAAAGTTTCAGTTTATTACACAATGTTGGTATCGTTATTATAGTTACAAAGTATACAAACATATCCAACGACTAAACTTATGAAAGTTTCAGTTTATTACACAATGTTGGTATCGTCATTATAGTTACAAAGCATACAAACATATCCAACGACTAAACTTATGAAAGTTTCAGTTTATTACACAATGTTGGTATCGTCATTATAGTTACAAAGCATACAAACATATCCAACGACTAAACTTATGCAAGTTTCAGTTTATTACACAATGTTGGTATCGTCATTATAGTTACAAAGCATACAAACATATCCAACGACTAAACTTATGAAAGTTTCAGTTTATTACACAATGTTGGTATCGTCATTATAGTTACAAAGCATACAAACATATCCAACGACTAAACTTATGAAAGTTTCAGTTTATTACACAATGTTGGTATCGTCATTATAGTTACAAAGCATACAAACATATCCAACGACTAAACTTATGAAAGTTTCAGTTTATTACACAATGTTGGTATCGTCATTATAGTTACAAAGCATACAAACATATCCAACGACTAAACTTATGAAAGTTTCAGTTTATTACACAATGTTGGTATCGTCATTATAGTTACAAAGCATACAAACATATCCAACGACTAAACTTATGAAAGTTTCAGTTTATTACACAATGTTGGTATCGTCATTATAGTTACAAAGCATACAAACATATCCAACGACTAAACTTATGAAAGTTTCAGTTTATTACACAATGTTGGTATCGTCATTATAGTTACAAAGTATACAAACATATCCAACGACTAAACTTATGAAAGTTTCAGTTTATTACACAATGTTGGTATCGTCATTATAGTTACAAAGTATACAAACATATCCAACGACTAAACTTATGAAAGTTTCAGTTTATTACACAATGTTGGTATCGTCATTATAGTTACAAAGTATACAAACATATCCAACGACTAAACTTATGAAAGTTTCAGTTTATTACACAATGTTGGTATCGTCATTATAGTTACAAAGCATACAAACATATCCAACGACTAAACTTATGAAAGTTTCAGTTTATTACACAATGTTGGTATCGTCATTATAGTTACAAAGTATACAAACATATCCAACGACTAAACTTATGAAAGTTTCAGTTTATTACACAATGTTGGTATCGTCATTATAGTTACAAAGTATACAAACATATCCAACGACTAAACTTATGAAAGTTTCAGTTTATTACACAATGTTGGTATCGTCATTATAGTTACAAAGTATACAAACATATCCAACGACTAAACTTATGAAAGTTTCAGTTTATTACACAATGTTGGTATCGTCATTATAGTTACAAAGTATACAAACATATCCAACGACTAAACTTATGAAAGTTTCAGTTTATTACACAATGTTGGTATCGTCATTATAGTTACAAAGTATACAAACATATCCAACGACTAAACTTATGAAAGTTTCAGTTTATTACACAATGTTGGTATCGTTATTATAGTTACAAAGCATACAAACATATCCAACGACTAAACTTATGAAAGTTTCAGTTTATTACACAATGTTGGTATCGTCATTATAGTTACAAAGTATACAAACATATCCAACGACTAAACTTATGAAAGTTTCAGTTTATTACACAATGTTGGTATCGTCATTATAGTTACAAAGTATACAAACATATCCAACGACTAAACTTATGAAAGTTTCAGTTTATTACACAATGTTGGTATCGTCATTATAGTTACAAAGTATACAAACATATCCAACGACTAAACTTATGAAAGTTTCAGTTTATTACACAATGTTGGTATCGTCATTATAGTTACAAAGCATACAAACATATCCAACGACTAAACTTATGAAAGTTTCAGTTTATTACACAATGTTGGTATCGTCATTATAGTTACAAAGTATACAAACATATCCAACGACTAAACTTATGAAAGTTTCAGTTTATTACACAATGTTGGTATCGTCATTATAGTTACAAAGTATACAAACATATCCAACGACTAAACTTATGAAAGTTTCAGTTTATTACACAATGTTGGTATCGTCATTATAGTTACAAAGTATACAAACATATCCAACGACTAAACTTATGAAAGTTTCAGTTTATTACACAATGTTGGTATCGTCATTATAGTTCCAAAGTATACAAACATATCCAACGACTAAACTTATGAAAGTTTCAGTTTATTACACAATGTTGGTATCGTTATTATAGTTACAAAGCATACAAACATATCCAACGACTAAACTTATGAAAGTTTCAGTTTATTACACAATGTTGGTATCGTTATTATACACTCACTGGCCAGTGAGTTACGGTTTATTACACAATGTTGGTATCGTCATTATACACTCACTGGCCAGTGAGTTACAGTTTATTACACAATGTTGGTATTGTCATTATACACTCACTGGCCAGTGAGTTACGGTTTATTACACAATGTTGGTATCGTCATTATACACTCACTGGCCAGTGAGTTACAGTTTATTACACAATGTTGTTATCGTCATTATACACTCACTGGCCAGTGAGTTTCAGTTTATTACACAATGTTGGTATCGTCATTATACACTCACTGGCCAGTGAGTTTCAGTTTATTACACAATGTTGGTATCGTCATTATACACTCACTGACCAGTGAGTTACAGTTTATTACACAATGTTGGTATCGTCATTATACACTCACTGGCCAGTGAGTTACAGTTTATTACACAATGTTGGTATCGTCATTATACACTCACTGACCAGTGAGTTACAGTTTATTACACAATGTTGGTATCGTCATTATACACTCACTGGCCAGTGAGTTACAGTTTATTACACAATGTTGGTATCGTCATTATACACTCACTGACCAGTGAGTTACAGTTTATTACACAATGTTGGTATCGTCATTATACACTCACTGACCAGTGAGTTACAGTTTATTACACAATGTTGGTATCGTCATTATACACTCACTGACCAGTGAGTTACAGTTTATTACACAATGTTGGTATCGTCATTATACACTCACTGGCCAGTGAGTTACGGTTTATTACACAATGTTGGTATCGTCATTATACACTCACTGGCCAGTGAGTTACAGTTTATTACACAATGTTGTTATCGTCATTATACACTCACTGGCCAGTGAGTTTCAGTTTATTACACAATGTTGGTATCGTCATTATACACTCACTGGCCAGTGAGTTTCAGTTTATTACACAATGTTGGTATCGTCATTATACACTCACTGACCAGTGAGTTACAGTTTATTACACAATGTTGGTATCGTCATTATACACTCACTGGCCAGTGAGTTACAGTTTATTACACAATGTTGGTATCGTCATTATACACTCACTGACCAGTGAGTTACAGTTTATTACACAATGTTGGTATCGTCATTATACACTCACTGGCCAGCGAGTTACAGTTTATTACACAATGTTGGTATCGTCATTATACACTCACTGACCAGCGAGTTACAGTTTATTACACAATGTTGGTATCGTCATTATACACTCACTGACCAGCGAGTTACAGTTTATTACACAATGTTGGTATCGTCATTATACACTCACTGACCAGTGAGTTACAGTTTATTACACAATGTTGGTATCGTCATTATACACTCACTGACCAGTGAGTTACAGTTTATTACACAATGTTGGTATCGTCATTATACACTCACTGACCAGTGAGTTACAGTTTATTACACAATGTTGGTATCGTCATTATACACTCACTGACCAGTGAGTTACAGTTTATTACACAATGTTGGTATCGTCATTATACACTCACTGACCAGTGAGTTACAGTTTATTACACAATGTTGGTATCGTCATTATACACTCACTGACCAGTGAGTTACAGTTTATTACACAATGTTGGTATCGTTATTATACACTCACTGACCAGTGAGTTACAGTTTATTACACAATGTTGGTATCGTTATTATACACTCACTGACCAGTGAGTTACAGTTTATTACACAATGTTGGTATCGTTATTATACACTCACTGACCAGTGAGTTACAGTTTATTACACAATGTTCGTATCGTCATTATAGTTACTAAGTATATACAAAACATTCGATCAGCAAACACGATAATCAGATTTTATTCTTATATGAAATTTTGATCTTATAAAGACTAAATAGTTCGGGAAATTATTTTAATAATTACTTATTCATTCATTCATGATGGTTTATTCAATAAAAAGCCTCCAGAGCGACAAAAGGTCGAATTGCAGAATAATTTAAAATGTTAACAATGCAAACATAAGTATGTAGGCCTATGCAATATATAAATATATTATAATATCAGTCAAATATCTAAAATAGGTATCACTGACAACATGACCCAAATTGTGATGTATATGTTGGCCTGACCTTACTGACAAAATATTTATTCATGACATTAGGTGGATGAAGACAAACAAATCACGCCAAGTAAATTTTATGTAAAATGTGCACACTACCAACAAAGGCGGGAACGCTCAATAACGTATGGTAAATTTAAACAAACGGTGAAACGACCCCCCCCCCCTCCCCGATCAGTTAATGACAAACTTGTTATGCAAAGAGCGACTAGATTACTAAGGAATGCAAGGCTCGTAGAAGAGCCACTGTGATTCATGATCACCACCAGTGCTTTGCATTTCAATGGTCCAGCTGCTTGCATCATACGGAGTCGGATAGTCGTAGCTGTAGAAAGATTTATCCACGCCCTTCAGTCCTACTGATGTTCCTTCGTTTTGAACGTGCGTAGGACCGTAGTAACGTAAAGACCTCAACACTGCCCAATGATAAGCTCGATAGGACAGGCCCCACCCAACTAGGACCGTGGTCTTTATTGAACATCATAAATATTCATGCCATATAAATATTCTCTTCCGAGGGCATGCGCACAGTAGAATGTTTTACCGGTCCACTGCCTCTAACCATAACAAGCGCATAGCTACAACGTGCACCTGTTGGTTCGAGCGCGTAAAGGAATGCATTTGAATGCAGGTCGGGTTGTGTGGCTTGCAATACGAGGAAGAATATGCAAATGTGGGTTTCACCTTAGGCCAGTGCGATTTCGCTCCTTCCTCCATTGAATGGTGATCCACTTTCCCATAAACTGATAAACTGATAAATGAAGTAATATTAAATAATACGATAAATTAACTTAATGGTGAAATAATTTCTCATGAGAAATGAAATATACTAGACAAATGAAATAATTACACATAGTATAAATTATATAATTAAGTCTGCATAGCCATAGCATTTAGATTTTTTCTTCCAGGTTTACATTGACCCCAAACCACTTTCAACATGGATAACATTCACTCCGTTTCCATGTCATGTATCTCACTTTCGTATCATTTTCTGATCTTGATAAGTGTTCCACCATTTGATACCGTAGTCGACGAGGAGCTTGCCTCTCTTTGGAATGCGTTTGCAAGTTTGTTTCATGGATTTTTGTGTACATGCATCTTTGAATTACCTTCACCTAACCCAACGCTACATACTCTTCTGTTTCCTGATCTGGTCGGAAATGTGCAACTTAATCCAAGAAACCTGTTTGAAGATCTGGTAAGAGATCCGCCTAGGTTGTTCCGTCTAACAGGAGAAACTCCAGAGTCCATGCTGATGATAACCCATGATCTACAACCTTTCATTACAAATCAGGGACCAGGACGGAGACATCGTCATCGCGCAGTGAATAGAATTCTTATGGCTATGATATTGCTTCGTCAGTACCCAACATAATGATGTACTCTGGTCATTGTTCAATATGGATGAGACAACTGTCACCAGAGACATTTATTCAATCATCACTTTACTTTGGTATTATTTTAAGTCAAACATTTCTTGGCCAAGTACGGAAGAATGGCTCGCTATGAGAGGGCGGTGGACTGTCTTTCCAAATGCTGTGGGGGCCATCGATGGAACTTTACATGAAATACAACGCCCACAAACAGAAAAGCAATAGCAATTTTACAGCGGATATGCACGGTATCACTGCATGAGTACTCAGGTAAAAATTAAAAAACTTTCGAAGTACTTCCCCTCCCCTCGTTGTTGCTGTTGCTGTTGCTGTTGCTGTTGCTGTTGCTGTTGCTGTTGTTGTTGTTCTAATTGACAACAGGAAAAATATCCGCTATTTGGACTTTCCCGATGAGACATGTCTTCTTGGGAATAACGGCTATGCCAACAGATATCCAGTTCTAACAAAATATCGAAGGGACCAAATCCGAAATGTGGCAGATGTTGATGAGCGTATGGTAATGGGCGTTTTCAATGAGGAACTTTCGAGATGCAGAATCTACGTTGAACATGTCATGGCCTTCTTTAAGACGTATCGAGCAGTGAAGGGTGTCTACCGACATCCAAGGTGGCTGATGCCCATTGTGGCAGAGCTCTGTGCCTTCCTTGCCCAGCGACATTTGAGATTAACAGAAAATATTCATTAATTTACTTTAACCACAAACAGAGGCATATATTAAAGACATGTACAGGATTGTTAATTATCGAAAAATCAAATTGTTCGGTTTCAATCAGAAATTTTCATGATTATAATTAAAGTTTATAACAGCACCAATCTACAGAGAAATATTTCTGTATGAAATACCGTCGAAGACAAAATCACAATTGCTGAATTTCGATTGCTGCAATCTAAATTAAAACAATCTGTTACACAGCTTAAACTGCTCATGAGTTGCTAAAAAACTGCCACGATTTTTCTCCGTTTTCTCTGTGACTCTAATGCCGGATTGAGCTCAAATTTTCACTTACTTTTAAGGTACATACTGTAACAACACAGAATTGTTCTTAAAACTGGAGTGGAAAATTGCAGAAATGTAATATTGTGTTGTTTTGATGTAGCAAAGTAGGGGAGTATTCAGAAATAAAGCAATTTCCAGCAAGTTTATTTGCATGATTTAAATAAAATTAAAAAATGGTACATTGCTTAATTATTGCATTATTTTTTCTTTTCACTCATGTTGTGAGGTTTATTGACGTAGGTGTAAATAAAAACACTGTTAGTAAAATCAGAAATAAAACAGTTTGCGAAACAATTATTTTCTCTATTTATCATAACAAATTTATTAAAACACACGGGGTGATAATGATTTAATATAAAAGGAATATTACCGTAAGTTCTATTCTTTTCGGTATTAAAACGGCAAAAGGTGTACACCAGACCATTGGTTTAAAGAATACTTGTTATAATAAATCAACTCATGACATGATTAAAGGCAAACTGAAATGGGTAGGCTACTCTTGATGGTTATCATCTTGCTTTGGTGGGGGTCTATCCTGTCGTTGAAGGTCTCCTTGTAGCATTCGCATGTATGCGGTGAACTCTCGCATAGAGCGTTGGAAATCTCACGTAATTTGCGGCAAAATGTTTCGGACATAGTTATTAAAAGCAACGTGGCTTTCACGGATTATCATATGCAACGGTTGCATTCCAAGTTCGCCAATGGGGAGGGGAATGTCTTCGCCAACTGGTGGCTGGACATCATGCCGTGGGCCTGCTTGGCGATGGTGTGCTGGCTGTTTTGGCGCTAAGGGTTGAAGGACTTGTTGTGGGGCTTGCGAGGGCTGGGGTGGTGGCTGTTGGTGTTGGATATCTGGCTGGGGTGGCTGAGGTGCTGGCTGTTGTGGCGCTAAGGGTTGAAGGGCTTGTTGTGGGGCTTGCGGGGGCTGGGGTGGTGGCTGTTGGTGTTGGATATCTGGCTGTTGTGGCGCTAGGTGTTGATGGGCTGGCTGGGGGTGCTGGAAGGCTGGTTGTGGAAGATTTAGCTGTCCTGGCTGTGGGGCTGCTGGTAGCTGGAAGGGGGCAAATTGTATCCTTGCTCTGCGCTGTGCAGGGTTTCCCCTTGCTGCATAACGCATTTCCCCAAATCGTTGGTCTTGCAGCCTAGAAAAAAGGAAGCCTAACAGACTGTTTACCTTGCATTATTACATTAACTTTTTAAGAATGATCTGTGGATAGTCTATTGTTGCCTTATGATAAAATATGTAGTTGTGTATTTATTTTTAAGGGGGCTGTACGGCCGACCAATGTTATGCAATCATTAATGTGAAAATGCACATAATCTTAATTTATTACTGCCCTTTTTATACTTAGCAACTTTTGACATGCTTCTTGTAAAAGGCTTCGGGGCTTTTCCGTCAGACGCTACTTGTGTAAAACATAATTGTCTCTTAGTTCTCACCTCGCAACGTCTCGGGCCATCGCTTCCCTCACCCTCCTCCTTACATTGTTCCTTTGTAGATACAGCCGAGAAATTGGCCCTCGTGGTTCAGCATGTTGCATCACATGGTTAACAACTAGTCCCCATTGAGGGCCATGAATATTGTATCCTGCAAGGATGACATGTCGTTCTTCTCTACTGATTTGAGCACGAGGAGCTTGATCCATTTTTTTTATTCCAAGGAAAGGACAGAAATTAATTTGATTGATGATGAGGTGATTGTGATGTGTGATCTTATTAGAATACGTCGTAGGCCTATATTTAATGATCATCCTTCTGGGTGTGGCTAGCTCATATTCCGAATTCATCCAATTGTATTTAAGCATGGAGGAGTAATTGCTCAATTATAGGAGGACCCAGGGCAGTTAGTCTGCTGTTCACATTCAAATGACATTTGGTCGGCTCATAGAAAGCACCTGATGAGATTCAGGTCTGCTGTTCACATTCAAATGACATTTGGTGGGCTCATAGAAAGCACCTGATGAGATTCAGGTCTGCTGTTCACATTCAAATGACATTTGGTCGGCTCATAGAAAGCACCTGATGAGATTCAGGTCTGCTGTTCACATTCAAATGACATTTGGTCGGCTCATAGAAAGCACCTGATGAGATTCAGGTCTGCTGTTCACATTCAAATGACATTTGGTCGGCTCATAGAAAGCACCTGATGAGATTCAGGTCTGCTGTTCACATTCAAATGACATTTGGTGGGCTCATAGAAAGCACCTGATGAGATTCAGGTCTGCTGTTCACATTCAAATGACATTTGGTCGGCTCATAGAAAGCACCTGATGAGATTCAGGTCTGCTGTTCACATTCAAATGACATTTGGTGGGCTCATAGAAAGCACCTGATGAGATTCAGGTCTGCTGTTCACATTCAAATGACATTTGGTCGGCTCATAGAAAGTACCTGATGAGATTCAGGTCTGCTGTTCACATTCACATGAGATTTGGTCCGCTCATTGGAAGTACCGTCGTGATAATTTTGGTCTACTATTTCACCATTAAGTTAATTTATCGTATTATTTAATATTACTTCATTTATCAGTTTATCAGTTTATGGGAAAGTGGATCACCATTCAATGGAGGAAGGAGCGAAATCGCACTCCCAAGGTGAAACTTACATTTGCATATTCTTTCTCGTGTTGAAAGCCACACAACCCGACCTGCATTCAAATGCTTTCCTTTACGCGCTCGAACCAACAGGTGCACGTTGTAGCTATGCTCTTGTTATGGTTAGAGGCAGACCGGTATGACATTCTACTGTGCGCATGCCCTCGGAAGAGAATATTTATATGGCATGAATATTTATGATGTTCAATAAAGACCACGGTCCTAGTTGGGTGGGGCCTGTCCTATCGAGCTTATCATTGGGCAGTGTTGAGGTATTTACGTTACTACGGTCCTACGCACGTTCAAAACGAAGGAACATTACTTGGATGCCTGTGTCGGTGATGGTTATCTGGACTGGTGCCCCAACAAAACTGAAGCCTGTCTTGGTCTTTTTATTGAGCCACTTACTTCCATCATACACCATCATGTATGACTTACCAGACTCCATTGCTGCATGAAGCATGATACGAAGAACGACAGTTAAACAGATAATACAACGATAACAATTTTTTTGGTAAAAGTCAAGCTTCAAACAGAGTCAATAGTCACAGTTCTAAACAAAGTTGCACTGAAAACAGGTTTCAAAATTTGATGTATATGTTTGCCTAATCGTACAAGCACAATTTGTGTGCATAACATGAGGTGGTTGAAGAAAGTGTGAAAAGTAATTATTGTATGCACCCCTATAATAAATATGTTGATGTTAGAGCATATTATGAAGAAAATATTAGTATTGAAAAAATACACTTCTCAAATATTCAAGTTTAAACCGTGAATATTTGATGTTTGTATTTATTTAATTATTTTAGTTGTTGGAAACAAAAAATATTAAACAATTGCTTATTATTTATATAACAATTCTTGTATATAAATAAATCAAGTCTCTCAAATAATTTTATATTCTTTATTATAATCGTTGTAGCAGTAAATACTATGCATTGCTAAATGAAATTGTTATCAAATAAGTAGAAACTGGCTTACTTACACACACTGTATTTTTCAGGTAGGGGTCCAGAGAAATAAATCCTCGCTGAAGTAAAACCATCTTCTAAAACAGTAAATTCAAGCTGCATTGGCGATGCATGTGTTCCAGGTATCTTCAGCTTTGGAGCAGATGGTACTGTGTAGCTTTGACAATGTAAGGGTGTATCTGATGCTGCCATCACTGAAAATTTAATTAATTAATTGTTCAGAACAAAATTTGAAAAGTAGGACACAGTGCCTTTAGAAATGTGAAGTGAGAAGTATTTATCGAAAACTTCCAACGGCCTGAATGTTCCATTTTATGTTTTTGTTCACAGGGATGATAAAACATGATATTATATTATATAATACAGTTAATACATATACTTCATCAAGATATCGTTAAACAACCATTTGGAAACAGTTCATCTCAATGTGTCGTGTAAGCCCAGCGATTGTGAAAAAGATAAATACTTTCACAATTTTGTAACAGAAAATAAGAGGGTTGATTTTTTTTTCATATATGTAGAATTGATTTTTCTTCATCAGTAACACCTTAACGCATCCATGAGAAACAAAGATATGACAATAGAAAAAGTAGGAAATTTCATTAAAGGTAAGGTATAATCTCATGATCATTTTTTTCAAAAATAACCACGTGGTTGAATTGTTATGTGACAATTACTTTAGTGATGATGGTATCAATCTACAAATAGTCTTGTCTATAGTGCTGTCACTTTAGTAAAATAATATCCTGTCCAAATTTAGGAAAGAGCGAACTCTTTCTTAAAATGCACATTGAAATGAATACAAACAAATATGAAATGAATGTATTACACTTGTTATACGACACAACACAATAAACTGAAACTTTCCCATTGTGATTGTTAAATGCATATCTTGATCAAAGAGATTTGAGCATGCCCATAGAAACAGGTTTGCCAATTCATCACCAGCGTTAATCAGTTACCTAAGAGCTCTTCATGAAATTCTTCGTCAAAGTAGAGACAGCCACTAGAGGGCGCCAATGCGGTCTTATTCTCTGAATACACCGCCGAGTTGAGCTGGCAGAGCTTGCTATCCTTGCAGTAGTTGAATGACTTGCAAGCGTTGTCGTTTAGACAGAATACAGCACAAGTCACGTATGCACGTGCTGTTTGATTGCGGTAGACTGTACCTCTAATTACATGATCTAATATAGGACCTTGGTGGAATCGATGAGTGTTTCCACTTCGCATGTTGTATTCACGTGAATTGGATGCACATGACCTACCCACTTCATCTAAAGCAATTGCTGTAACGATGATTGATAGCAACAAGGCAAAGAGGCTGGTTACGACATCCATCATGAACACAAATCTGTGGAAATATCACAAGAAAAATATAGCTGGCATATTATAAATTTCCAAAAATATACAAAACTTTATACTAAGTATATGATTCTATACCATCCGTCTCCAAGGATCGCCAACTGTGATTGGCTGTGGATGCGCATGTGACCTCAATTAGGTGTTTGTCAGACGAAATCATGAGTTGAGGGTGATGAGGATAATGTGCGTGTTTTAATTGTACTAATTTGAAAGCATATTTTTAAACTTAAGTTGTATGTGTTTGTCAGACGAAATCATGAGTTGAGGGTGATGAGGCTATGTGTGTGTTTTAAACGTACTAATTTGAAAGCGTTTTATTTATTTATTTATTTTTCACTTGGCGTATGGCTACGGTGCAAGGGCATTGTCTTTACTCACTTCATCTAAAAGCAATTGCTGTAACAATAATTGATATCAACAAGGCAAGGATGCTAGTTACGAAATCCAACATTCGAACAAATTCTGTACAAATATCACAAGAAATTAACATTTTTCATAAAGTGTTCATAACCAGTTACATTATTATAGAGAATCAACCTTACTAGGAGGTAATATCTTTTCTGTATCGTCACTTGGAACATACGACGTAGCTACGTTCATTAAATAAAACTACGATACTTAAGATAATGGGAAGCCTGTTTTGTTATAGTTATTTCTTTCTGTGTTTATGGGGACCTATATTAATCCTTTTCAAGCCGGGGGTGCAATGATGCCATTTTGATATTTTCTATAATAATAATTCCAGAACGCTTCGACCGATCACGCTCAAATTTTCCTAACTATTCTTTATGACCCCCTCATATCCAAATCAACGTTAACGTTGTTTTTGTATATGCCATGGCAACCGTTTATTTTGATCAGGTATAATTGAATATCATTTGTTGGTGTTAAATATTTGTTCTATTGAAGTTTGTTGTCAACTTTCAAACAGTATTGAGTCATATTACCTACTTCCAATGTATTCTGGGATTCCAATAATACGGCGGCCATTACGTTGAAATAAATTTTCGGGATTTGTTGGTAGGTATTTGAGTTACCTTTTTGGCTCAACCTGTGAATTTAAGACGTAAACAGCGATGTGATTATCTCTGCCTTTATTGTAAATAAACAAATATTGGGTCGAAATATTCAATAATCATGTTTTTGCTACACAGTGACAAATAGTTTGGTATTAGCTTTCTCTGACAGTAATTCAAGTGACGTCTTATTAGTATTGTTTGTACTTATGACAACAAATGTGCAATGTTTGATGGCCTACGGTGACTTCATTCATTCATTTCATTAAAGGTTTATTGACAAATTGCTATTACAGAATAAAACTGAATTGCAACAATTTTACATTAATATACATATATAATCAGATACAGATTAAAAAACACATCAGAATTACAAGGAAGGTATATTAAATTGCACAAGTGCCATATAAAAACATGTTCGCCATCAAAATACTCAAAACTAATATCACAAACACACCGCAACTGTATACATATATAATCAACTCATACACAGACACACCCCCACACACACACATCCTATACCATCTCACACCAATCATCCATTACAAAAAGATTGAACCTACTGAGACATATTCCACAGATCTATCATATGTACCATTGGGCTGTTTCTACACCTGACAGTTTTGACCTTAGGAAGAGTTAACTTATGGGAATTCCTCAGGTTTTTTCCATGCACTGCTCCTCTTTGTGGAGGAACCCAACCATTAAACCGCTTGGAGCACATGATAGACCTAAAAACTCAACATAGTTGCTCCCTTCTATCACATAATGGTACAAGATTACATTTATCAAGCGCTTGATTATAAGATATATAGTGCTTACCCATGATGATCTTGCACGCCCTCTTTTGGATTCTTTCTAAAGCGTTCGCATCTTTGACCGTTAGACCAGAATGCCATACAGGGGCAGCATATTCCGCCAGCGGTCTAACAAAACCCGTGTAGATTGTGACAAGATCATCGTGAGGTAAGTTAAAGCGCTTTAGAAGCTTAATCATGTATATCCTGCCATTCGCCTTCTTTAATATTTCTGTGACATGGACGTTCCATTTCAAATCTGCACTAATATGTACACCTAAAATCTTAGCAACCTGCACTTCCTGAAGGGGAATATTTGAAATTGTGGTGGTGGATCATCATGATCATTGACTAGAAATGATACTTTCATTGAGGCACACTTTTTGGGGTTGAGTTTCATGTTATTTACAAAAGCCCATTGTTGAAAGTCATTAAGATATTGTTGCATGACAGATTTCTGAGAAGATGGTTTTGATTCCACAAGGGTCAGGTCATCAACATACTTTAAAGTAACAAATGGCGTGTCCACAGCTGCATCATTAACAATTACAACAAAGCCAAGTGGTCCAATCCTGGTACCCTGAGGTACCCCACCATTCAACATTTTCCATTCACTGAAATTACCGCGGTAGCAATACACTGCTCCCTTCCATTCAGAAAGTTGGAAACCACGTAATGACAGATGGTCTGACCCCATACTGATGAACTTTCCTTGAGGACGTTATGGTCCACCAAATCAAACGCTTTGCTGAAGTCAGTAATAACTACATTGCTCAAGTAACCTGGTTTGTCAGCATTCATATGTAATGTATCCATTAACTTGAGTAGGTAGTGAGTGGTGATACTCCTGCGATTTCCATACTGGTTGTGATCAATCTTATTGTCAATGTCCATTAAAAGCCATTTGCCATGAAACCTTCGGTGACTTTCGCGAAATGGTCAGTGAGGAAACAGGTCTCAATTTATCCCACGTTGCAGGCTTTCCTTTGGGGAATTGGGAACTACTACAGCTCTCTTCCACTGCGGTGGCACAACTCCTTCTAGATAAGAGTTGTTTAAAAAATGTCAGCCAGTGGTTTGCTGAGTTCATAAGCAAACTCCTGTACGATTCTTGCAGAAATTCCATCCGGGGAAGTTTTAACATCCCTTCAAAGTAACATTAACATCGGCTGAAAATTTAATAAATTAGGCGTTCAAACAGATCCATGGTAAATTAAATGCAGTGGGTACTGCGCAACTAACGATTTTTTTATATTATTCTGATGGGTTCGTGTTTGTTTTGAAAAGTTTCAAACATGATAATCGAAAACTGAACATATGAACTCAAAATTCCACATTGGCGTATTAGTTTAAACACTTTATAACCTCTGTCATGGGTTTAAAATATAAATTTTGCAGTAAATCTTTGATATATTACAATTAAAATTATATCGTTTCGGTTTGCGGTAACACCATGTGTTTATCTCAACTAACGTGAAGCTGAGATACAGGTTCTGAAAAGAACCGTATCGCACAACTCGTATCTCAACCTTCGTTAAGTGAGAAAGGTTCAAGGGAGAACCAATTTCGGGCAACTCGTTTTCTCTACTGTCGCTAAGTGAGAAATATGGTTCAGGGAGAACCATGGGGACTTCACGGGTTAATATGGTTCAGGGAGAACCAGGGGGACTTCACAGGTTATTCTCTACGTTTCGTGTAGCCTGCTCTAATTTTCGTCAGGAGAATGAAGAGGTTTTGCCGATGCAACAACCTTAAGTAGTATTTGCTGGGATTATGTGTAGAATGGGAAGTGTTCCGATTGGTGCTACTGTTGTGTGATGTGTTGTGATTGGTTGCCACCGTGGCATTGTTCTTGTTGTGTGTGTTTCCGCCTGCTGTGTGTGAGTTGCCTGCTCGCTGAGGCGTATCAGTTGACAGTGGGGTGTGGGTGTTGGTGGATGCTAGGATTGAATGCCAAATGTTGCTGATGAAATAGCCGATGTCCTGGGGGACAGTGTCATGTTTATGAATCTCAATAGCCCTCTGATACGACGGGTGTACCAGTGCTTTTCCGGGGCTATGATCTTTGCATTCTGCCAGTCAATGATATGGTCCAAATCGGTGGAGTGTTTGATGATCGCAGATTTGTCACATTCCTCTGCGGCCGTGGGCCTTGTGTTCCTTGAGCCTGGTCGTAAGGTCTCTGCCGGTCTCGCCAATGTACACTTTCCCACAAGTACAAGGAATTCAGTGAACCCCAGCTTGACGGCTGGGATCATGTCTGTCCCTTGTGGGTGTGTAACTTCGTTTCCAACTTGTTTCGAGTCCGGTAGTAGACCTTAATGTCAGCTTCCTCAGGATACGCTGAATCTTGTGTGAAGTGTGGCCCGATGTACGGTAGCACGGCAATGGGTTTTCGGTTGCGTCAGAGGATCGTGGAGCGTTCCTATTCAGGAGGAACTTAAGCTTATCAGGTCTGTACCCATTGTCTCTTAACACGGCGTTAAGATGTTTCAACTCGGATGGCAAGTGCTCTTTATCACTGATAGTGTGTGCCCTTCGAAGAAGGGTGCGATTCCACGGAGGATTTCACGGATGGTGGGTGGAACGACCGGGCATTTAGGTAGCGGTCTGTGTGTGTGGGTTTTCTGTAAACCCGTCGTTAACTTCAGCCAACGCCAACTATCTCACACGGAAACCAGTGTCTTAGCCTTGGGAATGAATTTTGCCACCGCCCCAAAAAGATTCCCGTGGAAGAATTCATACAGTCTATTGAACCTTCCATCCGAAAGCTCGAGAAACAAAAAGGCAGACGATATCCGTATTCAGATACACCAGATCTTAAAAACGTGAAGCCCCCGAAACCAATATCACAAGACTGGAATATCAGGCTGTCAATAACCTCCGTAATGACTCTTCGATACACATTCTAAAGGCAGACAAGGGTAATGCCACAGTAGTGATGGACCGCTCAGGGATACGATCAGAAGGTTCAGGATATCCTCGACACGGATACCTACACCCGCCTCAAAAAGAACCCGATTCCGTTAGCAGAAAGGAAAGTCGCCGCAAAACTTCTTTCCTTAAACCGGAGCACAGCCTTACCCAAAGCACTATACAAACCTCCGTCCGTCCAGCTCGAGAAATGCCCAAGATTCTTTGGCCTACCAAAGATTCATAAACCAGACAGACCGCTCCGACCGATTGTCTCATCCCGAGGTTCCCCACGTATAACCTCGCCCAACACTTGACAGGGCTCTTACACCCACTCGTGGGTAAGACGGCACCATGTACAATTCAGCAGGGTTTATCAACATCATAAAGGGAACCATATTGCGGCCTTCCGACACGCTAGTGAGTTTTGACGTCAAGTCATTATTCACCAATGTACCGACAGACGAGGCTATCCTCGCACCAAGTCGATACTCGAACATGATAGCACGCTCCCGGAACGAACCAGCTAACGCCAGATCAAATCGTAGATCTACTTTCATTATGTGTGAAATCCACATACTTCCAATGGAGGAGACTTACTATCCAACAGTCTTTGGGCACTCCAATAGGATCCCCGATATCCCCGGTCCTAGCAAACATCTTGGAAGATTTCGAACGAAAGCACTCGAGACGGCACGATACAAACCCAAACATGGCTTCGATACGTAGATGATACTTTCATCATTTGGCAGCACGGTTCCGACAAACTGAGTGACTTCCTCGGTCACCTCAACCAGCAACATCCGAGCATTCAATTCACCATGGAAACTGAGAACATCCGACTCGTTGCCTTTCCTTGATGTACTCATTTCCAAACGGGTTGATGGCTCACTTGGGCATTCGGTTTACAGAAAACCCACACACACAGACCGCTACCTAAATGCCCGGTCGTTCCACCCACCATCCGTGAAATCCTCCGTGAATCGCACCCTACTTCGAAGGGCACACACTATCAGTGATAAGAGCACTTGCCATCCGAGTTGAAACATCTTAACGCCGTGTTAAGAGACAATGGGTACAGACCTGATAAGCTTAAGTTCCTCCCGAATAGGAACGCTCCACGATCCTCTGACGCAACCGAAAAACCCATTGCCGTGCTTACCGTACATCGGCCACACTTCACACAAGATTCAGCGTATCCTGAGGGAAGCTGACATTAAGTCTACTACCGGACTCGAAACAAGTTGGAAACGAAGCTACACACCCACAGGACAGACATGATCCAGCCGTCAAGCTGGGGTCACTGCCAATTCCTTGTACTTGTGGGAAAGTGTGTATTGGCGAGACCGGCAGAGACCTTACGACCAAACTCAAGGAACACAAGGCCCCACGGCCGCAGAGGAGAATGTGACAAAATCTGCGATCATCAAACACTCCACCGATTTGGACCATATCATTGACTGGCAGAATGCAAAGATCATAGCCCCGGAAAAGCACTGGTACACCCGTCGTATCAGAGAGGCTATTGAGATTCATAAACATGACACTGTCCCCCAGGACATCGGCTATTTCATCAGCAACATTTGGCATTCAATCCCACTGTCAACTGATACGCCTCAGCGAGCAGGCAACTCACACACAGCAGGCGGAAACACACACAACAAGAACAATGCCACGGTGGCAACCAATCACAACACATCACACAACAGTAGCACCAATCGGAACACTTCCCATTCTACACATAATCCCAGCAAATACTACTTAAGAGTTGCATCGGCAAAACCTCTTCATTCTCCTTGAAGAAGATTAGAGCAGGCTAATCGAAACGTAGAGAATAACCCGTGAAGTCCCTATGGTTCTCCCTGAACCATATTAACCCGTGAAGTCCCCATGGTTCTCCCTGAACCATATTTCTCACTAGCGACAGTAGAGAAAAACGAGTTGCCCGAAATTGGTTCTCCCTTGAACCTTTC
This sequence comes from Zoroaster sp. YZ-2022, assembly GCA_029582265.1. Taxonomy (NCBI): domain Eukaryota; kingdom Metazoa; phylum Echinodermata; class Asteroidea; order Forcipulatida; family Zoroasteridae; genus Zoroaster; species Zoroaster sp. YZ-2022. The sequence goes on from CM055816.1 coordinate 42,061,475, forward strand.
TCACTTAACGAAGGTTGAGATACGAGTTGTGCGATACGGTTCTTTTCAGAACCTGTATCTCAGCTTCACGTTAGTTGAGATAAACACATGGTGTTACCACAAACCGAAACGATATCGATATTCCACCATGCAAAGCCTCAAAACTTATAATTAAAATTATGTTATGTTTAATAAACATAACTTCTATGGCGCATCGATATGGAGACCACAACAGGGCGCCGGTCTAAATCTATTAGATCAAGACTGGCACCCTGTTGTGGTCTTATAAACAATCATAACTTCTTCATAAACTATCGTGGTTTGTTCTTTATTAATTCAAAAGTGTTACCTTTTCCAATAAGTTTTCGCAACAGCAAAGAGCGAGATAATAATATGTTGATTAAGGTAAAGCTATAATTTATTGTACGTTATACCAACAGTCGTCTGACCACAAACATCATGGTTGGTACAATAAATAAGCCCACCAATCGGTTTCGTAGGTAGTCACTACTACGTACGTTTATGCAATATACTAGGGCAAGAGCCAATATATGAAACCTGATGCTCTGCTCAAACGTAACACTATCCAAATCTATATTATATTGTTCTTTAATTACAGTTTATTTTGTTTAACGTAATACTTCACTTAACAATAATTATGAAAACCCTTTAAACTCAGCCCTGTAGAATAGCGGACGCCGGCGTCTGATAAAATAAATCAATTCTTATACAACATCTATACGCCCTCTGTTGGCAAGTCAGGCACCATTAGAAAGCTGAAAACATGAGCTTTCTAACCATAGTATGGCCCCTTTGTAAGAACTATAGAAAAATCAATACAAAAGTGAAACCTCTCACGTCACTAGTTTTGACTCATGTGTGCAATTTCCGTTCGCTTTATCTCATACACTATATTTTAGCTTCAAATGCTAAAAGAAGCCTGAAAAGAAGACAAATGTTGTCCAAAGTTCAGGAAGATATTTAGGGAGAAGAAAGAAATTTTAGATTTGTTGAGTTTTGTTGAGCGACGAAAAATGGCATGATCTTGATAGTGGTGAGGAAGAAATGTTGAACGAAGGAATTGATCCAACAACTGACTGTTAAGTTTTTTTAGCATCTGATTGTTTTTTTCTTCTTGAAAACTAATTAAAATATACACATGTATTTACTTGTTTGAAATTTGAACTTTGAAAACAAAAACTTTAAGAAAATTACCTAACCTATCCAAAGTGAATTTGGAAAATTCTAAAAATGAAGAGGGGTAAATGAGCTCTGTCTGAAATATTTTGAGAGTATATTTTGTTTATCGTGTATATATTTTTCATAACAATATCTTGATATAGGATTTAAGGTTTTGCATGGTGGGAAATGGCAATTTAGGAAAGTTTTGGAAGCACCATGTAACAAACTTCTAAAAGTAGAGGTGTTGGCTCTGAGAAGAGCTGGTTTTGTTCTCAACGTTTCGGTATGCTCTGGCCGTCGTCAGGAGAATGGAGAGATGTGGAGGTGGTGTCTTATATACACTGCTGGAGGATCCTGTTGTGGGCTGAACTGCTGTGATTGGTGCTCGCTGGAGTGTCTTGTTGTGTGCTGAACTCTTGGGATTGGTGCTCTCGCTGGGTGTGTTTTCTGTGAGCCTGGTGTTCCAGTGGAGTGTGTCAGTGCTGTGTTGTTGGTGATGCCTGGTTCTGCTGAAGTGTTGTCGCATGCTGCTGATGTTGTATCCTATGTCTTGCAGTACTGTGTGATTGTTGATTGATGGTTTCACGGATGCGTCGGTGATACCAATTCTTGACTGGTGCGATGAGTGCGGTTCTCCCATTGGGTGGTGTGATTGTTGTTGTACGCGTGTTTGATGATTTGCTTGTCTATTTCGCCTTTCCTGCCATGTGCTTTATGTTCTTTGAGTCTTGTTTGAGGTCCCTGCCAGTCTCTGATGTAAACTTTACCGCATTCACAGGGATGAGGTAAACACCAGATCTACTGGTAGGGTCGAGTTTGTCCCTTGTGTGTCTGGAGCTGGGATTGGAGTTTCATTGAAGAGGTGTGATATATTGGATGTTTTTTTCAGGATTTTCTGGATCTTGTGTGATGTGTGGCCGATGTATGGGAGGATAGCGATGGGCTTGTCTAATGTTGGTTCTTGGTCGTTTTTGGTTTTGTGTTGTTTGGTGGAGTTTGTAGATCTTAGCCGTTGAACTTGAGGACTTTTTGACATGCTTGAGTTCTTCTTGTAGATGTTGGTGTCACAGATGTTGTATGTCAGGTTAGTGTGCGTTGTATTGAAGACTTGACTGATGGTGGATGAAAAGATTCTGGCATTTAGGTAGCGGTCAGTGTGGGTTGGCTTTCTGCAAACGGCTTGTCCCAGGGTGCCGTCTGTTTGTCTTGTGGTGTTTACATCAAGGAACGAGAGGGAGTTATCTTTTCGATTTCCATGGTGAAAGAGATGTCCAGGTGCTGGTTGTTGAGGTGGTGAAGAAAATCTTGTAACTTGTCCGTTCCATGTGGCCATATTATAAAGTGTCGTCCACGTAGCGGAGCCATAGTGTTGGTTTGTGAGTTGCAGATAGTAGAGCTGTTTTTTCGAAGTCTTCCATATGATAGGTTGCTAAAAATTTAATATCTTATTTGATTTTGGAGTTTCAAAGTTTATTGCCGAGTTGCTGAGTTGGAGAGTTGGACACTTAATACATGTTTCATATACAATATAAATAATTTTATGGAAGGGTTTCTAATTATAAACAACAGCACTTGAATATTTAATACATGTGTTATTTATTGTGGGCTCAAGAATAGGCCGTACATGCAGCCAAGTTACTCTTTCTTCTAAACGGAGCCAGACTGGTGTTGACAATATAATAAACTGACTTTCTCAAGACTTGATGTGGATAGCATGTATGATTGTCCAACCCTAACAATTTACACTCAAGATCATATATCCCTGAAAAGCTAAGCTTGACCGACAAAATGGCGCATACCAACCTCAGGCACAACCTCAAGTAACTGGTAAATCCCAGGTTCCCACAAAAATCCCGATAGTGCCCAAAAAAAAGAAAAGGGAAAAACCCATACCCCTGGGCCCCCACTGTAAGCAATATAAATAATTTTATAGTGCCCCCCCCCCACTGAAATGTCCTGCTACGCCGCTGTTTGTATCACGTGACGCGAATCACGGGCCAGGTTGGAATATCATCCGTTTGCAAACGTTGGATTTATAGTAATTCGTTCCGTTGTTTTTTTACTGAAATGACACTGGGGTGGAAATTTATGAATGGGAAATAAAATTTCGACCTTTTTTTTTCCGCAGAATAAAGACCTCATGGTTGTGTACGGGCGATTTATCGCACAGGGCCACGACCTCGTTCTTTACTGCGACAAACCAATATCCCTTAATAATTTAAGCTTAGAAGATAAAACGACAATTGAAGGTTTGATTGATCGAGCAGCATTTAATTTAAGAACAGGAAACGCTTCGTAAAGACCAATATGCTGCCTTGAAGCAAACTGAATGATTATGTTGGAGCCAACATCCCCGTGAAATCGTGTATTGTTCTTTAGCTGTGACTCTGACGTTAATTTGTATATTGATTGAAGACCAATCTTCAGATCCCGAACATAGTCGTTTATGGAAAAATTTGCATCTCAGAGAAAAAAACAGCATCCCCTTAGTATTGAGACCAATCGATACCAACTCAAACTTGACCAAATCTTCAGTACATATGCTTGTAATTTTGTGGTAGATTTTATGGCGATATCGATTGTCCTAACACAGAGGGAAATTGTCATGATTTTAGAGTGGGAGATTAATTTTTAAATTACTGACACAAAAGTGACAAAACTCAAAGGACAATTTTGTGAATTTACCAATAAACACTATTTTACCTCACAAAGTACCATCTTTGAACGACTATGAGATCTCACTCTGTCTTCCAGGAGATCTCGAACTCGTTCGTTTTATAAAAAATACAGCCTTCATCCTCAACTTATTAGTACAAGTTAGATGAGTTACACGCTGATAATAGCATTGTATCATTCAGGAATCCGTTTAATTAATGGTGGAATTGCTTAGAAAGGTGAAATGAATTGAAGTACAAAACATCAAGAATCACATCAAGAATCCACTAGTGCTTTAATCAACGGCCCGTGTAATTAAATACATGTGTCTATATAATTATTGTTACAGAACAAAGGATATAAATAATACCGTCAAGCGTTAACAATTATGGCAATGACAAAGTAACAGATACAGAAAGGTAAAATTTGTGCTTTTACATGGTGAGGATGATAAGTAATTGGTGTGACACCATGTGGAATCTCAATTCAGGAGATACAGAAAGCCACTGCAATCAATGCAGTAAGCAATTGGCACTGGTGATGAGACATCCCTGAGTAAAAATTGCAAATTGTGTTTGCGGCTCTTCCCATATGGCTCACGTGATGGTAGCAATGTAATGGTTTAATGTCAGAAAACCAAATGAAAGAAACCCTGGCCTGATTGAGGAGAAACGATGCATGAGATAAGGGATCGTTTAGTTTCTAAGGAAACTGTTTGAATGCTAGCATTTGTTTCATAAAATTGTCCAAACTGGTGGAGTGCCATGGTTGAGCGGTTTAGTGCATCGATTTGTGTTCTGATGGCTGAGTCGTCAGAATCCCAACCGCGACCATGGTGCTTGTGTCTTGAGCAAGGCACACCATAATTGCTTCTCTCCAACCAGGGTAAATGGTACCCGTAGGGCAGAGTTGGTTATTGTGTTTGATTAGCCCATATACGCTGTAATGGCAGCAATTGAGCTGAGATGGTTTCAGGAATGATTTATGAGCCTGATGAGCAGGGGTAATAATATAAATGCCCTGAGCACCAGTTTGGTGGATACGTTTGCTATATAAGTCCACATTTATTATTATTATTAAACTATTGGTTAATCTTGCACAAATTGGCAGGGCAAACTGAACCAGAAAATGGATAATAGAGAATCTGATTTGAAACTGTGTCAAGAAGAACACGTGTTAGACATTATTTGACCCACATTCTGGGTCAACCTGACCACAAAACTAGACACCGTTTTGTCCTGGCCGCTTGTGATGCAACAATGTAGAGTTGGTAGTTTATTTTATGAAAATGTCAGGACAGCCATTAAAAAAAAAATATTTTAAACAACTTTTTTATCTCAATATATATCCACATTGACAACAATTGGTAGGTCCAATTTGGGCAATTTACCTACATGTAGGACTACAAAATGGACAAGGGCAGGATTAAACTCCCAGGAATCGCGTAGTTTAGGAAAAGATGTGAGTGAAGGTTTGATTGTTCGTGTGGTCACAAGGATCAGAACATTTTTAGGGGGGAGAACAATGTATTAACTCGACACAAAGGTGCCGCCACTTCCACGCGCAACGGTTAGTACAGTACTAAGTAGGTCACTCCTTATGTTTATCCCGCACACTGTGGGAATGGGTGCGTTCTCCCTCCCTCTCTCTCTCTCTTTGTCTCCTTTTTAAAACGATTTTGGGGGGGCCATGCCCTTAGCCCCCTGGATGCGCCAATGGTCGTATATCATTTTAGGTACAAAAACTGTTTGAATCGATTTAATATACTAGCCTTGAGCATCGTGCTGGAGCCAACATCGCCATGAAATCGTGTATTTTATCTATAAACCATGACATTGACCTTTATGGCAGATCAATTCGTCGGCTGTTTCAGGAAGTGACGTATATAGATTTTTTGGCATTTTGAGAAAAAAAAAAAAAAAAAATACCCCTCCAACAAAACATTTTTGAGTGATTGATTTTGTATAATTTAACGATAACAAGGAGATAATAATAAAAGCAGTGATTAGTTGAAGATTATATAAATGCTTTTTATGAATGACATCACTTTGAATTTGCTATTAAACACCAAACCCTATACGTCATTTCGTAAATCATTTTTTAATTTATCGCCCATACGTTTAAGATGCGTTACTTTCGAATTCTTGAAACACTTTTCATGTACGTCACTTAGGGGTGCGTCAAATTCTGTTTTGTAAATATCGTTGGGAGCGTACGTGACTGTGGGAAAAAATGGCGTGTATGTTTCACGAAGTGGCGTATCAGAATTAATCCATCACTTCGTGGTACATCTTTTCGCCATACACACGCGTATAAGGCGTCTTTTCAATTAGCGATTTTTTGTTAATTTAGACACAACACATCGAATGTCTTTAAAATTATTAGAAATTAGAGAAAAGAAAAACAAAGACAAAACAAAACATATACATCTTTGAGATTGTACAAAACTGTTTTTCATTGATTGCATTGATCACATATCACGCCCGATGCTGAAAAAAGAAAAATAGTCTTGTAATCAATACACACAATAAATGATGACATTCAGTAACCCATTTGAAAGTCTATAATGCCATTAGTAAAAATATCTGTTCAAACTGTGCACCTGGTGATAACAACATCATGTCAATGAGTGGAGCAGAAACACGATCATATTCATTGATTTTGTCGCTATTTTTGTCTACCTTTACAATTACCCCCAACCTTTTAAATGATAATTTCCCTGTGGGAAAACAAGGATAAATGTTATTTATTAAACAAACAAATTGAATAAAATTTAAACAAAAAAAAAAAAAAAGTATGGTCCCATTTTCGATGAGAACCAGTCTTTAAAATTATCCGCAAGAAATGTGTCAACTAAGTTAAAGTGGGACTCTAAACCTCTAATCTCTTTTTTAAATTTATTATAATAACCCCTTATTTTGACAATACAACAATTTAGAGAGGCAGTATTGTCACGATCAAAGCAGACTTTCATAGGGGCATGGAATCGGTGCCTAGTTTAAAATGAAACACAATGACTGAAAATTATTGGCTCGTTTTTCAGAAGCAACGGTAATATGACCTTATCATGTAAGTGTTGTGTCCTGTCACTGGGTTAATCTTAAACTAGCACCTGATTCCATGCCCTATTGATCGTATGATAATGTCCCTATAAAACAAACATTTTCTCCACAGGGAAATATATTTACCCCATACCCTTAAAAGGGAGGGGCTCTAGTTGAAAAAGGTAGAACAACTTACTTGCGTACATATTCGGCCAGTAGACAAGATGTGCTGGGAATAATGTGCCTGCGGAAACAATGGGGTTCGGACATAATGTGCCAGACATATTCTGTTCGTTCATTCTCAGAATAAATTAGACCGATAGATTTCTGCACTTCGCTTATCACACCTAATCTTTAAGAGGTTGTTCCCCAGGTACGAGAATGAAATTTAACAGAATAGATCCATTAACTTCCTAACCATATTTCTTTGCACATGTGGCATTATAGACTTCTCAAATGGGTTATTACGAATGTCATAATTTATGCCGGTGATATAGTTTTGTCCTCACAACACGCTTGCTTGACATGTCGTGAGCTTCTGGCGTGAATCACTGGAACCTGTATATTTTGGAATAATTGCACGCACGCTATGAGGAAACTTTGGGGAGTAAATTTCAAAGTGTTTTCATGGATAGGCAATTTGTTACTTTGTAGATATATATCGGCAAGCTGGCTCTAGAACAAAGTTGAATTTTAATTCTACCTATATAAATACTTTGTGTTGTGTCAAAAGGCCTTCCAATTCCCCATTTAATTAAAATTTCACGAAGAAGGAATACCAATTTCACGACTTACCTGATAAATAATCACATCTCATCGCTTATACACACTCCATTGTGTATACTCTTCAAAAAAAAAACGAAACGCAACCACACATTGGTGACATTGGGAAGATAATTTTAATTGCTTGCATGGTAGGTAGTATCCTGGAGAATATTCTAAATTTTGTGCAGTAGTCATCAAGTGTCCGAAGTCGCTTTGCAAAAATGACAGGTCGCCAGGTCGAAGGTCCTGGTCACCTACCTACAGTCAATAGCGTGTAAAAGTGTCCTCCATGTGGAGTTAAGAACTTGCTTGGCACTCACTTCCCGCCCATGGAAGCAATCAGAGTACGGACTCAGACCCCTTAGAATGGTGTGGCCCACTCTACCTGGCCTGCAATGCTAGTGCCAGCTGTGGCAGGGTCTGTGGTTGTCAGTTGTCGCCAATCGTCACGCAGGCGATCTCGTCCAACTCGTCCCATAAATGTTCGATGGGGTTCAAATCCAAATCCGGCGATTTTGATGTGCCAAGCGGAGGCATCAATGTTGTTGTTCTGCAGGTAGGCTGGTCGCGTTAGTCTTTGCAGTGTGAGCCTGGCATTGTCAGCGCTGGTATACGGCGTTGGCGCGGCCAACAGGAACCACGATGGCTGCAGAATGGCATCAATGTGGCGCTGAGCAGTCAGGTTGCCTGCCTGAACGTGTACCAAGTTGGTTCTGCCAGTGCAGGATAGGGTTTCACCCACATCATGACGCTGCCACCGCCAAATCTGTCAAAACCTCCCGTACGCAGTTGGCAGTAAAACGTTCATTACGGCGTCTCACACGACATCCAAGCATCGTGACGACCGAGCAAAAATCTTGACTGCCGCCAAACCCAGACACGTCTCCAACGCCTGTTGAGGCCATACTCACGCAGTTGGTACCACCTGACATCGTCGGGTAGACGATGTTGTTGTCAATCCAATGACACCTCGGACGGGCCGTCTGCTCGAAGGCCTGCCTCACGGCGGCGGTTTCCGCACGGTTCGGTCCGATATTCCCACGCACACCTGGTAACGCTGTTGCTGTGGAGGTTGCTGGTTGTCGTGCTTGTTCAGTAGGTGGCGTACCCGTATGTGCCGGTCCTGGGAGCGGCGGTGGTCACACGTGGTCTCGTTGGATCTGGGACGATCACGTGTTGACCCATGTTGTTGGTATCGGTCCCACAGTCTTGGTGATCGTGCTTGAGGGATACATTGAACCCCTGGCTACGGCAAACCTGGTTTCACCTGTTTGCAAGCTGGCCGATGGCGTTGTTCCTCTGTGCTTCATTGAGTCGGGCATTTCTTTCTGGTTCTGCAGTCGGCTAGGTATTGAGGTCAGGCAAATCGGAAACCCCGCAATTTTATACTGGTGGTGTCCATGTTGCATCGTGTATCAAACGCATGCATTGACCACATGGTTTGCACTCTGGCCGCGTTTTGGCGATTTTGCATGTTTTTGATTAGCATTTTCAGGTCTATGCGTTTATGCGACTTACAATGGGGGATGTGTTTGGGACCCCGAATGACATTATATTCATAAAATCTTTTTGAGCGCTCAGTCGACTATTCTGCTTTTTATTAACGATTTTATCCATTTTTGCGTTTTCTTTTTTTGAAGAGTGATTGTCTGTTTAATATTAATACACAAGATGAAACTTTAATATGAAGTAATGTTATGTCGCTGGCTACTGCTTGGCTTACAACATTAATAAAAAACAGCATGATAAATACCATTACAAAATTAACTAGAGATTATGTTTGTATTGACAAACACTAGGTGTTCGAAGGAAGGGTAAAGGTCAATTGGGGTAAAAACTTTTGTTACAATATTATTGGACAATTAACGATCTGTACAATGGGTACAAAACATTGTGGAATTTACCTCTTGTGGTTGTTGAGATATGATTTTTTTAAAATATTAAAACTTTGACTCGGTTTTGGTCAGCAAGTGGTCTGGGGTCACCTTTTGTATTTAAAAAACTTGACAATTAACGATCTGTACAATGGTGCGTAATTTGGAATTTAATTTTGTGGTTGTTGAGATATGATTTTTAAATATTAAAACTTGATTTCGGGTTTGGACACACTACCCCTTCCATTCAGAAAGTTGGAAACCACGTAATGACAGATGGTTCGGATCCCATACTGATGAACTTTCATGAGGACGTTATATCCACCTCAAATCGCTTTGTTGAAGTCATAATAACTACTGCTCAAGTAACCTGGTTTGTCAGCATTCATATGTACGTATCCATTAACTTGAGTAGGTAGTGAGTGGTGATACCCACCGCGATTTCCATACTGGTTGTGATCAATCT
>CM055816.1:42071939-42133310 GCA_029582265.1 Zoroaster sp. YZ-2022
CACATTTCTAAAAGGTTTTTCTAAAATAACACTATCGTGCATTTACCAGAACTAAAAGCCATTTCGGATGACGTTGTTCTAAAAACAATCGCAAATATAACTACTGAACGACCTGCTACGGGGTTGAATTATAATCACTTTTTTTTCCCCTATATGAACCCCGCTTGGGATGTTAACAGTTTGACCTGCTATTAGTTCAAAACTTTAAAACCTCTTTTAAAAATTGGGGAAACCTGAAAAAACCCATTTATGTTTTTTTTTTTTACGCGCGTTCCCCAACGCCACCATTAACAACCTCCGACAACAATTCAAAAAATAACAACACTGTCGGCTCAGACTTAAAATAATGAAAATTAAACCATTGAGCAGGAAACAAAAAAAATAATTCTTCACTAAAACCACTTTAAAAATTTAGTATTGGTTATATTAAAAAAAGAAAATATTTTCTTTCAAAAATTAACAGAATATTTTTGCTTGTGAAAAAGGTAAAATTAAAAAAACCAAGTATCTGAGTCAGGGTCAGTTTTGTTTTTTTTCCCAACCCTTTCAACTAAAGTGTCAAGTATTTACAATCAAACTGTAAAATTCAATGTTTTGGGTTGGGGTTGGGGGGGTTTCATTTTTCCCAAAACAACTTTTTTTTAAAAAATAAATTAAATTCTGCTTTATAATTAGATAAAAATGGTTTTTTTGGAGTATTTTTGTTTAATCAGAGAATTAGGATGCTTGTTTTTTTAGCCCATCCCCAAATAAAAAATTTAAAACCCCTTTTTGTGAAATTTAAAATTTTTTTTTGGAATTTTTAATGGTTTCAAATATCATAAAAAAAAAATATCTAAAACCTCTTAAAAACAAACAAAAAATGTTTTCCCTTCAAATTCAATTGGCCGACGGGGCCCAGTCTTCCAAATTTGAACAAAATTTGTTGGGGATTGGGTCAAAAAAAGAAGATTAAAGATTTTTTTATCAAAAAAACAATATCAAAAAAAACTTAGCTGTTAAAGGGGTTCCCCAAAAATGTAATCCCCCGGTCCCCTTTTTCATTATTTTTCGGAAACCCATGTAACATTTTTTATAAAGCCTCCTTTATTTTAAAAATTTTTAAAATTGGGGCAACATTGATCAGTTTTTTATTTCCCTCTTATAAGGATCCATTTTTTTTTAAAATTGATTTTTTCCCCAAAACCCCCAAATCTACATTGGCCTCTTTTTAAACCCCTTAGTCTATTTTTTTGGGAATTGTAAAAATAGAATAGATAAAATTTTTATTAATTTCTAAAGGGGAAAAACAATATCTTGGTTATTGGTTACGTTTCTTGTTTAAAAAGTATATATTTTTTTTAGGGTAAATTCAAAAAAGCAATTGGCCATACGTAGCATTTGACGCTTTAAAAGATTATATTCATTGTCTATTTCCCTTTTTAATTCTCATGTTCTTCTAAAAATTTTAACCCCAAAAAAAATTGTATTATTTATTAACTAAAGCATTGTTATAAAACTTCCATTGGTTTTTTTTTGGTTTTTATGATTTTCATGCAGCGTCATCAATGTTTATCCCTTTGTTTTTAAAATCTCTTAAATTTTTTTTTAATATATATATATAATTTTCTTTTTTTAAAGTTATATGTTCAAAAATATTAAAAGTTTTCGTTTTTTAACTTATGTCATAAAACCCCTATATTTTTTAATTTCGCCCCCAAAACCCCAAAATTCTAAATTTGAATTTAAAAATCAAATGGTTTTTTAAGGTGCAAAAATTAATTTTTTTAGCATTCTGATTCTAAAATTAGTAAATTTCTCGGGGGCAATGGCGTTAAAAAATTTTTTGTTGTCATTCCTTTAACTTTAATTTTAAAAAGATGGTGCATTTTTTGCATTTTGCCCTTTTGGCCCTTAAATGTGGGGTTATTTGGTTTTCTTGTCACTCGTTTTTGAGACTCATCACAAAAAAGATGGCTAATGAGGGTTAAAGGGGGGATACATAAAGTTTCAAAGCGGACGAAATCTCTAGATCCTTCAAGGAACAACCCATTATCGGGGTTCCCGAACTCGGTGTGAACGACAAACTCTCGCATCGTCTTAACTTATTTTGAGAACAGAGATGCTCCCCAAGGGAGGAGAAGACGTTTAAAAAAGGATAAAAGAAATAAAAGTTTCTTCGACGCTGGATAAAAACCCTTTTTAAAATTCCTTGGTGCAGCTCTGAAAACCCATATTGCTGGCACACTTGCTGGGGTATGGGCTGCGTCACCAAAACTTCCCGGATGTACCTCAACCCCCCTGCTGACAAGCCCTCAAACGGCAAATACCAACTGGTTCTTAAACCGGCGTCGTTGGTCCTGCATTTTTATCGATGTGCGGATTTTTGGACGCGGCGTTAAAGGACAGTTGAGCAACGTTCCAGAGTTGTGCCCAGCTAAACAACTTAATGTGCTTCCCCAAAACGGATTTGATCCCCATATACCTCATACCACAACGTGCTCTTTTAAAAACTTTCTCAAAACCAAGCCTCCCAGATAATGTTTCCTCAAAAACCTGTACTTCATTTTCAAAACCCAAGCCACCTGCTAATCCCCCGGGGAAAGAGAACATTAATTGAAGGGCTCCCTCCATACTCCCCATTTCTAAACCCCTTAAAAAGCCCTCCTGTTTTAAAGCTGGTGTAAAAAACTCTAGGATTTCCCCAAATGGCAAGGGTATCGCCACCAGGCTGCTGAAAAAGGCTTGCCACAGGGTTGGAGGCACCCTACTGGGGAAAACAGCTGAAACAAGTGGATGAGATAACAGCCGAAAAGTGTCAGAATGGTACAACCATTGCCATACCCAGATGCAGGGCCCAGAGAGAGTTAAAAACAAAAAATGATATAAACAAACGTTTGACGCCACGTTCAGTTTCTTTTACACATGCAAAATCATGAACAATAAAGACTATTACATTTTTTCTGCTCCTTTGTTTGAAATAAAACCACAGAAAGACTTACAGTGTTTAATCTTAAAATGCCCTATTTTTCTCATGAAAAAAGATCATTTTAAAATGTCAACGATTTTAATGTCAATTTTAAAAACAGCAAATAAAATTCTAACCCCACTTTGTTTACATATAAGAACAAAAATTGTATAAATTATAATTTCCAAAGGGGAAAAACTCTTAATCGTAAAAAGATTGTGAAATTTTCGTAACTTTTCAGATCACAAAAACGAAATGTATGCCAAAACTTTTAAATTAATAAAAAAAACAATTGCTGTCAATTCAAGGGAATCCACAAGACAATTTCACAATTTCGGACGATTAAAATTTAAAATTCGAATTATACCCCTTAAATAAAATTCTGTGGTGATTTTTTGAAATTCAAATTGAAATTAGCTCGACGATTTTGGGGACGAAATTAAAATATCGATATAGAATTCATTAAATAAGTTTAAAATAACCGGAAATATATTTTCTGGAATATGACTATTTTTTTTTTTAAAGATTTAACAAGCGGAAAAATAAAATTGAAACGATTGTGTAAACATCCTGATCTGACTGCCGAGGATGAAAGCTTTTGCTAAAAAATAAATCGACAATGAACAAAAAATCAAACACACACAAGAACATTTATATCCCAAAAAAAAGTAACTAATTAAAAATATTCTAAAAATTCACGTATATTTAATACACCAAACACTGAGATTTAAAATAAACCAGGGGGCCAAACTTTTTTCATGGTTTTATTTTGGGGGGGGTTTTAATATAAACACTATGTAGTAAATTTTGGAAAAGTTAAATTTTAAGTTCAAAATCCCCTTACATGATGTTCTGGCAATATCTGACTTTTCCCCCAAAAAAAAATCACCCAAAAAATTTTTCCCCAACCAAATTTGGATTTTATTCTCAAAAGTGCTGAGTCATCTTTTTTTGTAAAGCGTATTTTTCTTTTGATTGTTTTGGAAATACATAAAATCTTTACTTTTTTTTCAATGTTCCCCAGACCCCAGAACCTCTAAATGACATTTCAATTTTTAATTTAATTCCAATACACAAAGAGGTCTCTGGTTTTTCGTCTTTTGGGGTTAGTGTCATCTACAAAAATGGCTTTTCTTTATGTCAGGTTGATGGACTGTGTCCCCAACAAAACATTTTATTCATGGGGCAATGTAAATTAAAAAAAAAGGGGACCAGTGGCTTTTTTCCGGAAAAACAATCAAAAAGGTTGTTTCTCACAATCTCTGAATGTTCTCTTAACCTTCGGACACATTTTAGTCACCTAAAAACCATTTCATGGAACGGAAACTGCTCTTTTTCCCTCAACTGACATTTTATCTGCCGGGATGGGAAAACCACTGCTTTTTTTGTTGACTTAGCCCCCTTTTTGGCCTTCGATTTCCCTTCTCTCCCCTTCAATATCATCTTGGAATACGGAAACCCCCTGGTTGGTGTAAGTCCCTTTTTAAAAATAGGCCTCAGCATTTTGTATTGGAAACCCTATCTCGAGCCTTTTCTTTTGACTATTCTGTACCCCAAGGCCTGTGCTCGGCCCATGGTTTACTGTTTATACCTTTCAATTTGATATCATTTGAAGTAAAATTAAAAATACCATGTTTCCCTGTAACGCACTTTACATTTTTTTAAATCTTCTCAGAACCTGCGTTCCCAAAAACACTGGAAAATGTATTCAAAATTCGAAGTTGGATGAAAAAACTTCCTGAAATTGAACGATGAAAAACAAATTTGTTCTATTTGGACCCATAAAATTTCAAAATTTTCTCTTCCATTTATTAAAATTGGTACCAGAAAAACCCCCCTCATTACACACGTAATTTGGGTTTATTTTGACTCAAATGACTTTAAACCCATTCCCCAACTTTGCTATCATCATTTCATATAAATATGGAATTAGGAAATACTTGAATAAAGTGCTGCTGAACAAATTAACATCATTGTACATCACGGCTCAAAACGGGAATCTCTCCTTTAGGGTTTCCGCAGAATAAAATACCCTTCTTCAGCCTACAAAAAAGCATGTTTTGACTTTGTCAAAAAGTCATGATACCCCCAATCTTAAAAGAACTATTTCCTGTTTCACAAAAATTTTTTTTTAAACTTTTAATTTTCAAATCTTTTAATAACATTGCTCCAATTTATATTTCTGAACTATTAGTCTACACTCCATCACGAAATTTTGCCCCCAGAAAATGTCCTCCTCAACCAACAAAAAGGAACGGGGGTGATACATGGTTTTTTCTTCGCAGCTCAGTCGGTCATCTTAAAAACTCAAATCTTGTTATAACCAATTAAAATCGATGTTAAACTCATTTTTGTCACAACTCTTAAAAGCAGGGTGGATATGTCCCTTTTAAAATCTTTTTTTTTTATTATTATGGGTGCTAGGCTTGGTTTGTTTATTTAAAAGCTGATTAAAGTACATAATTTCCCCTTTAACCATTTAAAAATGTGCAGGAAATAGTTACTGTGGGTTGTCCACCATTACATCCTTTCTCATTAGCAAATTGGCTTAATACCAAAAGTCCGATTTTTGCGTATTTATTAATCCAATTTTGCTGGTTTCCCCCAACTAGAATGGACTTTCTCTAGCTGAGTCTTCATTTGAGATGAATAAAATGCCTTCCCCTGTTGCGTATCTATGCGTATGCCCTTTAAAAAATTATCATCCCGCGGTATCGTTAAAATATGGTATTAAGCATAGGTTGTATACGTTTCAAACTTTGGTACGCTGGCATACGCTGGCATACGCTGGCATCGCTGAAAGAAAAAATTTTGCATGCTTAAAAATTGGGGGTTGCGGACGTATGGTTAATCGCAAACATACGCTGGCAATAATACGCTGGGGTACGATAGGTCGTTACTCGGGTCGGTAGCTGGACGCGTTGCCATACTTGTGGAACCCCCGATCAAAAGGCATTTTGTCCGTGATAGGCGGATAGGGGGTCCCCTGGGCATGCGCAGTTCCCGCTCTCCCGCTAGCCATACCAAGACGCTGGCCATCGCTGGTCCCCGCTGTTCCGCTGACAACGCGGGTCCGCTGACTTTTGCTACATTCGTTTCCATACGCTGTCAATTGGCTTGCCAACGCTCTCATGCTCTCTGGTTCAATACGGTATATACGCAAATTCGTCACCTTTTCCGGTACGTCAACAACTAAAATATGTTTTGAGATAATCGCACATAAAGTTGAACTTTTTTTGAAATCCCAATTTAAAGATTTTTCACAAATTTTTTGTTTTGTTTCCCTCAAAACTAAAAACTTTAATTAAAAGTGTCGGTATCTTTATCTAAAATTGAAATTTAAATGAATTCTTTCCAAACATATTCTCACTTCTGAAAACCAAAACAAGACCGCGCGTGCGGGGCCTGTATATTAATTAAAAACGTACATTTTAACGTTTCGTCACTTCTGAAAACTTAAACGTAATGGTCCCCGTTGCCCTTCTAAAACCCGAAAAACCCAAAAAACCCCTTTGGGTTTCCCAATGTATTTTTTCAATGTAAAACGGCGAATCGTTCGCCCTTCGTAAAAAGGAAAAAACAGCGGTGATTCGCGGGGATATTAATAGTGTTTTACGAAATTTGCGTTTAAACCCCCGAAATTTAAACAGAAATGTTGGCCAAAATAATACTCTCAAATATCTAAAAAACTAATTTAAAAAACATTTTTGGTTCATCATTCTAAAACTGTGACAATTTCCCCTTTTTTCAAGGGTTTTTGTCGTATGAAAATTATTTTGAATTTTCATAAACCCCCTTTCTCTCATGCAACAGTGTGACCCCCATAATAATTTCTGGTGATGGAGTTTAAAGCAAAATTCAATTTTTAAAATTCACACAAAAACACCAATGGTGGTTTCAACCCCACATTTTTTCTTTAAATGGGATCTAAAAAAGGGCAGAGGGTATTTTTGTATTGCGAGGTTTCCAACCGGGGCCTTTTATATAAAAGCCGCTTGGTCGAACATAATTATTACATTTACATTCATTGAACATAAAACCATTTTAAATCTAAACAAAAAAATTATACCACAATATAAAGGCTTTCTTAAAATATCTTTTTTTTTTTTTTATGTTTTTATAAACGTTGCGCCTCTTCTTTCTACTGCATTATGCGCATACCATGACTATTACACCGAAAAACTGTCGGGGTCTTGACTTCCTGTTTTTGATAATGGTTATTAGATTCTCTGCAGTGGGGGGGCGCTGATTTTTCCCAGTTTTTTTGGAATCTGGAAAAGGAAAAAAAAAATATTTTTAATTAAACTTCCAGTTTTAAATGTTTCAAATGGATTTTGTTATTTTAGTATTAATAGTTAGATTTTTATTTTCAATAATTATTTCCCGTTCCATTAAAATGGTGACAACAATTTAAATATATTTTTAACTGTTTTTCTCCCTTATTTTAAAAAACCAAATAAGTTAAAAGACACCCATTTACATTTTAATTTTACCCACAATAAACGTTTTCTCTGAATTTTTATTATAAGTGACAAGGTGGTCATCATTAAATTTTCCCGGGCCGAAATGGTTATAAGTTCTTTCTAAAACTTTAAGTTAAATTTCCCCCCAAAGGGGGTGTACATTAAACAAAAAAAAACCCTGACACAATTTTACCTCAGTATTCTCATATTTGGGGTCTCACCCCTACAAAAATTTTTGCCTAAAAAAGATGAGCCCAAAAGAGGGGTCCATCGGGAACCTTTCAATTATTTTCCCAAAAAAAATTTAATTTGACCTTAGAAAAAAATGAATCTCCATTTACCAAATTTGTACCATGGCTTTTTGTTTTATTCTTGTAAACTCCCCTTTTCGTTTAATTTTTTAACATGTTCTAACTTTTGATGTTATTGTAATTTTTTGTTTATAATTGGGTTTTAAAAAAGATCTAATCAATTTTTATTAAAATTTGGTCTTTTCAGATTTTCCCCAATGGATCTAATTAAATACCATTTCAACACAAAAACCCTTTTAAATTCAATTTTTTTTTACATAACACAGTTTTACCAATGCCCTTTGAAACCCGTGCAATTTCCATCAAAATCAATTAATCAAACATAAATTATCGATTCTTCTTCTTTGGGTAAAACAAAACAATTTATGGGTTTTCTGTATCACACTCGGGAATTTCCCATCGTTCATATAAAAAACTTAATCCCTTTTTAAAAATACGTTCCCTTATTTGATGCACTTTTTTCACAATTCCTTCATCAAAAAATTAACTATAATTAAAGGGAAGGGCCAAATTTTTTCAAACCTCTTTTTTTTTTGTTTTTTGTCTGCCTCAAGGTTCGGTTTGCATAAAGCTGGCCATTTTCCCAATTTGACCCAATTTAAACCATAAAACCAGCCCTAGAGGCGGAACAAATCAAAACAAACCCCCCATTTATGGGGAAAGGAAGCAAAGGATCATGGGGTGGGATACAAAAGGGGAAAAATTGGATTAAATGGCATCTGGTGACCAAGGGGTTGGGAAGTAAAAAAAAGGGGAATTAATAGCCCATAGGACAGGCTTTGGAGATACAGTGGCTTGGGTAAAAGCTAGGATAAGGATAAAAAGGTCCCCAAAGGGATAGCAACAAGGGGGGCCCAATACCATACAGATGGGGTGCTGGTGCAATTAAAAATTGTCTGAAATAAAAAATTGGGGTGAAGGGGTGGGAAAGAAATGACGTAAAGATAAGGAAATGGTAAAAAACACATTATATCAAGGCAGTGGATAAAATCTGGTACAAAAACAAAAAAGTAAAAAATAATGGGTTTTTGAAAATTTTAACTTCGGTAGTTTCTCATATACGTTAAACCAAAAATTTTTAAAGTTTTTGATCCACTGCCGTTACCCGGGTTTTTTGCATCTGCCCGGGGCATTCCTGGCTACTGGGAAGATAGGGTTTTGGGCCTCTGACCTACCCCCCATAGAAAAAAGATTGGCATGTGGACTGCCCCCAACGGGGGTGGTTAGCCCCCAGTTTGGGGCGCTCTAGGGTTTCAAGGTCAGGCAGCCCGGCATCACCCAAATTTTTCTTTCCGCCCTTAAAATCCTTTGTGTACAACCACAAGTCTTAAAACTCTGGGTGCGTGGTGGGGTAATGTTGCGCCGGGTTAATTAATGTTTTTAATTTGGAAAAACGAAAAAATTAAAACCCCAAATAAAAAAATTTAAAAAACATAAAATAAACAAAAATAATTATAATTTGTATAAATATCCCATTTTAGTTCAAAAGTCCTTTTTTTTTTTAACCTCAATTTTCTAATTTTAAAGGGGTTTTCAAAAATTCCCCCCTTACATCCCTTTAATGTTTTGTTTAAGGATTATTGAGTTAGATGTAAACCACCCCTAAATGATCTATATTAACCTTTTAAAATTAAAGCTGCTCCTTTTCAAGACTTCATTTGAATTAAATATATCCAAATAAACTTATGAAAATTTTTTTTTTACACAATGTTGGTTTGTTTAATTTTAATCAAAAATTCCAACATAAACATAGGTTTTAGTTTATTACACAATTTTATCGTCTTATAGTTAAAAAATCAAACCCTTCCCAAATAAAATTAGAAAATTTTATTTTTTAAAAAATGTTGGGTATCTTTATGTTAAAAAATTAAACATATCCGCTAAACTTTTAAAATTTTTTTTTTACACAATGTTGGGATCGTTATTTAATTTACAAAAACATATCCCCCTAAAAGAAAGTTTCATTTTTACCAATGTTGGTATCTTTTATGTTACAAAATATCAAACATTCAACATTAAAATTGAAATTTTTACCCCAATTTGGTATCGTTTTTAGTTACAAAATTAAAATCCCAAAGACTAAACTTAAAAGTTTCGTTTTTAAAAAATGTTGGATCGTTTTTTGTTACTAAGTATCAAACATTCCCAAAATTAAACTTTGAAGTTTCAGTTTTTACAAAATTTTGGGATCTTATTTTTCAAAATATTTAAAAAATTTCCCAAAGACTAAACTTTAAGTTTTTTTTTTTCACAATGTTGGTATCTTTTATAGTTACGGTACAAACATTCAACGCTAAACATAAAAATTTCAGTTTTTACCCAAAAGGGATGTTATTTGTTACAAAGTATCAAACATCCAACGACTAAACTTTAAAAATTTCATTTTTACACAATGTTGGTATCGTCATTATATTAAAATATCAAACTATCAACATAAACGAAAATTTGTTTATTCCAATTTTATCTTTTTTAGTTATAAATCAAATATCCAGCTAAACTGATAAGTTTCAGTTTTTACACAATTTGGGATTTATTATAGTTACAAAATTAAACATTCCCAAAATAAACTTTAAAAATTTCATTTTTACCCAAAATTTTGGGATCTCATTATTTACAAAGTATACAAACATATCCCGCTAAACTTTGAAAACAGTTTATTTCACAATGTTGGTATCTTTTAGTTACTAAGTATACAAAAATTCCCAAAATAAACTTAGAAAGTTTCAGTTTATTACACAATTTTGGGATCGTTATTATGGGTTAAAAATATAAAAATATAAACAAACTTAAGTTTTATTTTACCAAAATTTTGGGATCGTTATTATAGTTACAAGTTAAAAAACATATCCAACATTTAAACGAAGTTTCGTTTTTTACCATTTGGTATCTTTTATGTTACCGTTCAAACATTCAACGACAAACAAAGTTACGTTTATTCACAATTTGGTATTTTTATAGTTTTTTAAATTCAAACAAACCAAGCTAAACTTTAAAATTTCAGTTTTTACACAATGTTGGGATCGTCATTATGTTCAAAACATACAAACTTCAACATAAAATTTGAAGGCATTTTTAAAAATTTGGTTCGTTTATGTTACAAAGTATCCAAATTCAACCAAACATGAAAATTCAGTTTTTCACAATGTTGGTATCGTTTTAGTTACTAGTTACAAACAAACCGACTAAACTTTAAGTTTCAGTTTATTACAATTTTGGTTTTTTTATTTAAAAAACAAACATAACACAAAAATTTAAAATTTCAGTTTATTACACAATGTTGGTATCGTCATTATAGTTACTAAGTAACAAAAAATAACGCTAAAATTATGAAGTTTAGTTTATTACCTTTTTGGACTTATTATAGTTACGTATCAAACATATAACATAAACATAAAAATTAAATTTTTTTACACAATGTTGGTATCTTATTATGTTTAAGTATACAACACCAAAAAACTTATGAAAATTACAGTTTATTACACAATGTTGGTATATTATGTTAAAAAGCATCAAAATTCCCAAAGACTAAACTTTTGGTTTATTTTTAAAAATTGGGCGTCATTATGAAAATTAAACCCCTATCCAAGATAAAATGAATTTATTTATTCCAAATTTTGGGATCTTATTATTTAAAAAATTTAAAATATCCAACAAACATAAAATTTCAGTTTTTACACAATGTTGGTATCTCTTAATTACAAAGCATAAAACATATCCCGATAAACTTAAAAATTTCGGTTTTTACACAATGTTGGTATCGTCATTATAGTTACAAAAATCAAACATTCCAACGACTAAACTTTAAAAATTTCAGTTTATTACACAAATTTTGGGATCGTCTTATGTTAAAAACTAAAAAATTTGATAAACATGAAAATTTTAGTTTTTCCAATGTTTGGGATTTTATAGTTACAAAGCATACAAAAATTCAACATACTTATAAAATTCAGTTTTTACACAATGTTGGTATCGTTATTATATTACAAAGTAACAAACATTCCCAAAGACTAAACTTTGAAATTTCAGTTTATTACACAATGTTGGATTTTATAGTTACAAAAATACAAAAAATCCAACGACTAAACTTATGAAAATTTTATTTATTACACAATGTTGGTTCTCATTATAGTTAAAAAGCTAAAAAAATTCCCAAAGATAAACTTTCAAAATTTTAGTTTTTTTCCAAAAGTTTATCTCATTATATTCAAAACATACAAACATTCCCAAAGACTAAACTTTAAAAATTTTTAGTTTATTCAATGTTGGTATCGTCATTATAGTTACAAAGTGTAAACACTTATCCAACACTAAATGAGAATTTCAGTTTATTTACACAATGTTGGTATCGTCATTATAGGTTACAAAGTATACAAACATATCCCAACGACTAAACTTATGAAAGTTTCGGTTTATTGCAATATTGGTATCGTCATTATGTTGCAAAACATTGAAACTATCCAACTTGACTAAACTTATGCAGAAAGTTCAGTTTATTACACACAATGTTGGTATCGTCGGTATAAGTTACAAAGTATGCAAACCTTATCCAACGACTAAACTTATGAAGGGGTTCAGTTTATTACACACAATGTTGGTATCGTCATTATGATTTACAAAGTATACAAACATGTCCAACGACTAAACTTTGTAAGTTTCAGGTTGTTTACTACAATGTTGGTATCAGTAGTTATAGTTACAAAGTATACCTGACATCAACGACTAAACTTATGAAAGTTTCAGTTTGGCGTACACAATGTTGGTATCGTCATTATGGTTACTGGTGTGAAGCATATCCCAAAACAAGACTGAGACAGTTTATTTATTACACAATGTTGGTATCGTCATTATGAGTTACCAGTATACAAACATATCCAACGACTAAACTGTAGATGAAGTTTCGGTTATTACACAATGTTGGTATCGTCATTATAGTTACAAATGTAAACATATCCAACATTAAACTTATGAAAGTTTCAGTTTATTATTACACAATGTTGGTAATACGTCATTATGGTTACAAAGGTATACAAACATATCCAACGACTAAACATGAAAGTTTCAGTTTATTACACAATGTTGTGGTATCATTCATTATAGTTACAAAGTATACGACATATCCAACGACTAAACTTATAAGTTTCAGTTTATTACACAATGTTGTTATCGTCATTATGGTTACAAAGTATGCAAACATCAACGATAAACTTATGAAAGTTTCAGTTTATTACACAATGTTGGTATCATCCATTATAGTTACAAGAGGTATACAAACATATCCAACGACTAAACTTATAGAAAGTTTCGGTTTGTTTTTTATCGTCGATGTTATGGGTTAAAAGTATACAAACCTTGTCATGTCAGCGACGACTAAACATAAGTTTTCAGTTTATTACCCACGCAATGTTGGTATCGTCATTATGGTTACAGTAGAACTTATATCCAACGACTAAACTTATGAAAGTTTCAGTTTATTACACACAATGTTGGTATCGTCATTATAGTTACAAAGTATACAAACATGTCCAACGACTAAACTTATGAAGAGGTTCAGTTTATTATTACACAATGTTGGTATGCGACATAGTTTACAAAGTGTACAAACATATCCAACGACTAAACTTATGAAGTTTTCAGTTTGTTATTACACAATGTTGGTATCGTCATTATGGTTCCAAAATATACAAACACTCCAACGACTAAACTTGTAAGTTTCGGTTTTAATACACACAATGTTGGTATCACGTCATTATAGTTACAAAGCATACAAACATATCAGCGCTGACCTGACTTTAGCAGTTTCCAGTTGGTTACACAATGTTGGTATCGTTATTATACACTCACTGGCCAGTGAGTTGGTTCAATACACAGTTTATTACACCAATGTTGGTATCGTCATTTAGTTACACTCTCACTGGCCAGTGAGTTTTCAGTTTAATTACACAATGTTGGTATCGTCATTATACACTCACATGGCCAGTGGCAGAGTGGGTTCAGGTTTTTATTACACAATGTTGGTATCGTCATTAGTATACACTCACTGGCTAAACAGTGAGTTTCAGTTTATTACACAATGTTGGTATCTTATTATATTGCACTCACTCATAGCCAGTGAGTTACAGTTTAATACACAATGTTGGTATCGTCATTACTTACACTCACTGGCCAGTGAGTTTCCACCTTTATACACAATGTTGGTATCGTCATATACACTCACCGGACCAGTGAGTTACAGTTTTATTACACAATGTTGGTATCGTCATTTCTTACACTCACTGGCCAGTGAGTTACAGTTTAATACACAATGTTGGTATCGTCATTATACACTCACTGACCAGTGATGAGTTACAGTTTATTACACAATGTTGGTATCGTCATTACCTATACACTCACTGGCCAATTGAGTTTGAGTTTTAAATACACACAATGTTGGTATCGTCATTATACACTCACTGGCCAGTGAGTTTGAGTTTATTACACAATGTTGGTATCGTCATTGCCTCACTGACCATTGAGTTTACGTTTCATACACAATGTTGGTATCGTCATTATACGCTCACTGACCAGTGAGTTACAGTTTATTACACAATGTTGGTTATCGTCATTATACACTCACTGGCCAGTGAGTTACAGGTTTATAATACACAATGTTGGGTATCGTCATTATACACTCACTGGCCAGTGAGTTGATTTATTACACAATGTTGGTATCGTCGGCTATACATGCTCTCTGATGATGAGTGGTTTCAGGTTTAATACACAATGTTGGGTATCGTCATTACCACTCACTGGCCCAGTGAGTTACAGTTTAAATACCACAATGTTGGTATCGTCATTATACACTCACTGGCCAGTGAGTTACAGTTTAATACACAATATTTGGTATCGTCATTATACACTCACTGGCCAGTGTGAGTTTGCACGTTCCTTCACGTATTTGGTATCGTCATTACACTCCCGACCAGTGATGGTTTTCAGTTTATTTCACAATGTTGGTATCGTCATTTATACACTCACTCGGCAGCGAGTTACAGTTTATTACACAATGTTGGGTATCGATCATTATCCACTACACTGACCAGCGAGTTACAGTTTATTACAATGTTGGGTATCGATCATTATACACTCACTGACCAGCGATTACAGTTTATTACACAATGTTGGTATCGTCATTATACGCTCACTGACCAGTGAGTTTTGATTTATTACACAATGTTGGTATCTGTGTTCTTGCACTCACTGACCAGTGAGTTACAGTTTCATTACACAATGTTGGTATCGATCATTATACACTCACTGACCAGTGAGTTACAGTTGTATTACACAATGTTGGGTATCGTCATTATACACTCACTGACCAGTGAGTTACAGTTTCATTACACAATGTTGGTATCGTCGTATACACTCACTGACCAGTGAGTTACAGTTTATTACACACACACAATGTTGGTATCGTCATTATACGCATCACTGACCAGTGAGTTACAGTTTAATACACAATGTTGGTATCGTTGGCCATTATACACTGACATGACCAGTGAGTTGGTTTCGTCAATACACACAATGTTGGTATCGTTGTATACACTCTGACCAGTGAGTTACAGTTTATTACACAATGTTGGTATCGTTGTTATACCGCACTCACTTGACAGTGAGGTGCAGTTTATTACTGATAGTTGTCGTTATTATGCACTCACTGACAGTGAGTTACAGTTTATTACACAATGTTTCGACATCGTCATTATAGTTACTAAGTATATAAAAAACATTCAGATCAGCAAACAATATAATCAGATTTTTATTCTTATATGAAATTTTGATCTTATAAAGACTAAATAGTTCGGGAAATTATTTTAATAATTACTTATTCATTGCATTCATGATGGTTTATTCAATAAAAAAGCCTCCAGAGCACAAAGGTAATTGCAGAATAATTTAAAATGTATATTGAAATGCAAAAACGCTATATAGAAATTATGTAGGCCTGCATACAATATATAAATATAATTATCCTCAGTCAAAATATCTAAATAAATGTATCACTGACAACATGACCCAAAAATTGTAGTGATATATGTTGAAAAAGCCTGACCTTACTGACAAAATATTTATTCATGACATTGGGTTGGATGAGACAAACAAATCACGCCAAATGGTAAATTTTATGTAAATGTACTGCACTTCTATAACAAAACGGGAACGCTCAATAACGTATGGTAAGTTTTAAAACAAACGGTGAAACGACCCCCCCTCCCGATCAGTTAATGACCAAACTTGTTGTGCAAAAGAGCGACTGAATGCTAAGGAATCTCAAGGCTCGTGAAGAAGAGCACTGTGATTCATGAGTCACCACAGTGCTTTGCATTTCAATGGGTCCAGCTGCTTGCATCATACAGGAGTCGGATAGTCGTAGCTGTAGAAAGATTTATCCGCCCTTCAGTCCTACTGATGTTCCTTCGTTTTGAACGTGCGTGGACCGTAGTAAAAACCTCAACACTGCCCAATGATAAGCTCGATAGGACAGGCCCCACCCAACTAGGACCGTGGTCTTTATTGAACATCATAAATATTCATGCCATATAAATA
This sequence comes from Zoroaster sp. YZ-2022, assembly GCA_029582265.1. Classification (NCBI taxonomy): domain Eukaryota; kingdom Metazoa; phylum Echinodermata; class Asteroidea; order Forcipulatida; family Zoroasteridae; genus Zoroaster; species Zoroaster sp. YZ-2022. The sequence continues at coordinate 42,088,244 of CM055816.1, forward strand.
TTCTCTTCGAGGGCATGCGCACAGTAGAATGTTTTACCGGTCCACTGCCTCTAACCATAGCTACAAGCGCATAGCTACAACCTGTTGGTTCCAGGCGCGTAAAGGGATACATTTGAATGCAGGTCGGGTTGTGTGGCTTCAATACGAGGAAGAATATGCAAATGGGTTTACCCTTAGGCCAGTGCGTTTCGCTCTTCCTCCATTGAATGGTGATCCACTTTCCCATAAACTGATAAACTGATAATGATAAGTAATATTAAATAATACGATAAATTAACTTAATGGTGAAATAATTTCTCATGAAATGAAATATACCAGACAAATGAAATAATTACATATGTATAAATTATATAATTAAGTCTGCATAATTTTTTTTTCCAGGTTTACATTGACCCCAAACCACTTTCAACATGGATAACATTCACTCCGTTTCCATGTCATGTATCTCCTTTCGTATCATTTTCTGATCTTGATAAGTGTTCACCATTTGATACCGTAGTCGACGAGGGCTTGCCTCTCTTTGGAATGCGTTTGCAAGTTTGTTTCATGGATTTTTTTGTACATGCATCTTTGAATTACCTTCACCTAACCCAACGCTACATACTCTTCTGTTTCCTGATCTGGTTTGAAAATGTGCAACTTAATCCAAGAAACCTGTTTGAAGATCTGGTAAGAGATCCGCCTAGGTTGTTCCGTCTAACAGGAGAAACTCCCAGAGTCCATGCTGATGATAACCTATGATCTACAACCTTTCATTACAAATCAGGGACCAGGACGGAACATCGTCATCGCGCAGTGAATAGAATTCTTATGGCTATGATATTGCTTCGTCAGTACCCAACATAATGATGTACTCTGGTCATTGTTCAATATGGATGAGACAACTGTCACCAGAGACATTTATTCAATCATCACTTACTTTGGTATTATTTAAGTCAAACATTTCTTGGCCAAGTACGGAAGAATGGCTCGCTATGAGAGGGCGGTGGACTGTCTTTCCAAATGCTGTGGGGGCCATCGATGGAACTTTACATGAAATACAACGCCCACAAACAGAAAAGCAATAGCAATTTTACAGCGGATATGCACGGTATCACTGCATGAGTACTCAGGTAAAAATTAAAAAACTTTCGAAGTACTTCCCCTCCCCTCGTTGTTGCTGTTGCTGTTGCTGTTGCTGTTGCTGTTGCTGTTGCTGTTGTTGTTGTTCTAATTGACAACAGGAAAAATATCCGCTATTTGGACTTTCCCGATGAGACATGTCTTCTTGGGGAATAACGGCTATGCCAACAGATATCCAGTTCTAACAAAATATCAGAAGGGACCAAATCCGAAATGTGGCAGATGTTGATGAGCGTATGGTAATGGGCGTTTTCAATGAGGAACTTTCGAGATGCAGAATCTACGTTGAACATGTCATGGCCTTCTTTAAGACGTATCGAGCAGTGAAGGGTGTCTACCGACATCAGGTGGCTGATGCCCATTGTGGCAGAGCTCTGTGCCTTCCTTGCCCAGCGACATTTGAGATTAACGAAAATATTCATTAATTTACTTTAACCACAAACAGAGGCATATATTAAAGACATGTACAGGATTGTTAATTATCGAAAAAAATCAAATTGTTCGGTTTCAACTGAAAATTTTCATGATTATAATTAAAGTTTATAACAGCACCAATCTACAGAGAAATATTTCTGCATGAAATACCGTCGAAGACAAAATCACAATTGCTGAATTTCGATTGCTGCAATCTAAATTAAAACAATCTGTTACACAGCTTAAACTGCTCATGAGTTGCTAAAAACTGCCACGATTTTTCTCCGTTTTCTCTGTGACTCTAATGCCGGATTGAGCTCAAATTTTCACTTACTTTTCAAGGTACATACTGTAACAACACAGAATTGTTCTTAAAACTGGAGTGAAAAATTGCAGAAATGTAATATTGTGTTGTTTGATGTAGCAAAGTAGGGAGTATTCAGAAATAAAGCAATTTCCCCAAGTTTATTTGCATGATTTAAATAAAATTAAAAATGGTACATTGTTAATTATTGCATTATTTTCTTTTTCACTCATGTTGTGAGGTTTATTGACGTAGGTGTAAATAAAAACACTGTTAGTAAAATCAGAAATAAAACAGTTTGCGAAACAATTATTTTCTCTATTTATCATAACAAATTTATTAAAAACACGGGGTGATAATGATTTAATATAAAAGGAATATTACCAATAAAGTTCTATTCTTTTCGGTATTAAAACGGCAAAAGGTGTACACCAGACCATTGGTTTAAAGAATACTTGTTATAATAAATCAACTCATGACATGATTAAAAGGCAACTGAAATGGGTCAGGCTACTCTTGATGGTTATCATCTTGCTTTTGGTGGGGGTCTATCCTGTCGTTGAAGGTCTCCTTAGCATTCGGGCATGTATGCGGTGAACTCTCGCATAGAGCGTTGGAAATCTCACGTAATTTGCGGCAAAATGTTTTCGGACATAGTTATTAAAAGCAACGTGGCTTTCACGGATTATCATATGCAACGGTTGCATTCCAAGTTCGCCAATGGGGAGGGAATGTCTTCGCCAACTGGTGGCTGGACATCTGCGTGGGCCTGCTTGGCGATGGTGTGCTGGCTGTTGTGGCGCTAAGGGTTGAAGGGCTTGTTGTGGGGCTTGCGGGGGCTGGGGTGGTGGCTGTTGGTGTTGGATATCTGGCTGGGCTGGCTGAGGTGCTGGCTGTTGTGGCGCTAAGGGTTGAAGGGCTTGTTGTGGGGCTTGCGGGGGCTGGGTTGGTGGCTGTTGGTGTTGGATATCTCTGGCTGTTGTGGCGCTAGGTGTTGATGGGCTGGCTGGGGTGCTGGAAGGCTGGTTGTGAATTAGCTGTCCTGGCTGTGGGGCTGCTGGTAGCTGGAAGGGGCAAATTGTATCCTTGCTCTGCGCTGTGCAGGGTTTCCCATGCATAACGCATTTCCCCAAATCGTTGGTCTTGCAGCCTAGAAAAGGAAGCCTAACAGACTGTTTACCTTGCATTATTACATTAACTTTTTAAGAATGATCTGTGGATAGTCTATTGTTGCCTTATGATAAAATATGTAGTTGTGTATTTATTTTTAAGGGGGCTGTACGGCCGACCAATGTTATGCAATCATTAATGTGAAAATGCACATAATCTTAATTTATTACTGCCCTTTTTATACTTAGCAACTTTTGACGTAACTTCTTGTAAAGGCTTTCGGGGCTTTTCCGTCAGACGCTACTTGTGTAAAACATAATTGTCTCTTAGTTCTCACCTCGCAACGTCTCGGGCCATCGCTTCCCTCACCCTCCTCCTTACATTGTTCCTTTGTAGATACAGCCGAGAAATTGGCCCTCGTGGTTCAGCATGTTGCATCACATGGTTAACAACTAGTCCCCATTGAGGGCCATGAATATTGTATCCTGCAAGGATGACATGTCGTTCTTCTCTCTACTGATTTGAGCACGAGGAGCTTGATCCATTTTTTATTCAAGGAAAGGACAGAAATTAATTTGATTGATGATGAGGTGATTGTGATGTGATCTTATTAGAATACGTCGTGGCCAGCTATATTTAATGATCATCCTTCTGGGTGTGGCTAGCTCATATTCCGAATTCATCAATTGTATTTAAGCATGGAGGTAATTGCTCAATTATAGGAGGACCCAGGGCAGTTAGTCTGTTCACATTCAAATGACATTTGGTCGGCTCATAGAAAGCACCTGATGAGATTCAGGTCTGCTGTTCACATTCAAATGACATTTGGTGGGCTCATAGAAAGCACCTGATGAGATTCAGGTCTGCTGTTCACATTCAAATGACATTTGGTCGGCTCATAGAAAGCACCTGATGAGATTCAGGTCTGCTGTTCACATTCAAATGACATTTGGTCGGCTCATAGAAAGCACCTGATGAGATTCAGGTCTGCTGTTCACATTCAAATGACATTTGGTCGGCTCATAGAAAGCACCTGATGAGATTCAGGTCTGCTGTTCACATTCAAATGACATTTGGTGGGCTCATAGAAAAGCTTTCTGATGAGATTCAGGTCTGCTGTTCACATTCAAATGACATTTGGTCGGCTCACAGAAAGCACCTGATGAGATTCAGGTCTGCTGTTCACATTCAAATGACATTTGGTGGGCTCATAGAAAGCACCTGATGAGATTCAGGTCTGCTGTTCACATTCAAATGACATTTGGTCGGCTCATAGAAAGTACCTGATGAGATTCAGGTCTGCTGTTCACATTCACATGAGATTTGGTCCGCTCATTGGAAGTACCGTCGTGATAATTTTGGTCTACTATTTCACCATTAAGTTAATTTATCGTATTATTTAATATTACTTCATTTATCAGTTTATCAGTTTATGGGAAAGTGGATCACCATTCAATGGAGGAAGGAGCGAAATCGCACTCCCAAGGTGAAACTTACATTTGCATATTCTTTCTCGTGTTGAAAGCCACACAACCCGACCTGCATTCAAATGCTTTCCTTTACGCGCTCGAACCAACAGGTGCACGTTGTAGCTATGCTCTTGTTATGGTTAGAGGCAGACCGGTATGACATTCTACTGTGCGCATGCCCTCGGAAGAGAATATTTATATGGCATGAATATTTATGATGTTCAATAAAGACCACGGTCCTAGTTGGGTGGGGCCTGTCCTATCGAGCTTATCATTGGGCAGTGTTGAGGTATTTACGTTACTACGGTCCTACGCACGTTCAAAACGAAGGAACATTACTTGGATGCCTGTGTCGGTGATGGTTATCTGGACTGAAAGTGCCCCAACAAAACTGAAGCCTGTCTTGGTCTTTTATTGAGCCACTGCTTCCATCATACACCATCATGTATGACTTACCAGACTCCATTGCTGCATGAAGCATGATACGAAGAACGACAGTTAAACAGATAATACAACGATAACAATTTTTTTGGTAAAAGTCAAGCTTCAAACAGAGTCAATAGTCACAGTTCTAAACAAAGTTGCACTGAAAACAGGTTTCAAAATTTGATGTATATGTTTGCCTAATCGTACAAGCACAATTTGTGTGCATAACATGAGGTGGTTGAAGAAAGTGTGAAAAGTAATTATTGTATGCACCCCTATAATAAATATGTTGATGTTAGAGCATATTATGAAGAAAATATTAGTATTGAAAAAATACACTTCTCAAATATTCAAGTTTTAAACCGTGAATATTTGATGTTTGTATTTATTTAATTATTTTTAGTTGTTGGAAACAAAAATATTAAACAATTGCTTATTATTTATATAACAATTCTTGTATATAAATAAATCAAGTCTCTCAAATAATTTTATATTCTTTTATTATAATCGTTGTAGCAGTAAATACTATGCATTGCTAAATGAAATTGTTATCAAATAAGTAGAAACTGGCTTACTTACACACACTGTATTTTTCAGGTAGGGGTCCAGAGAAATAAATCCTCGCTGAAGTAAAACCATCTTCTAAAACAGTAAATTCAAGCTGCATTGGCGATGCATGTGTTCCAGGTATCTTCAGCTTTGGAGCAGATAGTACTGTGTAGCTTTGACAAGGTAAGGGTGTATCAGATGCTGCCGTCACAGAAATTTAAATTTTAAAAATAGTTTTAATTGTTAAGAACAAATTTTGAGAAGTAGGACAGTGCCTTTAGAAATTTGAAATGAGAAGTATTTATCGAAAACTTCCAACGGCCTGAATGTTCCATTTTATGTTTTTGTTCACAGGGATGATAAAACATATATTATATTATATAATACAGTTAATACATATACTTCATATCGTTAAACAACCATTTGGAAACAGTTCATCTCAATGTGTCGTGTAAGCCCAGCGATTGTGAAAAAAATTAAATACTTTCACAATTTTGTAACAGAAAATAAGAGGGTTGATTTTTTTTTCATATATGTAGAATTGATTTTTCTTCATCAGTAACACCTTAACGCATCCATGAGAAACAAAGATATGACAATAGAAAAAGTAGGAAATTTCATTAAAGGTAAGGTATAATCTCATGATCATTTTTTTCAAAAATAACCACGTGGTTGAATTGTTATGTGACAATTACTTTAGTGATGATGGTATCAATCTACAAATAGTTTTGTCTGAAGTGGAGTCACTTTAGTAAAATAATATCCTGTCCAAATTTAGGAAAGAGCGAACCCTTTCTTAAATTGCACGTTGAAATGAATACAAACAAATATAAAATGAATGTATTACATTTGTTATAAGACAACACAATAAGCTGAAACTTTCCAATTGTGATTGTTAAATTGTTAAAAATCTTGATCAAAGAGAGTGAGCATGCCCATAGAAACAGGTTTGCCAATTCATCACCAGCGTTAATCAGTTACCTAAGAGCTCTTCATGAAATTCTTCGTCAAAGTAGAGACAGCCGTTGGATGGCTGCAATGCGGTCTTATTCTCTGAATACACCGCCGAGTTGAGCTGGCAGAGCTTGCTATCCTTGCAGTAGTTGAATGACTTGCAAGCGTTGTCGTTTAGACAGAATACAGCACAAGTCACGTATGCACGTGCTGTTTGATTGCGGTAGACTGTACCTCTAATTACATGATCTAATATAGGACCTTGGTGGAATCGATGAGTGTTTCCACTTCGCATGTTGTATTCACGTGAATTGGATGCACATGACCTACCACTTCATCTAAAGCAATTGCTGTAACGATGATCGATAGCAACAAGGCAAGGAGGCTGGTTACGACATCCATCATGAACACAAATCTGTGGAAATATCACAAGAAAAATATAGCTGGCATATTATAAATTTCCAAAAATATACAAAACTTTATACTAAGTATATGATTCTATACCATCCGTCTCCAAGGATCGCCAACTGTGATTGGCTGTGGATGCGCATGTGACCTCAATTAGGTGTTTGTCAGACGAAATCATGAGTTGAGGGTGATGAGGATAATGTGCGTGTTTTAATTGTACTAATTTGAAAGCATATTTTTAAACTTAAGTTGTATGTGTTTGTCAGACGAAATCATGAGTTGAGGGTGATGAGGCTATGTGTGTGTTTTAAACGTACTAATTTGAAAGCGTTTTATTTATTTATTTATTTTTCACTTGGCGTATGGCTACGGTGCAAGGGCATTGTCTTTACTCACTTCATCTAAAAGCAATTGCTGTAACAATAATTGATATCAACAAGGCAAGGATGCTAGTTACGAAATCCAACATTCGAACAAATTCTGTACAAATATCACAAGAAATTAACATTTTTCATAAAGTGTTCATAACCAGTTACATTATTATAGAGAATCAACCTTACTAGGAGGTAATATCTTTTCTGTATCGTCACTTGGAACATACGACGTAGCTACGTTCATTAAATAAAACTACGATACTTAAGATAATGGGAAGCCTGTTTTGTTATAGTTGTTCTTTCTGTGTTTATGGGGACCTATATTAATCCTTTTCAAGCCGGGGGTGCAATGATGCCATTTTGATATTTTCTATAATAATAATTCCAGAACGCTTCGACCGATCACGCTCAAATTTTCCTAACTATTCTTTATGACCCCCTCATATCCAAATCAACGTTAACGTTGTTTTGTTTATGGTTGCCATGGCAACCGTTTATTTTGATCAGGTATAATTGAATATCATTTGTTGGTGTTAAATATTTGTTCTATTGGAGTTTGTTGTCAACTTTCAAACAGTATTGAGTCATGTTACCACTTCCAATGTATTCTGGGATTCCAATAATACGGCGGCCATTACGTTGAAATAAATTTTCGGGATTTGTTGGTAGGTGTTTGAGTTACCTTTTTGGCACAACCTGTGAATTTAAGACGTAAACAGCGATGTGATTATCTCTGCCTTTATTGTAAATAAACAAATATTGGGTCGAAATATTCAATAATCATGTTTTTGCTACACAGTGACAAATAGTTTGGTATTAGCTTTCTCTGACAGTAATTCAAGTGACGTCTTATTAGTATTGTTTGTACTTATGACAACAAATGTGCAATGTTTGATGGCCTACGGTGACTTCATTCATTCATTTCATTAAAGGTTTATTGACAAATTGCTATTACAGAATAAAACTGAATTGCAACAATTTTACATTAAAATACATATATAATCAGATACAGATTAAAAAACACATCAGAATTACAAGGAAGGTATATTAAATTGCACAAGTGCCATATAAAAACATGTTCGCCATCAAAATACTCAAAACTAATATCACAAACACACCGCAACTGTATACATATATAATCAACTCATACACAGACACACCCCCACACACACACATCCTATACCATCTCACACCAATCATCCATTACAAAAAGATTGAACCTACTGAGACATATTCCACAGATCTATCATATGTACCATTGGGCTGTTTCTACACCTGACAGTTTTGACCTTAGGAAGAGTTAACTTATGGGAATTCCTCAGGTTTTTTCCATGCACTGCTCCTCTTTGTGGAGGAACCCAACCATTAAACCGCTTGGAGCACATGATAGACCTAAAAAAACTCAAACATAGTTGCTCCCTTCTATCACATAATGGTACAAGATTACATTTATCAAGCGCTTGATTATAAGATATATAGTGCTTACCCATGATGATCTTGCACGCCCTCTTTTGGATTCTTTCTAAAGCGTTCGCATCTTTGACCGTTAGACCAGAATGCCATACAGGGGCAGCATATTCCGCCAGCGGTCTAACAAAACCCGTGTAGATTGTGACAAGATCATCGTGAGGTAAGTTAAAGCGCTTTAGAAGCTTAATCATGTATATCCTGCCATTCGCCTTCTTTAATATTTCTGTGACATGGACGTTCCATTTCAAATCTGCACTAATATGTACACCTAAAATCTTAGCAACCTGCACTTCCTGAAGGGGAATATTTGAAATTGTGAGTGGTGGATCATCATGATCATTGACTAGAAATGATACTTTCATTGAGGCACACTTTTTGGGGTTGAGTTTCATGTTATTTACAAAAGCCCATTGTTGAAAGTCATTAAGATATTGTTGCATGACAGATTTCTGAGAAGATGGTTTTGATTCCACAAGGGTCAGGTCATCAACATACTTTAAAGTAACAAATGGCGTGTCCACAGCTGCATCATTAACAATTACAACAAAGCCAAGTGGTCCAATCCTGGTACCCTGAGGTACCCCACCATTCAACATTTTCCATTCACTGAAATTACCGCGGTAGCGAACACACTGCTCCCTTCCATTCAGAAAGTTGGAAACCACGTAATGACAGATGGTCTGACCCCCATACTGATGAACTTTCTCATGAGGACGTTATGGTCCACCAAATCAAACGCTTTGCTGAAGTCAGTAATAACTACATTGCTCAAGTAACCTGGTTTGTCAGCATTCATATGTAATGTATCCATTAACTTGAGTAGGTAGTGAGTGGTAGATACTCCACTGCGATTTCCATACTGGTTGTGATCAATCTTATTGTCAATGTCCATTAAAAGCCATTTTGCCATGAAACCTTCGGTGACTTTCGCGAAATGGTCAGTGAGGGAAACGGGTCTCAATTTATCCCACGTTGCAGGCTTTTCCTTGGGAATTGGAACTACTACAGCTCTCTTCCACTGCGGTGGCACACTCCTTCTAGATAAGAGTTGTTTAAAATGTCAGCCAGTGGTTTGCTGAGTTCATAAGCAAACTCCTGTACGATTCTTGCAGAAATTCCATCCGGGGAAGTTTTAACATCCCTTCAAAGTAACATTAACATCGGCTGAAAATTTAATAAATTAGGCGTTCAAACAGATCCATGGTAGAATTAAATGCAGTGGGTACTGCGCAACTAACGATTTTTATATTATTCTGATGGGTTCGTGTTTGTTTTGAAAAGTTTCAAACATGATAATCGAAAACTGAACATATGAACTCAAAATTCCACATTGGCGTATTAGTTTAAACACTTTATAACCTCTGTCATGGGTTTAAAATATAAATTTTGCAGTAAATCTTTGATATATTACAATTAAAATTATATCGTTTCGGTTTGCGGTAACACCATGTGTTTATCTCAACTAACGTGAAGCTGAGATACAGGTTCTGAAAAGAACCGTATCGCACAACTCGTATCTCAACCTTCGTTAAGTGAGAAAGGTTCAAGGGAGAACCAATTTCGGGCAACTCGTTTTCTCTACTGTCGCTAAGTGAGAAATATGGTTCAGGGAGAACCATGGGGACTTCACGGGTTAATATGGTTCAGGGAGAACCATAGGGACTTCACGGGTTATTCTCTACGTTTCGATTAGCCTGCTCTAATCTTCTTCAGGAGAATGAAGAGGTTTGCCGATGCAACTCCTTAAGTAGTATTTGCTGGGATTATGTGTAGAATGGGAAGTGTTCCGATTGGTGCTACTGTTGTGTGATGTGTTGTGATTGGTTGCCACCGTGGCATTGTTCTTGTTGTGTGTGTTTCCGCCTGCTGTGTGTGAGTTGCCTGCTCGCTGAGGCGTATCCAGTTGACAGTGGGGTGTGGGTGTTGGTGGATGCTAGGATTGAATGCCAAATGTTGCTGATGAAATAGCCGATGTCCTGGGGACAGTGTCATGTTTATGAATCTCAATAGCCTCTCTGATACGACAGGTGTGTACCAGTGCTTTTCCGGGGCTATGATCTTTGCATTCTGCCAGTCAATGATATGGTCCAAATCGGTGGAGTGTTTGATGATCGCAGATTTGTCACATTCCCCTCTGCGGCCGTGGGCCTTGTGTTCCTTGAGCCTGGTCGTAAGGTCTCTGCCGGTCTCGCCAATGTACACTTTCCCACAAGTACAAGGAATTCGGTAGACCCCAGCTTGACGGCTGGGATCATGTCTGTCCTTGTGGGTGTGTAACTTCGTTTCCAACTTGTTTCGAGTCCGGTAGTAGACCTTAATGTCAGCTTCCCTCAGGATACGCTGAATCTTGTGTGAAGTGTGGCCGATGTACGGTAGCACGGCAATGGGTTTTTCGGTTGCGTCAGAGGATCGTGGAGCGTTCCTATTCGGGAGGAACTTAAGCTTATCAGGTCTGTACCCATTGTCTCTTAACACGGCGTTAAGATGTTTCAACTCGGATGGCAAGTGCTCTTTATCACTGATAGTGTGTGCCCTTCGAAGAAGGGTGCGATTCACGGAGGATTTCACGGATGGTGGGTGGAACGACCGGGCATTTAGGTAGCGGTCTGTGTGTGTAGGTTTTCTGTAAACCCGTCGTTAACTTCAGCCAACGCCAACTATCTCACACGGAAACCAGTGTCTTAGCCTTGGGAATGAATTTTGCCACCGCCCCAAAAAAGATTCCCGTGGAAGAATTCATACAGTCTATTGAACCTTCCATCCGAAAGCTCGAGAAACAAAAGGCAGACGATATCCGTATTCAGATACACCAGATCTTAAAAAACGTGAAGCCCCCGAAATCCAATATCACAAGACTGGAATATCAGGCTGTCAATAACCTCCGTAATGACTCTTCGATACACATTCTAAAGGCAGACAAGGGTAATGCCACAGTAGTGATGGACCGCTCAGAATACGATCAGAAGGTTCAGGATATCCTCGACACGGATACCTACACCCGCCTCAAAAGAACCCGATTCCGTTAGCAGAAAGGAAAGTCGCCGCAAAACTTCTTTCCTTAAACCGGAGCACAGCCTTACCCAAAGCACTATACAGGCACCTCCGTCCGTCCAGCTCGAAATGCCCAAGATTCTTTGGCCTACCAAAGATTCATAAACCAGACAGACCGCTCCGACCGATTGTCTCATCCCGAGGTTCCCCCACGTATAACCTCGCCCAACACTTGACAGGGCTCTTACACCCACTCGTGGGTAAGACGGCCCACCATGTACCCAATTCAGCAGGGTTTATCAACATCATAAAGGGAACCATATTGCAGCCTTCCGACACGCTAGTGAGTTTTGACGTCAAGTCATTATTCACCAATGTACCGACAGACGAGGCTATCCTCGTAACCAAGTCGATACTCGAACATGATAGCACGCTCCCGGAACGAACCAGCCTAACGCCAGATCAAATCGTAGATCTACTTTCATTATGTGTGAAATCCACATACTTCCAATGGAGGGAGACTTACTATCAACAGTCTTTGGGCACTCCAATAGGATCCCCGATATCCCCGGTCCTAGCAAACATCTTCATGGAAGATTTCGAACAGAAAGCACTCGAGACGGCACGATACAAACCCAAACTATGGCTTCGATACGTAGATGATACTTTCATCATTTGGCAGCACGGTTCCGACAAACTGAGTGACTTCCTCGGTCACCTCAACCAGCAACATCCGAGCATTCAATTCACCATGGAAACTGAGACATCCGACTCGTTGCCTTTCCTTGATGTACTCATTTCCAAACGGGTTGATGGCTCACTTGGGCATTCGGTTTACAGAAAACCTACACACACAGACCGCTACCTAAATGCCCGGTCGTTCCACCCACCATCCGTGAAATCCTCCGTGAATCGCACCCTTCTTCGAAGGGCACACACTATCAGTGATAAAGAGCACTTGCCATCCGAGTTGAAACATCTTAACGCCGTGTTAAGAGACAATGGGTACAGACCTGATAAGCTTAAGTTCCTCCCGAATAGGAACGCTCCACGATCCTCTGACGCAACCGAAAAACCCATTGCCGTGCTACCGTACATCGGCCACACTTCACACAAGATTCAGCGTATCCTGAGGGAAGCTGACATTAAGGTCTACTACCGGACTCGAAACAAGTTGGAAACGAAGCTACACACCCACAAGGACAGACATGATCCCAGCCGTCAAGCTGGGGTCTACCGAATTCCTTGTACTTGTGGGAAAGTGTATATTGGCGAGACCGGCAGAGACCTTACGACCAGGCTCAAGGAACACAAGGCCCACGGCCGCAGAGGAGAATGTGACAAATCTGCGATCATCAAACACTCCACCGATTTGGACCATATCATTGACTGGCAGAATGCAAAGATCATAGCCCCGGAAAAGCACTGGTACACCCGTCGTATCAGAGAGGCTATTGAGATTCATAAACATGACACTGTCCCCCAGGACATCGGCTATTTCATCAGCAACATTTGGCATTCAATCCTAGCATCCACCAACACCCACACCCCACTGTCAACTGATACGCCTCAGCGAGCAGGCAACTCACACACAGCAGGCGGAAACACACACAAGAACAATGCCACGGTGGCAACCAATCACAACACATCACACAACAGTAGCACCAATCGGAACACTTCCCATTCTACACATAATCCCAGCAAATACTACTTAAGGAGTTGCATCGGCAAACCTCTTCATTCTCCTGAAGAAGATTAGAGCAGGCTAATCGAAACGTAGAGAATAACCCGTGAAGTCCCTATGGTTCTCCCTGAACCATATTAACCCGTGAAGTCCCCATGGTTCTCCCTGAACCATATTTCTCACTTTTAGTTTTACAATAGCGACAGTAGAGAGAAAAACGAGTTGCCCGAAATTGGTTCTCCCTTGAACCTTTCTCACTTAACGAAGGTTGAGATACGAGTTGTGCGATACGGTTCTTTTCAGAACCTGTATCTCAGCTTCACGTTAGTTGAGATAAACACATGGTGTTACCGCAAACCGAAACGATATCGATATTCCACCATGCAAAGCCTCAAAACTTATAATTAAAATTATGTTATGTTTTAATAAAACATAACTTCTATGGCGCAATCGATATGGAGACCACAACAGGGCGCCGGTCTAAATCTATTAGATCAAGACTGGCACCCTGTTGTGGTCTTATAAGGCAATCATAACTTCTTCATAAACTATCGTGGTTTTGTTCTTTATTAATTCAAAAGTGTTACCTTTTCCAATAAGTTTTCGCAACAGCAAAGAGCGAGATAATAATATGTTGATTAAGGTAAAGCTATAATTTATTGTACGTTATACCAACAGTCGTCTGACCACAAACATCCTTGGTTGGTACAATAAGTAGCCTATCGGTTCGTAGGTAGTCACTACTACGTACGTTTATGCCCAATATACTAGGGCAAGGCCAATATATGAAACCCTGATGCTCTGCTCAAACGTAACACTATCCAAATCTATATTATATTGTTCTTTAATTACAGTTTATTTGTTTTAACGTAATACTTCACTTAACAATAATTATGAAAACCCTTTAAACTCAGCCCTGTAGAATAGCGGACGCCGGCGTCTGATAAAATAAATCAATTCTTATACAACATCTATACGCCCTCTGTTGGCAAGTCAGGCACCATTAGAAAGCTGAAAACATGAGCTTTCTAACCATAGTATGGTTCCCTTTGTAAGAACTATAGAAAATCAATACAAAGTGAAACCTCTCACGCGTCACCAGTTTTGACTCATGTGTGCAATTTCCGTTCGCTTTATCTCATACACTATATTTTAGCTTCAAAATGCCTAAAAAGAAGCCTGAAAAGAAGACAAATGTTGTCCAAAGTTCCAGGAAGATATTTAGAGAAGAAGAAATTTTAGATTTGTTGAGTTTTGTTGAGCGACGAAAACGGCGATCTTGATAGTGGTGAGGAAGAAATGTTGAACGAAGGAATTGATCCAACAACTGACTGTTAAGTTTTTTTTAGCATCTGATTGTTTTTTTCTTCTTGAAAAACTAATTAAAGAAAATATACACATGTATTTACTTGTTTGAAATTTGAACTTTTGAAAACAAAAACTTATGAAGAAAATTACCCTAACCTATCCAAAGTGAATTTGGAAAATTCTAAAAAATGAAGAGGGGGTAATGCCAGAGCTCTGTCTGAAATATTTTGAGAGTATATTTTTGTTTATCGTGTATATATTTTTCATAACAATATCTTATTTGATATAGGATTTAAGGCTTTGCATGGTGGGAAATGGCAATTAGGAAAGTTTTTGGAAGCACCATGTAACAAATCTCTAAAGTAGAGGTGTTGGCTCTGAGAAGAGCTGGTTTTGTTCTCAACGTTTCGGCAAGTATGCTCTGGCCGTCGTCAGGAGAATGGAGAGATGTGGAGAGTGGTGTCTTATATACACTGCTGGAGGATCCTGTTGTGGGCTGAACTGCTGTGATTGGTGCTCGCTGGAGTGTCTTGTTGTGTGCTGGAACTCTTGGGATTGGTGCTCGCTGGGGTGTGTTTTCTGTGTGAGCCTGGTGTTCAGTGGAGTGTGTCAGTGCTGTGTTGTTGGTGGTGATGCCTGGTTCTGCTGAAGTGTTGTCTGCCAGATGCTGCTGATGTTGTATCCTATGTCTTGCGGTACTGTGTGATGTTTGTTGATTTCGATGGCTTCACGGATGCGTCGGTGATACCAATTCTTGACTGGTGCGATGAGTGCGGTGTTCTCCCATTGGGTGGTGTGATTGTTGTTGTACGCGTGTTTGATGATTGCTGACTTGTCTATTTCGCCTTTCCTGCCATGTGCTTTATGTTCTTTGAGTCTTGTTTGAAGGTCCCTGCCAGTCTCTCCGATGTAAACTTTACCGCATTCACAGGGGATGAGGTAAACACCAGATCTACTGGCAGGGTCGAGTTTGTCCTTGTGTGTCTGGAGCTGGGATTGGAGTTTCATTGAAGAGGTGTGATATACTTGGATGTTTGCTTTTTCAGGATTTCTGGATCTTGTGTGATGTGTGGCCGATGTATGGGAGGATAGCGATGGGCTTGTCTAATGTTGGTTCTTGGTCGTTTCTGGTTTGTGGTTGTTTGCGTGAGTTTGTGGTGATCTTGTAGCCGTTGAACTTGAGGACTTGCTTGACATGCTTGAGTTCTTCTTGTAGATGTTGGGTGTCACAGATGTTGTATGTCGGTTGTACTAGTGTGCGTTGTATTGAAGACTTGACTGATGGTGGATGAAAAGATCTGGCATTTAGGTAGCGGTCAGTGTGGGTTGGCTTTCTGTAAACGGCTTGTCCCAGGGTGCCGTCTGTTTGTCTTGTGGTGTTTACATCAAGGAACGAGAGGGAGTTATCTTTTTCGATTTCCATGGTGAAAGAGATGTCCAGGTGCTGGTTGTTGAGGTGGTGAAGAAAATCTTGTAACTTGTCCGTTCCATGTGGCCATATTATGAAAGTGTCGTCCACGTAGCGGAGCCATAGTGTTGGTTTGTGAGTTGCAGATAGTAGAGCTGTTTTTTCGAAGTCTTCCATGAATAGGTTGGCTAAAATTAATATCTTATTTGATTTTGGAGCTTTCAAAGTTTATTGCCGAGTTGCTGAGTTGGAGTTGGACACTTAATACATGTTTCATATACAATATAAATAATTTTATGGAAGGGTTTCTAATTATAAACAACAGCACTTGAATGTTAATACAATGTGTTATTTATTGTGTGGGCTCAAGAATAGGCCGTACATGCAGCCAAGTTACTCTTTCTTCTAAACGGAGCCAGACTGGTGTTGACAATATAATAAACTGACTTTCTCAAGACTTGATGTGGATAGCATGTATGATTGTCCAACCCTAACAATTTACACTAAGATCATATATCCCTGAAAAGCTAAGCTTGACCGACAAAATGGCGCATACCAACCTCAGGTACAACCTCAAGTAACTGGTAAATCCCAGGTTCCCCCACAAAAAATCCCGATAGTGCCCAAAAAAAGAAAACAAAAAAAAAGGGAAAAAACCCATACCCCTGGGCCCCCCACTGTAAAGCAATATAAATAATTTTATGGAAGTGCCCTCCCCCCCCCCTCCCCACTGAAAATGTCCTGGCTACGCCGCTGTTTGTATCACGTGACGCGAACTCACGGGCCAAGTTGGAATATCATCCGTTTGCAAACGTTGGATTTATAGTAATTCGTTCTGGTTGTTTTTACATTGAAATGACACTGGGGTGGAAATTTATGAATGGGAATAAAATTTCGACTCTTTGTTTTTTTCCGCAGAATAAAGACCTCATGGTTGTGGCCACGGGCGATTTATCGCACAGGGCCACGACCCTCGTTCTTTTTACTGCAGCGACAAACTAATATCCCCTTAATAATTTAAGCTTAGAAGATAAAAACGACAATTGAAGGTTTGATTGATCGAGCAGCATTTAATTTAAGAACAGGAAACTGCTTCGTAAAGACCAATATGCCTGCCTTGAGCAAACTGAATGATTGTGTTGGAGCCAACATCCCCGTGAAATCGTGTATTGTTCTTTAAGCTGTGACTCTGACGTTAATTTGTATATTGATTGAAGACCAATCTTCAGATCCCCGGAAACATAGTCGTTTATGGAAAAATTTGCATCTCAGAGAAAAAAAACAGCATCCCTTGGTGGCATTGAGACCAATCGATACCAACCTTAAACCTTGACCAAATCTTCAGTACATATGCTTGTAATTTTTGTGGTAGATTTTATGGCGATATCGATTGGTCTCAACACAGAGGAATTGTCATGATTTTCAGAGTGGGAGATTAATTTTGGGGTAAATTTACTGACACAAAAGTGACAAAACTCAAAGGACAATTTTGTGAATTTACCAATAAACACTATTTTACTCACAAAGTACCATCTTTGAACGACTATGAGATCTCACTCGTCTTCCAGGAGATCTCGAACTCGTTCGTTTTTATATAAAAAAATACAGCCTTCATCCTCAACTTATTAGTACAAGTTAGATGAGTTACACGCTGATAATAGCATTGTATCATTCAGGAATCCGTTTAATTAATGGTGGAATTGCTTAGAAAGGTAGAAATGAATTGAAGTACAGAAAACATCAAGAATCACATCAAGAATCCACTAGTGCTTTAATCAACGGCCCCGTGTAATTAAATACATGTGTGTCTATATAATTATTGTTACAGAACAAAGGATATAAATAATACCGTCAAGCGTTAACAATTATGGCAATGACAAAGTAACCAGATACAGAAAGGTAAAACTTGTAGCTTTACATGGTGAGGATGATAAGTAAGACTAATTGCGGTGACACCATGTGGAATCTCAATTCAGGAGATACAGAAAGCCACTGCAATCAATGCAGTAGCAATTTGGCACTGGTGATGAGACATCCCCCTGAAATTGCAAATTGTGTTTTGCGGCTCTTCCCATATGGCTCACGTGATGGTAGCAAATGTAATGATTTGTTTAATGTCAGAAAACCAAATGAAAGAAACCCTGGCCTGATTGAGGAGAAACGATGCATATGAGATACATGGGATCGTTTAGTTTCTAAGGAAACTGTTTGAATGCTAGCATTTGTTTCATAAAAATTGTCCAAACTGGTGGAGTGCCATGGTTGAGCGGTTTAGTGCATCGGATTTGTGTTCTGATGGCTGAGTCGTCAGAATCCCAACCGCGACCATGGTGCTTGTGTCCTTGAGCAAGGCACTTTACCATAATTGCTTCTCTCCAACCAGGGGTAAATGGTACCTGTGAGGGCAGAGTTGGTTATTGTGTTTGATTAGCCCATATACGCTGTAATGGCAGCAATTGAGCTGAGATGGTTTCAGGAATGATTTATGAGCCTGATGAGCAGGGGTAATAATATAATGCGCCTTGAGCACCAGTTTGGTGGATACGTTTGCTATATAAGTCCACATTGTTATTATTATTATTAAACTATTGGTTAATCTTGCACAAATTGTAGGGGCAAACTGAACCAGAAAATGGATAATAGAGAATCTGATTTGAAAACTGTGTCAAGAAGAACACGTGTTAGACATTATTTGACCCACATTCTGGGTCAGCCTGACCACAAAACTAGACACCGTTTTGTCCTGGCCACTTGTGATGCAACAATGTGTAGAGTTGGTAGTTTATTTTATGAAAATGTCGGGACAGCCGTTAAAAAAAAATATTTTAAACAACTTTTTATCTCAATATATATCCACATTGACAAACAATTGGTAGGTCCAATTTGGGCAATTTACCTACATGTAGGACTACAAAATGGACAAGGGCGGATTAAAACTCCCAGGAATCGCGTAGTTTAGAAAAAAGATGTGAGTGAAGGTTTGATTGTTCGTGTGGTCATGGGCGGATCCAGAACATTTTTAGGGGGGGCTGAGACAATGTATTAACTCGACACAAAGGGTGCCGCCACTTCCTACGCGCAACGGTTAGTACAGTACTAAGTAGGTCACCTCCTTATGTTTATCCCGCACACTGTGGGAATGGGAGTGCGTTCTCCCCTCCCCCTCTCTCTCTCTCTCTTTGTCTCCTTTTTTTAAAACGATTTTAGGGGGGGGCTACAGCCCCCTTAGCCCCCCTGGATGCGCCAATGGTCGTATATCATTTTAGGTATAGAAAACTGTTTCGAATCGATTTAATATACTAGCCTTGAGCAATCGTGCTGGCTGGAGCCAACATCGCCATGAAATCGTGTATTTTTATCTATAAACCATGACATTGACCTTTATGGCAGATCAATTCGTCGGCTGTTTCAGGAAGTGACGTATATAGATTTTTGGCATTTTGATAAAAAAAAAAAAAAAAAAAAATACCCCCCTCCAACAAAACATTTTTTGAGTGATTGATTTTGTATAATTTAACGATAACAAGGAGATAATAATAAAGCAGTGCATTAGTTGAAGATTATATAAATGCTTTTTTATGAATGACATCACTTTTGAATTTAAGTTATTAAACACCAAACCCTATACGTCATTTCGTAAATCATTTTTAATTTATCGCCCATACGTTTAAGATGCGTTACTGAATTCTTGAAACACTTTTCATGTACGTCACTTAGGGGTGCGTCAAATTCTGTTTTTGTAGCTATCGTTGGGAGCGTACGTGACGTCACTGTGGAAAATAGCGTGTATGTTTCACGAAGTGGCGTATCAGAATTAATCCATCACTTCGTGGTACATCTTTTCGCCATACACACGCGTATAAGGCGTCTTTCTCAATTAGCGATTTTTTGTTAATTGTAGATTAATAACACATCGAATGTCTTTAAAAATTATTAGAAATTAGAGAAAAGAAACAAAAACAAAGACAAAAACTAAAACATATACATCTTTGAGATTGTACAAAACTGTTTTTCATTGATTGCATTGATCACATATCACGCCCGATGCTGAAGTAAAAGAAAAAAATAGTCTTGTAACCAATACACACAATAAATGATGACATTCAGTAACCCATTTGAAAGTCTATAATGCCATTAGTAAGAAATATAACTTCTGTTCAAACTGTGCACCTGGTGATAACAACATCATGTCAATGAGTGGAGCGGAAACACCGATCATATTCATTGATTTTGTCGCTATTTTTGTCTACCTTTTACAATTAGCCTCCCCCCCCCCCCCAACCTTTTAAATGATAATTTCCCTGTGGGAAAATGTTTATGTATAAATGTTATTTATTAAACAAACAAATTGAATAAAATTTAAACAAAAAAACAAAAAAAGATGTATGGTCCCATTTTCGATGAGAACCAGTCTTTAAAATTATCCGCAAGAAATGTGTCAACTAAGTTAAAGTGGGACTCTAAACCTCTAATCTCTTTTTTTAAATTTATTATAATAACCTCTATTTTGACAATACAACAATTTAGAGAGGCAGTATTGTCACGATCAAAGCAGACTTTCAACAGGGCATGGAATCGGTGCCCTAGTTTAAAATGAACACAATGACTGAAAATTATTGGCTCGTTTTTTCAGAAGCAACGGTAATATGACCTTATCATGTAAGTATTGTGTCCTGTCACTGGGTTAATCTTAAACTAGCACTCTGATTCCATGCCCTATTGATCGTGACGATAATGTCCCTATAAAACAAACATTTTTCTCCACAGGGAAATATTTGACCCCATACCCTTAAAAGGGGAGGGGCTCTAGTTGAAAAAGGTCGAAACAACTTGCGTACATATTCGGCCAGTAGACAAGATGTGCTGGGAATAATGTGCCTGCGGAAACAATGGGTTCGGACATAATGTGCCAGACATATTCTGTTCGTTCATTCTCAGAATAAATTAGACTGAAGATTTCTGCCTCGCTTATCCACTCCACTCTTTAAGAGGTTGTTCCCCAGGTACGAAATTTTAACAGAAATCCATTAACTTCCTAACCATATTTCTTGCACGTGGCATTATAGACTTTCAAATGGGTTATTGAATGTCATAATTTATGCGGTGTATAGTTTTGTCCTCACAACACGCTTGCTTGACATGTCGTGAGCCAGTGTGAACACTGGAACCCGTATATTTTGGAATAATTGCACGCACGCTATGAGGAAATCCTTTGGGAAAATTTCAAAGTGTTTTCATGAAGGGGCAATTTTGTTTTTAGAATATGGCACGGCATAGCTGGCTCAGAACAAAGTTGAATTTAATTCTACTATATAAATACTTTTGTGTCAGCTTCCAATTTACTTAAAATTTCACGAAGAAGGCCAATTTCACGACTTATACTCGATAAATAATCACATTCATCGCTATACACTCATTGTGTATATACTCTTCAAAAAAAGAAACGCAAAACCACATATTGGTGACATTGGGAAGATAATTTTAATTGCTGTATGGTAGGTCCGAGAATATCTAAATTTTGCGCAGTCGGTCAAAGGTGACCGAAGTCGCTCTTGCAAAAATGACAGGTCACAGGTCAAAGGTCCTGGTCACCTACAGTCAATAGCGTGTGTGTCCTCCATGTGAGTTAAGAACTGCTTGACACCTCCTGCCCATGGAAGCAATCAGAGTACGGATCAGACCCTGGGGAATGGTGGCCCACTCAGCCTGCAATGCTAGTGCCAGCTGTGGCAGGGTCTGTGGTTGTGGTTGTCGCTGTCGCAGGCGTCTGTCCAACTCGTCCCATAAATGTTCGATAGGGTTCAAATCCGGCGATTTTGATGGCCAAGGGAGGACATCAATGTTGTTGTTCTGCAGGTAGGCTGTCGTTAGTCTTGCAGTGTGAGGCCTGGCATTGTCATGCTGGTATACGGCGTTGGCGTTGGCCATAACGGGAACCACGTGTGGCTGCAGAATGGCATCAATGTAGCGCTGAGCAGTCAGGTTGCCTTGAACGTGTACCAAGTTGGTTCTGCCAGTGTAGGATATGGCTGCCCACATCATGACGCTGCCACCGCCAAATCTGTCAACCTCCCGTACGCAGTTGGCAGCAAAACGTTCATTACGGCGTCTATACACACGACATCTGCCATCGTGACGACGGAGCAAAAATCTTGACTCGTCGCTAAACCAGACACGTCTCCAACGCTGTTGAGGCCATACTCTACGCAGCTGGCACCACTGACATCGTCGTAGACGATGTTGTTGTGTCAAAATGACACCTCGGACAGGCCGTCTGGCTCGAAGGCCTGCCTCACGTAGGCGGTTTCGCACGGTCTGGTCCGATATTCCACGCACACCTGGTAACGCTGTTGCTGTGGAGGTTGCTGTTGTCGTCTTGTCCAGTAGGTGGCGTACCCGTATGTACCGGTCCTGAGCGGCGGTGGTCACACGTGGTCTGCCGGATCTGGGACGATCACGTGTTGACCCATGTTGTTGGTATCGGTCCCACAGTCTTGTGATCGTGCTTGGGGATACATTGAACTCCCTGGCTACGGCAAACCTGGCTTCACCTGCTTGCAAGCGGCCGATGGCGTTGTTCCTCTGTGCTTCATTGAGTCGGGGCATTTCTTTCTGGTTCTGCAGTCGGCTAGGTATTGAGGTCAGGCAATCGAAAACCCCGCAATTTTATACTGGTGGTGTCCATGTTGCACGTGTATCAAACGCACATGCATTGACCACATGGTTTGCACCTGGCCGCGTTTTGGCGATTTTGCATGTTTTTGATTAGCATTTTCAGGTCTATGCGTTTATGCGACTGTTACAATGGGGATGTGTTTGGGACCCCGAATGACATTATATTCACAAATCTTTTAGCGCTCAGTCGACTATTCTGCTTTTTATTAACGATTTTATCCATTTTGCGTTTCTTTTTTTGAAGAGTGATTGTCTGTTTAACATTAATACACAAGATGAAACTTTAATATGAGTAATGTTATGTCGCTGGCTACTGCGCTTGGCGTTACTTTAATAAAAAAGCACATGATAAATACCATTACAAAATTAACTAGAGATTGGTGTTTGTATTGACAAACACTAGGTGTTCGGGAAGGGTAAAGGTCAATTGGGGTAAACTTTGTTGAAATATTATTGGACAATTAACGATCTGTACAATGGTACAAAAATTGTGAATTTACCTCTTGTGGTTGTTGAGATATGATTTTTTTTAAATATTAAACTTTGACTTCCGGTTTGGTCAGCAAGTAAGGTCAAATTGGGGTCACCTTTTTGTAAATATTTCTTGACAATTAACGATCTGTACAATGGTGCAAAAATTTTGAATTTACCTCTTGTGGTTGTTGAGATATGATTTTTTTAAATATTAAACTTTGATTTCCGGTTTGGACACACTGCTCCCTTCCATTCAGAAAGTTGGAAACCACGTAATGACAGATGGTCTGACCCCCATACTGATGAACTTTCTCATGAGGACGTTATGGTCCACCAAATCAAACGCTTTGCTGAAGTCAGTAATAACTACATTGCTCAAGTAACCTGGTTTGTCAGCATTCATATGTAATGTATCCATTAACTTGAGTAGGTAGTGAGTGGTAGATACTCCACTGCGATTTCCATACTGGTTGTGATCAATCTTATTGTCAATGTCCATTAAAAGCCATTTTGCCATGAAACCTTCGGTGACTTTCGCGAAATGGTCAGTGAGGGAAACGGGTCTCAATTTATCCCACGTTGCAGGCTTTTCCTTGGGAATTGGAACTACTACAGCTCTCTTCCACTGCGGTGGCACAACTCCTTCTAGATAAGAGTTGTTTAAAATGTCAGCCAGTGGTTTGCTGAGTTCATAAGCAAACTCCTGTACGATTCTTGCAGAAATTCCATCCGGGGGAAGTTTTAACATCCCTTCAAAGTAACATTAACATCGGCTGAAAATTTAATAAATTAGGCGTTCAAACAGATCCATGGTAAATTAAATGCAGTGGGTACTGCGCAACTAACGATTTTTTTATATTATTCTGATGGGTTCGTGTTTGTTTTGAAAAGTTTCAAACATGATAATCGAAAACTGAACATATGAACTCAAAATTCCACATTGGCGTATTAGTTTAAACACTTTATAACCTCTGTCATGGGTTTAAAATATAAATTTTGCAGTAAATCTTTGATATATTACAATTAAAATTATATCGTTTCGGTTTGCGGTAACACCATGTGTTTATCTCAACTAACGTGAAGCTGAGATACAGGTTCTGAAAGAACCGTATCGCACAACTCGTATCTCAACCTTCGTTAAGTGAGAAAGGTTCAAGGAGAACCAATTTCGGGCAACTCTGTTTTCTCTACTGTCGCTAAGAGAAATATGGTTCAGGGAGAACCATGGGGACTTCACGGGTTAATATGGTTCAGGAGAACCATAGGGACTTCACAGGTTATTCTCTACGTTTCGATTAGCCTGCTCTAATCTTCTTCAGGAGAATGAAGAGGTTTGCCGATGCAACTCCTTAAGTAGTATTGCTGGGATTATGTGTAGAATGGGAAGTGTTCCGATTGGTGCTACTGTTGTGTGATGTGTTGTGATTGGTTGCCACCGTGGCATTGTTCTTGTTGTGTGTGTTTCCGCCTGCTGTGTGTGAGTTGCCTGCTCGCTGAGGCGTATCAGTTGACAGTGGGGTGTGGGTGTTGGTGGATGCTAGGATTTGAATGCCAAATGTTGCTGATGAAATAGCCGATGTCCTGGGGGACAGTGTCATGTTTATGAATCTCAATAGCCTCTGATACGACTGGTGTACCAGTGCTTTTCCGGGGCTATGATCTTTGCATTCTGCCAGTCAATGATATGGTCCAAATCGGTGGAGTGTTTGATGATCGCAGATTTGTCACATTCCCCTCTGCTGCCGTGGGCCTTGTGTTCCTTGAGCCTGGTCGTAAGGTCTCTGCCGGTCTCGCCAATGTACACTTTCCCACAAGTACAAGGAATTCGGTAGACCCCAGCTTGACGGCTGGGATCATGTCTGTCCTTGTGGGTGTGTAACTTCGTTTCCAACTTGTTTCGAGTCCGGTAGTAGACCTTAATGTCAGCTTCCCTCAGGATACGCTGAATCTTGTGTGAAGTGTGGCCGATGTACGGTAGCACGGCAATGGGTTTTCGGTTGCGTCAGAGGATCGTGGAGCGTTCCTATTCGAGGAGGAACTTAAGCTTATCAGGTCTGTACCCATTGTCTCTTAACACGGCGTTAAGATGTTTCAACTCGGATGGCAAGTGCTCTTTATCACTGATAGTGTGTGCCCTTCGAAGAAGGGTGCGATTCTGGAGGATTTCACGGATGGTGGGTGGAACGACCGGGCATTTAGGTAGCGGTCTGTGTGTGTAGGTTTTCTGTAAACCCGTCGTTAACTTCAGCCAACGCCAACTATCTCACACGGAAACCAGTGTCTTAGCCTTGGGAATGAATTTTGCCACCGCCCCAAAAAAGATTCCCGTGGAAGAATTCATACAGTCTATTGAACCTTCCATCCGAAAGCTCGAGAAACAAAAGGCAGACGATATCCGTATTCAGATACACCAGATCTTAAAAAACGTGAAGCCCCCGAAATCCAATATCACAAGACTGGAATATCAGGCTGTCAATAACCTCCGTAATGACTCTTCGATACACATTCTAAAGGCAGACAAGGGTAATGCCACAGTAGTGATGGACCGCTCAGAATACGATCAGAAGGTTCAGGATATCCTCGACACGGATACCTACACCCACCTCAGAAAAACCCCAATTCCGTTAGCAGAAAGGAAAGTCGGCGCAAAACTTCTTTCCTTAAACCCGGGCACAGCCTTACCCAAAGCACTATACAGGCACCTCCGTCCGTCCAGCTCGAAATGCCCAAGATTCTTTGGCCTACCAAAGATTCATAAACCAGACAGACCGCTCCGACCGATTGTCTCATCGAGGTTCCCCACGTATAACCTCGCCCAACACTTGACAGGGCTCTTACACCACTCGTGGGTAAGACGGCCCACCATGTACCCAATTCAGCAGGGTTTATCAACATCATAAAGGGAACCATATTGCAGCCTTCCGACACGCTAGTGAGTTTTGACGTCAAGTCATTATTCACCAATGTACCGACAGACGAGGCTATCCTCGTAACCAAGTCGATACTCGAACATGATAGCACGCTCCCGGAACGAACCAGCCTAACGCCAGATCAAATCGTAGATCTACTTTCATTATGTGTGAAATCCACATACTTCCAATGGAGGAGACTTACTATCAACAGTCTTTGGGCACTCAATAGGATCCCCGATATCCCCGGTCCTAGCAAACATCTTCATGGAAGATTTCGAACAGAAAGCACTCGAGACGGCACGATACAAACCCAAACTATGGCTTCGATACGTAGATGATACTTTCATCATTTGGCAGCACGGTTCCGACAAACTGAGGTGACTTCCTCGGTCACCTCAACCAGCAACATCCGAGCATTCAATTCACCATGGAAACTGAGACATCCGACTCGTTGCCTTTCCTTGATGTACTCATTTCAAACGGGTTGATGGCTCACTTGGGCATTCGGTTTACAGAAAACCTACACACACAGACCGCTACCTAAATGCCCGGTCGTTCCACCCACCATCCGTGAAATCCTCCGTGAATCGCACCCTTCTTCGAAGGGCACACACTATCAGTGATAAAGAGCACTTGCCATCCGAGTTGAAACATCTTAACGCCGTGTTAAGAGACAATGGGTACAGACCTGATAAGCTTAAGTTCCTCCCGAATAGGAACGCTCACGATCCTCTGACGCAACCGAAAACCCATTGCCGTGCTACCCACATCGGCCACACTTCACACAAGATTCAGCGTATCCTGAGGAAGCTGACATTAAGGTCTACTACCGGACTCGAAACAAGTTGAAACGAAGCTACACACCCACAAGGACAGACATGATCCCAGCCGTCAAGCTGGGGTCTACCGAAATTCCTTGTACTTGTGGGAAAGTGTATATTGGCGAGACCGGCAGAGACCTTACGACCAGGCTCAAGGAACACAAGGCCCACGGCCGCAGAGGAGAATGTGACAAATCTGCGATCATCAAACACTCCACCGATTTGGACCATATCATTGACTGGCAGAATGCAAAGATCATAGCCCCGGAAAAGCACTGGTACACCCGTCGTATCAGAGAGGCTATTGAGATTCATAAACATGACACTGTCCCCCAGGACATCGGCTATTTCATCAGCAACATTTGGCATTCAATCCTAGCATCCACCAACACCCACACCCCACTGTCAACTGATACGCCTCAGCGAGCAGGCAACTCACACACAGCAGGCGGAAACACACACAACAAGAACAATGCCACGGTGGCAACCAATCACAACACATCACACAACAGTAGCACCAATCGGAACACTTCCCATTCTACACATAATCCCAGCAAATACTACTTAAGGAGTTGCATCGGCAAACCTCTTCATTCTCCTGAAGAAGATTAGAGCAGGCTAATCGAAACGTAGAGAATAACCCGTGAAGTCCCTATGGTTCTCCCTGAACCATATTAACCCGTGAAGTCCCCATGGTTCTCCCTGAACCATATTTCTCACTTAGCGACAGTAGAGAAAAACGAGTTGCCCGAAATTGGTTCTCCCTTGAACCTTTCTCACTTAACGAAGGTTGAGATACGAGTTGTGCGATACGGTTCTTTTCAGAACCTGTATCTCAGCTTCACGTTAGTTGAGATAAACACATGGTGTTACCGCAAACCGAAACGATATCGATATTCCACCATGCAAAGCCTCAAAACTTATAATTAAAATTATGTTATGTTTTAATAAAACATAACTTCTATGGCGCAATCGATATGGAGACCACAACAGGGCGCCGGTCTAAATCTATTAGATCAAGACTGGCACCCTGTTGTGGTCTTATAAGGCAATCATAACTTCTTCATAAACTATCGTGGTTTTGTTCTTTATTAATTCAAAAGTGTTACCTTTTCCAATAAGTTTTCGCAACAGCAAAGAGCGAGATAATAATATGTTGATTAAGGTAAAGCTATAATTTATTGTACGTTATACCAACAGTCGTCTGACCACAAACATCCTTGGTTGGTACAATAAGTAGCCTATCGGTTCGTAGGTAGTCACTACTACGTACGTTTATGCTCAATATACTAGGGCAAGGCCAATATATGAAACCCTGATGCTCTGCTCAAACGTAACACTATCCAAATCTATATTATATTGTTCTTTAATTACAGTTTATTTGTTTTAACGTAATACTTCACTTAACAATAATTATGAAAACCCTTTAAACTCAGCCCTGTAGAATAGCGGACGCCGGCGTCTGATAAAATAAATCAATTCTTATACAACATCTATACGCCCTCTGTTGGCAAGTCAGGCACCATTAGAAAGCTGAAAACATGAGCTTTCTAACCATAGTATGGTTCCCTTTGTAAGAACTATAGAAAAATCAATACAAAGTGAAACCTCTCACGCGTCACCAGTTTTGACTCATGTGTGCAATTTCCGTTCGCTTTATCTCATACACTATATTTTAGCTTCAAAATGCCTAAAAAGAAGCCTGAAAAGAAGACAAATGTTGTCCAAAGTTCCAGGAAGATATTTAGAGAAGAAGAAATTTTAGATTTGTTGAGTTTTGTTGAGCGACGAAAACGGCGATCTTGATAGTGGTGAGGAAGAAATGTTGAACGAAGGAATTGATCCAACAACTGACTGTTAAGTTTTTTTTAGCATCTGATTGTTTTTTTCTTCTTGAAAAACTAATTAAAGAAAATATACACATGTATTTACTTGTTTGAAATTTGAACTTTTGAAAACAAAAACTTATGAAGAAAATTACCCTAACCTATCCAAAGTGAATTTGGAAAATTCTAAAAAATGAAGAGGGGGTAATGCCAGAGCTCTGTCTGAAATATTTTGAGAGTATATTTTTGTTTATCGTGTATATATTTGTCATAACAATATCTTATTTGATATAGGATTTAAGGCTTTGCATGGTGGGAAATGGCAATTAGGAAAGTTTTTGGAAGCACCATGTAACAAATCTCTAAAGTAGAGGTGTTGGCTCTGAGAAGAGCTGGTTTTGTTCTCAACGTTTCGGCAAGTATGCTCTGGCCGTCGTCAGGAGAATGGAGAGATGTGGAGAGTGGTGTCTTATATACACTGCTGGAGGATCCTGTTGTGGGCTGAACTGCTGTGATTGGTGCTCGCTGGAGTGTCTTGTTGTGTGCTGGAACTCTTGGGATTGGTGCTCGCTGGGGTGTGTTTTCTGTGTGAGCCTGGTGTTCAGTGGAGTGTGTCAGTGCTGTGTTGTTGGTGGTGATGCCTGGTTCTGCTGAAGTGTTGTCTGCCAGATGCTGCTGATGTTGTATCCTATGTCTTGCGGTACTGTGTGATGTTTGTTGATTTCGATGGCTTCACGGATGCGTCGGTGATACCAATTCTTGACTGGTGCGATGAGTGCGGTGTTCTCCCATTGGGTGGTGTGATTGTTGTTGTACGCGTGTTTGATGATTGCTGACTTGTCTATTTCGCCTTTCCTGCCATGTGCTTTATGTTCTTTGAGTCTTGTTTGAAGGTCCCTGCCAGTCTCTCCGATGTAAACTTTACCGCATTCACAGGGGATGAGGTAAACACCAGATCTACTGGCAGGGTCGAGTTTGTCCTTGTGTGTCTGGAGCTGGGATTGGAGTTTCATTGAAGAGGTGTGATATACTTGGATGTTTGCTTTTTTCAGGATTTTCTGGATCTTGTGTGATGTGTGGCCGATGTATGGGAGGATAGCGATGGGCTTGTCTAATGTTGGTTCTTGGTCGTTTCTGGTTTGTGGTTGTTTGGTGGAGTTTGTGGTGATCTTGTAGCCGTTGAACTTGAGGACTTGCTTGACATGCTTGAGTTCTTCTTGTAGATGTTGGGTGTCACAGATGTTGTATGTCGGTTGTACTAGTGTGCGTTGTATTGAAGACTTGACTGATGGTGGATGAAAAGATCTGGCATTTAGGTAGCGGTCAGTGTGGGTTGGCTTTCTGTAAACGGCTTGTCCCAGGGTGCCGTCTGTTTGTCTTGTGGTGTTTACATCAAGGAACGAGAGGGAGTTATCTTTTTCGATTTCCATGGTGAAAGAGATGTCCAGGTGCTGGTTGTTGAGGTGGTGAAGAAAATCTTGTAACTTGTCCGTTCCATGTGGCCATATTATGAAAGTGTCGTCCACGTAGCGGAGCCATAGTGTTGGTTTGTGAGTTGCAGATAGTAGAGCTGTTTTTTCGAAGTCTTCCATGAATAGGTTGGCTAAAAATTAATATCTTATTTGATTTTGGAGCTTTCAAAGTTTATTGCCGAGTTGCTGAGTTGGAGTTGGACACTTAATACATGTTTCATATACAATATAAATAATTTTATGGAAGGGTTTCTAATTATAAACAACAGCACTTGAATGTTAATACAATGTGTTATTTATTGTGTGGGCTCAAGAATAGGCCATTACATGCAGCCAAGTTACTCTTTCTTCTAAACGGAGCCAGACTGGTGTTGACAATATAATAAACTGACTTTCTCAAGACTTGATGTGGATAGCATGTATGATTGTCCAACCCTAACAATTTACACTAAGATCATATATCCCTGAAAAGCTAAGCTTGACCGACAAAATGGCGCATACCAACCTCAGGTACAACCTCAAGTAACTGGTAAATCCCAGGTTCCCCCACAAAAAATCCCGATAGTGCCCAAAAAAAGAAAACAAAAAAAAAGGGAAAAAACCCATACCCCTGGGCCCCCCACTGTAAAGCAATATAAATAATTTTATGGAAGTGCCCTCCCCCCCCCCTCCCCACTGAAAATGTCCTGGCTACGCCGCTGTTTGTATCACGTGACGCGAACTCACGGGCCAAGTTGGAATATCATCCGTTTGCAAACGTTGGATTTATAGTAATTCGTTCTGGTTGTTTTTACATTGAAATGACACTGGGGTGGAAATTTATGAATGGGAATAAAATTTCGACTCTTTGTTTTTTTCCGCAGAATAAAGACCTCATGGTTGTGGCCACGGGCGATTTATCGCACAGGGCCACGACCCTCGTTCTTTTTACTGCAGCGACAAACTAATATCCCCTAATAATTTAAGCTTAGAAGATAAAAACGACAATTGAAGGTTTGATTGATCGAGCAGCATTTAATTTAAGAACAGGAAACTGCTTCCTAAAGACCAATATGCCTGCCTTGAGCAAACTGAATGATTGTGTTGGAGCCAACATCCCGTGAAATCGTGTATTGTTCTTTAAGCTGTGACTCTGACGTTAATTTGTATATTGATTGAAGACCAATCTTCAGATCCCCGGAAACATAGTCGTTTATGGAAAAATTTGCATCTCAGAGAAAAAAAACAGCATCCCTTGGTGGCATTGAGACCAATCGATACCAACCTTAAACCTTGACCAAATCTTCAGTACATATGCTTGTAATTTTTGTGGTAGATTTTATGGCGATATCGATTGGTCTCAACACAGAGGAATTGTCATGATTTTCAGAGTGGGAGATTAATTTTGGGGTAAATTTACTGACACAAAAGTGACAAAACTCAAAGGACAATTTTGTGAATTTACCAATAAACACTATTTTACTCACAAAGTACCATCTTTGAACGACTATGAGATCTCACTCGTCTTCCAGGAGATCTCGAACTCGTTCGTTTTTATATAAAAAAATACAGCCTTCATCCTCAACTTATTAGTACAAGTTAGATGAGTTACACGCTGATAATAGCATTGTATCATTCAGGAATCCGTTTAATTAATGGTGGAATTGCTTAGAAAGGTAGAAATGAATTGAAGTACAGAAAACATCAAGAATCACATCAAGAATCCACTAGTGCTTTAATCAACGGCCCCGTGTAATTAAATACATGTGTGTCTATATAATTATTGTTACAGAACAAAGGATATAAATAATACCGTCAAGCGTTAACAATTATGGCAATGACAAAGTAACCAGATACAGAAAGGTAAAACTTGTAGCTTTACATGGTGAGGATGATAAGTAAGACTAATTGCGGTGACACCATGTGGAATCTCAATTCAGGAGATACAGAAAGCCACTGCAATCAATGCAGTAGCAATTTGGCACTGGTGATGAGACATCCCCCTGAAATTGCAAATTGTGTTTTGCGGCTCTTCCCATATGGCTCACGTGATGGTAGCAAATGTAATGATTTGTTTAATGTCAGAAAACCAAATGAAAGAAACCCTGGCCTGATTGAGGAGAAACGATGCATATGAGATACATGGGATCGTTTAGTTTCTAAGGAACTGTTTGAATGCTAGCATTTGTTTCATAAAATTGTCCAAACTGGTGGAGTGCCATGGTTGAGCGGTTTAGTGCATCGGATTGTGTTCTGATGGCTGAGTCGTCAGAATCCCAACCGCGACCATGGTGCTTGTGTCCTTGAGCAAGGCACTTTACCATAATTGCTTCTTCTCCAACCAGGGGTAAATGGTACCTGTGAGGGCAGAGTTGGTTATTGTGTTTGATTAGCCCATATACGCTGTAATGGCAGCAATTGAGCTGAGATGGTTTCAGGAATGATTTATGAGCCTGATGAGCAGGGGTAATAATATAATGCGCCTTGAGCACCAGTTTGGTGGATACGTTTGCTATATAAGTCCACATTGTTATTATTATTATTAAACTATTGGTTAATCTTGCACAAATTGTAGGGGCAAACTGAACCAGAAAATGGATAATAGAGAATCTGAATGAAATGAAAACTGTGTCAAGAAGAACACGTGTTAGACATTATTTGACCCACATTCTGGGTCAGCCTGACCACAAAATCAGAAACCATTTTGTACTGGCCACTTGTGATGCAAGAATGTTTAGAGTGGGTAGGTTATTTGATTTAAATGTCGGGACAGCCGTTAAAAAAAAATATTTTAAACAACTTTTTATCTCAATATATATCCACATTGACAAACAATTGGTAGGTCCAATTTGGGCAATTTACCTACATGTAGGACTACAAAATGGACAAGGGCGGATTAAAACTCCCAGGAATCGCGTAGTTTAGAAAAAAGATGTGAGTGAAGGTTTGATTGTTCGTGTGGTCATGGGCGGATCCAGAACATTTTTAGGGGGGGCTGAGACAATGTATTAACTCGACACAAAGGGTGCCGCCACTTCCTACGCGCAACGGTTAGAACAGTACTAAGTAGGTCACCTCCTTATGTTTATCCCGCACACTGTGGGAATGGGAGTGCGTTCTCCCTCCCCTCTCTCTCTTTGTCTCCTTTTTTTAAAACGATTTTAGGGGGGGGCTACAGCCCCCTTAGCCCCCCTGGATGCGCCAATGGTCGTATATCATTTTAGGTATAGAAAACTGTTTCGAATCGATTTAATATACTAGCCTTGAGCAATCGTGCTGGCTGGAGCCAACATCGCCATGAAATCGTGTATTTTTATCTATAAACCATGACATTGACCTTTATGGCAGATCAATTCGTCGGCTGTTTCAGGAAGTGACGTATATAGATTTTTGGCATTTTGAGAAAAAAAAAAAAAAAAAAAAATACCCCCCTCCAACAAAACATTTTTTGAGTGATTGATTTTGTATAATTTAACGATAACAAGGAGATAATAATAAAGCAGTGCATTAGTTGAAGATTATATAAATGCTTTTTTATGAATGACATCACTTTTGAATTTAAGTTATTAAACACCAAACCCTATACGTCATTTCGTAAATCATTTTTTTAATTTATCGCCCATACGTTTAAGATGCGTTACTTCGAATTCTTGAAACACTTTTCATGTACGTCACTTAGGGGTGCGTCAAATTCTGTTTTTGTAGCTATCGTTGGGAGCGTACGTGACGTCACTGTGGAAAATAGCGTGTATGTTTCACGAAGTGGCGTATCAGAATTAATCCATCACTTCGTGGTACATCTTTTCGCCATACACACGCGTATAAGGCGTCTTTCTCAATTAGCGATTTTTTGTTAATTGTAGATTAATAACACATCGAATGTCTTTAAAAATTATTAGAAATTAGAGAAAAGAAACAAAAACAAAGACAAAAACTAAAACATATACATCTTTGAGATTGTACAAAACTGTTTTTCATTGATTGCATTGATCACATATCACGCCCGATGCTGAAGTAAAAGAAAAAAATAGTCTTGTAACCAATACACACAATAAATGATGACATTCAGTAACCCATTTGAAAGTCTATAATGCCATTAGTAAGAAATATAACTTCTGTTCAAACTGTGCACCTGGTGATAACAACATCATGTCAATGAGTGGAGCGGAAACACCGATCATATTCATTGATTTTGTCGCTATTTTTGTCTACCTTTACAATTAGCCTCCCCCAACCTTTTAAATGATAATTTCCCTGTGGGAAAATGTTTATGTATAAATGTTATTTATTAAACAAACAAATTGAATAAAATTTAAACAAAAAAACAAAAAAAGATGTATGGTCCCATTTTCGATGAGAACCAGTCTTTAAAATTATCCGCAAGAAATGTGTCAACTAAGTTAAAGTGGGACTCTAAACCTCTAATCTCTTTTTTTAAATTTATTATAATAACCTCTATTTTGACAATACAACAATTTAGAGAGGCAGTATTGTCACGATCAAAGCAGACTTTCAACAGGGCATGGAATCGGTGCCCTAGTTTAAAATGAACACAATGACTGAAAATTATTGGCTCGTTTTTTCAGAAGCAACGGTAATATGACCTTATCATGTAAGTATTGTGTCCTGTCACTGGGTTAATCTTAAACTAGCACTCTGATTCCATGCCCTATTGATCGTGACGATAATGTCCCTATAAAACAAACATTTTTCTCCACAGGGAAATATTTGACCCCATACCCTTAAAAGGGGAGGGGCTCTAGTTGAAAAAGGTCGAAACAACTTGCGTACATATTCGGCCAGTAGACAAGATGTGCTGGGAATAATGTGCCTGCGGAAACAATGGGTTCGGACATAATGTGCCAGACATATTCTGTTCGTTCATTCTCAGAATAAATTAGACTGAAGATTTCTGCCTCGCTTATCCACTCCACTCTTTAAGAGGTTGTTCCCCAGGTACGAAATTTTAACAGAAATCCATTAACTTCCTAACCATATTTCTTGCACGTGGCATTATAGACTTTCAAATGGGTTATTGAATGTCATAATTTATGCGGTGTATAGTTTTGTCCTCACAACACGCTTGCTTGACATGTCGTGAGCCAGTGTGAACACTGGAACCCGTATATTTTGGAATAATTGCACGCACGCTATGAGGAATCCTTTGGGAAAATTTCAAAGTGTTTTCATGAAGGGGCAATTTGTTTTTAGAATATGGCACGGCATAGCTGGCTCAGAACAAAGTTGAATTTAATTCTACTATATAAATACTTTTGTGTCAGCTTCCAATTTACTTAAAATTTCACGAAGAAGGCCAATTTCACGACTTATACTCGATAAATAATCACATTCATCGCTATACACTCATTGTGTATATACTCTTCAAAAAAAGAAACGCAAAACCACATATTGGTGACATTGGGAAGATAATTTTAATTGCTGTATGGTAGGTCCGAGAATATCTAAATTTTGCGCAGTCGGTCAAAGGTGACCGAAGTCGCTCTTGCAAAAATGACAGGTCACAGGTCAAAGGTCCTGGTCACCTACAGTCAATAGCGTGTGTGTCCTCCATGTGAGTTAAGAACTGCTTGACACCTCCTGCCCATGGAAGCAATCAGAGTACGGATCAGACCCTGGGGAATGGTGGCCCACTCAGCCTGCAATGCTAGTGCCAGCTGTGGCAGGGTCTGTGGTTGTGGTTGTCGCTGTCGCAGGCGTCTGTCCAACTCGTCCCATAAATGTTCGATAGGGTTCAAATCCGGCGATTTTAATGGCCAAGAGAGGACATCAATGTTGTTGTTCTGCAGGTAGGCTGTCGTTAGTCTTGCAGTGTGAGGCCTGGCATTGTCATGCTGGTATACGGCGTTGGCGTTGGCCATAACGGGAACCACGTGTGGCTGCAGAATGGCATCAATGTAGCGCTGAGCAGTCAGGTTGCCTTGAACGTGTACCAAGTTGGTTCTGCCAGTGTAGGATATGGCTTCCCACATCATGACGCTGCCACCGCCAAATCTGTCAACCTCCCGTACGCAGTTGGCAGCAAAACGTTCATTACGGCGTCTATACACACGACATCTGCCATCGTGACGACGGAGCAAAAATCTTGACTCGTCGCTAAACCAGACACGTCTCCAACGCTGTTGAGGCCATACTCTACGCAGCTGGCACCACTGACATCGTCGTAGACGATGTTGTTGTGTCAAAATGACACCTCGGACAGGCCGTCTGGCTCGAGGCCTGCCTCACGTAGAGCGGTTTCGCACGGTCTGGTCCGATATTACACGCACAACTGGTAAATATGTTGCTGTTGAGGTTGATGTTGTCGTCTTGTCCAGTAGGTGGCGTACCCGTATGTACCGGTCCTGAGCGGCGGTGGTCACACGTGGTCTGCCGGATCTGGGACGATCACGTGTTGACCCATGTTGTTGGTATCGGTCCCACAGTCTTGTGATCGTGCTTGGGGATACATTGAACTCCCTGGCTACGGCAAACCTGGCTTCACCTGCTTGCAAGCGGCCGATGGCGTTGTTCCTCTGTGCTTCATTGAGTCGGGGCATTTCTTTCTGGTTCTGCAGTCGGCTAGGTATTGAGGTCAGGCAATCGAAAACCCCGCAATTTTATACTGGTGGTGTCCATGTTGCACGTGTATCAAAACGCACATGCATTGACCACATGGTTTGCACCTGGCCGCGTTTTGGCGATTTTTGCATGTTTTTGATTAGCATTTTCAGGTCTATGCGTTTATGCGACTGTTACAATGGGGATGTGTTTGGGACCCCGAATGACATTATATTCACAAATCTTTTAGCGCTCAGTCGACTATTCTGCTTTTTATTAACGATTTTATCCATTTTGCGTTTCTTTTTTTGAAGAGTGATTGTCTGTTTAACATTAATACACAAGATGAAACTTTAATATGAGTAATGTTATGTCGCTGGCTACTGCGCTTGGCGTTACTTTAATAAAAAAGCACATGATAAATACCATTACAAAATTAACTAGAGATTGGTGTTTGTATTGACAAACACTAGGTGTTCGGGAAGGGTAAAGGTCAATTGGGGTAAACTTTGTTGAAATATTATTGGACAATTAACGATCTGTACAATGGTACAAAAATTGTGAATTTACCTCTTGTGGTTGTTGAGATATGATTTTTTTTAAATATTAAACTTTGACTTCCGGTTTGGTCAGCAAGTAAGGTCAAATTGGGGTCACCTTTTTGTAAATATTTCTTGACAATTAACGATCTGTACAATGGTGCAAAAATTTTGAATTTACCTCTTGTGGTTGTTGAGATATGATTTTTTTAAATATTAAACTTTGATTTCCGGTTTGGACAGGAAGTAAAGTCAAATTGGGGTCACCTTTGTGTAAATATTTGTCGACAATTAACAATCTATACAATGGTGCAAAATATGTCAATTTACCTCTTGTGGTTATTGAGATATGATTTTTTTTAATATTAAACTTTGACTTCCGGTTTGGACAGGAAGTAAGGTCAAATTGGGGTCATCTTTTTGTAAATATTTTAGACACTTAACGCTCTGTACAATGGTACACAAATTGTGAATTTACCTCTTGTGGTTGTTGAGATATGATTTTTTTAAATATTAAACTTTGATTTATCGTAATTCGATATCTGATGACCTAATAATGACGTCACAAATCATGTTTCATCTACGTGTTATGTTCTAAGTATATGCCAAGTTTCAAGTTCATGTGAAGTTTGCAAGTATGTGTTTTTTGTAGACAATCTATGGGGAGAAGAAGAAGAAGAAGAACTAGAGATTCAGAGTTTGTCTTGACACAAACTCTAGGTGTTCGGGAGGCAGTAGATTGTTTAAAATATTAAACTTTGACTTCCGGTGTGGACAGGAAGTAAAGGTCAAATTGGGGTCACCTTTGTGTGAAATTATTTTGACAATTAACGATCTGTACAATGGTGCAAAGATTGTGAAGTTACCTCTTGTGGATAATTTTTTTTTAATAGTAAACTTTGACTTCCGGTTTGAACAGGAAGTAATGGTCAAATTGGGGTCACCTTTTTGTAAATATTTTTGACAATTAACGATCAGCACAATGGTGCAAAAATTTGTCGTTGCTGAGATGTTTTTTTAATATTAAACTTTGACTTTAATATTAAACTTTGATCTGGCATGAAGATTGGGGGGGGGTATGTTTATATAGCCCAACTGCCAGTGATTCACTGTCGGCAATATACATTTTACTAGATCACCAACAGATATTGCTTAATAATTACATTTGTGAGGATGTTTGGGTGCAGTCAAAAAAATAATAAGAATTCCTCAGTACTATTTTGTTCTAACATGTTAAAGAAATTCCTAGAAAGACCTAGATGTGTCTTGAGGTCCTGAAAAAACCATTCCTTGAGGGTAAAGACTGCCAGAGATAGGATAAGTCCATATAAAATAATTTGAATAATACGTTAACTCCTTTGATGAATGGATGAACTTCAAATGCTGGCCATTGGATCACAAAGTTACACAGACTCTAACACACCTTGTAGCAGTAGCACAAATGAATATTGTTGATCTGAAATATAAACGAATCATGTAAAAACAATATTAAATGTTTTCAAAGAGGGACGAAGAATAATGGGTCATGCTAACAAAACACACATAACTTAGAATGCCCTTATTATCAGGATGATGGATTGATGTAACTTCAGAAAATGATCCCTTCAGAACAATGCCTTTAAGTTAGGTTTACAATGGAATATAACTACATGTGACGTCTTCCTTCCTCCATGATGTGACTGTTTCATTATCTCAATAAAGGTGCTGATATTTGTTTCTGGGTCTACTTTAGTGAGAACATTTAGTATAAAGTAAACTGCAATGCAGCCATCACCACACAGTACATAAGTACTACTAGTATTATGAGGAACTACAGACACTATAGTGTAGCTAAATTAACTTGTACTTCTACCAACGCGTACTCCACTGGATGTCAACCCGTACGCATGCCAGTAAATATTCAGTAATAAATATTTTTCGGGTTGAGTTGACCAAAATAAGTGTGAATTGGTAGAAGTACGAAAACTACATAAAATTATACTAAAACGAACATACATCTATAACAAATGTGAAAGTTTACGTACATTCAAACGAAACCAAGTAATGAAGACCACTTCCATTAATTGTGCACGGATTCTCAATTGATCTCTGTTAACGTAAGACGTTAAACCATACCATCATGTAGCCTACAAACTGAAGATTGTTGATGACTTGAACAGTTTACGATACTGCATTTGGATGTGGTGTCAACGCTGTCTCGGGGTGCTGTAGGCTGGAACTTAGTCTGAGCCATGATGTATTGGAGTCAACATGTAAAAAATAATAGTTTTATAAGTACATGGACCAAGAATAAAGTATTTTAAATTTCAGAGAAGTTCTAATTTATAATATGAATGGGGAAAACAGTGTATAATTTTGGAGTAGCTGGACCATTGAAATTGAAAAGGGCATTGGTTGTTTTCAAAATTGTACACAATTATTCTTGACAATGTGTAATAAATTAAAGAAATGTTCTTGCATGAAACTCACCAAAAGAGAAAGGTATTTAAGGAAATTGCCGAGTCTCATAATTTCATGTGAGAGATGTCTGAGAGAGGCCTCCCCAGGGAGCAGGACTAACAACTTATACAAGTACATGTATTGTGTCATGAATATTGTGCATTTTTCCTGTAAAATAATTGTCTATGTAAGTTGATTTATATCTAAGAAGGGTAAAAATTATGGGAAAGTGCAGTAAATAATCACTACTTGACATTAATTTGTGCACAAACTGAAGATTTTGAGAAAACATAAAAAATTACAAAAAATGGCATAAAGTTACAACTGAAAAAATGCCATAACCTTAACAACTGAATTTTCCTATCCTTATTTACATTCTATTTCTAAATACATTTTAGTGACATCTGTTCATATTTTGTTAGAAAAGAGGGAGTTGTTTACTGTCAAAAGTATGTTCACATCAGTCATAACTAACGTTAACGTTAAATAACGGTTAAGTTAAACAGGCACAATGCAACTACATTAACGTTACCACTACCATAAAAACACGAAGATAAATACAGGAAATCCTCTTAACAATTAAATTCAAGATACCTACCCTTTATGACTATGAATGTTGGCGATCCATTTTACACTCTCCTCAATTTCATAGAAAGAATTTGTGCACCACACGCAAACACCGTTGATTGTAATTTGTATTGTACATGTGCACGTACGGGTACGAGTTGGTTGGAGTACGAGCTGGTTGGAGTACGAGTTTGTCGGAGTACGAGTTGGTTGAAGTACGAGTTGGTACATGGCTGGAGTACGAGTTGGTACATGGCTGGAGTACGAGTTGGCACGAGATCAGTAATATCACATATTTCACACTCTTATTTTCATAAAAATACAATTTCTTTCTGAGTAAATCAGGAAATAGAACCGTAGCACTAGCACTCACTAAAAGTAAAATGTTCGATGGTTGTACTATTGTAAAATATTTCAGTATCTGTTTCTTCCGATTGAGGGCGACATACAGTATTAGCGTTCCGCCGGCGGCCGGACTGTTTTATATGCCCCGCCCACTCGATTGAGTATTGCGGACGTATTGGAAATAACAGATTGCGCGTCAATCTTCACGAAAAGTGTGTTTCTTTTTTTACAAAAATGTCGAGTACAAATAAATATCAAACTCAAACATATCCTCGTCTCTAATGTCACATATTTCACACTCTTTACACTCATGATAAACTACATATTTTTCCCCGACTAAATCAGTAATTTTATTGATTTTTCAGAGCCCTTGATATGATTTTTTTAATGATTAAACTTTGAATTATCGTAATTCGATATCTGATTACCTAATCATGACCTCACAAATTCTGTTTCATCTACGTGTTAAGTTCTAATATGCTAAGTTTCAAGTTCATGTGAAGTTTGAAAGTATGTGTTTTTTGTAGACAGTCTATCCGGAGAAGAAGAAGGAGAAGAAAAGAAAAAAAACGAACAATAACAATAGGTGCTCGCGCTGTAGCTCGAACACCTAAAAAAAAAAAACGAACAAAAACAATAGGTGCTCGCGCTGTAGCTCGAACACCTAACTAGATATAAGTTTTTGTCACAACAAAAACTAGGTGTTCGGTTGAAGTTAAAATGGTTACGTTATCAATTCGAAGTGTTGGAGAAGTCAAATGTTAACGTCTGTTGAAGTTCTCGCGAGAAGTTTATTTGAATACAATACTGAATTTAGAAATTATTTTAATATTAAAATTTGACTTCCGGTTTGGACAGGAAGTAAATGTCAAATTGGGGTCATGTTTTGTAAATACTTTTGACAATTAACTATCTGTACAATGGTGCAAAACTGTGAATTTACCTCTTGTGGTTGTTGAGATATGATTTTTTTAAATATTAAATTTTGACTTCCG
This sequence comes from Zoroaster sp. YZ-2022, assembly GCA_029582265.1. Classification (NCBI taxonomy): domain Eukaryota; kingdom Metazoa; phylum Echinodermata; class Asteroidea; order Forcipulatida; family Zoroasteridae; genus Zoroaster; species Zoroaster sp. YZ-2022. The sequence continues at coordinate 42,129,837 of CM055816.1, forward strand.
GTTTGGACAGGAAGTAAGGTCAAATTTGGGTCACCTTTGTGTAAATATGTTTCGACAATTAACAATCTATACAATGGTGCAAAAATGTCAATTTACCTCTTGTGGTTGTTGAGATAGGATTTTGTAAATATTAAACTTTGACTTCCGTTTTGGACAGGAAGTAAGGTCAAATTGGGGTCATCTTTGTAAAATATTTTTTGACAATTAACGATCTGTACAATGGTACAAACATTGTGAATTTACCTCTAGTGGTTGTTGAGATATGATTTTTTTAAATATTAAATTTTGACTTCCGGTTTGGACAGGAAGTAAGGTCAAGTGGGGTCACCTTTGTGTAAATATTTTTCGACAATTAACGATCTGTACAATGGTGCAAAAATTGTGAATTTCCCTTCTGTGGTTGTTGAGATATGATTTTTTTAAATATTAAACTTTCACTTCCGGTTTTGACAGGAAGTAAGGTCAAAATGGGGTCACCTTTTTGTAAATATTTTTGGACAATTAACGATCTGTACAATGGTACAAAAATTTTGAATTTACCTCTTGTGGTTGTTGAGATATGATTTTTTAAAATAATAAACTTTGATTTATCGTAATTCGATATCTGATGACCTAATCATGACGTCACAATTTTTTTTTCATCTACGTGTTAAGTTCTAAGTATATGCCAAGTTTCAAGTTCATGTGAAGTTTGCAAGTATGTTTTTTTGTGTGTAGACAATCGATGGGGAGAAGAAGAAGAAGCAGAAGAAGAAAAAAAACGAACAAAAACAATAGGTGTTTCGGGTACATACCCGAACACCTAAGAAGAAGAAGAAGGAGAAGAAAAAAAAACGAACAAAAACAATACGTGTTTCGGGCACATACCCGAACACCTAAATATATTGAATATATCAAATAATTAAAGATGTCAATGGCAAAAGTAAATCAATATCCTTATTGAAAAGCCACATTTAAAAAATGTGTGTAAGGCCAAAACTACACTGATTAATACAATGTTTCTTTCTGACAGTGAGTGTGCGTTTGTGGGCGCGCAGGAGGCCACTTGTGGGGTACTTTGTGAATGGGGACAATGGTACCCCACAAGTCGGTGTTTGTTTCCGTGTACCCCTCAAGAGAAATTCTAAATAATATGGACAATAGGAGGACAATGGTGGTACCCCACAAACCCGATCAGTAAGGTTGTGTGTGCGAGTTTGTGTAGGCATTCAAACCGAGGACATACATGTATAACAAGGACAATCGGTCCCCGAATGCTATCACAATAGGAAACAATAGTTCCTGTTTGGCATGACAAAGAAATGGGACAAAGGAAGTCCCCAATTGCAGGCAATAAACAAACTTGTGTGGGTGTGTGTGGGTATAGCAGTAGAGTCATGAATATTCATTATATTTGGGGAATTCGACGAATCAGATTGTTTCTCCGGTAATCCGGAGAACTTGCCATAGGCCGTGTCGGTGGCCGTGTACAAACGTCGAACAACTCACTCATGTCATTAGATTTGTACCCATGGTGATTCACTGCAGCGGCAAGTATATAATACAATGGGATCGAGGTAGTTGACATGCTATGTAATAATACACAGTGCCCGCTATGAAACGGTACGCATCCCCACAGACAAATGTGGCCAATCTACGACTTGATCTCAAATCTATTAATCACTTAAAAATGCACATTCCATGTGAATCCTTATTAATCTTCCAAATCATTTTGTTTATGTTTACAGACGTAGGCATTGCTAATTACAATACGTAAGTTACTTTTAAATATGATATTTCATTGACTGAAGTATTAAATAAAAACCTTCAACAAAGGCAATGGAATATACTACTGCTGCGTCATAAATGTATTTGTTTACAAAATCTCTCTTCAAAGGAAGTATAAACCTTCAGTATTCCCAATAAGTATAAAGCTACAAGAGTCACACAGCCATGTAACCAGAAATAAATACCTAAAATAGAGTCCAACTATTTTTGTAATTTAAATATGTAAAAAAGATAAAAAAGATTTTCGTTAATTAATTCGTGTTTGATGAATTTGTAAATGAATAATTGAATTTCACGAATGTTTATAATTAATTATGAATGGATAAAACAAATGATGAATTACTATAGTGTTAATAAAAATAAAATATTTAAACGCGCAACTAACGAAGAACATAAACCAGTGTACTGAACGCTATGACAAATACAATATAAATCGTGATCGTTCTTCAAAAGTAAATACAAAATGTTCGGGGATTTAGTTTCACCCATTACAACAGTTCCACAATGCTCTTATTGTGAACTTGTGAAGGGGACAGCATTGCCGGCCTGTTAAATAGATCTTTGGTAAATTAGAAGCAATCAATAATTGCGCAATTAACGCCATTTTAATTCTTGGTTTGAGTTTGTTTTCAAAGATGATAATCGAAAACTGGAAATATGAACTCAAAATTCCATATTGGCGTATTAGTTTAAACAATTTATAACCTCTGTGATGGGTTTAAGATATTAATGTTGTAGTAAATAATATGTTATGTTTTAATAATAATCATTATAATAAAACAGAACTTCTCTGGCGCAATCGATATGGAGACCACAACAGGACGCCGGTTTTGTTCTATTAGATCAAGACCAGCGCCCTGCTATGGTCTCTATGGAGGGTTAATTAAAAAGTCTTACCTTTTCCAACAAGTGTTCGCAACAGCTATAAGAGCAAGATAATATGTTGATACGAGTTGATCCAAATCACTAATATTTTTTGCACCACAGACGAAGCTACCTGACTTAAGGCAAAGCTAATGAATTTCACGTTTACCAACAGTCGTCTGACCACAATATCGTTGGTTGGTACAATAAGTAGCCTATCGGTTCGTAGGTACGTCACTACTACGTACGTTTATGCTAATTGTCAAATGTGGACATGTCATTGATATTGACGTCAATATACTAGGGTAAGGCCAATATATGAAAACCTTGATGCTATGCTCAAACGTAACACTCTATCCAGAATCAATAGTAATAATTCCACGGAGGACTTTCTAATTATTACAAATATAAACAAAAGCCCTTGAATATATTTCAAGTGTGTTATTCATAAAGCAGTGTCATTATATGTTCCCTTCTAAAACCCTGGTTGTTAAATCAATACTTAAAAAAATGGGAAATTCATGATATTATGATATTACATAAAAATAAAAAATACGTTATTTAATGTTTATGCCCACGTGTACGAGTATTGAGGATTACAGTCAATTTAACATCATCATGAGTGATAGCCATTTACTACCATTCTATCTCCTGTCAGCACAGCACAAAATACACGTTTCGAGATAATCGAGTTTTAAGTTGCTCACTTTTTGAAATTGTAGTTTCACCACCAATAACGCAGAATATTGCCAATTTATGTGCACTGTTTGAAAATACAGATTTCAAACTTCTCAAATGTACAAGTTATTCAACAACAGGACGATTATTTACGGCGTAATTGAT
>CM055816.1:42133810-42366653 GCA_029582265.1 Zoroaster sp. YZ-2022
TGGGGAGAGTTGCATTCATCTTCGCAGAAAGCCCTTCGTTTCAGAAAGTAAGTTTATCAAGATTTACTTTTTTTGTACATAGAAAACATCGTATGTTTTATTTATTTTTTCTATGAATGTAATACATTTTGACGCTAGTGGGCAGCAGACTTACCAGTTCTTTTCCATTTTCCCAATATCATGTTAAAACTAGAGATTGGTGTTTGTATTGACAAACACTAGGTGTTCGGGAAGGTAAAGGCCAAATTGGGGTAAACTTTGTTGAAATATTTTTGGACAATTAACGATCTGTACAATGGTGCAAAAACTGTGAATTTACCTCTTGTGGATGATTTTTTTTAAATATTAAACTTTGACTTCCGGTTTGGACAGGAAGTAAAGGTCAAATTGGGGTCACCTTTAAAAAAATATTTTTTGACAAGTAACGCTCTGTACAACGGTGCAAAAATTGTGAACTTACCCCCTGTGGTTGTTGAGATATGATTTTTTTAATATTAAACTATGACTTCCGGTTTGGACAGGAAGTAAAGGTCAAATTGGGGTCACCTTTAAAAAAATATCTTTTGACAAGTAACGCTCTGTACAACGGTGCAACAATTCTGAACTTACCCCTTGTGGTTGTTGAGATATGATATTTTTAAATATTAAACTATGACTTCCGGTTTGGACAGGAAGTAAAGCTCAAATTGGGGTCATGTTTTTGTAAATATTTTTGACAATTAACAATCTGTACAATGGTGCAAAAACTGTGAATTTACCTCTTGTGGTTGTTGAGATATGACTTTTTTAAATATTAAACTTTGACTTCCGGTTTGGACAGGAAGTAAGGTCAAATTGGGGTCACCTTTGTGTAAATATTTTTCGACAATTAACCATCTATACAATGGTGGAAAGATTGTGAATTTACCCCTTGTGGTTGTTGAGATATGATTTTTTTCATTATTAAACTTTGACTTCCGGTTTGGACAGGAAGTAAGGTCAAATTGGGGTCACCTTGGTATAAATATTTTTCGACAATTAACAATCTATACAATGGTACAAAAATTTAGAATTTACCTCGTGTGGTTGTTGAGATATGATTTTTTTAAATATTAAACTATGACTTCCGGTTTGGACAGGAAGTAAAGTCAAATTGGGGTCACCTTTGTGTAAATATTTTTCGACAATTAACAATCTATACAATGGTGGAAAGATTGTGAATTTACCCCTTGTGGTTGTTGAGATATGATTTTTTTAAATATTAAATTTTGACTTCCGGTTTGGACAGGAAGTAAAGATCAAATTGAGGTCACCTTTGTGTAAATATTTGTTGACAATGGACGATCTGTACAATGGTGGAAAGATTGTGAATTTACTCCTTGTGGTTGTTGAGATATGATTTTTTTAAATATTAAATTTTGACTTCCGGTTTGGACAGGAAGTAAAGGTCAAATTGAGGTCACTTTTGTGTAAATATTTGTTGACAATTGACGATCTGTACAATGGTGGAAAGATTGTGAATTTACCCCTTGTGGTTGTTGAGATATGATTTTTTTAAATATTAAATTTTGACTTCCGGTTTGGACAGGAAGTAAAGGTCAAATTGAGGTCACCTTTGTGTAAATATTTGTTGACAATTGACGATCTGTACAATGGTGGAAAGATTGTGAATTTACCCCTTGTGGTTGTTGAGATATGATTTTTTTAAATATTAAACTTTGACTTCCGGTTTGGACAAGAAGTAAGGTCAAACTGGTGTCATCTTTTAGTAAATATTTTTTGACAATTAACGATGTGTACAATGGTACAAAAATTGTCAATTTACCTCTTGTGGTTGTTGAGATATGATTTTTTTTCATTATTAAACTTTGACTTCCGGTTTGGACAGGAAGTAAGGTCAAATTGGGGTCACCTTGGTATAAATATTTTTCGCCAATTAACAATCTATACAATGGTACAAAAATTTAGAATTTACCTCGTGTGGTTGTTGAGATATGATTTTTTTAAATATTAAACTATGACTTCCGGTTTGGACAGGAAGTAAAGTCAAATTGGGTCACCTTTGTGTAAATATTTTTCGACAATTAACAATCTATACAATGGTGGAAAGATTGTGAATTTCGCCCTTGTGGTTGTTGAGATATGATTTTTTTAAATATTAAATTTTGACTTCCGGTTTGTACAGGAAGTAAAGGTCAAATTGAGGTCACTTTTGTGTAAATATTTGTTGACAATTGACGATCTGTACAATGGTGGAAAGATTGTGAATTTACCCCTTGTGGTTGTTGAGATATGATTTTTTTAAATATTAAACTTTGACTTCCGGTTTGGACAAGAAGTAAGGTCAAACTGGTGTCATCTTTTAGTAAATATTTTTTGACAATTAACGATCTGTACAATGGTACAAAAATTGTCAATTTACCTCTTGTGGTTGTTGAGATATTATTTTTTTCATTATTAAACTTTGACTTCCGGTTTGGACAGGAAGTAAGGTCAAATTGGGGTCACCTTTGTGTAAATATTTTTCGACAATTAACAATCTAGACAGTGGTGCTAAAAATGTCAATTTACCTCTTGTGGTTGTTGAGATATGATTTTTTAAAATATTAAACTTTGATTTATCGTAATTCGATATCTGATGACCAGGGTTGTAGCTACGCCGGTCGGCGCCGGTCGGGTCTAACCGGCACTCCCGCTGGCCGACCGGCACCAAACGCAAATTGATGTCTTACCGACCGGCACAAAAATTGTGTGAATATTTCATTAAACAGTAATAAAAGTTTTAAAAGTTCATGTATTCTTCATTTCTTTGAGTTATTTGCCAGTATTTTGATGACTTTAGTCTATAGATCAATTAAAACATCGTACGATATTATAAAATAAATCTCAGTTTGTAGCGGTACAAACAAATACACTAATTAGCATTTATTTTTGACGTCAGGGAAAAGACCTGGGAATCCCCATTATGATTGGTTGTTTGCGCCTGCACGATGAGCTAATGCCACTAGTCTCTACCGCGTGTAAATGATGCGACGTGCTTCGTAATGTCAATGTACGTAAATTTCAGGTTGGTTAAGCGTGACTTCGTAAACGTCTAGCTTTCCCCGCGATGTGCTCAGCAAATGGAAAATTATTCACGTGCGTCCCTCCGCCCATTCATGAAAAGTTTTGTGAACGTTTTTTGGAAGTGTTTTGATCAAAATAATTATGTCGCACTCGCAGAAAGGTATCACCAGCTTTTTCTCTTCGGCCACTAAACGCAAGGGGCCGGCAGTGATAGACACGGCAGCCGGGTCAAGCGAGAAGCCGGCAAATTCGAGACATTCTTCTGCGACCACATCTTCGTGTTCGAGTACAACTGACCTGGGAACTGATCACGCTACTGAGTCTTCGGCCACTGTGGATTTAGGCCAAAAACTCGGAGCTGCTATGCCTGACGGCCCCGGTTGCTCAAGTGTTACCTCATCAAAAAAACAGAAGCAGGCATCTAAGTTTAATAGCGAAAAGTGGACACCTGGTAGGCCATACAGAAGTTTCAGTTTTTCTGTGCCAACATTGTTAAACATTGCATTGGAGGGCACTCGTTCACATCATAAATTCTTGTATAATACTATGAAAATATCATACTATTATACAACAAATTATGTGAAAGGTGAGCCCTCCAAATCTATTCTTAAAAGCTAAAACCCAGGAGCTTCGGGGTGCTTCGCTCCCTCGACCCCCACCGAGGCGTTGCCCCTGGACCCCACCGGGGCCCTTAAGCGGGCCCCTGGACCCACGGCCGTGAGGAGCTGCGCTCCATTTGCTCCGCTCACTACGCTCGCAATTGACAAAATTAGCCGGCACTCAATTTGGTCTGGTGACAACCCTGCTGATGACCTCATCATGACGTCACAAATTATGTTTCATGTACGTGTTAAGTTATAAGTATATGCCAAGTTTCAAGTTCATGTGAAGTTTGCAAGTATGTGTTTTTTTGTAGACAATCTATGGGGAGAAGAAGAAGGAGAAGAAAAAAAAACGAACAAAAACAATAGGTGTTTCGGGCACATACCCGAACACCTAATAAGTATTAGATACCCGTACCTGCAAGCTCTGCTTCCAATGGGTTTCCTTCTGAAGAACCACTTCTTATGTTAATATAATTATTAGGTGTTCGAGCGCGCAGCGCGAACACCTATTGTTTTTGTACTGTTTTTTTTAAGTTTTTTTTTTACTTCTTCATCTCAGTGTCGACTGTCCGGCAACAAAGGCATCCTTGCTAAGCATTTACAGCCTTCAAACTTAACACATGAACAGAACATAACAAGCTGACGAAACCGTTTGCTGTGACGTCATGATTATGTCATCAGGTGGCGAATTACGCTAAAAAGTTAAATATTTAAAACGTTTCGATTACGTTGCATGATAGAATCAAAGATCGTATAGCGCCGCAAGGCGCAATATGAGGCGATCTTGAGGCGAATATGAGGCGATCAACACGATCTTTGGTTACAATGGAGCTACATGTACAATCGATATTGACGCTGTTTGCGTGTGTGGTGCCCATGGCCCAGACGTCATTTTTAGGCTGTAAAAATGGATTGCCAACACAGTCATAAAGGGTAGGTATCTTGAAGTTACTTTTTAAGAGGATTTCCTGTATTTATCTTCGTGTTTTTATACAAGAAAAGCCATTTTTTAAGCGTTGGTTGGCTGGCCATTCGTCGTTGCATTGTGCCTGTTTAACTAATGACTAACGTTAGTTACGTGAACATACTTTGGACAGTAAACAACTCTCCACTTTTATGAACAGATGTCACCAAAATGTATTTAGAATATAAATAAGGATAGGAAAATTCAGTTGTTAAGGTTATGGCAATTTTTCAGTAGAAATTTTGTAATTTTTGTTTTCTCCAAAAATCTTCAGTTTGTGCATAAATTAAATAAGTAGCCTAGTGTAGTAGTGATTGTTTACTGCACTTTTCCTTAATTTGTTACCCTTCTCAGATACAAATTAACTTACATAGACAATTATTTCACAGGAAAAATGCACAATATTCATGACACAATACATGTACTTGTAGGTCCTGCTTCCTGAGGCCTCTCTCACTAGACATCTCTCACAATCACATGAAACTATAATGAGTATATGAGACTCGGCAATTTCCTTAAATACCTTTCTCTTTTGATGTGAGTTTCGTGCGAGAACATTTCTTTAATTTATTACACATTGTCAAGAATAATTGTGTGCAATTTTGAAAACAAACTAATGCCCTTTTCAGTTTCAATGGTCCAACTACTCCAAAATTATACACTATTTTCCCCATTCACATAATTTAGAACTTATCTGAATTTTCAAATACTTTATTCTTGGTCCATGTACTTATAAAACCTTCCTATTATTTCTTACAGCATGTTCACTGTGACATATTATTTTCACATAAATTAGAACTTCTCTAAAGTTTCTCTGCAATGATAGACCAAAGAATTAAAAAAAAGAATTAAAAAACAAAAACAAATGTGTTGTTTCATCACCAGTGGCAGTATATGCCATCACCAAGAACTTGGGGGGAGGGGGGCAGACATTTTATTCCAAAAGTACCGATTCCAATGACAACCCCTGAATATCACCCATTCTGAACTGTCACTAAATCATACATACAGAGCGTACATTTATTATAAATGCAGATTGGTTCTGTTTTCTTGTCAACAAAGGATCATGGTTGGGTTCATTTACACTGAAGCCATTTCACTTGTTACATGTGTAAGACCCGCATGTACACTCATTTCTAGATTGGTTACAAGTAGGTTAAACAGGTCAACAAAGTGGTTTCAATTGATTGTGGGGGAGGGAAGTGTGTAACCACAAAAGTCAAGTCATGAAACCCAACAGACAGTTAAAATAAATATGTATTTCATTGTTTTATTAGCAATTTACAAGCACCCATACAACTCTTTGATTATTTCAATGTCTAACAATTTATGTACAAAATGGCATCTGATCTTTAGGTTGTAATTCTGTAGTATGCAGCTACAGACATTTTGCCAATCATGTGTACAACCTTGAAAATGTAAAAATCAGTGTAGAATTTGTTTTCAAATTGTATAAATTATTTTTTAATTATTTGCAGTATAGGTGAAAACAAAGACAGTTTATAAGCATGTCACAATAAGGAGATGCTTGATTACAGTGTCACTATCATTGTCAATTTAGCATTATATTTTTGTTATAAACTTAACCTGAAAGTGAAGTATATTATAAATAAAGATTAAATTTATTTTTGCACAAGACTTAATACCAAGAGATAAATACCAATGTTGGCTTCATTTAAATCTAAAATTGAAAGGTTTTCCATAAACAAAGTGAAAAGGGCAAGCAATTATCAGATTTGATCCAGTGGATATAATTACATTTAATTTTGTTTGAATTGGGAATTATTTACTTTTTGACAACTCTTCTGCGGGTGGCAGGGGAAGATGGAAAGCACGGATGCAAGCTTTCTTCCAACTTTATCATGTAGTAGTTATAAGCTTGTTTTCTAATGAAAGGCTAATTAGCTGAAGGAAAGGAGAGGGGAAATATTTATATGGTCTTCCATGCTTCAGTGTCTTCAGTAACCCCCAACTCCCCCAAACAATTTAACCCACACTTCCTGCTCTTTGAATTTGCAGCCAAGTTTAATTCAGTTACTATACATGTAGTCCCCTTCTACCCTAAATCAATTTTGTGACTTTATGCCCATAATAATGCTGAATAGGTTGATCTGGCTACCTACAACCCTGGCAAACTATTTTCATATAAGTGATTTTTAATGTTGATTTATCATCTAGCATGGTTTTTGAAAAGCATGTGTTGGGCTAGTGTCAATATTTAAAATAAAAAAAACATTGTGTTCCAAGTCACTTGTTAATTTCTAATATATTGCTTAAATCTCACAACTTTTCCAAGTTCAACAGCCAATATCTCAAGAACTAAATGACCTATTAGAAAACAAAAAACACAATTGAATTCCTTACATTAATAGCTTGTAATTCTTGTGAAATGAGTTACCATAAATGCTTTGCCAATGGTCCAATTAGTGGCACACGAAGTAACGATTTTACACATTTTAAAAGGTCATATCTCATAGCTTCAATTTGATGTATATGTTGACAAATTTGTTATTTTTTCATAATCATGAGGAGGTCATATATGACCTTCAAACCACCTACTGCGACCTTTACGTCTTGTCCAAACAGGAAGTTCAAATTCAACACATTCTAACGCAAAATTGATATGTCTTTTGAATATGAAATTGATATTGTTATTATAAAAGATGATAAACCCTTGCACAATATGATATTGACATCATCGATGATAATTTGATTGAACCGGAAGTTGACTCGAACACCGTGTGTTTGTTCTAACAAACACTTAAGCTTTAGTTATTTTTGTTGTTGAAATGTATCATTGATGTTTATTGTGTTTCTGTGGAGAAATAAACTAAACCATAAAACTATAATTCTCCTGAGGACGATCAGAGCATACTGATCAAAAAGTCGAGTTGTAACCTCCAGTTCTTTTCAGAACTAATTACTACTCAATAGAGAATTCCACGTGGTGTCACCGCAATTAGTCTGACTTATCCTCTTCACCAAGCAAAGCAAAAGTTTTAAACGATAAACACTCTGTTGGGCGATCGATACGTTATTGGCCGCCCTCCGTTTCACATGATGACATCACCGAAATATTTTGTAAGCGTGGCGTTACTGAACAATAACGCGACAAATTAGAATTTGTAGAACCGGACGCCATGCTGCCACGGGAACATGACGTCACACATCCGTTCTCTATCGTCAAGAAGATTGTTTAAAACGAAGTAGGCCTAGAACATGGCGCGAATACATTAGGCCAATATGCTACGTATGTCCCAACTATGGTATAAGCCCAACTATATTTGGGCCTGTCCGAACTATAGTATTGTTGCAGGTGGACTTACAACAATACAACACATACAGTTGGGCCTAACAGTCTCGGTCCCAGCTGTAGTTGGGACCCAGCTGTAGTTGGGACCCAACTGTAGTAGGGACCCAACTGTAGTTGGGACCCAGCTGTAGTTGGGACTGAGAGTGAGGGGCGTGACACCATACCCTCTTCATTTCCGTTCTATTCTACCTGATTCACATCGTCTACGCCTTAAATTAACCGTCAGTTCACCTTGCTATATTTGCAGAACATGAAAGAATTCCGAGAGGTGTTAGAAGCTAACGATATGCGGGTAGTGGTGTCGGAGAGTGTAAAGGATATCTCTAGGTTTGGCTTCCATCTCCAAAGCATCAAGGTATGCAGTTAAGTTCAATTGAAATCAAGGCCTACAGTAAATTATTTTGGGGTTTTTAATAGGTATATGCAGACCATAGGTATATGCAGACCATAGGTATATGCAGACCACAGAGCAGTACGTTGCTACAACTGAGAATGTTATATTTATTGCCCACCCGTATATGTATTGTGGACTTTATCTAGAGCGTCAAATATCTATTTTTGCTTCTAAGTTGGTGAACCCTAATAGACCTTTAATTTATGATACACAAACTGAATATAGCCCTCATTCAGAGGCTAGAGAAGGTCACTCATTGGTTCATGTATGCGCGCATACATGAACCAATGAATGACCTTCGTTTGCCTCTGAATGAGGGCTATATTCAGTTTGTGACATCATATGCTATAAGGTCTATAGTTAGAGTTGCAACTTGCGATAGTTAGCTCTCTGCTAAAAGCCAGCCAAACATATCAATTTTCATGATTTGTTGTTCAGTTTGTTAATTTTTTATTTATTTTTTTATTTTATTTTTTTTGCAGTAGGCCCATTTAAATTTCCGACATACATAGCGCTATGGATGTGATTGCATCTGCTTTTATAGTACTTTTGGAAGGAAAACACTGTATCACCTGAGCGTGATCAGCGATTTCGAGTGAAACAAACACACCTATGGACTGTGTAAGTTACTTTAGAACATCGATAACGGTTGTTCAGTGTGGTTGTAACATTGAGTGCGTTCGAGTAGCTTCCCTGAGGTTTATTTTGCGCGTGTTTAAATTCTAAACACCATTTTTACAGTGTACATGCGTATAAATACTTATACAACAACTAGTTCCTTTATAACACTCTGGTTCTATGCCCTGTTGATCGTAACAATATTGCCCCTTTAATGAATATTTGTAAGGTAAAGAACACAACACACTATTATTATTTACAACCATGGTCTCATTTTTTATATTGTTTTAGCGTCAAGATGCCCGAATCATATTTACTGGATTTTGTAGAGATGAAACGCTGAAGCTGTTCTGTCAGGTATGTCAATGGGAGTCCTTTGAGACACTATGAGATTGCAGCATACTTACTTGTTTTTCTCCATTATTCAGGATTACATAAGCAACGGGGAAATAACCGATAAGTCTGCTGCCACCAGCGTCTCAGAAGTCCCCATTAAGCTGAGAGAAATATCTGCGTCAGACTCATACCCTGAATCCAGATAAGAAACATTCTACATGGATTCTATCTGACCCAGTTTTCGGGTTAGTTGTATTCTGTCTGACCCAATATCTTGGTCAGTCTGACTCCGAAACAGGTCTGGCACCAATAGTAGCACCTTTGCTCTTTGTAAGTAGATGCGTCACACTTGCTGAATTATGTACGTGCACCAATCTCTGTTTAAGGTGTATAAACTGAGGACCTCCTCTGGAAGAATCCGAGTACATTTGAGCGCCAACGCGAGACTATACGCCACATTTTGTTGTTTAATTTTTGTCTTTTTTGGTTTTTTCTTTTCTTTTCAAGACATGTAGCCCACTAACTACAACCGGAAGTGAAGACTCACCCACTTTTAGGCCGCATAAAATGTTGGCGAGTGGATGAATTGTCTTGCTATTATAGAAATATATTTACAGCCTGAGGGTGGGGCGCGAGCCGAGCGCGCCACTGCAGACTGTCTTTGCACCCACCCACAAGTCCAAACAAATTTATAAAAATGAAAACTAAATAACTAAATCTGGTGGTGATATCGACGCTGAAACCAAATAAGGACACATTGCGCCGTGGTCTTTATTAACAGTTCTGATTTTGTGACCGCACAGGCATATCTGTCTGGAATATACGGTGCTAAGTACGTGTGGATCGCACCACTTTGGGCAAAAGACGTGTGGTGGGTAGACGCTTCGCCGTCAGTCATCGAGCCCTGCACGCAAGAACAGATCATCTCCGCCGTGAACTCGACTCTGCATTTTGACGGCAATCCACGACAGGGCGACGCACCAAACTTAGACTTCAATGGAGTGGTATGTATCGATGCAGAGGGGACCGGAAAGCCCTGGAAGTTTTCACTTTTGTATTAAGTTATATTTTTCAGCTATCTCGCTGTCTCATTATTTACGCATCAGCCATGGTAATATGATGTTATTGTTCCCTGTTATCTAGGCCAGCATGTACTCGTGAGGTATTATTTTCAGTCACTGAGTTCATCTAAAACTACATGTAGAACACCGATTTTACGCCTTTCCAAGAGGCTGCTGTAGCGATATTATCCCTTTGATATGACACGTCACTTCAATTGTCATAATATCAGTGTTCGTGGGCCAATTACAGAGCTGCTAAGAATACAAAATTGCTTACCAGAAGAAAAATTGCTTAGCAGAAAAAAAATTGCTTACCAGAAAAAAAATGCTTACCAGAAAAAAATTGCTTACCCAGAAAAAAAATTGCTTACCAGAAAAAAATTGCTTACCAGAAAAAAAATTCCTTACCAGAAAAAAATTGCTTACCAGAAAAAAAAATTGCTTAACAGAAAAAAATTGCTTACCAGAAAAAAATTGCTTACAGAAAAAAAAATTGCTTAATTAACAGAAAAAAATTGCTTACCAGAAAAAAATTGCTTACCAGAAAAAAATTGCTTACCAGAAAAAAATTGCTTACCAGAAAAAAAATTGCTTACCAGAAAAAAATTGCTTACCAGAAAAAATTGCTTAATACACTTTTAGTTGGTAGTCTGTTTTATATCGCTTAGCAAAAATATTTGCTTAGCAAAATGTTCTGCTGAGAAGCTCTATGAAATTGGCCCCTGGAATCAACTCGTGCCATTGAGAGTACACCTTACTAGTAGTAGTACCAACCCTGAAACTTCAGTCTCGTCCCACACCAAGGGGAAGGCCAAGGATTTTTGAAAAGGGTGTTTCATATAGTTGGAATTTTATTGTGTCGCAATCGGCCCATCATTTGTTAGCACCGTTTTTGGTCGGTTTCCGCCTGAACACTAGAAGAGTCCAGCCGTCCACTGATAGTTATTGTCAAGGGATTATAGGATTAGTTCAGTAGTCATTTCTGTTTCTTTGGGTATCCACCAATCCTGCATGGATCATGCAGGCATTACCTTCAGAGAGAGTTTACACACTCTGAACACTAAAAGAGTCCAGCCGTCCACTGATAGCTATTGTCAAGGGATTATAGGATTAGTTCAGTAGTCATTTCTGTTTCTTTGGGTATCCACCAATCCTGCATGGATCATGCAGGCATTACCTTCAGAGAGAGTTTACACACTCTGAACACTAAAAGAGTCCAGCCGTCCACTGATAGCTATTGTCATGGGATTATAGGATTAGTTCAGCAGTCATTTCTGTTTCTTTGTGTATCCACCAATCCTGCATGGATCATGCAGGGATTAACTTCAGAGAGAGTTTACACACTCTGAACGCTAAAAGAGTCCAGCAGTCCACTGATAGCTATTGTTAACTTGTTAACTAGTTAACTAGAATCTGGCAGATAATGAGCTCATTACAATACCACAGGGGAACCAGCCAAAAATTTGAGTCTTTTGGAGGTTGGGGAAAGACGTCCTCCCTTACTGACACGCTACATTTTTTTTTTTTTTTTTTTTTTTTTTAATGCTCTTCAGAAGCCTCTGCCAGAACATTATGACTACTATATCAACGAACACCCCGACAATGATTTGCTAGCCTACACTTACGACGGTATCATAGCCATAGCGCTTGCCCTCAATGCTTCCATAGCCGACCTGCAGCGTCTTGACCCCCCGAGGCGACTGGAAGATTTCAGCTACACCGACGAGGAGATGGCAAGAGTCATCCTGAAGAACGCTGACAATCTCGACTTCAACGGATTACTGGTATTTATGGCATTGAATAATCAGGTGTGAAGGCAGGGCCGAAGCGAAAGGGGTTCTGAGGGTGGGGTGAGACCCCCTTCATGTTTTTTTTCTTTCTTTTTTCGGTTGGCATTAAGAACCTCAATCGGCATGAAACAAAAGTCAAATCGATAGTTAGAAACAAAAGCAAAACAGAACCACCTATTCGTATAAAAGAGGGTTTGCTGAACTACTGGTATACTCAGACTGTCGGCAAAACAGTCATGTAGACCTTTGCCATGCCAACTTTATTATAAGGACAGACCCTGATTTTTGTAGATGCATACAGTATAGTACACGTTTAATACAACGTGCTGTTTTCTTGACGTTTTGTACTTTGTCCAAAAATCAAATTACTGTAATAGTGCCTAACACAAAATAATAACTATTACACTAACATCTCATCTTATTTGTGATGACTAGCATGGAGACAGCTGTACTTTGTTTGCCTTCCATGTACATGTCAGTAGAGGGCGCTGTCACAGTCATCATGTCAAGTAGTCCCATGTCACCAGTGGAGTCACTAGCCTCCAATTTTTAGAGGGGAACTCGGGGTGCACCACTTTTTTGAGGAGGAAATGTCAATACTTGAACAGTTTGTATCATGCAGCCTTAAATGGGACCTATTTTTTTTTAAATGCTGAATAGGGGCACCCGGGGGCACAGACCTCGGCAGGGTAGGCACGTGCCCCCCCCCCGATAGTTATGCCACTGCATGTCACATTATCTATAAAGCAAAGGTGCTATTGACAGTCGCTCATATGTATATTTTCAATCCTTATTATTTATTCTCAGGGACGATTTTTGATTGAGAATGGGCAGAGAAAGACTGATGCTGTTTATATAGAGCAGGCTCAAGGTGAGAATAAGATTATTTCATGATTGAAATGAGGATTCACGTTTTTGTTTTGCAACCCCCCCCCCCCCCCCAAAAAAAGAGAGACGAAATACCCTGAAAATGCCCTGAAAATCTGTTATACCGTGAAATAAATAGTTCACGGCAATTTCATGACAACACAGCACCGTGAAAACACCATGAAATACTCTTGGCATTCCTTCGCCGTGAAAACGCCATGAACTTCTTGTGGCAGTTTTGGGGCAGCTCATTAATTCTCGAGAGTGCCGTGAATTTGCCCTGAAATCACTGTAAACATTATTGCCAATATCTGAGAGGAAGAGGCGCCATGAAATTGCTGTGAAATTACGGTGAAATTACGGTGAACTGTTATTTCACGGCAAAACGGATTTTCGTGGCATTTTCAGGGTAAAGTTATTCATAGTGGATCTATGGGTACCTGCTGGACACCCCGCTGACGCTTAACCCCTGTGAGAGCTTTGCGCGACACGTTTCCGCATTTCGGTGCATGGGATTTCACATGGGATTTTGCATTGGAATATTTTCATAACGGTATTGAATTGGTACATCAAACATCTAGACTTAGAGGTAGAAATCCAATGTCTAGATCAGGATTATGATTTACAAACAAATAGATTACAGACATGATTGCATATTGAGTTTAAAGTCTCATAACCTAGACAATACTTATCGGCAGAGGGGTCATTCCTTGGTGCTGTGGTCCTGCACTGGGAGGCAATCAGACCGCACGATTGTAGAGTGAAGGAAATAATAGGCTGTGATTGAACATCTTTAGTGATAAATGTACGTGTATAAAAATTGAATAATCTTTTAATTTAAATAAAAATATTAATAAGGAATATATATATACTACTCAAAACAATTTAGGGAATAAAACAATTTAGGGAACACCAGATTTACTGCAAGAGGTGGTCACACCCGTTATTGAAATGTTCCATGAACCGGGATTTTCATTTGCAACCCCTCTTTCAGTAGTCATGTCATGAAATGTGTAATCACTACATGCATCCTTTATCATCTGTTTCATTGTGCAGTTGTTTCTCATCAATTCTGTGAAACATTGTGTTTATCTGAAATAAATGATCTTGCTTTAACTGAGATTATTCCGGTGTTCCCTAAATTGTTTTGTTCCCTAAATTGTTTTGAGTAGTATATATATATATAAAACATATTCATGATCCAAGTGAACATCTTGTCTACATACGATCGTATGGCGGCAATCGATTCAAATTGGGTGTTGTATGTGGCGCCTTCACTGGGATGATGACATTGTGCGTCATATACTAAATCGATAAATGTATGTGTATGGATAGATTGGTGAAATTCTTGCGTCGGGAGATAAACAATTGATTTAATTTTGCCCTACACCGACGTGTGTATAGCACTGTATGCTCAGTGCTTTCCGAGTGTCTGTGAAAAAACTACACAGGCGACTCGGGCGGGATTCGAACCCACGACCTCCTGTTTACTAGTGCAGATGTCTTACTTCTCGACCACCGAGCTTGCCCGAAGACGATTGGCCGGCTAGAATCCTATATAGCAGCGGGTTCCGCGATATATATAGATTGGTGAAATTCTTGCGTCGAGAGATAAACAATTGATTTAATTTTGCCCTACACCGACGTGTGTATAGCACTGTATGCTCAGTGCTTTCCGAGTGTCTGTGAAAAAACTACACAGGCGACTCGGGCGGGATTCGAACCCACGACCTCCTGCTTACTAGTGCAGATGTCTTACTTCTCGACCACCGAGCTTGCCCGAGTCGCCTGTGTAGTTTTTTCACAGACACTCGGAAAGCACTGAGCATGCAGTGCTATACACACGTCGGTGTAGGGCAACATTAAATCAATTGTTATGTGTATGGAATTGAGCTCAAGGAACATGATATTCGAAAGAGATCATCTGTAATATATTAGGTATCATATACCAAGTGAACATATTGTGCAAATTATTCCCACGCGACACATTTTTAGCTTTAAAGGTCTTGATGCTGTTTGTGCCTATTCATTTGCACAGGCCTCCTTCATTCTGGCCGATGGTGGCGCTCTCAATGAGCCATTTCATCTCAATATGACTACACATACATAAAAGTATATTTCTCTGTTGTCACATTCCACATTATTTATGCGACTTACAGGTAGAACAATGGTAACAACGATGGTGTACATGGCGCAGAAGCAACAATTGGTGAATTATGGAGATTCGAAAATCAAATGGCAAGGTACACTGACTGGCAAAAAGTATTGCAACATGAATTTGTACGAGACATTGCCTAGACGGATGGCCGCAATTATCAGGTCACGTGGTTACCCAACAAAGTATTGAAGGACTTTGTTTCCGAGCGAGAACAGTAAAAAAGAACATTGACTTCAAAACACAGGCACTTTCAAGAAGTCTTAAGTAGTGTAAATAAAATAAAATAAATTATTGTAACACAGTTCTCCAAACTGAACTTTGGTGTGAATTTCAATGTTGCAATACTTATGGCCAGTGAGTGTATAAGTATGAAAGAAAATAACACGATTGAGAGCTTCATTACAGGGGAGGACCCAGGGTCTGGAAACAGGAGGGGCACACTCAAAAACTGTTGGTAAATTAACTTGCACGGTGATAACAAAAAAGAGGGGGCACGTAATACTATAGGTTTTCCCGGCCAATTTCAACACAAAATCATTCAATTTCATCAACACGCTTTCAAATTCACGCGATTTTGATAATTCTATCCAACTAGGGTTTCTCTTTCGATATTATTGCATTCAATTTCGTTTTTGTGCACACATGATTTCTTTCTTTTCATTCTATTTCGTTTATAGGCATTAAAAACTACAAGATCACCATTCTTATGTTGAATATCTACCACATTTTCGCAATAGGTGCATGCAATCAAATTCAGAGTCATCGAAGCGCACCAGCCTGTTGCTGCTGGCTTTGACGAAATTGAATGAACTTAGCGACCATTTGAAATTGAATGATCTTATTTGTCGAGTGAATGCTCAGGTGTTGAAATTGAATGACTCTTTTTAACTGCTGAATGCTGATGTAGCTGAGCATTTATTTTCAAACGAAATTGAATGAGCCGGGTATCAAATTTAATGATTTTTTTCCGAAATTGGCCGGGAAAACCTATAATAAACAACTCTTATAATAGCACCATTAGGTCCCTATGCGCTCTATTATCCATGGTCATCAGGCTCATAAATCATTCGTGAAACCATCCCAGCTACCTGGGGAGTATTCGCACCGTGCATGAGCTGTGCAGGGCACATGTTGTTAGACCACTGTGGGCGAAAGGGCCCTGATAGTGCGTCGCGTTTGGCGTATTTTGCAGTTAATGTGCGTACACGCGGAATATCTTCAGTGATCATTGCCTGGCAGAAGTACACGCGCGTGTAGTACCATTACATACGCACATAAAGTGTATGCACAACGCTCACACGATACAAAAGTGGCTACCATCAAGACCCTGAGTGCAAATTCACCGCTAGAGGGCTACGATGTGAACAGAGCGGATACAGCTCAATTGCAGCCGTTTTCACGCATATCAAACACAAAAAACAAAAATTCTGCACTCACAGATAGCCATTCACTCCTGGGTGAACAGAAGCACGCCCCTCCCCTGAATCTTTCAATGCGTCCCCCCCGCCCCGCTCACTACGGCCGTCGGACTAACACGGCAAATCTCACTATATGTGACTGGCTCTGGCAAAACCCTAAACTTAGACCCAATTTTCAAAAGTGAGATTTTGGTATAGTTTGATTCTCTAGATTTTCCCCATTCATTTGATTCATACAAATTACAACAATCATAGCAAAACCACATTTTTCATGACCCTCGCCCCTCCCCAAGTGAAACACGTGATTCTATGGTATAATACTCCATACTACAAGCACATTGGCGCTTAATTAATCAGTGAAGCCATCACAAGGACCATTTTACCACTCGCATACAAAATAGACACAAAGGATATACACATAGGAACATAGGGAATGGACGTACAATGGGGAGGATGATTATTCCTGTGTAGAGTTGCAAGGCGTGGTTTATGAGAGTGGTAACATGGCATATACAATGGCTTCATGACCCTATATCCAGTCAGTAGAATAGAGGTCAGTGGTGGCAAGCCCATTGTTTATCATAATCAAACTCGTTCCATAAAGGTGGTCACGTTCCAGTGGACGGGGTTACAATTAAGAACGTGATTCTGGAGGTATCGCCTACAGCTCGGGCTGCACTCTTCACGCTGACTTCGGTTGGTGCTGCCATGGGATTAATGTTCCTCTTCATCAACATCAGATACAAACACAAGAGGTAAGGACCCGCAATTGCTTTTATTGGTTTGATTGGTTTTCTAGTGTACTTGGGCGGGAGGGTTTAGCAAACGGTTTTGAGGCACGGCTGTGCGCCATTTTGAGCGTATTTCATGATGCCGTATTTGAATCGCGTAGAATTAACGGTTTGCGCTATGTGCCGAATGTACACGTACTCCGGTTAAAATGTTAATTCAGCACTTATTTTTCAAGTCTCTAATTTCAAAATGAGATGTCACTGACCGAACTCTCAAAAGGTTGATTCAACACTTTTACAGTGCAGTGTAGGCCTATACGTCACCACACTTGGTGAAATGTATTGACAATATCTGACGTGCACACTGTTATAAAAAGTGTTGTTCATTTTACAGTAAGTTGTTTTGTCAATTGGCATTACGGAGACTTCTTTATTATACAGCAGATTCTTTGTTATACAGCAGAATTTTCCCCTTGTGCATCAACAGCAGACCTGCTGTAACTTTACAGAGAATATGAAAGTAACCATTTAGAAACAGCGCATTTCTGTATATTTATAGGAAAATCTGAAAACTGAAATTTCTGCTGCAATTTTTTTGTTTCAACAAAAACACTACTGTGAACTCACCTTTTTTAAATTAAAAAGTGCATTGAAAGTGAAATACACCTCGAAATGTTTTTTTTATGATGTGCGACTAAAATTTAATAAAGAAATCATTGTTTTTCCCGTCGGAAATAATCTTTTTATCAGAAGAGCGAGAACATAATTGGATAAAAATTGTACGCCTATAGGTAAACGTTGCTCATCATGTCTTTCCCAATAAAGTAATTACTGCGTTCAATCACTCAGAGCCGTCAAGATGTCGAGTCCCTCCCTGAGTAATCTGACTGTAGTCGGTTGTCTGCTCCTCTACGCGTCTGTCATTGCCTCAGGATGGAACAAGTCCAACCTGTCTGACACGGCGATCGTCTTCAAGTGTCATGTGGGTATTTACAAGAATGATGACTGTAAACACAATATGTTTTTATACATTTAAATAAGTTATTTCTCCATCACGCCTCCATCCAATGTGCAGAAATGCAATTTTTCTACCGCCTCTTGGTCATCAGTATCAGTTCAGTTTATTCAGTATCCTTTGATTGTAATTTCTACAGTCTCAGCTATCCAGCCCCATAAGGATAGATAGCTCAGTTTTAAAGCACTGGTCGGTTTCAAGGGCTATGCAATAGGAATTTTCTAAATTGAAAGCATTATGCAAAAGTTGGTATAATCCACGCTATCATTACTCATCTTCCCAATTATTGGGTGTTTTGATACATTATTTTCTTGTGGTATTTATCCTCATGAAAATTTACATATTCATGAGAACATCAGTGATGACACAGCGGGATTAGATGCATTATCGTGGTTGGTTTGTGCAAAAATGTGAACCCACTTCATCGAAATGTGGAATTTCTCCCAAATTTCACATTTTGAGATATGGATATCAACTTAAAGAGAATTTAATGGGCTTTCTGATGATGCCAAACTTTCATTTTTGTTCATTTCATTCCTGTGTTAGGATGTGATAAATTGATAATGCAATAATGCAGTCATGCATATTTTGTGAACTTTGGG
This sequence comes from Zoroaster sp. YZ-2022, assembly GCA_029582265.1. NCBI lineage: Eukaryota > Metazoa > Echinodermata > Asteroidea > Forcipulatida > Zoroasteridae > Zoroaster > Zoroaster sp. YZ-2022. Next base: position 42,152,728 of record CM055816.1, read on the forward strand.
AAGCCCATTACACAGAAACATGTGTTGGGGACGTTCCTCATTTCGATGGAGCAGGTCACAAATGTTGAACGAATTCCTAGTTTTTCACAAGTCAGTAATCTTACTTTTGTGTCTTGTCACTGTTTGGTTCAATACATAATATTACCAGTAATTTTTTGAGGTAACTACTGCTCTCTTGGACAAGGGTTGTGGTTTTCATTTTGTGCACTTTTAGTGCTGCTTTGGCACTGAGTTCCTTTTATGATGTCATGAAACAGCGCCCTCATGTGTCAAGGAAAAGCATGGACATTTTAAAAATGTGAACACTGAATTAAAACTTCACTTCACATCCAAATATGATGTTTAATTTAGTTGAAACTGTCCAGAAGCTTGGACATTTGTGACTCGCTCAGGTAAAACCCTAAACTTGGACCCAATTTTCAAAAGTGAGAGTTTGGTATAGTTTGATTCTCTAGATTTTCCTCTTTCATTTGATACAAGATTTGTAAAAAAAAATTCCTATAATATAAGAAAATAAATATAAGGGAAAAAATCTACAAACCTAATATCAAATGAAACAGGAAAATCTAGAGAATCAAACTATACCAAAATCTCACTTTTGAAAATTGGGTCCAAGTTTAGGGTTTTGCCAGAGCCAGTCACATTTGGTGAAATAATTATGTATCTGCATGAAATTGCTTTAAATCTACTGAGATCCATTGGTCCAAGTCCCGCTTCAGAATGTTTTTCTTTGGTACGTTAAATCTATTTATGTTATCAATTTACAGCTGGAGAGGATATTAATATCTATAGGGTTATCTATAGCATTTGGTTCTGTCTTCATGAAGACATATCGGATACATGCAATCTTCACATTGGCGGTTAAGCAATTAAAAAAAATTGTGAGTAAACTATATTGAACTTTAAGGCTTAGTACAACATATGACGTTGACAACACTGGTACTGGAATAGACCTTTATCATGGTGAAGCCATCGTGTTCTTCTTCCATTCAAATCAGTGTAACCAAACCGAGGCTGGAAGGGATAATAGTCTGGCACCTTTTTTTATGAAATGAGAATTAGAACTGTGAGAGTCATTGTCATTGTGTATGCAGGTAATTTGACAACGATGACCACAGTGTGGTAAAGGTTTCGACACCGATTGACTTTCGGACCAGTGAATCATGTAAACAACTTTAATATCGTTCATTGTTCACATGTTGTTATGATTTACAGGAACCAGAATGTTTACCACTCAGTCAAAGCAGGTTTTTTGTTTTTGTTTTTTTTTTTTGGGGGTGGGTAGGGGTGTGGGTGGAAGCCAATTTGCCGGCTAACTTATTAACACCAGTGATAACATATAACACCTTCAAAAGCGCTGGATGGGAGAGAGGTAGGCATGAGAAATTTGGAGGGGTAGGCGTGAGAATCAACAACAAAAACTCGCCTCGCACAAGGGGGGGGGGCTAGAAGTTAGAAATCACCTCTGGTACAAAAACTACAAGCCTGCTTATAAGTGGTTTGATTTGGCGGTTCATTTGCTGAACTGAGGCTCGATTTGTCGACTGATGAGTCAATATTTATTTATTTTTATTTATTTTATTATTTTTTGTGTGTGTTTTTTGGGGGGACACCCCCATCCCCAACTTTGGCAACGGCCCTGAGTACCACTTGTGATTGATCACCATTGCACGTTATAACTAAGACCATGGAGGAAGGAAACAGATCTGTTTCCTTCCTCCATGCTAAGACTATAGCATTCAACCTTGAATACACCTTTTAGGATTGGACGAGAGTACGCTGGGTAATCCCCACTTGACCATTCAGTTGTGGCTTCTCAGTTTCAGTACAATTTACTTGCACAGACTAATGGGGAATTACCACACATACCTCCATGCGCAATATTCCCTAAAAGGTATATTATTTGACTAATCGACAGCTTTCAAACAAATTCCAAATCGCGTGTTGACCAATGACATTATATTTGTTGAGTGTGCACATAGACGATGTGACCTGCGATGTCACGCCTTAGCCAAATGGCACGATTTTGCCCAGCGGTATGCGCACGCATCTTGTTTTGATTTAGGCAGATCACAGGTCACATTGTCCATAGACGATGCATTGATTTCCATTGGAGATCAATGAGACGATTGTGACCTGTTACGTCACGTCTAAACCAAAACAGGATGAGCGCGCCTATAGCAGAAAACGTGACAGCGCCACAATTTTTGTAAACAAAGGTCACATAGTCTCTATACGACGCAATTAATTCTGACAAGCATGTGTCTCTTTGTACACGTTTGATAAGATGTGTACACTAGTTTTCATATCACCAGATCCTTTGAAAATACACTTGCGTTTATACAGGATCTACCGGACTGGAAGCTTATCGGAGGCGTCATGGTGATTGTTTTCGTCGATTGCGTCATTTTCGTTCTTTGGATTACTTTGGACACGACGACTGTTTACAGGGCATTTCTTGAGCCGCGGGTAAGTATCACTTATCTCTATTATACTGACTGGACGCTATTTTTCTGCAGCGTACTTCGTCAATGAGTTAGAAATCGGCATAGAAATCTAATTTAAAAAAGGTTCTTCAATAATTAATTCACTGTGTCAGTCGAGTGGTACGGTAATCTATAGTGGTTAGAACGCTGGTCTTGTAGAATGAACTGAGTTCAAGGCCAGGTTTTTCAACATTTTCGTCACTCTGATTGCTTCAAATTCGCGTGGAGCGTCACACAAAACAGCTAGCGAACAGCTGGCATACACGCGCTGCTCTGAATTTGATAAACCATGTCTTTACCATCTGTTAATATACCCCCACGAGATTACATTTTGTCCAATCAAATTGTTTTAACTGCCTTGGGCATTTATGAATGCGAACTAACAGAAAACTGCACACAATTTCGTTTATAAGATTAATCATATTCATATGTCTTTGTTGTTTGCAGTTTAACGTGGCTGAACCAGAGAAAGAGAGTTTTGACGTTCCGGTTATTCAGTACTGCAGCAGTGCGCATGCGCAGTATTTCACCGTAGCCCTCTACGGCATGAAAGGAATACTGTTAACCTTTGGACTTTTCCTAGCCTGGGAGACAAGGAACATCAGCGTGTCTCAACTAAATGACAGTGAGTGCTGAACACGTTGTTCTTATCAGAGATAAATTATAGGCCTACGTTTTTTAGGCGAACAGTAAGTCTTTTTCAGCCAAAGGATGTTTAACTAAACATGTCATGTTTTCAAAAGGTGGCGCTGATTTTATTCATACGTAACAATATTGTTGTAAATAGTTGTAATGTTCTGGGATGCAGCAATGGTTTGACAAATATTTGATAATCCTGTTGGTAAGTAATACACCCGCGCACTGGTAGTACGCGCATTCTTTTCGCTACTTCCAGTTACATAGCTGGCATGCCGTTGTGTGTAATTTCACCTAAAATCCTTGGTTTTAAAATTTCACCCAAAATCCTTGGTTTTAACGTTCAAAAGCGATTATTGAGGCAGAAAAACTGACTTTGTTAATATGATTTTGAGACTTTACAACACATGGGATAAAGGCAAACCCTAGCTTTTGAATTTCTTAAATTCTTAAAGAAAATGGTGGTCAATGAATTTCCATTTCCAATTTCCTGGTGATCGTTGGAGCCATCACGTGCGACTGGGCGTGGTTTATGTTGGAATTACGTCACACTTATCAATAGCCCCAACTCCCTAGGCATTGAACTAAAACAAAAAAATCCTTCAAAATCCTCCAACTGGCTTTGTTGTCTAGGAGTTAGGGTTAAGATACAAACAAACACAGGATGATGACTTTGGCGTGTACTTCTGAGAGCTAGCCAATGACCACTTCAGATATGTCGCGTGTACGCACGTGACCACCGCCCAAAACCGGCCATTAACCTGTGGTAAAGACCGCGCGACCATATGAGGGCGCCATCACATACGATACACGAGTTCGCGGAGGGCATTTTGTATTGTAAGCATTGAGCGCCATTTTATATGGACGGCCATCAGTGAGAAAACATTTTTAAACATGGTTAGCAAGAGATTCTGTCCACAATTGAACATTTTACATCGGAGGTATTTAAGAGGAATATATCTTGGTAAAGTATGTTGATTTTATCAGTGTTTTTCACTAATTACAGTATTTAAAAGAAACATTGAATTTCCGGTTTTATTTTGCACTGGCAGCCGCCCATAGTTTGGCAATCGTAACTATGGCTGTGACATAGGAAAGTTAGCATATCACTGGTTAACCATTCGCGTGCGCTACTGGCTCCTTTCTAGTAATAACGGTTACCAGTGAAAGTTTTTACTTCGAAAATTTCTAACAAAATGGCCGCGGAGATCTCCATTTTTCAGGTAGAAAAACTCTTCATACTTAATGATAAGATCAGCAGTGAGAATTTCCAGTTTGCATATAACATGACTTTATTTAATCATTCAAGCGACGCCGCCGCAACCTTACTGTTGTGATATGTTTGTACAGTAAAGAAGATGTAAATGGAACCGCGTAATAGGATGCACCCAACTAAATAAACTCCCATAGTAAACAGTGCTAAATACACAATATTCAAAAATCATGAAAAAATACTTAGAAGTCCCACAGTTTTTAAAACCAAAAGAAAAAATATTGATCGATATATAACCTTTTATTTTCTTCTCTATTCACTGTCTAAAGTCCAGGTTTCCAGGGAGTTATTCTCATCCCAATGAAAACCACCCTCTACAGTAGTGAAAACGTCCACACTGAAAAGCAGCCATTTTGGAAAAAGGCCTTACGCTTGAAATCAAATTAGGACCACTTTTTCAGGGCCTAGTGTGTCCAAAATACTCACAGTTGGAAGCCAAGGACCCCCGGGTTATGATAGTGGGCCATTTTTACACAATCCATCAAATGAATGGGCCTCAAATCTTTGTTTTTCAGAAAAATTTGAGGGCATACACTTTATGATAAATAGCTCGGCGCATGAATTCCTCACTATTTAGTGGGGTGCACCCGTAAAGCCCCCGGAGCTCGCAGTTGAAGTGCATTTCACCGCTAGAGGGCGACGTTATGCACGAGGCGAATTAACACACCATTGTTAATAAGGTAATAACAGTATGTTCAGTAAAATGTTGTTTTATTTTTACTTCATCAAAATATACAGGCAAGTATATAGCAGCATCTTTGTACACCGTGTTCCTGGCTGTCGTACTGACTGTCCCGACAATGACAATAATGGACGATGACGTCACTATGACGTTTGTGATTCCCGGGTTGGTCATCGTGCTTGTCAATACATGTGTGCTGTGCCTCAATTTCGTTCCAAAGGTACATTTTAATGAATATGTTAATTAGAAAATATTTACCAACCAATTAATCTAACCTTTGGTAACCTCAAAGATGGGTCAACAATCGACTTAAATTACAATAGGTTATAAATGGTAATTAAAACAAAATGTATTCCAACAGTAATGTTTAATTTGCTCGTTGTTAAGCAGATGATGGTATCAATTTCCCTGAAACATTGTCTAATAAAGGTGATTTTCGGTTCAAATTAAGGATAAAGTTCTTTTTCCTTGATACGACAAATCTGAAAGCAATTTTACTATTGTCTCGCGGCATGACGTCGTTAGCTAAACATTCCAGTGATTGGTTGTTTAATCTTAGTTCAAAGGGAGTATGCATACTCGTAAGAGCAGTTTTGCCAACGTTACCAATGTTGTGCCTTCCATTTGCATCATAATTATACAGAAATGTATTCGGAAAATGTGACATTCACAACCAATCATAACCAATAAACCTGTACATACATCACAAACTAAAGGGCGCCCTCATTCAGAGGCAAACACAGATCACTCATGATCACTGGTTCATGTTACTGATCTCTATACTAAATGGATAGGAGATGGGCGCTGATTGGCCTATAAAATGTTGAAGTAACCGGCCGCGATGTTGGTTCCCCCAAAAGGTCAAGAGTCAAATGTCATGTTAGCATACAGACAAAAATAACAACCGGTTCAGCAGCACTCGTCGGTCGGGTAGAAGTAAAACCTGTCCGGCCGTCACGCATGCGCCTTCTTTCTTGGGGGAACAAAGATGGCGAACAACGAGTTTCCGCGCGATCTCCTATCCAGTTGTTCATGTATGCCTGCTGTGCGTACGTTTGCCGCACCTTCGTGCACGTGTACGCTCAGCGCGCATACATGAACCAGTGAGTGGCCTTGTTTTGGCTCTGTACGAGGGCGCCTTTAAGTTTGCAATGTCAGTGCATACATGTATGGTCTGGGCCTGAGTTGCTAAGCAAAAAATATTGCTTAACAAATTTATTTCACTAAGCCAAAAATAGCAGGGAACCAGCCACGAACCGTATACTTTATTTGACATTTTGGCTGGTAACCTGTTTTTGCTAAGCAAAATTTTCCTGCTGAGCAGTTCTTTGAAATAAGCCAGTACGCAGGGGCAGAACCAGGGTCTCGAAAAATGGGGTGGCACACAGCAAACAAGTGGGTACACTGCCAAAACGGGGGGGGGGGGGGCACAACAAAAAATAACCGCATGGTTAATTTAAGAGCACGGCGATAAAAGAGGGAACATGCCAATGTCTACGAGGCTCTCTCGGATCCACCAAATTATATTTTCTTTGAAATGGGAATTGAACCTGCAACATCAAGATGACCATACAGGCACTCTACCAACTGTAAGCATTCCAGTCTATCTTATAGTTGAGGATTCGTTACTTGGACTTGGACTCGACGTTCGGGACTCGTGACTTGGACTCGGAATCAGACTCGACGCCTTCGGGACTCGGACTTGGACTTGGACTCGACACTGAGGTCTCGGACTTGGACTCCGACTCAGACTCAAGGTTTGAGGACTTGAATACAAGTCAGGTTGACAGTAATTGCTTCTTTGCTCACTCAAAAAATAGCTATTTATATAAAAGGTTATTGTTTTTTCTTGCTGAATTATCAAACATTTGACTGTATGCTAGGTGTATCTCCTTTTTACTGTCGACGACAAGGATGTCTGCCTGAGTATGATGCATTCTTTTGGATACGGCGAGTTGTCAGGAAATCAAAAACTCGGCACAGAGCAGAGTAGTATCCTATCTGTCCTTCACTCAAAACTTGAACAGGTAATACAATTAAAAAACACCATACTAAATCCACATCTCAAAGGAAAAATGGACAATATACATACATACATACATACTTAAGGAAGGATGGCCAAAGTCATGGTACAGCCAAGCCTTTCAGAAGCCTGGACAGGCCCAGACTACCTGGCCTTCTAATTGTCTTTTGTGAGTCCTAATCCTGTAACAATACAGTACCTGGCAATCAACATTACCTGGGCTTCTGGAGGGCCTAGCCTAGGCAAGCAGAGCTCATTATGTAGGCCAGTAGGTTATTGGCTATAGGTTATGATGGTCTTGCAGTGCCGGGGATGGCAAATAGTCGAGTGAAGATATTGGTACGTGCTTATCTGTGGGTTTGACAATCAGTAGTTTTCCTCCTTACAAATAATGACACGATGTTTTCTGAAAAATTACAGCATGTCATTTTGTAGGCTACCGTCCACAACTTCATATCCACAAAGTTTATAGATTGTCATCGGATACTTACCAAAGGTGTACGTTAATTTTTGCTACACAGAAACAAGCAGAGCTACGAGAGTTGCGTGACACTTTCCAATGCCTACGTCAGAGGGAGGCAAAGTGATGGTACAGATGAGGTATCAAGCAGGCTGTATGTCATCATCTGTAATTGCTTTCATTGTCTGTTCAACGTGTTATTGCGACCACTCTATAATGCTCATCAAACCAAAACATTGCGAGGCTGCGGCAATAATCTGGAGGAATAGTTACTGGGATTATAGAAAACAAGATGCCCTGAAAAAGCCAACATTTTTGTTTTTATCACTATTTGTATATTTTTAAAGTCATAATTTTTTTTGTTTTTATCGCTATTTGTATATTTTTAAAGTCATCAAAAATCATAGCTTAAGCAGACAAAACGACAGATATTATTGATGTTGGTCATTTATGATAAAGGACTGATGTACCGAAAATAACCAACGTACCGAATATACATTAATGTCAATCTGTCCCTGAAAAAACATTGTGTCTGAACAAACGTATCTGAACAAAAGTTAAATTACTTGATCCAATAAATTTAATTCGAATTTAAGACTTGGTACAATTTAAAAAACAACAACAAATAAACACACACAAAAATAATTAAATACATTATTAACTGTGAACGCATTTTGTGTTTACTTATAAACACCTTTTTATTATATTTTTTAAGTAAACCGGTGTTAGTGTTCATGAAGTGTTATTCACCTGTAAAATTATTCTTGTGTCTAAGTTATTAACGTGTCTTTGTATCTTAATTCATTACACACAAACTTCCCGTTGACATTTCATTTCATTTCATTTCATTTCATTTATTATTTCACAGGGTACAAAAAAGACATTAAAAAAAACAAATATGATCAAATGATACAATGATTACACAAGACAAAATAATACAAATTAAAACCAGTTAAAACCAGTTGACAGTACCCCCTGTAGGATTACCAAATGCGAACTGAATCACAATCAAGTGGATCTCCTTAAAGTACTGCCAGCAGAACCAAATTAAACATTGAAGATAAATCTGTATATATAAAAAATTGTAAGACAGTGTTAAACATATAAATTTGACGCTATTTTGGCAAAACAATACTTACTCCAGGAGTTAGAAGATGCTTTCTTAAAGCATTTATGAACGGTTTAAAACCAACAATAATCTAAATGCCACACGGGAATGAACCAATCAGAGTGAAGTCACGTGTCAAGCTGGAATGTTGTCTGTTCTCAAACGTTGGATTTGTCAGATTCTTTCTGGCTCTTTTTCAATACAAATGACACTGGGTATTGAAATTTTGAAAAAGAAATCAAGGTGGGCATTTCTGAATGGGAATAAAAGTTCGACCCTTGGTCTTTTAAAGACCTCGGGGTTGTAGCCACGGGCGATAAATGACCGAGTCGCTGGTGCCCAAAACCTTCATTCTTTATCCTGCGTTAAAGAATAGGCCTACATGCCCAACTTTTCCCCTTATATCGGTATTTGGTTCGACGTGGCACATGAATCAAACTGAACAAACTTTATTCTCTAGAGTTGAATAATCGAAGCAGTCGAACCTTTGCGTTGATGTGTCGATTTGTCGTACCAGTCATGTACGTACTTCACTCGAGTTTCTCGTCCTTCTAGCAATGTTGTTTTAATATGATATTTAAAAATATAATTTGCACATTCATTATTGTTTAAACATTGATTGTTGTTATTCAAGTTTTAATTTGCATGACGAATACAAGTTTGAACTTGAATTTTAGACAGTGGGTAATATATACTGAGACGCAATAGAAACTTACCACTTGTTTTGGAATAGCATAAAATTGTAATGGTTCAAAATAAGACATCACGAGCTGCTAATTAAAATCATCTCATACGCCTTGAGCAATCGCTGATGGTCAAACCAGGTGTTATGCACCTGGGCCATGAAGAGAACGACTCAAAGGTCACGTGACCATGTGTGACCGATTTGTCTGTAGGTGGTACACTGACTTGCCAAAATAAGTACACATATTACATTTGTGCATTGTGATTACTGATAATTTAAGGTCGAAAAAGTGGTAAGTTTCTATTGCGTCTCAGTATACATAAAAACAGTTGTTGGAACTAGCCCTTTTTGGACACATGAGGGCGCTGTTTGAACTCACTTATAATTACTTTGCTAATGCTATGCTTGAATAAAAAAGAATTGCATAATAAACTGAACGTAATAAAGAGTAATGGTTTGATTTCATTCAATGTATTCATTTATTTGTTTGTATGCTTCTTTTTCTGTGTGATGAATTTTATTTTATTGCAGTTTTAGGCCTATAAATAGCTCAAGAAAAGAACATTTCAGGATTGTTGTATTAATAATATGCCAAGTTGTCATTTAAATTTTATTTCCATAAGAAAATGCTGCTTTTTATAATATTATGTAGCACAATATTACTAAAATACATAAGATATATCAATTTCAAACAATTTCCCCAAATTCTGGGCACTGGAAAAAGAAGCATCAATGTATTCACACTGAGTTTCGCTAGCCAAGCATGATAAAAATGTTTCATGAAATAAACTTTAACAATGTGCATGTAGTTATTAGGGACAATTAAGGGCCAAAGTCATGGTACAACCAAGCCTTTGAGAAGCCCGGCCAGGCCCAGGCTTTTCCCCTGCCTACTGGCCTATATAATGAGCTCTGCTTGCCTGGGGTAAGCCCTCCAATAGACCAGGTAATGTTGATTGGCAGGTACTGTATTGTTACAGGATTAGGACTCACAAAAGATAATTAGGAGGCCGGGTAGTCTGGGCCTGGCTGGGCTTCTCAAAAGCTTGGCTATACCACGAATTTGGCCCTCCTTCCTTAACACATATGGGATAATAACTAAACCTTTCTGGCCCATTTATCAATTGTGTACGTTACAGTGAGTGACGGATCAAAGGTTCATTGGGCCGGATAAATAAAAGTTAGCAATTGCTTATCTAGTAAAAGCTCAAGCAATAGCAATTGCTTAACAAGTAAAAGCTCAAGGTTAAGCAATTGCTTAAAAAGGTATAAATAACCTTCTTCTTTGACTGGCACCTGTTGCTTGGGTGGGTTAGCAATTGCTTATGGGTATAACAATGATGGGAGGTCAGTTCTGATTATTAGCCTAGTGGTTGTATATGAGGCATGTGTTAGCAACATGGATGCTGCCGAAGAATTGGGGAGTGGTACAAATAGTGAGCAATCTGTGAACGAACTGTTCGTTAGTATAATCAAAGAGTATCCTGTTCTAATCGAGAAAAGTCAGTTGCCGGGGGTAAAAGACATGAAGGCAAATGCACTTAAAAAAGCACAAATGTCAATTGCTACCAACACAGGTAAAGCCATGGATGAGAAGCAAATTTTGAAAAAGATAGCAAACATGAAAAGTCAAGTGAAGAAGAAAACAGATGGAATGCAAACAGGAAATAGGAAGATTGTTTTGGTTCCATGGGAACAAGATCTGTACAACATCTTCAAAGGGGATGAAAACCCGACTATTACGAAGATGCCATGCGCCATTTCTGCTGGTTTCAAACCAAGTACTTCGACTGCTGCTAGCCACTCAAAATTTTCAAAATTGGACCGAAATAATTGCCGGTATCTGGTAGGATTGACTTCATCACGATTTATTCTTTCATTGTACACCTTTTCATGTTCCCTTACATGCATAAACTCGGCCATGATGGCAGGAGTAATGCAACATGCAAGTGTTAGCAAATGCGTAAGCTCCTCATTTAGGATCTTGTAAAAATATTAGCAAGTGCTATACAAGTCATTAGTAAAAGGTCTGGTTTATTTATATGCTTCCAAGCAAGTGCTAATCTCTCTAGTAATTGCTTAAAAATCATAGCAATTGCTTTTGCTAACTACTGGAAGCAATTACTTGCAAGTAATTGCTCACTTTTATTAATGAAGATTTAAGAAAATGACTAGTAAAAGCAATTGCTACTTTTTATTATCCGGCATCTTCGGCATCTTCGTAATAGTCGGGTTTTCATCCCCTTTGAAGATGTTGTACAGATCTTGTTCCCATGGAACCAAAACAATCTTCCTATTTCCTGTTTGCATTCCATCTGTTTTCTTCTTCACTTGACTTTTCATGTTGGTTATCTTTTTCAAAATTTGCTTCTCATCCATAGCTTTACCTGTGTTGGTAGCAATTGACATTTGTGCTTTTTTAAGTGCATTTGCCTTCATGTCTTTTACCCCGGCAACTGACTTTTCTCGATTAGAACAGGGTACTCTTTGATTATACTAACGAACAGTTCGTTCAAAGATTGCTCACTATTTGTACCACTCCCCAATTCTTCGGCAGCATCCATGTTGCTAACACATGCCTCATATACAACCACTAGGCTAATCGGAACTGACCTCCCATCATTGTTATACCCATAAGCAATTGCTAACCCACCCAAGCAACAGGTGCTAGTCAAAGAAGAAGGTTATTTATACATTTTTAAGCAATTGCTTAACCTTGAGCTTTTACTTGTTAAGCAATTGCTATTGCTTGAGCTTTTACTAGATAAGCAATTGCTAACTTTTATTTATCCGGCCCACTGTCTTGATTAGTCAGTGGCTGGAACATCACATCTTTCACACAGAAAATGTGCGTGAAGTCACAAGACACGGGCATAGTCAGTTTAGCCAGCATACAATTGGTAAAACGTATGTTAATATATTCATACTTTGCAAGAAGCAAGAGATGTGTGTGCAAAAAAAGTGTGAAAGGATCAAGTTATTTCAACGTTTTGTTAATGAGAAAATAGTGAAACTGCATTCAGATTGTTTGTATTCATTCCAATGCTTTATGTCTATAGCATACAAAACATCATTTGCAAAACAACTTGATTAAATCATGGAGGTAGAATATTCTACCTCCATGATTAAATGTACTAAACAATTATCACCTTACGCAGAAATATTTCAAGAGATATTTCAACTTTACATTGTAGTAACTTTTATACATGTCAATCTGCCGCCATTTATATTTATTGAGAATACCAACAAATCTTTATTATTATAGTGTATGAGGCTTTCAGTCGAACAGCGCATTCAGTGTTACTGATATGTTTTATCCATTAAAAGCACGGTGGGCTGAAGTTCAGATAAGAAGTACCTCAAGTACTAGTACACTGTAATCATTGACGCATGAAGCTGCACGTACGTAGACGAACTATGACCTGTCGAGCTGTGGTTACAACATTATCATAATAGAACAAAGCAGGTGTGCATGGGGCGCCGTTTGTACAGTAATTCTTCGTGGTTTATAAACTATAGAAACAGTACAGTTGTGAACATTAATGGTTTAAGAAATCATTTAATTATACACAATTTATTGGTTTCACGGTTTATAAGCCACAATGTTGACACACAATGTTTTTGAATGGTTTATCCATAAAAACAGCTTTGAAACATAAATCTATGGTTTACGTATAATTAAGCTAATTATGGTAAAAGTATGCTTATAAATAATTATTTGACAAACGGCGCCCCATAGGTAGGCCTATGTGCATCAGTGCTATGGACAAGTCTAACAGTAGAAATGAGGGAATAGCTTGACGTTCAAGTTCATGGTGTAAGCGGTGACCTGCGATAAAGGTAGGTTTTACGAGGCTGATTGTTGTGCTTGATGGTAGAATCTTCCTCCGTCACAATCTTAAAATAACAGTGCTAACTCTCAAGGCTTATATTGTGCCACCATAGTCATGGCATTGCGAGTGCTGTTTGTATTATTTGGGGGTATGAACCAGTCATTGCCAGCAACGGAAGTATAAAGGACAACAATGGCGGGGAATTTCTTGTTATGATTAGGAGAGGGAGGGGACAGTAGGGATAGGATCCATGACGTACCTCGGCCCTGTACCCCCACTGAATCCCCCTACTGATCCACCCCCTGTCCGTCCGATAAATTTATAAACAAAATGTTTCTTAACCCTAACCTTCCCAAATCCTCCAAAATCCTCTTTGCTAAAGTGAAGGATTTTGGAGTATTGAGGTTACATGCTACATGCTCTTTGCTAAAGTGAAGGATTTTGAAGGATTGATGAGGTTATTAGGCATACTTGCCTTTCCATGGTACATGTACATGTACATCCCATGTTTGTTATAGTGATTGCAAGGTCAGTGCTTGGGTCATCAGTGGACACTTCATTGCTCCATTCATGCAGGGAGGGTCCCTGGCCATCCTATACTACATGTATCACAGATTAGAAACACATACATGTGTGCATACATGTCATGTGCTTGCTTTACTACTGAAGGATTTTGGAGGATTCAGGTTTTGTGTAAGTAAATGGGCCTAGGTAGTTAGGGTTAATGTAAGATTTTAGGCTTTGCATGGGGGAGTTAGATATTGTTAAGCTCTTTCAGGTATGTTTTCAGTCTCCTGACGACGGCTATAGCAGACTAGTTGAAACGTTGAGAACAAACCAACCGGCTCTTCTCAGAGCCATCACTTCTTCCAAGAAGTTCTTTCTCCTTAACAATCAAACTTAACAATAAAATGTTTCTTTTAAATACGGGAACTGTGCTTTAGTTTCATTTTATTTTCGTGCTATACACTGTCGGGGTTATAAACAAAATAAGGCAGGTTAATGAGGTGTATATTATAGGAAATACACAAATCGATAATAATATAATTATGCTATGTGAATTTATTGTTAAAAACATGTTTTTAAGGGGTGCGATATTTATTGGGGGACATGATCCCCACCCCACCCCTCCCAGATTGCCGCCCATGATGGATAACCATTAATGGAGGTCACTTAGAGCGAATTACACTTAAATACTGAACAGTAGTGTAACAAACCATAGAATTACCGCTAAGGGGATTGTGGAAAAAATCTGGGTAACTAAAGTAAACATTTCACATTTTTTACCAATTGGCTATCAATTGCACTGTAAGCACCAGCAGCTTTTTATCTGTCAAGAATTATCACTTAAACAAGCTCAAAATAAACATGAACAACTACATCAAAGTTATGAATTGGTATTAAAATATTGTATAACAAAATGTATTGAAATTATAATCCTCCGTTAATGAGTGATCTTTTTTTCTTCTTTTCTTTTTCAAAACATGTTGAAAATGTTGGTTAGGCGTTTTTTCGCCTTTCACAAATGTTTTAACACCTTTCTTCTTTGTTGACATTTAGGGCTGTGCCGGGTATCCGGGTATCCGGATACCCGACCGAAACGGTCATTACCCGGTTTCATTTTTCGGTTCCAATTACCCGTAAACGACTTTTTAAAATTCGGACTTTTGAGCGGTGCGAACAGAAATCTGTGACTCTTGAACAATGTACATTGTAATGTAATTTACACTTTTAAATTCAAGAGATTACACTCCAATAAAGAAAAGATCGATTTAATTAAGTATGGTATCCTCTGTATTATAAAAGTCAATTTGTTACAATTTACAGTACATGTATTTGTACACCACCGAAGGCATGTTTTCAACAAAAATGAAAACGGGTATCCGGGTATCCGAAGTTTCCTGATTTCGGGTATCCGGTTCCAAAAATATCCGAAAATGCACAGCCCTATTGACATTGCATGTTAACAATTCACTGTAAATATGGTGTTTACAATTTAAACGCACACAAAATAAATTTAGAAATGCGTTTAAATGCTAAACGGCCATCCTCTGTATATGTCACAAAGCTAAACGTGCTTAGCTTTTTGATACCTGTTCATATGGTTTTTAGCATTCAAACACACATCACAGAAAAGCACAATCTAAACGTGTTTTAGGCTAAACGTGTGAAAAAAGTGGGTACAAGGTAGGTGTTTAGAAATGTGTTTAAATTATAAACATCATTTTTACAGTGAAAGTGCATGCAACTATAAAAATTCCCCTCCCCTCCCCTCTGCTGCCCAGTAAACGACCCTGGTATTTCGTTCAACGTAAATGATTTGAAATGGAAATTGAAAGTCGTAAGAATGTGGGTTCGAATCCTGGCCACGACCATGGTGCTTGTGTCCCTGAGCAAGACACTTAACTATAATTGCTTCTCTTCACCCAGGAGTATAAATGGGGACCTGTGAGGGCAGAGATGGTAATTGTGTTTCATTAAGCTTGTTGCGCTCCACATTTGGCAGCATGAGCTGCATACTCCCCGGGGATGGTTCAAGAAATGATATCACGTAAAACGTGCCCAATGACAGGGGTAATGATGTTCATATGCCATGAGCATCAAACTTGGCGGATACCGGCTTCAAAATCGGTGCATTTTTTCCAACAGGGAAATACGTGATTCATTGTATACGCGGGTACCAAATTTCCCGCATACAAAGTATGGTGACTAAGAAAGGCCTCACAAATCGGGCAAACGTTCATACCCCTATGTGAAAAAGTCGTTTAAAGCACACCACAGCAGAATTCCAATCGATCCAACAATTTTGGCTGCAATTGGACATCGTTTCATAGCGGAGACCAGAAACCGGAAACCCTTTTTTGCCTTAAATGCCCATCATTATTATTATAGGTTGGTGAAATTTAAATAAATAAATAAAATAAAACTTAAATTTATATAGCGCATACAGCAAAGGCTTCAATGCGCTTTACAACAGACCACACTCTAAGGGCACAAATTTAAGATACAATAGACCTTATGCACATGACGTCATTTGAGTAGGGCGCCCTCGGCTAGAGGTCAAAAGAAGGTTGCTCATTGGCCCAATCTGTGCGCCGCGCGTGTATAGATGTGCGTTTTCCATTGTTTCATCATCGTTTTACCTCTAAGATGGCGGCGTGATGACGTCAACGCATAAGGTCTATTCTTGCGTCGGGTGTGTAGTTTTTTCACAGACACTCGGAAAGCACTGAGTATGCAGTGCTATACACACGTCGGTGTCGGGCAAAATTAAATCAATCATTATTATTATATTGGGTTTGAACCTCCCTATTGTGTATAATGCCTAATATAAGTATTCAATATCCCACGCTGTGCTTCCTTCACAGGGTATTCCCCTCAGGTTAGACGTTCATGGATTCGCTGGTTCTCAGCAAACTCAACCAGACCCTCGGGTGCTCCTACTCGGAGAGGCTACAAGATCCCAAGGTGTTGGAATGTCAGCATAGCTTCTGTTATGAGCGCCTGTTGCATGATATGAAGCAGTGTGGCGACTGAGTGAACATGGCGACAATATGCCCGAGCTGCCAGAGACCCAATACAGTCGAACACGCGGGATTTAATGATGCTTCAAATATGCAAGGTTTGCTTGATGAAAGTGTCGACCACAAGCCACCTTTACTTAAACAACCTGTACCGATCATGGGTGGAGAAAGTGTCAAGGCAGTGGTCACGGAAAGCAATGACCTTATCGAGAGCCAGCCAACTCCATCACCTGCACGAAGCAAAGATGGCGCTCAAAGGCTTCGTGTTTTACCTCGATTAAACAAAAAACTCAGATTGCTCTGGAAACTGAGTTGCATCAGGCCCTCAACACTCTACTTGGTGGTGATTCTATTCTGGGGATATGTAGCTTTGAATCCCTCTGTGGTGTCAGAATTTCCTGAAGATGGAATGGAGTTCGCTGAAGAGTCGACATATAGTGATGATCTGGAACACATTCCACAAACGGATAACTTGGCAGATGATGTCATTGACGATGCACTCGAAAGGCTACAGACACTAGCGGAATTCGCAGAAAACAAAATATCATCTATAGCACACAGAGAGATAACAAGTATTTCGAACCGGAAAGCTGCACTTCAAGAACGTTTACACTGGATTGTAAAGAATCGAACAAATGAAATTGAAAGTTATCGGTTTTATCTCTACGCATATATGACCATGAAAAAAGTGGACAAGGTTGCAGAAGATTTTAAGAAAATTCGGAACGAAGCGGAAGAACAAATCGTCCGTTTAGTTTATAGATTGACATATGTCGGTCTTATAGGCAGTAAAAACGACCATATCGGTAAACTTGTATTAGAAGAAGAGTGGCATTTGAAAATGCAGTTCAACGTTGGACGGTATCGTGAAGACAGAAAGGATATCACGACATATTCCAATGGTGATGTGGTCGTGGTGAGCCACAACAAAGTCAAGTTATATAGCCCCCTTGGACAATTCAAAACTGAAATTGGTTCCAATAAACTTTATGAACCCTTTGGTGTGGCGGTCAGCACTAATGATACCCTCTATGTCACTGACGGGAAAAACGTCAAAGTGTTCGGATCAAACTACGAGTACATGTTTGAGTTTGAACCGTCCAAAGGAGAAGCATCGTTATCGAGAAATCCTCTTACGTGTGTGGATGTCCTGTCGGACGATTTTGTGGCGGTATGCGACAGGGACAGACAGCTGGTATCCATCCACAAAGGAGATGGAGTATTGATAAAAACGGTCCCGGCTCCCCTACTCGACGAATATTTAAGTATTTGCATTGGCGGATTCGTTTACACCAACAAACACGCTAAGAAAATAATGGCAGTCGATCTGTATGGGAACAGCATATTTAGTGTCGAAACTCCTGCTGGTTCTCCAGGCGGTATTATTTGCAACATTTGGGGCGATATATACGTTGCATTGGTGAATCCGTATAACACGTTTGGCACTTTCGGAGGTCGCCAACAAAACGTTGATCGAGAAAGGCATTACCCTATCCAGCGGTATAATATTTTGGCTGGAATATGGCTTGGGGGAGTAAAAGGCATACAAGTTGATGGTACACCCGGAAGTATTTTGTTCTCAGGAGAGGGTTTCCTACTAGTCATTACTGGACAGACAATTAACGTTTTCCACGAAGGACCAACACCTTGAGGAGCTATTTTAATTAGCAAGAATATCAAATATTTCTCAATGGTAAATTGAAGTCGTGTAATGTTAGGCAGCATTGACAAGTTTATGATGTTGGTGCCTTCAGTTCTGCATGAACGCACAATAATTTTGACTAAATTGAAAAAAAAATCCATTTGTACACCTAATCTAAGCACCTCAAAGTGTAGCCTGAAGATCGGACGTCACGCTTTGAGCTTGAGGCGCGTGAATTACGCCAGATCCTGGCCATATTTTTCCCGACGCTGAACTTTGACCTTGGTTGGTAGCTAGCTAGCTAGCACGCAAGCCTCGAAGCGTGACGTCAGATCTTCAGCACAACGTGTTGTTAATGTATCCAATGAAATCCTTTGACTGGCACGCCTGGAGCCTGTCTATATCCTTGATAGGATATAGACAGGGGACCAGTCTACTCTAAGTGTGTCTTTTAAGTTTAGTTTGCCAAGTTAAAGACTTTGAATGGCAGGACGATACACATGAAATAGGTTTCATAGCAGTGTCTCATTGAGGTAGTAGAACGTTCCGGCATTGAGGTAGTAGAACGTTCCGGCATTGTATGCTTTGACCACATAAGCATAGTACCAGAGTGATTACTGACACTTTCCTGTAGTGGCCAGGAGGTTAATCTCTCACCGTCCCCACCCCCCCCCCCGCATGCTACAGCCCTGGGTGCACTAAACTACTCATACCAAAATAACACCCTTCTGTAACAAAGTTATTTATAGCTGAAGAAAATGTATTCTTAAAATAATACTTAAAAGTAGATGCATAAAAAATGCTTGCAATAATGTGCAAAATCTTATTCGCACATTTAATGTTCTGATAACAGGAATATGCATTTCATATAATTATATTTAACTTTAAGATATAAATATTAAGCACGTGGGCAATTCTCTATGGTAGTGAAACATTTTTCAAAATGTTATTTTAGCAAAATAGGAACATTTCATATTTGGATTTTTGGTTCAAAATTGAAATTTAATTATCTTGTCAAAAACATTTGTTTATGTGCCATTGTACAAAAGACTAGTTTTATATTTAATTTTTTTTTTAATTATTAGTCCCGTTCTCCAGAAAATTTAAATAAAACATGAAAAAATCACACGTAATTCCGTTACCAAAAAAATGCAAAAATGCCTTTTCGTAAAGAAAAAAAATAAAATACAAACATTATTTGTTTTTCTAAATATACCTCCCTACAAGTGTTATAAAAAACGGAACTACGGTTTTTAACTGTTCAGATTGTTACCTTAACTTCTTCTGTGAAAAACTTTTAATGTTCATTACTAGATTTAAGTCAATGCTTAAAACTCATCTTATGTCACAATTCTTCAAAGATGATGTATATTTGTAATTGCATTGTAGGTACATGTACATGTATCTCAGTTCACAACTTTTTCCCTATGCTATCATTGTATATTGTTTGTATTCATGTTTTTTCTGTTTCCGCGCCTTGAGCGCCCAGCAGGGTAGACTTGGTTCCAAGTCTGTGATCGTGTTTTTTTTGTCTGCCTGAAGCCAATACGACTCTGCAGTATCGCATTAAATAGCGCCCTCTTGTGTATTAACCTTCGATCACAGACTTGGGAATGTTGTTCTCAGTTTGTACACACCCTATTGCGAATTAGTCCAAAAGTGGACGGAACAATCTGATTGGTCGGAAAGCCTTCCATAACATGAATATTCAAACTAAACCTTCTACATGCAGTTGGAGGCGATGTACTCAACGATTCCATTTAAACTGTAGGTAAGACGTTTTTTGTAGAGAAGAAATTATGTATTTTTTTTAATTTTTTTTTTACAACTCTAAGATCTCATTAAATTTACCTATCATTTCAAATACTATTTACGTACCAAGCACTATACAAATTTAATATCGAATGAATATTACAGAAAGAATTTTAAACGAGTGTAACCTGTTAGTAATAGACGCGGCCTACAATGTTTTTGTGGCCTCCTGATTGGCCATCTCTCTAGCATCCGTATTATTATGTAAATGTTAGCTATGAATGCATGAATATCCCACAAACACAAGAGGGTCAAGTCTGAGATCGCGAGTTTGGGCTGTGATAGCCAGTAGGGGTAAACGGCGTTTTGCGTGGCTGATGCAGACAAAAATAACAGCGATCTTAGACTTGAAATCAAGTCTACCAGCAGGGTGGATATGTACGCGCTACATCTTTATTATTATTATTATTATTATTATTATTATTATTATTATTATTATTATTATTATTATTATTATTATTATTATTATTATTATTATTATTATTATTATTATTATTATTATTATTATTATTATTATTATTATTATTATTATTATTATTATTATTATTATTATTATTATTATTATTATTATTATTATTATTATTATTATTATTATTATTATTATTATTATTATTATTATTATTATTATTATTATTATTATTATTATTATTATTATTATTATTATTATTATTAATATTATTATTATTATTATTATTATTATTATTATTACTAAATATAAAAAAAAAAAACTAAACTAAAAAAGAAATGTGTGTCCCCAAGGATATGATAGTGTTTAGTTGGATTTCAAAAGGATGCTATTGTACATTAACATATACTGAGACGCAATAGAAACTTACCACTTTTTTGACTTTAAATTATCAGTAATCACAATGCACAAATGTAATATGTGCACTTATTTTGGCAACGTGACCCTCTGACGTTTCGCGGTGAAGTGGATACAGATGGGATCGAGTACATTGGACAAAACGTGGACATTTCCTCAATAAAATGCCAACATTTCTAATCCAAATTGTTGTGTTGTCTTATTTTGAACCATTTCAATTGTATGCTATTCCAAAACAAGTGGTAAGTTTCTATTGCGTCTCAGTATATATATTTGTATAGTGTTGTAGGCGGCACTTGCAGTAAACGATCATTACTTTTTCAGAAACTTCAAAGTTGGCATGATTCAATTGGATAATGTATGTACACAGGATATGTACTTGTGAAAGCATTATTGCATATCATACAAAAACACAAAATGGTTATGTATAAATGTAGTAATTCAAATAAAATACTGTTTTATGACGACCTTTCCAAACACAATATGTAATTCCGTTAACATCCAGACGTATTTCCGTTACCGTGGTTGAAGGACATTTTTTCAAGAAAGGAATAGGATTTCTAATTGTATTTTTGCATTGTATTTATTAACGTAACCCACAGCAAGTGATAATTGCTGTTGTCCATTTGTATTCAATGGATCTGTTGGATATTGGATCCCATTCCACACACCGATAAGTTGTCCAGCAAAAAACATATTTTTTTTCTAAATGTTCGCAAATTTTGACTGGGTCATGAATGTGCGTCATTCCGTTGCCCAGCCAGACCATAGCTAGATTAGTGTCTCCTGCATCTCATTTGGTTTTCAATGATGTCCTTGTAAATGAGCTGTGGGAGGCGGAGGTGGACAAGGGAGGTGATATTTCGCTTCTGTTGCAAATGAGGTTACTGAACCATGCAGGGCGATCACATCGCACTGGGAGTGAACCAGACATTTCTTGGTGAGTTTCCATGGTGAATTTGATGTCCGCATGATGGTGGTTGAGGTGATGGAGAAATTCTTTTAGCTTGCTGGAGTTGGGACGTTGGTGAACAGCGACTTGACGTCGAAGCTCACTAGCACGTCGGTGGGTTGAATGGTGATGTTCTGGATGGTCTTGATGAAGTGGGTGGAGTTCTTGATATGGTGTTCTGTTTGGCCGACAAGGGGACGCAGGATGCTGGTGAGATGACGAGCTAGGTTGTATGTAGGAGAACCCCTGGATGATACGATAGGTCGGAGTGGGTTGCCTGGCTTATGAATCTTGGGCAGGTCGAACAGGATGGGCGAAGGTTACGATACAGTGGGGTTGGTATGACTGAAGTACGGTTCAGTGACGGGAGCTTGCGGGCGACTCTTCTTTCGATGGCTGGGATCATTATATGGTGTACCGTACCCGAAAGAACTCAATAACATGGTATAATTATGTTGAATAAAGGAAGGGCTGAGATACAGACTCATTTCCAGGGCTTTCGAGCTGTTTCGTTAGGCCTATTCGTCGATTGCTATATGGTTTTATTAATAGTCAAACTCGGGTGGATACAGACATTATTATTATTATGCTTTATTACTATTATAAAGCCTATCTTTCTGATAGTGAAACCAATGTTTTCCTTTTAAAAAGCTCATAATTAGAGCACTGTAAACTGTAAGCATGAGTGGGCGCTGTGTGGGATTCTACGACAGCATTTTTTATTTATTAAATGCTAATCTATAATACGTTTATAATAAACCTGCCTACTCATATTGGGGTTTATCATTGATAGGTATAATGATGTAAAAAGCAATTTTGTTTTAAATTTAAAAATCCACAGAACCATGTATCACAACATTACAACATTAAATAAGACAGAATTTAGCTCCAGAAATACATTATTGAGTTTTCAAAGCCGAGAAAATAATTTTTTGTTTTACTTGAGCTTATTCAAGTATTATAGACGATAATAATAATGTGTGGACTTATATAGCGCACGTATCCACCAACTAAGTGGTGCTCAAGGCGCATTCTTTTTAACGTGCATTACACAACACACGGGACCTACGGCTTTACATCCCATCCGAAGGACGAAGCAATTATGGTTAAGTACCTTGCTCAACACAAGTGTCACGACCGGGGCTCGAACCCACACCTTGCTGCTGACAACACCAGAACTTGAGTTCGGTGCGCTAGACCGCTCGGCCACGACACTCCATTTGGAGGAGATGTCAACATGAACCAGTAATTATGTTGGTATTTTGAAGTAAGACACTACATCCCAAATGTATTCATTTGTAATGTTATACATTACTTGATGTTTTGTAGAGATTAAGTACAACATGTAACAACTATACACATATAAACATGTACACTGTCTGCCTGCCATGACATAACAATAGTACTCTCAAGGACATTCTCTGTGTAAATATTCCGCCCTCTTGTTAAATATCACAAAACGTTATACATATTATTAATTAAATTCAACTCAACATCACAATTATGTTCATACTCTTGTCATGGGCAAACAATGAAATAATAAGTATGTGGTTTCTTGTCGGATCTCAGCTTTACAGTAGTGAGGCAACGTGTTTTGTTGTTATTATACATTTGTTAACTCACGTTAATATATGCGAGTCCAATCTATTATTGTCGACACTAATAAGTAAGGTTACACAATGGTAACGTGTGATTCTAATACAGCATTTAACAATGGTTTGAAAAAAATACTTAAATTCAACTCGACATCTCGATGTCCATACTGTCATCATGCGCAAAGACAGAATAAGCGTTTGTTTTTTAAATATACATTTGTTCACTCACGTTAATAAATATATGCGAGTCTAATCTATTATTAACTAATAAGTTAGGTTACACAATAGTAACACGTGACTCTAGCACATCATTTAACAATGATTTGAAAGCCAAGAAAATAACAGCTTGATTCTGAAATGAAACACAGAGTATAAACAAAAATAAACTTGAAATTAAAGCAAAGTTAAACACAAACAAACTAATAAGGGAGGACATCTTTTCCCAACAATTCCAAAAACCTCCAATTTTGGGCTGGTTTCTGCTGGGTATGATAATGAGCTCATTATCTGCCAGATCGTAGCAGCCAAACAAAGAGATCACTTAACTCAGGAGTTTAATCCCCCCATAATCAACGTGGGCCTGGTGAATACACAAAGAAACAGCAGCAACTATACTTAACTAGTCCTAAAATCCCTTGACAATTGCTATCACTGGACAGCTGGACTCTTCTGTTCTGTTCAGAGAGCGTAAACCTGGCAGGAACCGGTGATAAACAGAAGATAAATAGAAGTTGGGGAAAGATATCCTCTCTAATGACGCGGGTGACGCTCACGGTGACGCTCACGGAGATATATATAAAACCGAAAACATTTCTTTGGCCTGAAAAAGTAAACCCAAAGAAGTTATAAACCCTATATCAGGCCAGCTTATTATTTTGTGCATTATCAGGCCTAGGGAGGGGCACTTTGTGACCCTCCGTGTTTTCTTTAATCTTCCGCCGATTTTCATGCAACTTTGTATGTATGTTCAGCTCAACAAGATCTTCCATGGGTCACAATTAGGAGCGTTATACCCATATTTTTGAAATATTATGAAATGTTTTGTCAAAAACAGTATTTTCCCGATATGTTGCTTAATTTTCATCCATTGGAAATCAAAACTTGGCACAGATGAAGACAAGCAATAATTCCACGTTGCTAAGATCACCTCTACAGGGCACAATGAACCGAATTTTGATTTTGTCCCAATATATTTAAACAAAAGAATAATAACGTCATATATAATGACAACTATACAACTATTTATGTCGTAAATTCATATCATTATTTAATAAAAACATTATTTAATAAAAACATTTCAGAACATCATGAACATAGCCCAAAATTTGGATATTGCATTTTAACGTACTGGCGGCCATCTTGGATTCCCAGAATGCACGCGAAGTAGTCACATGACTAAATTTTGTCATCGTTTGTACGTTGATAACAAACCCAAAGGCACATATCAAAATTTAGGCGTGATTGGTCAAATCGTTCTGGGGATTTAAAAAAAAAAATATCATAGGGGGCACATTCTAAAGCCTTCACCCCCAGTGCTTGGTGACAATATACACACACGAACACATGATGGGACTAAATCATTTAGTACGTTTGAATAGCGTGTAAAACGTTCATATAGGGGTACACAATCCCTTCTCAAATGGTGTAAACTGACTTATTGAGTCCCTCTAGACCCAAGAAAACAATTTCAAGCCAAAAAAAAGTATATGGGTGCCCAATATACAACCTCGCGCGCATGAAGGCACTAAATCATTTAGTGCGTGTAAAACTCGCGCGCTTGAAGGCACTAAATCATTTAGTACGTATGAATAGCGTGTAAAACGTTCATATTAGGGGCATACAATCCCTTCTTAAACGGTGTAAACAGACTTATTGAGTCCCTCTAGACCCAGGAAAACAATTTCAAGCCAAATATAAAGTTTTATATGGGTGCCAGCTCACAATCCCTTCAAAAAAAAATGGTTTACCCAAAACCAATTTTTTTTGCACATTTTTTGCACTGCTGACATTCTACAGAGAAACCAAGAGATTCTATTTGTCTGGCCATTCTAATACCCACAACCAGACCTCAAAATAAACATCTTAGGTTGCCGGTATGTCTGGGCCATGAAAGCAAGTGGCAGGATGAATGATTACATTGGGATTAGTGCGGTAACATCAATGGATGACATCTGTACAGTTTCAATGGCTTGTCAGCTGGCAAGGGGGGGGGGGGCCTTACTTTGAAAGCTGCATACCGGGTCAATGGTTCACCCCAGGTTGAATTTTTTTTACCATGTTATCAGGCACTGTATCAATAGAGAACTTATGCAAAGTGGCTGAATTTGAGTTTTCAATGACGTAGTAAACAACAATTGTTTACAAACAGTCTGAATGAAATAGCACCACGCCTCACCGCAGGGTTTTAAACGATTATACAAAGAAAGACAATACCAATTTTCCACCAGACATTTATAATTAATCTTCGAGATCCATTAGGTATTAAAGAGAAACAACCGTTAACTACATATTGGCAAACTTACTGCAAAAAATATAATTATTATAATTATCTATTAGTTTTCAGTCTCGCGTGTTTTCGACTATTTTTCCAGACAGTAGCATCTCATACTATCTCGTTGGTGTCCTCAACCACTGTGTCGTCATACATCGGTTCATCTGCATCATCGATTGTGATGTAATCCTTTTAACAGAAAAGCATTATCAAATGTTAGCAATTATATGTTAATATTATATACGTACTTCAATAATGTGTACCGTCAGAAAGTATTAATCCCTGAACCATCTTTTGTTATACAGTCATATATTCTGCAGTTATCTTAAACCCACACGTCTCATTTAATCAGTCTGATTTCGACAGCCTGAGCGACTTTCAGCAAGCTATTCACCATGATTTTCACCATGTACAGGAAAAATTTACCTTAGGAAAGAGTCAATAATTCGACAGCCAATATTAAAGAGGGGAAAACAGCTAAAAGAAGGGGCACAAGACCCCACAATTTGGAAATAGATGGTAATTTATTAATATAATAATACGTGGCTGGTTTTCAAAAAAGGGTAACACACGCCCCCCCCCCCCCGCTTTGACCACCTGGATCCGCCACTAGGTGTAACATAATAGATGAGGACAGATGGTGCCACCGTTCCCACTTTAGATAAATGAACACTTGTGATCAGGCGAAAAAAAGATGCACCTATTTCCTTATTTATTCGATAATTTCAAAAGGCCTACGCCTAAAACGGAAATGGAACTCTTAATTAAAACTGTGTAAAATGCTATATTAGCCTCAACAAACCATTTTTTGGGTTTAGTTTTGTTCTTACCATTTCTTTATTGAAAATCTCTTCCAGTTGTTTGAAAAGATTGACGAAAGTGGGGCGCTCCTTTGGGTTTTGATGCCAACAGCTGCGAATCACAGAATACCTAAACAAATTAAACAGTCATTAATCTTGTTATTGAGTTCTTGCGGGTACAACATGTAATGATCTCTATTTGGAAAAAGTGATGGCTCTGAACATAGAGATCATTACATGGTGTACCCACATCACAAGAACTCAATAACATCTACCTCCACCATGCAAAGCCTCAAATCCTACACCAATCATAAATATATAAATAATTGTACTTTGTCGAATAGTTGCACGACATTCCCAATGCTGTGAATTGTTTGCCTCACGCATTACTTTTCTGTGCGGTAAGAGTTATGGTAGAAGTGGTTTTGGCATGGGTCCATAAGTCGGCTGATATGCTTGTATGAAATTGCCATAATGTGCTGTTCTAATGAGTCTTCATTAACCATGTGTTTGTAGCACTTGTTTGTGTTTATGTCAAGATAATGCCATGCTTTCGTTTAATTTTGCATTGGTATGTGAAGGGGTTATTAAAACCGAAATATGTTTTTATCCCAGGAATTGTTCAAGGCATTTATTAAGTTGACTCTTCTTAACACTGCACCTTTCTAAAAGAGTATTTTTCATTGATATTTCTCATTTGGTTTTTGTGACAAAACGCAAATGACAGTGTGTATTTTATCACATTGCATAATGTGTATACATGTGTTCGTTACAGTCCCATTACGTTGCATAATGTGTATACATTCGTTACAGTCCAATAACCCATCACATTGCATAATGTGTATACATGTGTTCGTTACAGCCCAATAACCCATCTCAATGTAGCTAACAGTAGCTGAGGATATGTATTCAATGTATATACGTGTAATTTAAATGCATGTAAATTATTAATTTTTCCTCACTGTCTTTCGTTTTAGTTTTTTGTTATGTAATTGTTTGGTATTAACTGTAAATTAAATTGGCAAGACAAATCGAATTCTAGCTGGAGTCCTTGATTCATGGCCACGATGAGCAGCATTAATCACCAACCCAATGACTGCACCCTGCAGGTACTTACATAAACATCAAATAAATTGATAATTAAAATATGAAGAACGTAATTATTCCAATATGACGTCGTTTCTTAACTGACCTGTTGTCAGTGGACAAGATTGACAGATAGAAGGCCGTGAACAATCATCTGCTTATTTTTAGTACACCGATTTAGAGGATTTAAGAACTATATATATACTTACAACAGCTCTTTAAATCCATGTAAATTAGTGCACGAATTTGCATCTAAAATTTCTTCACTATCTTTTGCTTTAGGTTTTTTGTATTGTTGTTTTTTTTGTTTTTTGTTTTTGTTTGTTTGATTGTTTGGTTTTTGTTATTAACTGTTAAATAAATAAGCAAGACTCGAATTCTAGTCAGTCAATTCTACAGTGGTGTCATAATTGCTATTCTGACAGTGGACAAGATTTACAGGCAGAAGGCCGTATCAAGACGTGAACAATCATCCGATTATTTAGTTCACCGATTTAGCAGATTTAGGAATTGCGTGTAGGCTACTTACAATGGCTCCTTGCAGCGTTTTGGCTTGGGCATGCGGTAACCACGCTTCAGTTGGTTCACCATAGCACGTGCAGTCAGCAGTGGATACGGCCGAGCACCTGTCGTATTATATAAATATGGAGTAAAATAGGGGCGGATCCAGGGGCTCGAAAAAGGGGGTACACGGCAAAACAGTAGGGGAGCACACTGTCAAAAAGGAGATACCAAAAAATGTATGGTGAAATTACGTGCACGGTGATAACAAAGGGGCACACCCCCTTTGTAACCCCTGGATACGCCAATGGAGTAAAATAATGTTCATCTTCAAAACTGAATTATATGGTAAAGATGAGCACCGAATGGGGAAAGGCCTCGCTAACCCTTGAAGTTTAGAGAAGAATAATTGAATATTGCCATAGTGCTGGTAATGCCAAAAATGAACTCACCAAGCGTGACCATCTCCCACAACAGAATCCCAAAAGACCATACGTCACTCTCTGTTGTGTACACGTCATCAATTATGGATTCCAACGCCATCCAACGCATGGGGAGAGGTCCCTGTCAAACATAAAAAAGAAAAGAAAAGAAAAAATGTTCAGATAGTTATGATGGCTTAGATGTTCTCCCTTCCTCATCAACCCTGTGTTCGCCGTATTTAGGCATTATGTTGCAAAAATATATTGGATTAATGTTATTATGACTTTCATAGACAGTGAAGGGAAACTAAGATGGTTTATGTGTCTACTATTAGAGAGACTCCAAAGGATCATTGTCACCCACAGACATTTCAGTGGTAGCAAAAGTCCCCTAAATCAATGCCCTCTTTGTTCCTAAAACCCTGTTGTCACCATTTTTACCTTCACTTAGACTTCATAGGCATAAGTTTAAAGGACCACCACATAAAATAAATCATATTAATATCCAAATAATTAGCCTAATACAAGTTATTTATACAAGATGTCAGACGCGATCTCCTGACGGACACGATCTCCTGACGGACACGATCGCCTTCTATATTTGCTATACTACCTGAGATTCTCGCTGGTAGATACGACAATTCATGACGTCACGGGCCAGCCCAAAATCAGACACCTTGCACACCAAGTCTTCACCCACCAACACGTTGCGGGCAGCCAGGTCACGATGGATGTACTGAAATTTAGAGAACATAATATAGATAGGCTTATCAATTAGATTTAGTAGGCCTAATATAATTATGTCGTTTGCATAGTGTGTAATAGCCATCCATGTTCTAAATATTTAGCAAGAGCAACAAGGCATACAAGTTAACAGCTTCCAGAATGTGAACAAATTGTAGAAAATCTTTTACTGTGGCATGTTCACTTGTGAAGTTTTCCCGCATTTTATTTATAAATGGCCGCCAAAATGGTTGTTTTTCAAAAAAAAAAGTTATTGGAAACATGTCAGTCCTTAATATACACGCAAAATCATGACGCGAAATAGCCGCCTGGTGGCGCAATCACTTTGAAATGGGTCGACAAACATCCGTGTCCGGCCGGATGTAGATGTGTGTGACGCTAACATTTTCCCGTACATATGTGCAGCTACGTGTAGATGTCTGTTGTTGGTTAGAGGACACAACGTAGGTATCGCTCAGACTAAAGTGCAGGCTCCCGAGTGTGGAGTACAGGACGGATTCAAGTTAGTAAGTAATACAAAGCCAGAATAAATATCATGAGAGATGAATGAACAGAATTTAAAAAAAATCACAACATATTGGTGTGTGTCATTAAATCATTTTCATGTACTTGTTCGTTTTGTTGTCAGCTGTCCTGTGTTTGATGTGCTCCATTCATTACAAAAAAGTTTATTTTACACAGCGAGTCTCACGTTCTGCCCGATTAGACTGTCCCTGTCTGGGGATGGAAGGATTAGGGGGCGGAGCTTCTGAGCCAGCTGCTTTGTCAAAGCATGTTCCGACCTTTTGGGGAACACGTTTTGGAAGGGCTTGATTTCAATGCTATTTTTAGTTATCCAAAACAAATATTGGATTTTTTCCCTAGGATCATCCCTGGACCCTTTGAAATGTATTGTGTTAAAAAATATGGAAATAGCTTCATTGACCCAGGTTTATTAAGATTTCCCTACATACTTTAAAAAAGTAGGGGTGCTGCAGGGGCGTGCAAAAATTTTCCAGACGCATTCATATGGCATTAAGCTTTTACAGTTATAATGTGTGCGGAGACTTGGGAGCCTGTCTACGTTGTGCATGCACCAATCACGTGAATTACGTAAACAATAGAACAAGGGGGTAGGTCATTAAGAACCGTTGTGCGGAATATCCAATATTTACCTTTTGCGACGACAGAAAGACCATTCCATTGGCCACGTCTATGGCAAATTTGACTAAAGTCTGAGAAAGTGATTTACTCAAACCGAGCACATTGGAGTAGTCTCCACCTGTGTCTTGGGTTTTGCACTCGCCAAGAAACTTCTTGAGATCCCCTTTACCAAGGTATTCAACGATGATATAAACGGGATCTAGAGCAACCCAAACCAAACCAAATTAAACCAAACCAAACCCGATCTAACCAGAAACATTAAAGTACTTCAAATAAGAACTGACATGTAGTTCTATTTGGTCATTATTATGTCATCTTTATAGCCAGTGGATAACAAATCAAATCTGTAATTTAAACTTGAGCTTTTAAGTCTCTCAAAACATATATAATGTGAAAAAGAAACACTGCACACCCGATCAAATATATAATAATAAATTATTAAAGTTACCTTTCTCTGTACAATATCCAAGTAATCTGACAATATTAGGATGGGAACCAAGCTTTGTCATCAAATCCAATTCTTGGAGAAGTTCAATCTTCGACTGTCTGTCGGCACCCTCTACCAATAAAGTGAGAAATACAGGTTTGTGTATGTTATTACAAAATATAAAACTGAATTTACTCATCATAATTGGTTTTAAAATGTATGTGTCTGTCGGCACTTTCTACCAGTAAAGAAAAAATTGAGGTTTTGTCAATTATTACAAATACAAATAAAGATGAAGCTTAATTAAACTATACTCATAATTGCATATAATTAGTGCGGTTTTAAAATGAATTTGATTAGGATTACAAATTAAATAAATATTCACTTATACTTCTTGAGCAGTGAAAATGTGAGAACCAAGTTAACTGTGTTTTGGGTAGGCAAAAGAAACAAACTATTTGAAAGTGTTAACACAATTGTTTGGTAGGAGGTTCGCTTGCATTGAGGCACCTGGCACAGTAAAATATTTTTACTGAAAAAGCGACAATATCACAACCACGGCTTCCCATGCAGTGGTAGTATGCTGATTATTTGAAGCAGGTCGAACAGTATGACGTATGTGTTCTGATTGGTTTAGGAGAATTTCCGGCTTATAAACACAAACAGACTGTTATTTACAAAAGCTTCCCCAGTTAAGAAAAGTAAAATGTACTAATTTATCAACCAAGTAATCACTATAGGCATACCTTTTACAGTTTTAATGGCAACCTTCGTCCGTTTCCCAGACTCCTCGATCCCAAGTGCTGTGCCTAGCAGCACCCTCCCGAAGGCACCTCTACCTAGCTCGCCCTTGACCTCCACGAGATCTCGTGAGAATGATAGATCGGGTCCAACATTGCCATACGTCACATCATTCGATACCACAGAGCTGTTGGCTTTGTCATCGGGAACACCTTCATAGAATACGGCAGGAAATAATCAGTCAATATAATGACTGAAAAACGTACACACCCACCATTTCAAATGAAGATACCAAAGTGATTTGATATTGAGAAATAATAGGACTCGGTGGGATAATTATGTGGGCTTGGTGGCATTTGTTATTCATTTATTTAATGTTTTGGCAAGAGGTTTATATGCATAGTTATGAGTACTCACATAGGATTTAAGTTTGGAATATTCACATGGGATTTAATTTCTATAGGAATTTCTTGGAACATTGCCGTCAAAGTGGCGTCCTGGTAGAAGACAAGCAACTTAACTATAACATTAGTCATTTTACTTGCCATGTCCCTTATCCAGATTTGGAGAAATCTGGTTATTCTTGTCATCAACCAGTAGTGAGTCAACTCTGAGTGGTGTCTTTGGATCAAGATAATTTCTGACAATGAGATACATCAAAATTAAGATTGTCTTTATGGCAAATATAATAGTGTTCAGAGATTGTTGAAAACAAGCAAACAGCTCTTCCAGTGAAAATGGGCGATGTCACTGCGTCACAATGGTTACCATTCAGAAGAATTCAACGGTCATTACTATGAGATCAAATATCATGGACAAATGTAACCGTATCAAAAAGAATGTATTTGTAATTTAAAAAAAACACTCGATTAACAAGAAAACATGCACGAAAACTCAGAGAAATTTAATTAAATTGTATGTACATACTAATCACGATGTTGCATATGATCCCACGTAATTATATGCTCATGAATATCTTATTTTTATTAGCATAGCATACATACCAAAAAGTACAAAACAATTAATCAAAATAACCACAAATTGGCAATCAAAAAGTAACAAAATGACGTCAACAGTGATGAAGAGTTAAATAATAGTTAAATAATTCATATTCCATAGGACTTTAAGTAAGGCGATATGACAGGTGAAAACAAGTATGAACAATCACACCCCATATCTACCTAAAATAAGGAATATCTCCTAAAATAAGGAATAGTCCTTTCTCTATCATCTTACCCAACAGTGTCATGTCGTTTTTCCTTGATTGATTTTTCTTGATTCCGTCTTTTCCTCAGGTAAACTGTGAAAACACCAAGACAGACTGTTCCAACGATGAAGCCCGCCACCAACGGCCCAACCAACCTAGCATCTGACCACACTGGATCTACGACGCCTGTATGCAAATATTATACAATCAATAATATGTGGACATTAATTCAAGACCTCTGTATGTAGTAACCAAAGAGATATGAACGCATTTTGAAGCGATTTTGGAGTGATTGATTCGGTACAGTTGGAATGCGTAGCTTTTAAAGCCGCCATTTTGTTGAAAAGTAAGATTTGAACGTTTGGTAGACCTCAAATGCGTAAACAATATACGCATTTTCATTCCTCACTTACTTTTCACACTAATTTTAGTATTAAAACGATATTTCTAAATGGAATATAAAATCGATGGGAATGGTAAAGTTCTAAACATAACTTTGTCCCACATGCTAACTTTATGATCCCGGAAAGACTTGCACTGGCTAACAGTAGAAGCGAAAAATCAGTATAAGATTTTGCTGCTCGTGTACCGATGTCTGAATGCCTGCACTCCAAAATACGTGACCAACATACTATCCATCTAAGAAACTGTCCGAAACCTGCCCTCCAGTTCTGACAGATCAGTCTTTTTCATTCCCAGAAACAAGCACAGTCGGAGAGATCGTGCCTTTTCCATCGCTGCAGCCAGGATCTGGAACAATCTTTCTCGAAACATCAGACAATTTCCTTCAATATCTGTGTTTAAAACTCACCTTTTTTCAAGAGCTTACTGTACGGCGCCATGACCAATGACCATGGAATGGTGCCTTATAAATTTATAACTATTGATTAATTCATTATAAAAAGCTAAATTGCGAAAGTAGTAGCTATGCCGTAGTCGATGCACAGAACAATTTGAAAAACTAACATGACTGCATAAATTGATGCAGGCAACAACAGCATTTGGTTAAAAAGTCCAGCAACCTGGATAATTGTGATTTACATAATTTATGCTATTATGTCGATTTGCCCACTGTTTTATGTGTACAGTGAAGAAACATTTAATTTGCAATCTTTACCAACACACATAATTACAGGCTACCATACACAATGAAAGTGACTTACTCTCTACAATGAGTATAATAGACGTCGACTTCAGTTGAGTAACTTGGTGTCCTGATGTTTGACATACCAATCGATGACCATCATCATTACTAGTTGGTGTGAATATTAGTGTACTTATTGTATCCATTGCATTGGTATCGTCAGCATTAACCCTAACTGTCTCTGTGTCACCGTAGATGGCAGTATCATCAATGTACCAATCCAGTGTGACTCGTGGTCTGGCTCCAAATGCTACGCAGACTACCTTTATTTCCACAGACTCAGTCACGGTGAATTGTGAGCCGGGAGACATTGGTGCTCCATTTATTGTTATATTGACACTTTTCACTTCAGCTAAACATTAAAACAACGAGGCTA
Source organism: Zoroaster sp. YZ-2022 (assembly GCA_029582265.1). Classification (NCBI taxonomy): domain Eukaryota; kingdom Metazoa; phylum Echinodermata; class Asteroidea; order Forcipulatida; family Zoroasteridae; genus Zoroaster; species Zoroaster sp. YZ-2022. The sequence goes on from CM055816.1 coordinate 42,187,344, forward strand.
AAAATCAATTTCTTGCGATTCCAACTCAGTATTTCAGTTGTTTATAAGAATAATTAATTTTCAATATAGCCTTAAAGAACATCCACAATACGAGTTTTTTAGAAAATGCAAAAGCATGTATCAAAGAAATATTTGAAATAATCTCATTACTCGATTTAAGGACAAAATCTGACAGGAGTCCAGCTCGATTCACGTGCTCTTATTACGACTTGGCTTGGAATATGGATGAACTAATTTGGATATCTAGTACTGTAATGACTTGTGACTTGATTTGGACTTGACGAAAACGACTTGTTGATAATCGTTAAAGTAAATAATGCGGGGTTTTTAAACAATTTGACAAGCATAACTTTTTGTCCAAAAGTCTGGTAAAATGTCGAGTTATTATCGTGGCGCACTTATTGTCTACACATAATTATGATTTATATAAATGTATTTTGGTATTCATACTGTTGTAGAATATGTTTTTTCATTTAATCTGTAAACATTTAATCTGTAATCTCTTCCAAATAATAGCTATGCATTCACAATCAAAGTGACTTACTCTCTACATTGAGTATAATAGACGTCGACTTCGGTTGAGCAACTTGGTGTCCTGAAGTTTGACATACCAATCGGTGACCATCATCATTACTAGTTGGTGTGAATATCAGTGTACTTATTGTATCCATTGCATTGGTATCGTCAGCATTAACCCTAAATGTCTCCGTGTCACCGTAGACGGCAGTATCATCAATGTACCAATCCTGTGTGACTCGTGGTCTGGCTCCAAATGCTGTGCAGACTAGCGTGATTTCCTCAGATTCAGTCACAGTGAATGGTGAGCCAGGAGACATTGGTGCTCCATTTACTGTTATAGTGACACGTTTCACTTCAGCTAAACGTAACATTAACCAAAATAACACAATTTCTTCATGTGATAAGACAACAATTAAAATAAAAATCAAATAAATATTCCAATACAACTGAATGCATTACTTATTATATTATTGTGTATGGCATATATTTGTATCATAAACCAATTAATTATAAACACAACGAATGAAAAATATCCACTTTTGTTCTAGAAAAGTTTCAAAAACTTACACCCATTGAAATTATATGAACTTCACTTATACTCTAAAAAGTTGAACTAGTTTACTGTAGAGAGTTGTTATTTCCCGTGGGTTATCCAACATCCAAATATTTACATAATAGGCCTAATTGTATATCGATATTTCTACTGTTATGCTATTTTCGGTATAGGAACGTTAACTTTTACATATCTATACTAACACCAAAGCATAGCCTATGCACACAAAATTACAGTCACTTACTTTCTATGTCGAGTATAGTAGACGTCGACTTTGATTGAGCAACTTTCTGTCCCGATGTTTGGCATGAAAATCGGTGTCCAACGTTATTACTAGTTGGTGTGAATATCAGTGTACTTATCGTGTCCATTGTATTGGTATCGTCTGCATTAACCCTAACTGTCTCTGTGTCACCGTAGATGGCAGTATCATCAATGTACCAATCCAGTGTGACTCGTGGTCTAGCTCCAAATGCTGTGCAGACTAGCGTGATTTCCTCAGACTCAGTCACAGTGAATGGTGAGTCAGGAAACGTTGGTGCTCCATTTACTGTTATATTGACACTTTTCACTTCAGCTAAACGTAATATTAAAACAACGTGGTTGAATATTAGTTCCTTGCAATTCCAACTCAGTATTTTAAATTTTAAGTTTAACCCTAAAGTGCGCGCGATCGATTTTTATACACTATAACAGGAGCTGCCAGTCGACAACTGGCACGCGTAATTCAATGAATGGGGGCATATACCGTTGCATAATCGTTTTCCTAGCATTCCCACATTCTTTCAGATAGTCTAGAGGTTGTATATAACCATTTCAGGGGCGGATCCAGGAATTTTTAAGGGGGGGGAAAGGGCAGGGTGGGGGGGGGGTCAAGATTTTCATTTTTTTTCCTGATAATAACCACCTGTTATGTTTTGTATTATTTGGGGTTTTTCCCCCACCCCCACCCCCACCCCCCACCCCTGGATCCGCGTCGGAATTCCCATAATATATTTCCACCCTTTTCAGGGGAGGATTCATGATTTTTTAGAGGGGGGGCGGTAGGTTTTTCTTTATGTCCGAAAATTATATTGTACACTCTACTTGGAGCTGCCAGTCGACAACTGGCACGCGTAACTCAATGAATGGGGGCATATACCGTTGCATAATCGTTCTTCTAGCATTCCCACATTCTTTCAGATAGTCTAGAGGTTGTATATAACCATTTCAGGGGCGGATCCAGGAATTTTTAAGGGGGGGAGAGGGCAGGGTGGGGGGGTCAAGATTTTCATTTTTTTTTTTTCTGATAATAACCACCTGTTATGTTTTGTATTATTTGGGGTTTTCCCCCCCTCCCCTCCCCCACCCCTGGATCCGCGTCGGAATTCCCATAATATATTTCCACCCTTTTCAGGGGAGGATTCATGATTTTTTGCAGGGGGGGCGGTAGGTTTTTCTTTATGTCCGAAAATTATTGTGTACACTATAAAAGGAGCTGCCAGTCGACAACTGGCACGCGTAACTCAATGAATGGGGGCATATACCGTTGCATAATCGTTCTCCTAGCATTCCCACATTCTTTCAGATAGTCTAGAGGTTGTATATAACCATTTCAGGGGCGGATCCAGGAATTTTTAAGGGGGGGAGGGCAGGGTGGGGGGTCAAGATTTTTTTTCTTCTGATAATAACCACCTGTTATGTTTTGTATTATTTTGGTTTTACCCCCTCCCCCCACCCCTGGATCCGCGTCGGAATTCCCATAATATATTTCCACCCTTTTCAGGGGAGGATTCATGATTTTTTGCAGGGGGGGCGGTAGGTTTTTCTTTTTCTTTATGTCCGAAAATAACCCCCTGTTATGTTTGTTATTATTTTTGGTTACATGAGCTACAGGGTACCAGATTCCCCTGCAGTGTCCCTTGTCTCACTGTACGACTGTTGTAATAAACCATAGAGCTGAATAAATCATGTCTGTCCACCATGTCCCCTGGCATTTTCAAGGTCCACTCATTTGTTTACACCATCCTTTTTTTATAGCTCCATGTTTACACTTTGAAAACCCACCTCCCACAATGGAAAAAAAGGGGGGATGGGGGGGGTGGCTAAATGGGCAGTCAAAACCTACTCTTCCTCCGTTTATAGCTAGATACGCTATGCTTGGCGTGCCAAACAATTATTACTTCCAGACATAGCTCCCTTCACGCCACGTGAGTCAAACAGTCGTTTACAGCCAAGTCAAACAGCTGTTTTCAGTCAGGCTTGCTTCAAAGCCCCGCCCCTAACCTCCCCCCCAACCCCCCCAACCCCCCCACAGACCTAGTAGTAAACAACTCATTCATAAAAAACGTACAATGTATCAAACACTCCTTGACAGTAGCCTGTCTGGCAGCTGGGTCAATTACCTCTAAGGATTATGTTGCTGTACAATTTCAATGGGGAAATCCCTTGGGAGCTGACCTCGCCTGACCCTACTTGTCAACAATGCCGCTCCTAAACGACCGCATGGTGGCCACTCAAACTCTGCAATATGTTTCTCAAGCGTATAATGTACAAAGTCAAGGAAAATGGGGTTTCAACTAATTTCATACCCAGAATAATTAACAAAAATGCTTAATTGACCAGTAGGCTACTGGCAGTTTACGCACTTAAGGGTTAAGTTTTATAAGGACATTTAATTTTAAATATCGCCTCAAAGAAGAACACTCACATGAGCTTAAAAACTGCAAAATCGTGTATCAAAGATTTGAAGTAATCTCATTACTCGATTTAAGGACTAAATCTGACAGGAGTCCGGCTCGATTCACACGCTCTTATTACGACTTGGCTTTGACAAGGGATACATTAATTTCGACTTTACTTTTATGACTGCTTGATGTTGGACTTGGTGATAATCGTTAAAGTAAATAATGCAGTTTTTTCCAACAATTTTGACAAGCATAATTTTTGTCCAAAGGTCTGGTAAATGTCGACTTATTAACGTGGCGCCCTCATTTTCTACATACAATTCTGATTTACATATAAATGTATGCCGGTCTTCCTTCATACTGTTGTAGAATTAAGTTTAAATTTAATAAACATTTAATTTGTAATCTCTTTTAACCCAACTGTACGCTATGCATTCACAGTTAAAGTGACTTACTCTCTACATTGAGTATAATAGACGTCGACTTCGGTTGAGCAACTTGGTGTCCTGAAGCTTGACATGCCAATCGATGACCATCATCATTACTAGTTGGTGTGAATATCAGTGTACTTATCGTATCCATTGCATTGGTATCGTCTGCATTAAACTTAAATGTCTCTGTGTCACCGTAGATGGCAGTATCATCAATGTACCAATCCAGTGTGACTCGTGGTCTGGCTCCAAATGCTGTGCAGACTAGCGTGATTTCCTCAGACTCAGTCACAGTGAATGGTGAGTCAGGAGGCCTTGGTGCTCCATTTACTGTTATATTGACACGTTTCACTTCAGCTAAACATAATATTAAAACAACGAGGTTGAAAATTAGTTTCTTGCAATTCCAACTTGGTATTTAAGAATATTACAAGAATAATTCATTTTAATTATCGCTATAAAGAACACCCAAATGAGCTACAACGATCTGCAAAAGCTTGTAATTGTATCAAAGATTTAAACTAATCTCATGACGCGATTCAGTGACTAAATCTTTCAGAATTCCGGCTGAACTGACATGCTTAATTTACGACTTGGATTTGACTAGGAAGAATTTGATTTAGATTTTACTGTAAGGAGTTGAACTTCTGTTATACTGTAGAGAGTTGTTATTTCCCGTGGGTTATCCAACATCCAAACATTTACATAATAGGCCTAATTGTATATCGATATTTCTACTGTTATACTATTTTCGGTATAGGAACATTAACTTTTACATATCTATACTAACACTAAAGCATAGCCTATGCACACAAAATTACAGTCACTTACTTTCTATGTCGAGTATAATAGACGTTGACTTTGATTGAGCAACTTTCTGTCCCGATGTTTGGCATAAAAGTCGGTGTCCATCGTCATTACTAGTTGGTGTGAATATCAGTGTACTTATCGTATCCATTGTATTGATATCGTCTGCATTAACCCTAACTGTCTCTGTGTCACCGTAGATGGCAGTATCATCAATGTACCAATCCAGTGTGACTCGTGGTCTGGCTCCAAATGCTGTGCAGACTAGCGTGATTTCCTCAGACTCAGTCACAGTGAATGGTGAGTCAGGAGACAATGGTGCTCCATTTACTGCTATATTGATACTTTTCACTTCAGCTAATTGCAATATTTAAACAAATAACATAGAAACATGCTTTTTCGTATGATAAGACAATAAATCAAATAAAACTGAATACATTACTTATTTTATTATTGTGTACTACATTTCTAACATAACTCATTTAATTATAAACCACCAATTAAGAACATCCACTTTTGGTAAAACTTGTAGCTTTGCATGGTGAGGAGGATAAGTAAGACTAATTGCGGTGACACCATGTGAAATTCTCAATTGAGTAGTAATTAGTTCTGAAAAGAACTGGAGGTACAACTCGACGTTTCGATCAGTATGCTCTGATCGTCCTCTCCTGATCGAAACGTCCAGTTGTACCTTAATTACTACTCAATTGAGAATTTCACATGGTGTCACCGCAATTAGTCTGACTTAACATCCACTTTTGTTCTAGGTAAATTTGAAAAACGTACACCAAACATATGAACTTCACTGTAGCGTTAGTTGGCTAGAGTGACGGACTGAGGACGTATTCGCAAGGAGCTACTTCTAAACGTAAGTTCTGTAGGACGGAATCTTTTCAGTTCGCTGTCAGGGACAGTGTGGACTCGAGTAGTTAGCTGGGTTACTACTAGTTTGTTGTGCTTTCTGGGAACAGCACATGCAGATAGCTTAGCCGGGCGGCTATCGCAATATTTTTATGGGCGTGACTTTGTCTTCGTTTAATTTCTGTAACATCAGCACATGGGTCCCATTGAGTTGTAGTTTTCCCCCACTCTCCCTAGGTAATTATTCACCTATAATCACTTCGCCTGCAGTAATTATAATTGCTTTAAGGGTCTAATCATTGCCTTAAGGGTCTAGTCCTTGCCTTAAGGGACCAATCATTGCCTCAAGTAAATATCATCTGCCCTAAGGGAGCTCCTCTGTTGATTTTTACCATTTGTTACGAATAAATAATTTTCATCCAAGTAGGTTTATTGTCTGTCGTCTGTTGTCGTCTGTCTGGGCTGTCTGAATTGAGTGGTGTCACGTGCGGCGATATACGATCTCCAACGGACCTGCCTCAAGTACCTGCTGGACTGCCGCTCGCCTGGCACGGTACGGGTTTCGCCACAATATTTATACTAACACAAAACATAGCAAATACACACAAAAGTACAGTCACTTACTTTCTACGTTGAGTGTAAAAGACGTCAACTTTGATTGAGTAACTTGCTGTCCCGATGTTTGGCATAAAAGTTGGTGTCCATCACCATTACTAGTTGGTGTGAATATCAGTGTACTTATCGTATCCACTCTACTGGTATCGTCGGCATTAAACCTAACTGTCTCTGTGTCACCGTAGATGGCAGTATCATCAATGTACCAATCCAGAGTGACTTGTGGTCTGGCTCCAAATGCTGTGCAGACTAGTGTGATGTTCTCAGACTCAGTCACAGTGAATGATGAGCCAACAGACATTGGTTCTCCATTTACTGTTATATTGACACGTTTCACTTCAGCTAAAAGTAATATTAAAACAACGAGGTTGAAAATTAGTGTCTTGCAATTCCAACTCAGTATTTAAGTTGTTTTATAAGGACAATTAATTTTAAATATCGCCTCAAAGAACAGTCACATGAGCTTTAAAAAACTGAAAAAGCGTGTACCAAAGATTTGAACTAATCTCATTACTCGATTCCACCTGTAAAGCAGGAGATGGCAGTTGTGTAATTCAAGTAGATAAATGAATTTCTGGGATACATAAAGCTTTTAGAAATATTCCAGACAGCATCTCTGTCAAGTACGCTGTCAAATGATCTTCGCAGCATAAAGAGAGGGATTCTAAACTCTGATCTCTTTGTTGCTAGAAACCGAAGAGTGTTAATTTGGTCACCTGTTAATCTACAGTTTGAGTAGTGGCTTAAACATAAAATACTACTCAGTCAGAGAAATGTACAGCCAATACAAACAGAGGATCGACAAAAATAAACCCCGGCTATTTACCAGCAAGCATTAACTGTATCGTTGAAGAGACAACAATGTCGCTTGCACCAACTGCTTTACACGTTAGATACTCTTGAGTAGTCTGCAACATTCGGACGTTATATACACTGGTGACATTTGCCAGTCCACCTTCTCCGGTGTTTGAGACTATACCTTTGCTGTGACCCTCTTTACCTCCAAAAACCCACATTATTTCAGCTGGGGGTTTTGTCTCGATGGCAACACATTTGAAGCTAGCATCTTGAAGGATATACACAATCACATCCCCTTTTAGTATCTCCCCTGTGGAGCTGTCAGTAATCAACACAACATCGGGCGGTACTAAAAAAAAGACAAATAAAACGTTTGAGTTAGGATATGCCCTAACTCAAACTGTGTAGTATTAAGTTTTTATATTTTTATTTTAATATTGTTTTTATATCTCAAAGTGTGCCTAAAGCCATGTTGTTTATCGTTATTTGTGTGATTCAATATTTGTTTACTTCCTAAGTGGTAGCATCAGGAGATCAACTCGACAGTAATTTAGTTTACTTTTGTTGTAATCCTACAGGGGTGCTACCTTTGTTTCTGTTTCTGTTAATTTAATGTAAATTTGTGTTTATTTGTTTTTCTACCTGTGAAATCAATAAATGAAATGAAATGAGATGAAATTTCTTTCATAACCAAATTTTGCAAGATGGCCTTTAGTTTGGAAATTTAAGGGGAATGTAAGCTATTGGTAAACGTATATTATTTATAAAGCAATTTTCGTGTATGTAAAAGTTTTGTATGAATTTTGTGAATTTGAAATATGTGTTCGTATTCTGTATTCTGTATTCTGTATTCTGTATTCTGTATTCTGTATTCTGTATTCTGTATTCTGTATTCTGTATTCTGTATTCTGTATTCTGTATTCTGTATTCTGTATTCTGCCTGGAAATAAAATAAAATAAATAGTATATAAAACCTACCTACAACATACAGACTATTGTACACGTAGCCATGCATATCATATGAATCATCAATCTCACATCTGTATCTTCCCTCATCGGATGATTCGACGTTGCAAATGGTGAGATTGCAACTTCTGCTGTCACGGTGAAAAGCATACCTTCCAGTGTTGCTGCTGTTTAAAATGTCGTTGCCTAGCATCCATTTGAAGCTGAAATGCCGACTGTTCGATTGGCCCGAGTTGACATAACACTGCAAAGTGACGTTCTCTCCCTTCGTTGCATTTACATGTAGTTCAGTTGGGACACCTCACCGTATGTAATAGAAATACAAAAGCAAATTAGAGACAGCTTACCCAATTATCTCCTAAATAAATATAAATAATGTTCAGTACGTAACGTGAATGACTAGGCATGTACAATATATCAATCGAACCGAATAAAAGTAATACATCTGTTGAGATGATAAGAAACAGATCACTCACTAATTATAAGACTGAAAATATTGTGATAAATTTGGGAAGTTGAATTTGTGGCAGTGTATATAATTATTAATATCGGAATTTTATCAACGATGAAAACGATACCCATTTATTACAAGCTGGAATTTTTGTAAAAGCCAAATATTGATTGCTTTGTTCGTATACAGGGTGGTTCAAAAAAAGTTCACCCAAGTTTAAGGTGATTGTTCACCCACCTCCTACAAATCCAGAGAATTTGTGTTTACCTAGTGTTGATGAGTAGGGTTTTTAGAAATAATCCTGAAAAAATGCTAGGTCTAGCTGAATTGGATCTCAAGATATGGCCCATTACAGATGGCATGTACAAAACTGGCTTATCCACGGAAGCTTCTTAACTTTAGTTTCTGTCTTCAACATGCTGACCTCACTCCGTTAGATTTTTGGCTTTGGGGCGATGTCAAATCAAGAGTGTACAGCGAAGGCCCTCCAAGGACAATAAACGAACTTAGACGGCGAATTGAAAATGCTTTCACTGCAATCAGAAGAACACGCCTAACGCAACATGCAGTGCAACACATGCAAGACAGGGCACTCACATGTATTGTAAACCAAGAGCAGCATGTTGTAGACAGAAACTAAAGTTAAGAAGCTCCCGTGGACAAGCCAGTTTTGTACATACCATCTGTAATGGGCCATATCTTGAGATCCAATTCAGCTAGACCTAGCATTTTTTCAGGATTATTTCTAAAAACCCTACTCATCAACACTAGGTAAACACAAATTCTCTGGATTTGTAGGAGGTGGGTGAACAATCACCTTAAACTTGGGTTAACTTTTTTTGGAACCACCCTGTAGAGATAGAATATTTTTAAATATGATAAAATAATATATATATGAATGGGTGAATTTGTTTGGATAAATTTAGCGTTCAAAAGCAACATCATTTTGACCGAAAAGTGGGCATTGCCTCCTACATGTCTCATTTGGCTACACGCACTTCTATAATTTTCCGTTTGTATGAAATATATTTGTTTATGCAAAAGAATGTCTTCCTTCTGTATATTTGTGCAGCTAATAATTGTATTTTATTTAAGTTTTTAGTTTTAGTTTGCCTAAAGTGTGTTATAAAATTAATATACCACAAGTTGGTCGTTCGTCTGACATATCTCCGCAGTCGTTAACACCATCACATATGTACTCCCCCAGAATGCAGCGTAGATTTCTGCATTGAAACTGTCGAAAAGAACACGCTTCGGTGGGTCCTGGGAAAAGATGTACAATAGAATATCATACTGTCATAAATGTAACTGACTAGTATATATATAGGCTATTTTGAAACGGGCTATTTTAAGGTATATCGCCCATGTTTTACTGGCATTTAGTTAGCAGCAGAATGTGGGTTCAAATCCCGGCCGTGACACTTGTGTCCTTGAGCAAGACACTTAACCATAATTGCTTCTCTCCACCCAGGGGTTAAATGGGTACCTCTGAGGGCAGAGTTGGTTGATTAGCCCTATATGCGCTGTAATGGCAGCAATTGAGCTGTATACTCCCCAGGGAGCTGAGATGGTTTCAGGAATGATTTATGAGCCTTATGAGCAGGGGGTGACAATATAATGCGCCTTGAGCACCACTCAGTTGATGGATACGTGCGCTATATAAGTCCACACATTATTATTATTATTATTATTATTATTATTATTATTATTATTATTATTATTATTATTATTATTATTATTATTATTATTATTATTATTATTATTATTATTTTCCGGAAAGGTTTGTTTTCATTGGAACATTAGTAATTTCATTTAAGAAAGAAAACCGATACTTTAAAATGACCCAGTGAGCCTGAACTCAATTAAGCATGCAGTGCAATGCGATCGACAAACACAAATTTCGTATTTGGAAATTCTTTAAAAATTTAAAATTATATTTAGGGGAGCTGGTTTGAAACTTTTAAAGCAACCAAGTTCCATTTATTCCACATGACTGCTGGTCATTTCTGAGCCAAGTGTCTAATAGACGTTTGTCCCTCGGATACGTCTTAATATGTATACCTAGACACTTTACATGCGAAAAGTATTCATAATACACACCTTTTTTGCGGATACAGTGCGATATGAAGCCATCCACAAAACGTATGGGCGCAAGACGAAGCCGTACGGAATGTCAAGTTAAATATGCATTCTTAACGTTACCAGACGGGCGACGGTGAAACAAGTACTGCAAGAGCAGCCTTTGACCATGGGGGGGGTTCAGGATAAACTGACAAAGTTTGATTTTGTGATTTTGCCATGTGACCCCTTCCAATGTATTCTGGGAATCCAATATGGCCGCCATTACGTTAGAATACATTATCATAATGTAACAATGGGTTTCCACTAGACAATGTAATTCTTTACTTAATAAAAAGACTAAATTTGTAATCACCACACAGTCGTTATCACCATCTCATACGGCAATGGGAAACAGTGTACACCACAGCAAGGAAGCTCCATAGCTCCTTATAAACTATGTTTCAAAGTAGGCTATGTTTTAGTTATGTCACTTTTGTTGCTTTTTTAGTTTTTATGAGGGCTGGAGATTTCGTTGGACACAGTCATACTAACCACAACCCGGCGGTTCGTCTGATCCATCTGCACAGTTTAGATGGCCGTTACATAGCAACCATCTTGGAATGCAGCGTTCATCACCACACCGAAACCATTGCCGTGAAAACAATGCATCGGTTCCTTAGAAAATAATTAAACCAATTATTGGTAACGTGACAAAACAGCTTCACGAGGATACACGCTTTCTTTCGCTGAAGTGGTTCGTTCTTACTCAGGGTACTCCCCCAACGGTACCCAATCAATCATTAAAGTGCACTAACGTACCTAGGTTTGGGATCGCCTGCTGGGTACCGGTGGGGAGTACCCTAGGTCATAAAGACCCCTTTAGCCTTACCTTCTTTGAATCAAGATATAGGCCTACAAGTTTTTTTTTTTTAATTTTAATTTTTTGAGTAAAAGAACCATTAAAGAACTATTGCCGGCAATTTTCATCGGGACATGAATACTTTCGTTATAGAAAGGAACAACAATACTTTGAAATTAAATATTTCACATAACAATGTTCAGAAGTTAATAAGTGCCTAAATGAATTTATGACGGGAGCCACCAATAAATTCATTATAGGACATATGTTATATAAAACCATGTTTATCATGATTATTTTGTATATTCATTATAATAGATTTTTTATCCTTGTTTCAAGCAAAATTGTAATGAAAACGAATATTTTCGGAAATTGCCGTTAAAATAGCGAAAAACACGGGCAATGCATCCTTTTTAGGTGTATAAATGATATATATATATATATATACCTATTTGACAATGCAGTGAAAGAAAATACAGATTCCGAATAATGGGGAACTAATTGATATAATATAAGCTTACGTTCTTGCTCAACTGCAACGTACAACCAGACCAAAACATGTAGTATCCATAACCGTGACATAATTTTCATTACGTAATCGTACGTGTAGTCAGATGTACACTGGAGTTGTTCATTTTCACCAAAGGAATAACACTGCGCAAAATGATTTGCCAGTTAATAAACTTCACTTTTAAATGAACGGCTTAATAAATGTATGCACGTACAAATATGAAACAAGGAACTTAATGCGAAAATACATGTTTCTATTATTGTAAGTATCCATGTAAACTTTCAATGTAAACTTTCAATTTAATATCAATGTTATTACCCACATGGTAAAGGCCGTTGAAAACACTCAGTTGCATGGAACACCATTGGTAATCTAAAAAACCTGCTTTAAAGTACAGGTAGATGATGGTACCAAAGTTAATTTGAAATATTTCTGTCAGAGGTATAGAACAAAATACGAATTTCGTATTTGCCGATCGAAAAAATTTAAATGTAATTTAACTTATTTTCTCATTAACCCTATAGCCTGGGCTTTTTTCGTTCTCAGGCCTGGGGAGTGGGAGGGGCTGTCATTGTGCTCCTCCCTATGTTCTGTATTCTTCAGCCATTTTTATGAAACTTTCTAGGTATGTTCAGTTAGAATAAGGTATATCTATCGAATGAGCTCTTACAAACTTCCATAGGTCACCATTAGGGGGTGCTATACCCATTGTTTCCCATAACTGCCTTATTTTTCATCCGTTGGCTATGAATTTTTACACAGATGTTGTTTTTAGTACATGCAACGATATGACCTCACTTAGATCACCGCTTGAGGGCGCTATAGCATGTCAAAATTTACATATTTCTGAAAGAAAGCTTTAAAATTCACGAAAATGTTCAAAAAATAAGATGTTGCATTTAAACGTAATGGCGGCTATATTAGATTCTCAGAATGCATTGGTATTTTTTAACAAAAAGTGGAAATTCAATTGGACAGGTTCGAAATAACCGGTTGCCATGGCAAGCATAAAAACCCATTATAGTTTATTTTGGTTTGAGGATAGTTAGGAAAAGTAAAAAAAAAAAAAACGTAACAAGCTGAAACTTCAACAGGTTGGCTGTTTCATGTTTTTCTTTAATGTGTTTTAATATTTCTTCTTAAAGAAAGTAGGCATATACTCGTAGAAGCAGTTTTTAAATGCCTTATTTCTTCCTTTTACTTTTTAAAGGCCAAACTTTTGCTTTTTGTATTTGTTTGGCCAGAGGGTGTTACTTTATAATTAGCAATGTGTATTTTAAATTTGTCTGTATTAGGATTGTCGCTTGCAAGAGAAAGCAATACATTATTAAATTCAACTAAATCGTATATTGCTAAACTGAGTTATTTATGCATATGTGACGAATACATTGCGTGTTATGAAAACGAAAGTTGGTCTGAAAACTGCGTTGAAGAGTAGGCTATACAACTTTGCCTTTTCCTTGTTTCGTTTCGAAGGTTATTGGACAAGTTTATGGTTATCAACAAATAATAAAGTACATAAAGAAATAAATAATAATCCTATTCCAATAACTAAACGTACTATTTATGTTAAAAGGAGTGTACAATATTTGGTAATGTTGGCAAAAACTGCTTCTCTGAGTTTTTTGCTCTGTTTGGACACAACGTCGTGATACAATTTTGAAAAGGCATTTACAATTTATACAAACGACAACTAAATATATTTTTCTGAAATGAAAGAACTCCAGACTTAATAGTATTTCGGGATGATTGGTGCATTAAGTCATTCAAGTTAGCTTAATACGGATAATAAACATGGCACTACATGGTTCTGCTTTTGGTACATTAAACAATTACATGAGTTTTTGCCCTGAATAACTTAAATGCCTGGAGTTCCCCTGGGATCACACCCAAATGAGTCAAATTATGTGTTCTTTTTGTCTTGCCTATCTTTCTCCATTGCCAGGATTCAAATCCACATACTGACGACTTGGCCATCAGAACAAAAGTCCAATTCACTAAACCACACAGCTATGGTACCATTGTAGAACAGTTTGCCTACTCGTCAATACAGTGCACATCCAACATTTCTACACACCTTTTAGTCAAACTTTCACATAGTAAATATCAAAATTAATACGTGTGTACTTTTTATTATTTTATTATTACGCAAATCAATGCTACTTTTTTAAATTTAACCAATATCTTGGTTGTTTTATAAATATGCAAACAAGTAAGCGGGCTAGAAGTTGTACATTTCTTTGAATATATAGTGATAATATTTAAAAATTTAACATATAATATAAATTGTTTGTGTAAATTTCTTGCATAAATTATCGAAGAATTTGTGAAGATTATCAAATGTGTAAACATTTTCTTTTGAACACAAAAATAAAACAAAATGGAAAAACCTAGAATCAAATTCAATAACTTTGACTGAAAAGATGATTGAACTTGAACTATATACATGTTTATGGTACATAATGTGTATCATACTGTGTATCATAAAGTATACATGAATCAAGCTACAGGTGACAGTATATCAATGGACAAGGATGTATGTATATTGTATATGTATTTAATCAACGATAGTTTAATTAAATTCTTGCGTCGGGTGATAAACAATTGATTTTAATTTTGCCCTGCGCCGACTTGTGGAAAAAACTTCACATGCGACTCTGGCGGGATTCGAACCCACGACCTCCTGCTTACTAGTGCAGACGTCTTAACCTCTCGACCACCGAGCTTGCCCGATGTCGATTTCCTGGCTAGAATCCTATAGCAGCGGGTGCCGCGATATTAATAGTTTGATGAAAAAAATAATTAATCGTTGATGCCATTACATGTTAATAACATTAATGCAAATAACATTGTGCAAAGGTACCGTGCAATAGTACAAATGCAGAAGGATCTACCAAAGTAAATTGGTTATATATTTCAAACAATAAATATTATGATTGGTTGTAATCTTGGTCACAACCATAATTTTGGTTAAAACGACCAACTCTAGATTGGTTAGAATTTTAACGAAAATTTATTAATTTTTTTTTATTTATTTATTATTTTTTTTAAAGCTAAACAAATTTTGACCAAGATCTTTGTTGGACACATATCTACCAACAACACTGGTTAAAATTAAACATTATATTGGTTATTTTAACCAATCGGCTTTAAGAGTGTACCGAAACGAAAATTATGGTTTATTTTACGTTCATTCGATTCGAGATGTTCATTCCCCGAAACCATACAGAGAGTAAAACCCAGAACCCAGTATAGGAGTTCCATCAGAGATAATGCTAATTCAAAGAAAGTAAGCATACTCACAGAAGCAGTTTTGTTAGCATAACCAATTATTGTACTTTCCATTTAATGATTATTCACATTCACTGCTGTTCATATTGAACTTTGTAACACATCTACTTTTGATTTTAATGTTAATATTAAATCAGCTTTTTGCAGTTTCCTTTAATGCACATTGCTTTATGCATTATTATTGTTATTGTTACATTTCATGACTATTATATATTAGTGAAACCAAGGTTTCCTTTAAAAAAGCTCATACTTACAGCACTGTAGACTGTAAGCTTGAAGAAACCAGTGGATACGACAATGAATTGATGGTCAGTTTTAGATGCAGGAGGAAATCCCCAGCAAATATTCTTCAAAACCCACTTGATCGGGAAGAGACTGTCCAATCCTAATGTTGGCATGAATGGGCTTTGTGTGGGATTCTACGACAGCATTTATTTGTAATGCTTCTGTAATACGTTTATAACAAATTTGCCTTTTTATGTTGGGGTTTATCATTCATAAGCATAATGATGTATAAAAAAAATAATTAAACAAATTAAAAATCCACAGAACCAACCAATGTGTATCACATTTTACACCGGGAAACAAACATTACAAAATTAAACAATACAGAAATAACTCCTAAACACATTCTTGTTTTGTCAAAACCGAATAAGCTGCTTGTCGAAAACGTCCTCCCATATTACACCTATTTTACAAGACTGAGTTGCACTGGCTACCAGTACGTTTTATGTACAATTAATTATTGCGCTTTGTGTTTAAATCTCTCAATGACAGTGCCCCTGCATATATTGATGATTTGCTTAAACCTTACAAACCTCCTCACAAACTCCGTTCTGACAATTTAAACCTCCTCATTGAGCCTAAATCTAATCATTCTTGGGGTGATCGGTCTTTTTCTCATGCAGCACCACGTCTATGGAATCAATTGCCAAATCATCGGCTTCTCTCATCCAATTTAAGAAAAACCTAAAAACTCATCTTTTTAGTAAAGCATTTATATAATGTTGTTATTCTGTTTTGTTCTGCTGTATCCTTGTATTTTTATATTTAACTTATCTTGTTCTTCTTATGTATCAGCGCCATGAGCACTTTTGGGTGGATTTGTGCGCTTTATAAATCTTCATTATTATTATTAACTTTTTTTACTTGAGCTGATGGAAATATCATATAGTTGATGTTACACAAGCTTTTGAGGAGATTTCAACATGAAGTCTAATTATTTTGAAGTAAGGCACTACATCCCAAATCTGTTTAACCTAGGCTATATAGTTATACAATACTTGATATTACGTAGAGAATATAAACATACACAGTGCTGTCTGCCATAAAATTACCCTGGTACTCTCAATGACACTTCCTGTGTAATATAGTCCGCCCTCATGTTAAATATCACAAACAGTTATATTATTAATTAAACTCAACTCAACATCACAAATATGCCCATACTCTCATCATGCATAAATAGTGAACAGCTTTACAAGTAGCAAGGCGACGCGGCTTTAATAGTGATTACACATTTGTTAACCCACGTTAATATATGCGAGTCTAATGTTTTTGGCTGTTTTCCAGACAGTAGTACCTCATACTATCTCGTTGGTGTCCTCGACCACTGTATCGTCGTAAATCGGTTCATCTGCTTCATCGATTATGATATATTCCTGTTAACAGAAAAGCATTACCAAATGTCAGCAATAATATAAGAATATCATATACGTACTTATACTGTCAGGAAATTGCCACATGTGAATCCCTGAACATTGTTATACAGTCATGTATTCTGCAGGTTAATATCTTATACACACGTGACTACATCTCATAAAATCAGTCTGAATTCGACAGCCTGAGCGAGTTTTGAAATTCTGCACTCTCTTCAAACGTGACTTTCACCATGTAAATTTACTTTAGAGAAACGTCAACATTTCGACAGCAAATTTTACCTCGTCAGACTTAGCTATGTACCCTCCAACATGGTTTTAATATAATTATTGGTTAAACAAGTCATTATACTCTGACAGTTTATTGGAGTAAGAGACCGAGACAAGACCAAGACCACACAATACATTTACCCGATGGCCATAAACACCAGACTAGCTTTGTAACCTCATGTTATCCAGGTATGCAGACCCCTTTTTTATTTTCGAATGGCAACTGTATTATTGCAATGGTATAACTAGGGGCGGATCAAGGATCACAGAAAGGGGGGTACACGATGATAAAGAGGGGAAAACAGCTAAAAGAGGGGGAACAAGACCCCATCGTTTGGAAATAGATTGTTGATATTTGTCCTTGGTTGATTTTCAAAAAGGGTGACACACGCCCACGCCCCCCTTTGACCCCCTGGATTCGCCACTGCGTGTAACCATGGAGTTACCTCCATGGTGTAACATAATAGATGAGGGCAGATGGTACCACAATTCCCCGCAAAATGTTCACTTATGATCATGGCGAAAAACAGATGCAGCTATTTCCCTAATGATTTTTTACAGGATAATTCCAAAAGGCCTACCCCCGCCTAAACGGAAATAAAACTCTCCTCACAAGCAATTTGATTGGGTTTAAAATAAAACTGAGTATAATGTTATATAATTTGTTTGTTTTACTCCAATGTCTGCCAAAGAATGCGCATTTACCATTTCTTCAGTGAAAATCTCTTCCAGCTGTTTGTAGAGATTGACGAAAGTAGGTCGCTCCTTTGGATTTTGATGCCAACAGCTGCGAATCACAGAATACCTAAATATAATGAATTCAAAACCAATTAATCAGTCATAAATCCAGGGAAACGATAAATCAGTGGCGGGAGATTGCTCACTCATCCTTATTTATAAACATAAATTTTACACCTGTATGAATATATAATTATTATTTTATTGTAAACAGGTGCACTGTGTGGAATAGTTGTCTTGTTTAGCAGCTTACATTAGTTTTCTGAGCGGGAAAAGTTATGGTAGCTGTGTTTTGGCATGGGTCCAGAAGAGTTATGGTAGCTGTGTTTTGGCATGGGTCCAGAAGAGTTATGGTAGCTGTGTTTTGGCATGGGTCCAGAAGAGTTATGGTAGCTGTGTTTTGGTATGGGTCCAGAAGAGTCATGGTAGCTGTGTTTTGGTATGGGTCCAGAAGAGTTATGGTAGCTGTGTTTTGGTATGGGTCCAGAAGAGTTATGGTAGCTGTGTTTTGGTATGGGTCCAGAAGAGTTATGGTAGCTGTGTTTTGGTATGGGTCCAGAAGAGCTATGGTAGCTGTGTTTTGGTATGGGTCCATAGGTCGACTGATTTGCTTGTGTGAAGTTATCATGCGTGTGTGTTACATGGATATTGGGGTTATGATACGGTCTTCATTAACCATGATTTTGAAGCATTTGTTTTCGTTTAACTAGCGCTGGTATGTGAAGGGGATGAACCTGAATGTTTTGTCCCTGGGATTGTTAAAGGCATTTATTACCTTGACTCTTCTTAACACTACACCTTTCTAAAAGAGTGTTTTTCATTGATATATCTTATTGATGTCTCGGGTTTACGTCTTATTCGGTAATGTGTATTTTATCACATTGCATAATGTGTATTCATGTGTTCGTTACAGCCTATAAACCCATAACTCCATGTAGCTAAATGCAGCTGATGAGGATACGTAATTTAAATACTGGTATTTAAATCCATGTAAATTAGTGCACTAATTTGCATCTAAAAATGTTCTTCACTATCATTTGCTTTAGGTTTTTGTATTGTTTGTTCGTTTGTTTGTTTTAATTATCTGTTAGGGACAAGGGCCAAAGCCATGGTACAGTCAAGCCTTTGAGAAGCCCGGTCAGGCCCAGGCTTTTCCCCTGCCTACTGGTCTATATAATGAGCTATGCTTGCCTGGGCTAGGCCCTCCAGAAGCCCAGGTAATGTTGATTGGCAGGTACTGTATTCTTACAGGATTATGACTCACAAAAGACAATTAGAAGGTCAGGTAGTCTGGGCCTGTCCAGGCTTCTCAAAGGCTTGGCTGTACCAAGACTTTGGCCCTCCTCCCTTAAGTATATAAGCAAGACAAATCGAATTCTAGTAAATTCTAGAGTAGTTTCATAATTGCCATGCTGACAGTGGACAATATTTACAGGCAGATGGCCACATGAAGACGTGAACAATCATCTGCTTATGAATTTAGTTCACCGATTTAGCAGATTTAGGAACTGCGTGTAGGCTACTTACAATGGCTCCTTGCAGCGTTTTGGCCTGGGCATGCGGTAACCACGCTTCAGTTGGTTCACCATAGCACGTGCAGTCAGCAGTGGATACGGCCGAGCACCTGTCGCATTATGTAAATATGGAGTAAAATAGGGGCGGATCCAGGGACTCAAAAAAGGGGGCACACGGCAAAACAGTAGGGGAGTACACTGTCAAAAAGGAGATACCAAAAGATGTATGGTAAAATTACGTGCACGGTGATAACAAATGGGCACACCCCCTTTAGAACCCCTGGATACGCAAATGGAGTAAAATAATGTTCATCTTTTCAAAATCGAATGGTAAAGATGAGCACTGAGTGGGGAAAGGCATCACTAACCCTTGAAGTTTAGAGAAGAATAATTGAATATTACCATAGTGCTGGTAATGCCAAACTGAACTCACCAAGCGTGACCATCTCCCACAACAGAATCCCAAAAGACCATACGTCACTCTCTGTTGTGTACACGTCATCAATTATGGATTCCAACGCCATCCAGCGCATGGGGAGAGGTCCCTGTCATCCATTAAAAAAACATGTTCAGATAGTTATGATGGCTTTGATGTTCTGCTTCCCTCATCACCCCTGTGTTCGCGGTATTTAGGCATGTTATAAAATATTCCCTTGACATAATTATTGTGTTGAAGTTACTTTTTAAATTTTCCACGAAGCTCTGGCAGCCTCTTCTCAGAGGTCATTATGACTTTCATAGACAGTGAATGAAAACTAGGATGATTTAAATGTCTACCATTAGAGAAACCCTGTATATTCTGTAAACCAGAGGGTCGTTTTGACCCACTGACATTTTAAGGGTAGCGAAGGTCACCTAAATCACCGCTCTATTCATTCCTAGATCTTTGCTTTCGCCATTTTTCACTTAGACTTCATAGGCATAAGTTTAAAGGAGCACCCCATAAAATAATGCATATTAATATCCCATTAATTATAGGCTAATAGAAGTTATTTATACGAGTTGCCGGACGCGATCTCTTGACGAACACGGTAGCCTTCTGCACTGGTAATAATACCTGAGATTCTCGCTGGTAGATACGACAATTCATGACGTCACGGGCCAGCCCAAAATCAGACACCTTGCACACCAAGTCTTCACCCACCAACACGTTACGGGCAGCCAGGTCACGATGGATGCACTGAAATTTAGAGAACATAATATAGATATCAATTAGATTTACTATAGGCCGAACACGTTGTTTGCATATTTTGCGTAACAGCCAACTTGTTTGTAAAATTTAGCATATCAATTCCTTTGCTGCTAAAAACGCTCCTCCAACACAGACTGCATAACACGTACCCACAGCGCGAGCGCGTGCTTCATACAGTGCTCTGTGGGTTGAATGCGTTGTTGACTGTCACAGCCGGCCATGTACAGTACGTTGGCAAGGCAGGCACGTATCAATGGCGTAATGCGCGCTGTACGGCATGTTTCAATGGAAGACTTGATGGAACAATTTCTTCATTTTACAAAAGACGGCGGTTAATATTGACCAATCACAATGATTTTTATATAACCAGTTAGATAAACAATCCAAGGATCAGTTCAGCGATTGAGGGGGACGAAAGAGTGCGCTAGCTGAATTTCTGGGAAGTTAAAAATGGTTATGTCGCGACGCGTGACTAGGGAAGCAGCGATTCACACACAAATTTGTGTGAATTTTTTTAAGAATGTGGACTTTATAAATTAAAATGACGGCATTTAATCATCATGTTTCATAATAATTTTTACATGGCTTGAAAGTGTACTATGTTTACTCGATTGAGGAGTTAAGGTCTTGTTCCATTTTTGAACAATGACAGTATAATTGAAAAAGACGCGATTTTCACCGTGAGTGCATTCATAGAGCAAATGGGAGTAATATGTGTAGTTATATAGGCCTATGGGTCTTCAAAAAAGATACTTCAGGAATTGATATGCAAGAGCAGCTAGGCATAAAA
This sequence comes from Zoroaster sp. YZ-2022, assembly GCA_029582265.1. Lineage (NCBI taxonomy): Eukaryota > Metazoa > Echinodermata > Asteroidea > Forcipulatida > Zoroasteridae > Zoroaster > Zoroaster sp. YZ-2022. The sequence continues at coordinate 42,208,895 of CM055816.1, forward strand.
GGTAACAGCTTCCAGAATGTGAACAAATTGTAAAAACTTCAAAATATTATACTGTGGCATTTTCACCTGTGAAGTTATAAGCTAAAATATGCGTTTTCCTACCATTTGTTTCCCAAAAATAGTTTTTGGAAACATGTAAATCCCTAAATATACACCCAAAAATCAAGAGGCGAAATAGCCGCCTGGTGGCGCAATCACTTTGACCTGAGTCAACCTGTCCATATGTAGCTGTGTGTGACGCCACAAGCACATGTGCAGCTAGCTAAAGTGCAGGCTCATATGAGTGTGGACTATACGGAACGGAATTAGGTTAGAAAGTAGAAAGCCAGAAATAGAGAAGAATGAACAGATCGAATTAAACTAAATCAGAACATATTGGAGTGTGTCAAGAAGTCATTCTCATGTATAGGTTGGTGAAATTCTTGCGTCGGGAGATAAACAATTGATTTAATTTTGCCCTACACCGACGTGTGTATAGCACTGTATACTCAGTGCTTTCCGAGTGTCTGTGAAAAAACTACACAGGCGACTCGGGCGGGATTCGAAGCCACGAACTCCTGCTTACTAGTGCAGACGTCTTAACCTCTAGACCACCGAGCTTGCCCGATGACAATTGGCCGGTTAGAATCCCATATAGCACCGGGTTCCATTAGGTACTTGTTCGTTTTGTTGTTTTCTAGAAAAAGAAATCCAAATTACGACCGCACAAAACGTTACCAAGTTTCATGGTGAGAGTGAATGGGTTTTAGCATATATACGGTACGTGGACGTTGACGGACGTTAGAGGTCCTGCTTCAGGAATCACATCATGCTATTGTTGTATGTTATACATTACGGAGAATGGTAGTCGAGATACACTACCCTGGTTATAGAATATCGTCGTGTACCCAGCAGAAGGTCGTAAGCACGAGATCGCACCGAATTCTACATTTCGATATTATAAACATTTTTGAAACATTGTTCCAGACAGAAGGTCATAAGCGTATCGTGACTTACTGCGCACGCGTACAACCTTCTGCTGGAAACAGCTCAGCCTTTCCATTTTACGTAAGTTTTGTTCAGCCAAGTTATGTATCAAAAGAAAGAGCATTGAAATAACTATTGATTGATGCCAAACATCTTTATGTAAAAATTATTTTAAAACAAGTCAATCATAAGAACGTACCAGTTGAATACAATGCATGTATCAAAAGAAAGCCCATTCAAATTACTGGTCAAAAGAAAAAAGAAAAAAAATGGAAAAATGTTAGTCTTGTGACAGAAATTGAAAATGTTGAACTTTCTGGCTATATGAAAAATGAGGACATTTGAGACGCTAGGGGGCAGCAGACTTACCGGTTTGTTCCATCATGCTCAATGTCTAGCGCATTCGCAGGATTACGTACACAATGTGAAAGAATTATAAGTATGCTGACACCAGCGTCTCAAAAGTCTCCTGTTTAACAGCAGAGGGCGCCAAACGAAAAAAATAATAAAACAGAGAGTCTCCCAAAAGCGAGCTACGTTCGTCGAGAATTGATGTTATGTGGGACTTTAATATTAAATATTTACCTTTTGCGAAGATAGAAAGATCATTCCATTGGCCACGTCCATGGCAAACTTGACTAAGGTCCGAGAAAGTGATTTACTCAAACCGAGCACATTGGAGTAGTCTCCACCTGTGTCTTGGGTTTTGCACTCGCCGAGAAACTTCTTGAGATCCCCTTTACCAAGGTATTCAACGATGATATAAACGGGATCTAGAGCAACCCAAACCAAACCAAATTAAACCAAACCAAACCCGATCTAATCATAAACATTAAAGTACTTCAAATAAGAACTGACATGTAGTTCTATCTGGTCATTATTATGTCATCTTTATAGCCAGTGGATAACAAATCAAATCTGTAATTTAAACTTGAACTTTTAAGTCTCTCAAAACATATATAATGTGAAAAAGAAACACTGCACACCCGATCAAATATATAATAATAAATTATTAAAGTTACCTTTCTCTGTACAATATCCAAGTAATCTGACAATATTAGGATGGGAACCAAGCTTTGTCATCAAATCCAATTCTTGGAGAAGTTCAATCTTCGACTGTCTGTCGGCACCCTCTACCAATAAAGTGAGAAATACAGGTTTGTGTATGTTATTACAAAATATAAAACTGAATTTACTCATCATAATTGGTTTTAAAATGTATGTGATTATGATTACCAGCAAAGGGACAAGGGCCAAAGTCATGGTACAGCCAAGCCTTTGAGAAGCCCGGCAAGGCCCAGGCTTTTCCCCTGCCTACTGGCCTATATAATGAGCTCTGCTTGCCTGGGCTAGGCCCTCCAGAACCCCAAGAAATGTTGATTGGCAGGTACTGTATTGTAACAGGATTAGGACTCACAAAAGACAATTAGGAGGCCAGGTAGTCTGGGCCTGGCCAGGCTTCTGAAAGGCTTGGCCGTACCATGACTTTGGCCCTCCTCCCTAAATAAATATTCACCCATACTTCTTGAGCAGATAAGCAATTTATAGTTAAGTCTTGGGAAGGCCAAACAAACATATTCAACAAACAAACTAAGAAACTTTAATGGAAGGTGTTATGTAATTGCAAGTCCCTTTAATTAACAGAAAACGTTTTGAATGAAGCTTACGTAGGAAGTTCGTTGAACTTTCATTCAGTAATAAAACGTGCATTAAAAAGGTCTAGAGCTTTAGTTCAGTGAGGACGCGATGTGTAAAACAGGATTTCTAAGAAAGCTTAATTGTACACATAAGTATAGAATTTGCTAGAATGACGATTTTGTTATAAAGGTGGGACACCTTCGGGGTAGCTGTAAAATAGCTGGATGGCGCTGGGGGCAACCCCAGCACCTCGCTCGTGTGCCCCTGGCGCCTCGCTCGTGCGCCTGGAAGATGATCGAACTTGATCATTAGGATTGTAAGGATAGAACAGGCGATTGAATAGTCTAGTAGTGCGTATGGAAGACTTGTGGAAAAGGTGTGCGGTTCTTCACAAGATCACTGGCAGACGATTATATAGTGTTATGAGAATTCGCCGAGCATCAGAAAGGGTGGATTTTCCTGCGAACCATGAGTTTTATGGCGAGGTGTTTGTAACTTCAAGTTAGAAAGAAGTCCACGAAGAGACTTTGAAATTTGTGAACTGGACAGTTTTGGTGATTCCAGAGTATGATTGGAAATCACCGTATATTCGCCAATTGAAGCCACCAAGCCTCTGAGTGCTTAAAAATCGTCGGTCAGAAAAGAGAGAGCTGCCAAGGTGTAAGTCACATTTAATAATTGTAACTTTGATAATTTACGATCATTGTATAAAGCTTGATTTAAACTCTGTAATAACCGTGTAACTAGATTACTCTGTGTTAATTAAACCATTTAAATAATTGTCGTTAAAGTGTAACCTTGTTGGAATTCTTTGTTACGTCTAGAAATTTCTGGAGCGCGCGGTAATCGCAAATTTTATCGCTGTGGGAATCGCTGGCCACAACCAAGGTGTTAACACAAATGCTAAGTAGGAGGTTCTCTTGAGGCACAGTAAAAGTTATTTACTGAAAAAGCGACAATATCACAACCACGGCTTCCCATGCAGTGGTAGTATGCTGATTATTTGAAGTAGTTCGATTTGAAACAGTATGACGTATGTGTTCTGATTGGTTTAGGAGAATTTCCGGCTTATAAACACAAACAGACTGTTATTTGCAAAAGCTTACCCAGTTCAGAAAAGTAAAATGTACTAATTTATCAACCAAGTAATCACTATAGGCATACCTTTTACAGTTTTAATGGCAACCTTCGTCCGTTTCCCAGACTCCTCGATCCCAAGTGCTGTGCCTAGCAGCACCCTCCCGAAGGCACCTCTACCTAGCTCGCCCTTGACCTGCACGAGATCTCGTGAGAATGATAGATCAGGTCCAACATTGCCATACGTCACATCGTCTGATACCACAGAGCTGTTGGCTTTGTCATCGGGAACACCTTCATAGAATACGGCAGGAGATAATCAGTCAATATAATGTCTGAAACACGTACACGATCCACATATTAGGCACCCACCATTTCAAATGGAGATACCAAAGTGATTTGATATTGAGAAATAATAAAACTTGGTGGGATAATTATGTGTGTTTGGTGCAATGTTGTTGTATTGTGTATGTATAATTTTGTTCGACAAGATTGTTATATACAATAGTAATGAGCACTCTCATCCCATTCTCAATTCAAAACAAAATCCCATAGGATTTAAATTGGAAAATTAACATGGGATTAATTCCTATGGGAATTTCTTGGGACATTGCCCTAAAAGTAGCCTCCTGAAAGAAGACGATCAACTTAACAACTATAACAAATCAGTATATCATTATTTGTAATACTGTAATCATGTTTGCTTTTCCTGAAGACTGTGATTAAAAATAAAAATAATTAATTAATAGGTAAAACTTGTAGCTTTGCATGGTGAGGATGATAAGTAAGACTAATTGCGGTGACACCATGTGGAATCTCAATTGAGTAGTAATTAGTTCTGAAAAGAACTGGAGATACAACTCGACGTTTCGAGAGGCCATCGAGATCGTCAAACACGACACCGTGCCACAGGACATCGGCTTCCACATCAGCGACATTTGGCGACCAATACTACAGACTGAAGGATCCTCTAATCCAAAGTCCACAACCCACCCCAGACTGAGGGATCTCCTATATCCTAAGTCAACCACCCTCCTTCCCCTAGTGCTTGTCTACAACTGATTCACGTCAGTGAGCACACACTCCTTCTCCCTTCCCCTAGGATCCACAGTTCCCGCCTGCACGCATCAACGCACTAATCCACCAGCATCCTGTCTTCGCGTTATCCTCCAGCAGCCTACTTAAGCAGCAGCATTCCCCAGAGTCCGGCATTCTCCTGAGGACGATCAGAGCACACTGATCGAAACGTCGAGTTGTACCTCCAGTTCTTTTCAGAACTAATTACTACTCAATTGAGATTCCACATGGTGTCACCGCAATTAGTCTTACCAATTAATTAATAATTTATTACATTTGTAGTGCGCCCTCTCCATCCGAAGATGTTCGAGGGCGCAATTACATCAAGACTCAATAATACATGTACAATAAAACCAAGAAATCATACAATATGAATCAAAAAGGCTATACAAATTCAGCATAAAAATACACACAATTACAGTCAGACACCCTCACCCATTAAAAATTCCATTTTTAAAAACCATAAAATACTGTCACCCCCGAGCAGCGAACATTTTACATTGATAGTAACTATGACGTGTGAGGTTGATCTCTGCGAAGAGAATTGCGGATTCACTCGTTTCGGAAAATACGCTTTGACCGTCTTCATTCACCGCAAACCTAATATATAGCAAATAGTCATTCTACTTGCCATGTTCCTGATCCGGATTTGAAGAAACCTGGTCACTCCTGTCATAAGGTACCGGTAGTTGTGACCGAACTCTGTGCGGTGTCATTGGATCAAGATAACGTCTAATGAAGGGATACGGCATATTTAAGATTATCTCGATGGCAAATACATAATTTGTTCGTAATTTGTTATGCAGGGAATTGTATTCTATGGTACACCTACGAGATACAATAAATAATTTACCCCCAGCATACCACAACCGTTGTTCCGGTGAAAATGGGTGATTTCACTACGTCACCATGGTTATCATTCGAAAGAATTATGAGATCAAATATGAGATCAAAATAATACCATGCAATAACTGAACGCTTTTGTAATACAAAAAGGAATGCTTATTTCCACAAGTTTACTGACTTTACTGATCCAGCCAAACGCTCAAAAATTCAGAGAATTAAATTAACTTGTATAAACAAATCACAATTATCATAATAATACAGACTTATAAAGCGCTGGTATCTAGTAAACTATTCACTGTGTTGTTTATTACCCCTGCTCATCAGGCTCATAAATCATACCTGAAACCATTTCAATTCAATTGGTTCTTTTGGCGCATATAGGGCTAATCAAACACGACGACCAGCTCTGAGTTGTGCTTTACACAACAACGAACTCTGCCCTCACAGGTACCAATTTGCTCCTGGGTGGAGAGACGCAATTACAGTAAAGGACATAAGCACCACGGTTGTGGTCAGGATTCGAACCCACATTCTGACCACTCAGCCATCAGAACACAAATCCAATTCACTAAACCACTCGACCATGGAACTCCGTGTTGCGAATGATCCCACTATGACATCACATAATTATATTCTCGTGAATATATTATTTTTCAAAAGCATATAAAATTCTTTAAGCGTTAGTTCTTTAAAAAATTTCAAAGAACTCACAAATTGGCAAACAAAAGGTAGTATGGTAAAACTTGTAGCTTTGCATGGTGAGGATGATAAGTAAGACTAATTGCGCTGACACCATGTGGAATCTCAATTGAGTAGTAATTAGTTCTGAAAAGAACTGGAGGTACAACTCGACATTTGGCGACCACTACTACGGACTGAAGGATCTTCTATATCCAAAGTCCATAACCCACCCCAGACCGAGGGATCTCCTATATCCTAAGTCAACCACCCTCCATCCCCCTGTGCTTGTCAACAACTGATTCAGTTCAGTGAGCACACACTCCTCTCCCCCAACCCCTAGAATCCTAGTCTCAACAGTTCCCGCCTGCGCGCCTCAACGAACTAATCCTCCAGCATCCACTCATGGAATGATCCTCCAGCAGTCTACTTAAGCAGCAGCATTTTCCAGAGTCCGGCATTCTCCTGAGGACGATCAGAGCATACTGATCGAAACGTCGAGTTGTACCTCCAGTTCTTTTCAGAACTAATTACTACTCAATTGAGATTCCACATGGTGTAACCGCAATTAGTCTTACTTAAAAGGTAGTATATAACAATAAATCAAGAGTCGTGCTTTATGTTTCTAAGTTAAATAATTCCTATTCTATACGCCTTTAAGCAAGGCGATATAAATAAGTGAAAGCAATTAAAGAATATCTCCTATTCATGGCTCTTACCCATCAGTATCTTGTCGTTTTTCCTTGATCGATTTTTCTTGATTCCGTCTTTTCCTCAGGTAAACTATGGAAACACCAAGACAGACTGTTCCAACGATGAAGGCCGCCACCAACGGTCCAACCAACCTAGCATCTGACCACACTGGATCTACGACGCCTGTATGCAAATATTATACAATCAACATGTGTGTATTAATTCAAGACCTCTGCATGGAGTAACCAAACAGATTTGAACGTATTTTGAAGCAAAGGATCATATAACTTTTCAAATATGCTATGGAAAGCAAAACTGTGCAATTTGTAGCTATATATGCCGTAGTCGAACGAAATTAGGAAATATTTCGACGTACGTGGTGCACTCATGTTCTACATTATTAATTATAGGCTATCCTGTATCAAAGTAACTTACTCTCTATGTTGAGTATTATAGACATTGACTTCAATTGAGTAACTTGGTGGCCCAATGTTTGGCATACCAATCGATGACCATCATCATTATTAGTTGGTGTAAATATCAGTGTACTTATTGTATCCATTGTATTGGTATCGTCTGCATTAACCCTAACTGTCTCTGTGTCACCGTAGATGGCAGTATCATCAATGTACCAATCCAGTGTGACTCGTGGTCTAGCTCCAAATGCTGTGCATGCTAGCGTGATTTCCTCAGAATTGGTCATGGTGAATTGTGAGCCAGGAGACATTGGTGCTCCATTTACTGTTATAATGACACGTTTCACTTCAGCTAAAAGTAATATTTAAAACAACGAAGTTAGAAATTAGTTTCTTGCAATTCCAACTAAGTATTTAAGTTGTTTTATAAGGACAATTAATTTTAAATATCGCCTCAAAGAACACTCACAAGGGCTTTAAGAAACTGCAAGATTTAAACTAAGATTTAAACTAATCTCATTACTCGATTTAGGGACTAAATCTGACAGGCGTCCAGCTCGATTCACATGCTCTTAGTCTAGAACGATATGGCTTTGACAAGGGATACATTCATTTAGACTTTACTGTTATGACTTGTTGCTGAGTTGGACTTGACGAAAACGAATTATGTTTAAATTTAATAAACATTTAATTTGCAATCTCTTTTAACCCAGGATGTGAATTCACAATCAAAGTGACTTACTCTCTACATTGAGTATAATAGACGTCGACTTCGGTTGAGTAACTTGGTGTCCTGAAGTTTGACATACCAATCGATGACCATCATCATTATTAGTTGGTGTGAATATCAGTGTACTTATCGTATCCATTGTATTGGTTTCGTCTGCATTAACCCTAACTGTCTCTGTGTCACCGTAGATGGCAGTATCATCAATGTACCAATCTAGTGTGATTCGTGGTCTGGCTCCAAATGCTGTGCATACTAGTGTGATTTCCTCAGACTCAGTCACAGTGAATGGTGAGTCAGGAGACATTGGTGCTCCATTTACTGTTATATTGACACTTTTTGCTTCAGCTAATTTAAAATTTAAAGAAATAACATAGAAACAATTAGTCAAATACACTTGAATGCATTACTTTATTACTGTGTACTTTTTTACATTTCTATCATAACTCAGTTATAAACACCAGCAATGAAGAACATATACTTTTGTTCGAGATAAGTTTGAAAAACGTACACCAAACATATCAACTTCACTTATACTGCAAAGAAGTGAACTATTCTTATCTTGTATATAGTAGAGAGTTATTTCCGGTGGGTTATCCAACATCCAGACATTTACATAGTATGTGTGTATCGATATTTCTACTGTTATATTTTTCAGTATAGGAACATTAACTTTTACTATTATATACCAACACAAAGCATAGCCTATTCACACATAAGTAGATTCACTTACTTTCTATGTTGATTATAGTAGATGCCGACTTTGATGGAGCCACGTGCTGTCCCAATGTTTGGCATAAAATTAAGTGTCCATCGTCATTACTAGTTGGTGTGAATATCAGTGCACTTCTCGTATCCATTGTACTTGTATCGTCGGCATTAACCCTAAATGTCTCTGTGTCACCGTAGATGGCAGTATCATCAATGTACCAATCCAGTGTGACTCGTGGTCTAGCTCCAAATGCTGTGCAGACTAGCGTGATTTCCTCAGACTCAGTCACAGTGAATGGTGAGTCAGGAGACGTTGGTGCTCCATTTACTGTTATATTGACACGTTTCACTTCAGCTAAAAGTAATATTTAAAACAACGAAGTTAGAAATTAATTTCTTGCAATTCCAACTAAGTATTTAAGTTGTTTTATAAGGAAAACTAATTTTAAATATCGCCTCAAAGAACACTCACAAGAGCTTTAAGAAACTGCAAGATTTCAACTAAGATTTAAACTAATCTCATTGCTCGATTTAGGGACTAAATCTGACAGGCGTCCAGCTCGATTCACATGCTCTTAGTCTAGAACGACTTGGCTTTGACAAGGTATACATTAATTTAGACTTTACTGTTATGACTTGTTGCTTGAGTTGGACTTGACGAAAACAACTTGTTGATAATCGTTAACGTAAATAATGCGGTTTTTTCAAACAATTTTGACAAGCAAGTTATTATCGTGGCGCACTCCTTTTCTACATACAAATTTGACTTACATTATGTTGGTTTTCATACTGTTTTAGAATTATGTTTAAATTTAATAAACATTTAATTTGTCATCTGTTTTAACCCAGGATGTGCATTCACAATCAAAGTGACTTACTCTCTACATTGAGTATAATAGACGTCGACTTCGGTTGAGTAACTTGGTGTCCTGATGTTTGACATACTAATCGGTGACCATCATCATTACTAGTTGGTGTGAATATCAGTGTACTTATCGTATCCATTGTATTGGTATCGTCAGCATTAAACCTAACTGTCTCTGTGTCACCGTAGATGGCAGTATCATCAATGTACCAATCCACTGTGACTCGTGGTCTGGATCCAAATGCTGTGCAGACGAGCGTGATTTCCTCAGATTCAGTCACAGTGAATGGTGAGTTAGGAGACACTGGTGCTCCATTTACTGTTATATTGACACTTTTCACTTCAGCTAAACGTAATATTAAAACAACGAGGTTGAAAAATATAGTTTCCTTACAATTCCAACTAAGTATTTAAGTTGTTTTATAAGGACAATTAATTTTAAATATCGCCTCAAAGAACACCCAAATGAGCTTAAATTTAAGAAACTACAAAGGTGTGTATCAAATGTTTGACCTGATCTCATTACTCGATTCAGCTCCATCTGGGTTTTTGGCTACCGTGCGTTCAATGATGAAATAAATTGCAGAATTGAACAGTAGATAGTGGCAAGCACACAACCCTGACACGTCACACTCATGTACATATTGAACATGTTATTCACCCGTAAAGCATGAGATGGCGGTTGTGTACAATAATACAAGTAGATAAATGAGTTTCTGTGGATACAGTCTACGAAGAGCTTTTGGAGTTATTCCACACAGCATCTCTGTCAAGTACGCTGTCAAATGCTTTTCTAAGATCTTCGCAGCATATAGAGAGGGGTTCTAAACTCTGATGTCTTTGTTGCTAGAAACCGAAGAGTGCAATAATTTGGTCACCTGTTATTCTACAGTTTAAATTGGCCTAAACATATTACTACATTTGTGTTATAATGACAGTCGGCCTAACTGTTCCTATTGGAAGGATAAAACAATAAATCGTTAACAAATAAAAAGTTACATTCATTAATTTTCCTACTGTCTTAAAAAAACGAAGGCTTGATAAGTAATTGTAAACAAGCTTGCATGTATACAAACAGATGATCAGAAAATAAACACAAGCTATTTACCAGCAAGTATCAACCGTATTGTTGAATAGACAACAATGTCGCTTGCACCAACTGCTTTACACGTTAGATACTCTTGAGTAGTCTGCAACATTCGGACGTTATATACACTGGTGACATTTGCCAGTCCACTTTCTCCGGTGTTTGAGACTATACCTTTGCTGTGACCCTCTTTACCTCCAAAAACCCACGTTATTTCAGCTGGGGGTTTTGTCTCGATGGCAACACATTTGAAGCTAGCATCTTGAAGGATATACACATCCCCTTTAAGTATCTCCCCTGTGGAGCTGTCAGTAATCAACACAACATCGGGCGGTACTAAAAAGACAAATAAAACGATTTCTTTCATAACCAAATTAATTTTGCAAGATGGCCTTTAATTTGGAAACTTTAAGAACAAGTATGCTATTGGTAAACTTATATCATCAAACGAGAAAATATTTAGAGGAAGTAAGTTTCTATGTACATAAACTTATGTAAGACTAATTGCGGTGACACCATGTGAAATTCACAATTGAGTAGTAATTAGTTCTGAAAAGAACTGGAGGTACAACTCGATGTTTCGATCAGTGTGCTCTGATCGTCCTCAGGAGAATGAGGACGATCAGAGCACACTGATCAGAGCACACTGATCAGAGGTACAACTCGAAACGTCGAGTTGTACCTCCGGTTCTTTTCAGAACTAGTTACTACTCAATTGGGAATTTCACATGGTGTCACCGCAATTAGTCTTAAGTTTCTATACATTTTATAGAAACTTACTTCCTCTAAATATTTTCTCGTTTGATGATATAAGTTTACCAATAACATACTTGTTCTTAAGGTTTCCAAATTAAAGGCCATCTTGCAAAATTTGCCGTAAGCCTTATAGCATACTGCACCTGACGAGTCATGCTATTTTTTATTTTATTTTTTTCTAAAATAAATTTAAAAAAAGGCTGTTTAAGAACTCTTATATTGCCGGCTATAACCTTCTCCTAACCCTTATTATTTTCTTTAATAACCCTTTTTAATAATTTCTATTTATTTTTCTTGTTTTATTTTTATTTGACATTAATCCACTTTTACATAGATCCACAAAACAAAATATTATCATTTTCATCATAATTTTTTTATTTTTTTTATTTTTTTTATTTTTTATTTTTTTATATATTTTTTAAAATTTGTATTTAAAAAAAAATTTAACCTTAGAACACACAACCCTTTTACCCTTCTTGATCAGATTTTACAACTTATAATAATAAATCATACAACACATCTAACATTAAATATTCGTATCCACAACCCACTATTTTTTTGGTATAATTTTTCTTACTTTCGTGCCGAGTTTGACAAAGTCTGAATCTTTATAATCAGTCGTCACTCTCATTCTACGCACTTCTTGGAATAGTTTTAATCCATTTGTCCACGGTGATAGAATTAACGTTTTTGCATATCGTGAGATATGTTTAGGGCTAAATAAACCTTGTTTATTTATAATCAAAACATTGAAATGGGAATTTCACATGGTGTCACCGCAATTAGTCTTACTTATCCTCCTCACCATGCAAAGCTACAAGTTTTACATGTATAGAAACTTATAACGCAATTTTAAGATGGATGTACAATGCTTTTTGTGAATTTTAAATTTGTGTATATGTATTAGGAACTGCCTGTTATAATGATCTAATAAATAAAACTTACCCTCGACATACAGACTGTTGTACACGTAGTACTGCATGTTATAGGAATCATCATTAATCTCACATCTATATCTTCCCTCATCGGATGATTCGACGTTGCAAATGGTGATATTGCAACTTCTGATGTCACGGTGAAAAGCATACCTTCCAGTGTTGCTGCTGTTTAAAATGTCGTTGCCTAGCATCCATTTGAAGCTGAAATGCCGACTGTTCGATTGGCCCGAGTTGACAAAACACTGCAAAGTGACGTTCTCTCCCCTCATTACATTTACATGTAGTTCAGTCGGAACACCTTTCCGTACGTCATAGAAAATTACAAAAGCAAGTTAGAGACAGTTTACCCAATTATCTTCCCAAATAATTAGAAAAAATTGAGACATTAGGCCTACCTGCAGTCTGTAACGGGATTGACTAGGTATGTGCAACATATCAATCGAATCGATTAGAAGTACGAAATTTGTTGGGATGAAAAGAAACAGATCACTCACTAATTATAGTATTGCGATGAATTTGGGAAGTTGAATTTTGGCAGTATATATATTGGAATTGTATCAACGATGGAAACGATGACCACTTGAATAACAGCTGATTTGATTACAAGCTTAAATTTGTATATAGAGCCAAACATAAGAATGTCTTTGGTCCGCAGCTGATAATTGTTTTGGTTTTAGTTTTATTAAACTGTTACATAAAATACATTATACCACAAGTTGGTGGTTCATCTGACATATCTCCACAGTCGTTATCGCCATCACATATGTACCACAACGGAATGCAGCGTAGATTTCTGCATTGAAACAGTCCAAAAGAACACGCTTCGGTGGGTCCTGCGAAAAACATTGTAACACAAATCGCATGGCTTCATAGGGAAATAACAAAGAGGAAATATTCCTGTTCACTTTTAGTCAACAGAGAGCGTATTACAGTTAGCAGACAATACCACACTGCAGCGAGTAGCGGCGTGTACGCTGATTGGGGGCCGTGCTTGGCAAGGCGTGCACTGATTGGACGCTCGGCCTGTTGCAGTGGTTCGTGCAGGCAGGCGATTTGGGCGGGAACGCACGTGGTGGTCTGTGTCAGTTTAGTCGCAGTGGTGTGCAGACATTTGAGAAGACGGATTGACGGATTGATGGATTGACCAGGTGTGTATGCCTTGGAAAATGGAAACGGGAATGACGCAAAGCACATAGACTGAGCAGTTGATGAAACGCCTATGTCACAAATTTAACAACGCTCCTTTTTGGACCATCAAGTGGGCAATGCCTTTTTAACCCATTTGGCAAAACATTTTAACTAAATATATTTCATCCAAAGAATGTATTCGGTCCGCAGATGATAATTGTTTTGGTTTTAGTTTTATTAAACTGTTATATAAAATACATATACCACAAGTTGATGGTTCGTCTGACATATCTCCACAGTCGTTATCGCCATCACATATGTACTCTCCCGGAATGCAGCGTAGATTTCTGCATTGAAACTGTCCAATAGAACACGCTTCGGTGGGTCCTGGGGAAAAATATTTTAACACAAATCTGATGGCTTCATAATGAAATAACAAAGAGGAAATATTCCTGTTCACTTTTGGTCAACAGAGAGCGGATTACAGTTAGCAGTCAATACCACACTGCAGCGAGTAGCGGCGTGCACGCTGATTGGGGGCCGTGCTTGGCAAGGCGTGCACTGATTGGACGCTCGGCCTGTTGCAGTGGTTCGTGCAGGCAGGCGATTTGGGCGGGAACGCACGTGGTGGTCAGTGTTAGTTTAGTCGCAGTGGTGTGCAGACATTTCAGAAGACGGGTTGACGGATTGACCAGGTGGGTATGCCTTGGAAAATGGAAACGGGAAGGACACAAGGCACATAGCCTGAGCAGTTTCCCCCTCCCCAAACGAACAGTGAAGGTCAGGTGGGAGTTACTGTACCGTGCACGCGATGAAAGGAATATCAGTATCGTTGGAGGCTCATGTGAGGCTAACGTTGAGGTTAACTGGGAAGCACTGTCCTATGGGTGGCGACGTTGCCACACGAGGATAACCAGGATTTGTAATTATCTAAAGTTTACTTTGCACTTTAACCTTCCACAAAATGACTATTCGTCTGACAATACTCGATAAAAGTAATGTTACACTTATTATTTGCGCCTCTTGCGCTTAAAATCCATCACTATTTTTTCCCGAAAAACTGGCTAATTAGGTGTTTAATAACAGCATTTGAGGCACTTGAGGTGCTTAATATTTGGCATTTGACTGACACTTATTTTGGACCAGCAATCTTTTGTCCCGAAATAACTGTCACCGAACTATCCTTATTTTATTCTACACCTGAGCTGCACGAATGTCAAGGGGAAATCCAGAAACATTATTATTTATACATGTACTCACTATTTTATATCTTTTATGTCTTTGGTTGGTCGTTGATGGATGATTTAAGTAATGTCTTAATAGTCGTAGTTTTGTATGTTATTTCAAGTCATTGTGTGCACTCTGTTTTGTACGTTCTATAAACGTGTTTGCTTTATATTTGAATAAATTGGTATTTTGTGTTGTTCTTGGGCGAAGCCCAAGCCCTACTGACCAAAGCTATCAAAAATAATTTCTGTAATAATTCCGTTATTTATTTTTGACTTAAGGAAGTGCGATAAACCTATTATTGTTTTGGGATTACAACACAATACTATCTGGGTGTCTTGGAGTCACATATGGCGGGTGTGGATGTTAACTGCGGGTTTAGAAAGAAAGAAGGGAGTAAGACTGTATACATACAAATAAAGGCAATGTAACATTTTCTTGAAACTATTTTTGTTCGATTTAAATAACATGAATATTTTAAAAGGTATTTAAAACTTTGTATAAAATTATGAACATGAATAAGGGTTGAAACGTGTTTATATAATATTGTTTCGTTACTTTCCTTGTAGGTCGGCTGTATTTATTCAATAATAATAACTGTCTGTCTGACAGGGACCCCTCATTCTAAATGCAGTTACACATTACGTGTCTCTTCTTCGTGACTTAATATAGAGTCAGCAATAACGGCTTCCGCTAGTTTAATTAATTTCATAATGTAGTTCAGCTTGTATTCAATAATCAAAATTGTCTGTTTCTTACTGTTTCCATTAGTAGTCTGTTCCTTACTCTGTCCAATACTTGTCTCAATAATGTGCATGACGTCAGTGATCCGTGACGGTATAACGCCCTCTGTCGTTCACTTCCACGCGATCTTATACCACCCTCTGTCGTTCAATCATACGCAACCATCTCTCACCACCACCACCACCACTTCCTCTTAACTCTTACCACCGTTAGCACTATAGCCACTAGCTCTTTTTAACACCACTGCCTCCACAATAAGGTGCAGAAAGCTCTTCTCTGACAACTAGTAGTCTTACTGAACAGTCCCGGGTCCCTTCCCCGTCCATTCCCTATCCTCTCGAGGGTCAAACGATCGTACACAAACAAATACCTCAATATCCGTCACCTGATCAGCAAAGTGAGTCAGTGTTGGCCTATTTGGCCTATCGACAGATGAGGTGCTTGGGTCACTCGATTTGGACACAATTGAATGATAAAGCGAGAAATCGCATTATACTTCTATACAAGGCTCAGGCATTTCATGTGGTAAAAACGTATGTAACAAACACGTCAGGAACAAATATTAAAAGAAACAAAAAAAAACACACACATGAGGCACAAGGAATATATAATAATTGGGAACATTTTGCTTATCTCTATCATCTATCACCTCACGTGTCTTAACTGTGGGATTTCAATCACCTTATGCACCCGCGGTCAGTGAGAACGGCTGCGTGTTCTCTGTGGAACAATGCTGTATGCTCCCAGCGAGCGTTCCACTGGGAAGACTAGATTGTTGATACTGTTGGACATTGGATATTTGTTTTGGGGTTTGTTGTCAACTTCCAAACGCTGACTGGGCAAAATTATGTCATGTGACCACTTCCAATGCATTCTGGAAATCCAGTATAGCCGCCGTTACGTTAGAATGCAATATCACCTCACAATGTGTATCCATTGTTCATTCATGACCATTCTAACTTGAACAGACCAAACTTGTTATCACCGTCAGTCGTTAGCACCACAGCAAGGAAAGTCCGTAGTTCCTTTAAAACTATGTGTAAACTATTATCTTATTGATGTCACTTGTGTATGCTGCTTTTTGGAGTTTTTATGAGGGCGGGAGATTTCGTTGGACTCGGTCATACTAACCACAACCAGGCGGTTCGTCTGATCCATCTGCGCAGTCTAGACTGCCATCACATAGCCACATCCTTGGAACGCAGCGTTCATCACACTGAAACTCGTACTGTGAACACAATGCATCGGTTCCTTAGAAAATAATTAAACAAACATTAACGTGACAAAGCTGGTTCACAAATGTGTGACTGGCTCTGGCAAAACCCTAAACTTGGACCCAATTTTCAAAAGTGACCTCCCCAATTTATCGTGAAAATTAACAATGTTCCCAACAACGTTTCAGGGTTTTTATTTTTCCATCAAAATCTAAAGAAAATGCTCTATATATGGTGACATGAAAACTGGTCCCTCAAACTGGTCCCTGGGGTCGGTTTTTGACATTTTCATGGCTGTTACGCATTATGGTAAATGCCGAGAAGTTTCGGGTTTTGCCAGAGCAGGTCACATAATATGCTTTCTTTTGTGGAAGGGGTACGGTTCTCACCTATACAAGTGTGTATCAAAATAAAGGAAACCCAAATTTAATCATCAATTATAGGAAAACTGCAGAATTATAGATAAAGGGTGATATGTCTTAAGAAAGAACTGGATGTCCTCTTTCCAATGACACCCTGACCATGAATCCATTGTCACTGCTGAATGAGTAACAATGCATTGTTTACATGATATGAAAATCCTTGCTGTGACAAGTTCTCAAGGGATGGAGAAAAGCTGTTTTTGACGATGGGAAAGTAATTCCATTGACAAAAAAGACTGCTTACTGGTTTTAGTCAACAGCTTACCAGTGTGTAATTATGGCGCTGGTCCCTCCACATGACCACCATTTCTCTCAATGCAAAGCCGGCATCGTCTCATGTCTCTCACAGCACGTCTTACCATTTGTTGATCTTGCCGAGAGAACCCATGGTCAGGGTGTCATTGGAAAGAGGACATCCAGTTCTTTCTTAAGACATAGCACGCTTTATAATTCTGCAGTTTTCCATAATTGATGATTAAATTTGGGTTTCCTTTCTTTTGATACACACTGTAGGGTACTCCCCAATGATACCTATAATCATTAAAGTGCACTAATGTACATAGTTTGGGATTTCCTGCTGGGTACCAGTGGGGAGCACCCTCGGGTCTAAAGATCTCATCAGCCTTATTTTCTTTGAATCAATATTATACAATACCATACGCGACAAACTGGCACTGTTGTTTGATCGGCAAACACTAACTTGGTATTCTAACGTGGAATTCTGATGTAGACTTACGATAATTTGTTAAATAGTGTTATTTATTTTACTTATATGACATCAACCATGACAAATACTTCATGGGATGTTTGATATGCCATCATCAAATTAACATTCAACATTTTTATTGAAAACTTTAGTTTGTTATGTTTTTTGTGAATAGTATGCTAATTGTGAGAATATAGAAACTCTTAGTTTCACCGCTTCATCTTGAACAAAGTAACATCTAATACAAAGAACAAAAACATCCAACTAGATAAACAGGTTCATGTGTGGTACTCGATAAACAACCACACCCTATTTACTTCTCCACAAACATTACGTATTGACCCAGGACTGTAGTACTATTCCGGTTAGTACTGGGCCAATTGTACAGGGCCAGTTAACTAATGTTATTGACCCACCGTAATACTATTCCGGCTATTACTGGGCCAATTGTACAGGCCCAGTTAACTAATGTTATTGACCCAGTACTGTAGTACTATCCGGTTAGTACTGGGCCAATTGTACATGGCCAGTTACCTAATGTTATTGACCCAGTACTGTAGTACTATTCCGGCTAGTACTGGGCCAATTGTACAGGGCCAGTTACCTAATGTTATTGACCCACCGTAATACTATTCCGGCTAGTACTGGGCCAATTGTACAGGGCCAGTTACCTAATGTTATTGACCCAGTACTGTAGTACTATTCCGGCTAGTACTGGGCCAATTGTACAGGGCCAGTTACCTAATGTTATTGACCCAGTACTGTAGTACTATTCCGGTTAGTACTGGGCCAATTGTACAGGCCAGTTACCTAATGTTATTGACCCAGTACTGTAGTACTATTCCGGCTAGTACTGGGCCAATTGTACTTGGCCAGTTACCTAATGTTATTGACCCAGTACTGTAGTACTATTCCGGCTAGTACTGGGCCAATTGTACAGGGCCAGTTACCTAATGTTATTGACCCAGTACTGTAGTACTATTCCGGCTAGTACTGGGCCAATTGTACATGGCCAGTTACCTAATGTTATTGACCCACCGTAATACTATTCCGGCTAGTACTGGGCCAATTGTACAGGGCCAGTTACCTAATGTTATTGACCCAGTACTGTAGTACTATTCCGGCTAGTACTGGGCCAATTGTAAATGGCCAGTTACCTAATGTTATTGACCCAGTACTGTAGTACTATTCCGGCTAGTACTGGGCCAATTGTACATGGCCAGTTACCTAATGTTATTGACCCAGTACTGTAGTACTATTCCGGCTAGTACTGGGCCAATTGTACAGGGCCAGTTACCTAATGTTATTGACCCAGTACCGTAGTACTATTCCGGTTAGTACTGGGCCAATTGTACAGGGCCAGTTACCTAATGTTATTGACCCAGTACTGTAGTACTATTCCGGCTAGTACTGGGCCAATTGTACAGGGCCAGTTACCTAATGTTATTGACCCAGTACTGTATAGTACTATTCCGGTTAGTACTGGGCCAATTGTACAGGGCCAGTTACCTAATGTTATTGACCCAGTACTGTAGTACTATTCCGGCTAGTACTGGGCCAATTGTACAGGGCCAGTTACCTAATGTTATTGACCCAGTGTAGTACTATTCCGGCTAGTACTGGGCCAATTGTACAGGGCCAGTTACCTAATGTTATTGACCCACCGTAATACTATTCCGGCTAGTACTGGCCAATTGTACATGGCCAGTTACCTAATGTTATTGACCCAGTACTGTAGTACTATTCCGGTTAGTACTGGGCCAATTGTACAGGGCCAGTTACCTAATGTTATTGACCCACCGTAATACTATTCCGGCTAGTACTGGGCCAATTGTACATGGCCAGTTACCTAATGTTATTGACCCAGTACTGTAGTACTATTCCGGTTAGTACTGGGCCAATTGTACAGGGCCAGTTACCTAATGTTATTGACCCAGTACTGTAGCACTATTCCGGTTAGTACTGGGCAACAATTGTACAGGGCCAGTTACCTAATGTTATTGACCCACCGTAATACTATTCCGGCTAGTACTGGGGCCAATTGTACATGGCCAGTTACCTAATGTTATTGACCCAGTACTGTAGTACTATTCCGGTTAGTACTGGCCAATTGTACAGGGCCAGTTACCTAATGTTATTGACCCAGTACTGTAGTACTATTCCGGCTAGTACTGGGCCAATTGTACATGGCCAGTTACCTAATGTTATTGACCCAGTACTGTAGTACTATTCCGGTTAGTATCTGGGCCAATTGTACAGGGCCGTTACCTAATGTTATTGACCCAGTACTGTAGTACTATTCCGGCTAGTACTGGGCCAATTGTACATGCCAGTTACCTAATGTTATTGACCCAGTACTGTAGTACTATTCCGGTTAGTACTGGGCCAATTGTACATGGCCAGTTACCTAATGTTATTGACCCAGTACTGTAGTACTATTCCGGCAGTACTGGGCCAATTGTACATGAGTTACCTAATGTTATTGACCCAGTACTGTAGTACTATTCCGGCTAGTACTGGGCCAATTGTACAGGGCCAGTTACCTAATGTTATTGACCCACCGTAATACTATTCCGGCTAGTACTTGGGCCAATTGTACAGGGCCAGTTACCTAATGTTATTGACCCAGTACTGTAGTACTATTCCGGCTAGTACTGGGCCAATTGTACGGCCAGTTACCTAATGTTATTGACCCAGTACTGTAGTACTATTCCGGCTGGGGTACTGGGCCAATTGTACAGGGCCAGTTACCTAATGTTATTGACCCAGTACTGTAGTACTATTCCGGCTAGTACTGGGCCAATTGTACAGGGCCAGTTACCTAATGTTATTGACCCAGTACTGTAGTACTATTCCGGCTAGTACTGGGCCAATTGTACATGGCCAGTTACCTAATGTTATTGACCCAGTACTGTAGTACTATTCCGGTTAGTACTGGGCCAATTGTACGGGCCAGTTACCTAATGTTATTGACCCAGTACTGTAGTACTATTCCGGCTAGTACGGGGCCAATTGTACAGGGCCAGGTACCTCAGGTTCTTGCCCTACCGTAATACTATTCCGGCTAGTACTGGGCCAATTGTACAGGGCCAGATAACTAA
This sequence comes from Zoroaster sp. YZ-2022, assembly GCA_029582265.1. Taxonomy (NCBI): domain Eukaryota; kingdom Metazoa; phylum Echinodermata; class Asteroidea; order Forcipulatida; family Zoroasteridae; genus Zoroaster; species Zoroaster sp. YZ-2022. The sequence continues at coordinate 42,229,912 of CM055816.1, forward strand.
AGTTAGTGACCCACCGAAATACTATTCAGCCAAGTAGTGGGCCAATAGTACATGGCACAGTTACCTAATGTTATTGACCCAGTACTGTAGTACTATTCCGGTTAGTACTGGGCCAATTGTACATGGCCAGTTACCTAATGTTATTGACCCAGTACTGTAGTACTATTCCGGCTAGTACTGGGCCAATTGTACATGGCCAGTTACCTAATGTTATTGACCCAGTACTGTAGTACTATTCTGGCTAGTACTGGGCCAATTGTACATGGCCAGTTACCTAATGTTATTGACCCAGTACTGTAGTACTATTCCGGTTAGTACTGGGCCAATTGTACAGGGCCAGTTACCTAATGTTATTGACCCACCGTAATACTATTCCGGCTAGTACTGGGCCAATTGTACATGGCCAGTTACCTAATGTTATTGACCCAGTACTGTAGTACTATTCCGGTTAGTACTGGGCCAATTGTACAGGGCCAGTTACCTAATGTTATTGACCCAGTACTGTAGTACTATTCCGGTTAGTACTGGGCCAATTGTACAGGGCCAGTTACCTAATGTTATTGACCCACCGTAATACTATTCCGGCTAGTACTGGGCCAATTGTACATGGCCAGTTACCTAATGTTATTGACCCAGTACTGTAGTACTATTCCGGTTAGTACTGGGCCAATTGTACAGGGCCAGTTACCTAATGTTATTGACCCAGTACTGTAGTACTATTCCGGCTAGTACTGGGCCAATTGTACATGGCCAGTTACCTAATGTTATTGACCCAGTACTGTAGTACTATTCCGGTTAGTACTGGGCCAATTGTACAGGGCCAGTTACCTAATGTTATTGACCCAGTACTGTAGTACTATTCCGGCTAGTACTGGGCCAATTGTACATGGCCAGTTACCTAATGTTATTGACCCAGTACTGTAGTACTATTCCGGCTAGTACTGGGCCAATTGTACATGGCCAGTTACCTAATGTTATTGACCCAGTACTGTAGTACTATTCCGGCTAGTACTGGGCCAATTGTACATGGCCAGTTACCTAATGTTATTGACCCAGTACTGTAGTACTATTCCGGCTAGTACTGGGCCAATTGTACAGGGCCAGTTACCTAATGTTATTGACCCACCGTAATACTATTCCGGCTAGTACTGGGCCAATTGTACAGGGCCAGTTACCTAATGTTATTGACCCAGTACTGTAGTACTATTCCGGCTAGTACTGGGCCAATTGTACATGGCCAGTTACCTAATGTTATTGACCCAGTACTGTAGTACTATTCCGGCTAGTACTGGGCCAATTGTACAGGGCCAGTTACCTAATGTTATTGACCCAGTACTGTAGTACTATTCCGGCTAGTACTGGGCCAATTGTACAGGGCCAGTTACCTAATGTTATTGACCCAGTACTGTAGTACTATTCCGGCTAGTACTGGGCCAATTGTACATGGCCAGTTACCTAATGTTATTGACCCAGTACTGTAGTACTATTCCGGTTAGTACTGGGCCAATTGTACAGGGCCAGTTACCTAATGTTATTGACCCAGTACTGTAGTACTATTCCGGCTAGTACTGGGCCAATTGTACAGGGCCAGTTACCTAATGTTATTGACCCACCGTAATACTATTCCGGCTAGTACTGGGCCAATTGTACAGGGCCAGTTACCTAATGTTATTGACCCACCGTAATACTATTCCGGCTAGTACTGGGCCAATTGTACATGGCCAGTTACCTAATGTTATTGACCCAGTACTGTAGTACTATTCCGGTTAGTACTGGGCCAATTGTACATGGCCAGTTACCTAATGTTATTGACCCAGTACTGTAGTACTATTCCGGCTAGTACTGGGCCAATTGTACATGGCCAGTTACCTAATGTTATTGACCCAGTACTGTAGTACTATTCTGGCTAGTACTGGGCCAATTGTACATGGCCAGTTACCTAATGTTATTGACCCAGTACTGTAGTACTATTCCGGTTAGTACTGGGCCAATTGTACATGGCCAGTTACCTAATGTTATTGACCCAGTACTGTAGTACTATTCCGGCTAGTACTGGGCCAATTGTACAAGGCCAGTTACCTAATGTTATTGACCCAGTACTGTAGTACTATTCCGGCTAGTACTGGGCCAATTGTACAGGGCCAGTTACCTAATGTTATTGACCCAGTACTGTAGTACTATTCCGGTTAGTACTGGGCCAATTGTACAGGGCCAGTTACCTAATGTTATTGACCCAGTACTGTAGTACTATTCCGGTTAGTACTGGGCCAATTGTACAGGGCCAGTTACTTAATGTTATTGACCCAGTACTGTAGTACTATTCCGGTTAGTACTGGGCCAATTGTACAGGGCCAGTTACCTAATGTTATTGACCCAGTACTGTAGTACTATTCCGGTTAGTACTGGGCCAATTGTACAGGGCCAGTTACTTAATGTTATTGACCCAGTACTGTAGTACTATTCCGGTTAGTACTGGGCCAATTGTACAGGGCCAGTTACCTAATGTTATTGACCCAGTACTGTAGTACTATTCCGGCTAGTACTGGGCCAATTGTACAGGGCCAGTTACCTAATGTTTGTTGGGTTATTGTTTCGTATGTACAGAGAAATTACGTCCTATAAGATAATTATAAACAAATAAATAGGGGAGAAATGTGCATCCAAAACTATTCAATCTCTAAACATTTAATGAGAGTTTGCAAGTATTATGGGCAATGTACTTGCTTGTATTCATTTCTCATCGCTTGTACAAGTCCAATAATTTTTGAGTAAACGAGAGCTTGAAATAATTGATATAATTTAGACCATGTAGGCTACATTTGGTACTTCTCCACATACCATATATAAAATTTTCAAATGTATACGATTTCAGATGTAATATTAGTGCCTTATTAAAAAATAAATCAGTTAATTAAAACAAATCTGCTAACATCTCAAAATATCAGATTTTATGGTTTCTTGTCATAGACCAGTGTACATTTTCAGGCCGGCGCAGTTTGATCTTATGGGCTCTTTTATGAACATATCATTGGTCACAATGGTCACATTGATGTCATTGGTCACAATGGTCACATTGATGTCATTGGTCACATCGTTTATAGACTTACCTGCTTGCTCAACTACAACATACAACCAGACCAAAACATGTAGTATCCAGAACCGTGACATAATTCCAATTAAGTAACTGTACGTGTAGTCAGATGTACACTGGAGTTGTTCATCTTCACCCAAGGAATGACACTGCTTAAAATGATTTGCTATAGTTAACAAACTTCACTTTTATAAATGAACAGCTTAAGCTAATAAATGAATGCACGCATATTTATGTAATAGCAACTACGAAACAAGGAACTTCGGGCGAAACTGCACAATTCTATGATTACGCATCCCTGTAAACTTTCAATTATATTAAAATCAACATGCACAAGGACATCATTATTATGATCACTTAATCCAAATATTCATAGAGAGAGAGGGTGGGAATTTTTTCCATATCTAAATATAATCATCAAATAACCATCAAGAGTAATTTGACAAGGGAAAATATTCTCAAGGTTCAAACTTATTAAAAGTTCATTTATTTCTACACGATCACAAATTAGATACAAGTACAGAATATGAGTTAAATGATTTTCATGTACATACGAGTGGTATTGTAGTGATAACTTACTTGGAGCTTAATTCATGTTAATTGGGCTTCATTGGACTTCTAAACAAACACCCGAAGAAACAATTACGCTATTGGTTATTAGGGAGACCGCCATGTAATTAGATATCACATTGGGTACATGGAGCACCACAGTAGTTTGTTCTTGTTTGCTCTACACATTGATTTATTTACCCGCTCAGTAAACTTTATAATTAATGATTCAATATTCATTACTTGTATCAACACACATGGTAAAGGCTGCTGACACCTGGAGTCTCACTCAATTGGGGGAATGAATCCTGTTCTATTGTATATGCCGTAGGAGACTGAAAACCCAAAATCACTATAAAAAATTAAAATTAAAAATTAAAATTAAAAAAAGGTAATAATAAAAACATTTTAAAAAAATAAAATAAAATAAAAAAAATAAAAAAGTATCAGTTTAAAAGGGCTAGGTGGCCATAGTGATGGTGTAAGGGTTAACCCATTTTTTTTTACTTGTAATTTAATTATCAAACAAAATTTACTTTTCTTTTTTTAATTAACTTTAGTTATGAAATTGAAGACTTATTTTTTCAGTTCTCAAACTTGGAAAAAGGATAAATTTTAATGTACAATTTACAATTCCACACAAGATGTCATTATTAGTAAATAAAAAGGAAGCCAGAGCTCTGTAATGTACAACGGTATGTTGGTTTTCATGGAATCAACCATTTTGACGCGTAATACACAAAATAAAATCATTAAAGATATCCATAAGCCCATTATGTTAAAGCTACGTTCATTATGGGCGAGTTTGCAATTAAAATGCATCTGGTGAAGTTTCTATAGCGTCCATTTATGTATAGCGTGCATGTGACGAACCGGTCTCAAACTGGCGATTGATGACCGGGATCCGAGGAAGAGCTTTTCGTTTTCAATTTAGCGTGTGAGTTCGCATCACGTGATACTAACTTATACACTCTGATTTGTTCATTCCCACGTGGCGCATATTTTCATACTAATTGGCGCATACTTCCTGGTTGGTTATTATCGCCGATAACGCATAGGCAACCGTGATCACGTTTCATCCAATCAGATTGTCTTAACAGGGCATTTATGAATTGTTCTTAACAAAATACATTATAAATGGCAATTATATAATGAAAGTAACACTTAAAGGCTCAGTTATATTTTTTACTGGAATTACTCAAAGGCGCACCACGCGTGTAGACATGAATCAGGGAGTGACCAAGCCTGATGATCTGACGTCACGCTTTGAGCTGGAGGCGCGTGAATTATGCTAGATTCGATCATGCCCATGCAGCCGACATTATTTACCCCGATGCTGAACTTTGACCTTGGTTGGAAGCGTGACGTCAACGTGTTAACATATCAATGAAATCCTTTGAATGGTACGCCTGTCTATATCCTTGATAGGATATAGACAGGGGACCAGTCTAGGAGTGACCTTCCTTTGCCTCTGAGTGAAGGCGCTCTTCATTTCGTGACATAATCAAAAAGGTCTCAAGCGCATGACATTCACTGTGCAGTGAAAGGGGAATGGGTCGGAACAAGTTTATGGGAAGAGAGACAAAAACGTATGATTGTTGTATTCCTCATTGTTTTTATTCAGACTGTTAGTGGTTGGGTATTTACAATAATTTACACTATCAACAATTACCTGCACTGTTAAAGAAATTAGCAAATAATAACAAATAAGTAACCTAAATTTGGCTTCAACTAAAATACCTTTGCATAAACAAAATATGCATATAATAAGATTTACCCATTCATGAAGTTACAGCTATAACAAATTTCAGTCAATAACGCTTATTCCGAATGATGAACATGAACGGTTGTTTGAGAGCGTACTCCTGATGCAACTAGACTAAAATATGTTTCAAAGATGAAATTCTGTTTGTTGTCAAGTTCGGCTCTATTGCAATAAGCACCCTTGTGACTGATGAAGTAGTTTTTTCAGCTCTTGCTTTGATGAAATCTTAGAACTAATGTACCCCCCCCAAAAAAAAAATAATAATAAATAAATAACCTTTGGCCATGATTAGGTTGTCTTGCTATAATTGTCATGACCAAATGTTTACCAATGCAATACGCAAGACAGCTTGTGATTTACCTGGTTCAATAGGATGTTTCCAGGTAAAGTTTTAAAATAAATTACGGTAATCGAGGTCCAAACGTCCCCTAAAAATCGTGAAACTTCCCAAATCCACAGTTGCAATACCTACTTTCCCCAACCCCACCCAAAAAGGAGTCTATTGGCCTTATTCGCTCTGTTCACATCGTAGCCCTCTCGTGGTGAATTTGCACTCGGTGTCTTGATGATAGCCACTTTTGCGTCGTGCATACACTTTATGCGCGTATGTAATGGTACTACACGCGCGTGTACTTCTGTCAGCCAATGATCACTGAAGATATTCCGCGCGTACGCACATTAACTGCAAAATACGCCAAACGCACGCACTATCGCTGCCCTTTCGCTCACAGTGATCTAACAACATGTGCCCTCAACAGCTCATGTACGGTGCGAATAGCTTTACCACTCCCACCACCACCTAAAGTTTGGGAAGTTAAGTAAAGTAAGTTTGATAGTCTAGAGCTCCATGTATATCTGTTCATTCCGACGGCCATTTTCTCATGGTTCAACCCTCCAGTTTTCAAGAAATATATCTTAAAACTAACTAGTGTAAGTTTGATCCCAGAAGGTTCTTTCGTTTTTGAGAAAACAACAAAAAACTGATACATGTTTATTTAAAAAAAAATTTACAACATTTGCCCAAGTGCAACTTTGTGTAAATTATGCATATAACACTGCCCGTTTTCTCAACGACGAAATCGCTTCAGACAAAATCGTTTATCATGATAAATGATGTGTACCAATCTCACTATAAACAACTTCACCTTGAATATACCCTGAAAATCCGTTTTGCCTTGAAATAGCAGTTCACCGTAATTTCACTGCAATTTCACAGTGTCTCTTCCTCTCGGATATTTGCAATAATTTCCACGGTGATTTCACGGCAAATTCATGGCGCTCTCGAGAATTAATGAGCTGCCCCAAAACTGCCACGAGAAGTTCATGGCATTTTCACAGCGAAGGAATTCCAAGAGTATTTCATGGCAATTTCACGGTGTTGTGTCATCATGAAATTGTTGTGAACTATTTATTTCACGGTAAAACAGATTTTCAGGGTAAAGTTATTCATAGTGTCTTACACCAAGTAAATTTTTAGATAATAACATTTTTAATTTGATAACCTGATAAAGACCAATGCTTTAGCTTCCCCTTAACTTAAATATTGGCCTTCATCAGCAGTGTATAAGCCAGGATTTGAAAACAGGGCGTCCAAATGTTTAACTTCCAATACTTGTGCATGTGTATTACAAATAAAACAGGGTGTCCATTTAGCAAACAGGGCGTCCAAAAGACACCCAAAGGTATTGCTGGCTAATACTAGGTTCATCAGGTCAAGCGTGCCTGCATGGTTCAGTATTATTGTAAGCATCAGTCTATGGACTATAAACATGTGATTTAAGCAACCCCCATTCCCTCTCCCCCATAACAATTATTGTGAAGTATTGTACATCAGTCAGACACTCACGAACAAAGTGACATTTAGGGACAAGGGCCAAAGTCATGGTACAGCTAAGCCTTTGAGAAGCCCGGTCAGGCCCAGGCTTTTCCCCTGCCTACTGGCCTATATAATGAGCTCTGCTTGCCTGGGCTAGGTACTGTATTGTTACAGGATTATGACTCACAAAAGACAATTAGGAGGTCAGGTAGCCTGGGCCTGGCCAAGCTTCTCATAGGCTTGGCTGTACCATGACTTTGGCCCTCCTCCCTTAATTGTTTGTGCACGATCCATTGGTACGGGTAGTTCGTGCACAAACCCGTGTGGGCCAATAAGTGATAAGTGCCTACAACTCATGTACGTTAACCGTTGGCCAATAGAAGCACACACAGTCACCAGCAGTTCACACAGGCGCTTCTATTGGCCAACAGTTAACGTATCTTATCACTCATTGGCCCACACAGGCTTGTGCACAAACTACCCGTACCCATGGTTCGTGCACAAACAATAACCAGTTCGCGTCGGAGGCCGTGTATACACGCAATTGTTTTTTGCACCACGGATCGGAGAGCATCTAAACACGCCATAGGAAACTCCGATATATTTGTATGCATGCTCGGTTGAGCCACGCGTGTATGGTGACATGCTCGGAAGACGTGGCCACGAGCTGTGGAAGCTTCCATTAACGTGTGTGGGAAAAAGAAACCCGCACAGGGGCCCAGAAAAACTGTTTTATTCCCGACGCGAACTGGTTAAATGTCACTTTGTTCGTGAGTGTCCGACTAATGAGCATTAGTCTATAAACATATGATTTAAGCAACCCCCTGCGACCCCCTCTCCCCATACCAAAAAATAAAAATAAATAAATAATATCAAATAAAATAAAATAAATAAATGCATTAAGCAAAATGGTTGTAAAGAACCTTGCCAGGGCACTCAATGTGTCCGACAACCAACTGGTCAATCAAAATCTCTCATTGACCAATCAGATTCGCTTGAAAGGTTGCATCGCGCCTCCCAGTAAAAATATGCACATACCCACAACGTCCAACAAGCTCTCTAGCTGGGATCTTGCCTCTTTGTGCATGTTTAACCAGTTCGCACCGGGAATAAAAAAGTTTTTCCGAACCCCGTGGCGGGTTTATTTTTACCGCACAAACACGACCAATGGTGCTCACCAGAGCGTGACCGGGGAGACCGAGTCTTCCACCGTATGCTTATGGCTCGTTGCCACGTCGACCGGGAATCTATACAAATATTCCCGAGAATCCTGTGTCGTGTTTAGACGCTCTCCGATCCGCTGTCCAAAAATAAATTGCGTGTATACATGGCCTCCGACGCGAACTGGTTAATAATGTGTCTACACTGGCTTTTGTCAGAGTTTCGTTCAGTGTGGGTGGTGTCGATACAATGCCAAATGCTGATGTTATAAAACATAGAAAGAATATTGAGACTTGAACAGGGGCTAATTTTCATGGAGCTGCTTAGCAGGTAAAAATTGCTTACTAGAAAATTTGGCTTAGCGTATTTCTATGGTTACCAGCTAAATGTTCGTACAAAATGTGTGCATTTTGGTTGGTAGTCTGTTTTATATAGCTAAGCAAAAATATTTGCTTAGCAAAAATCTCTGCTAAGCAGCTCTGTGTAATTGGCACCAGGTTGTGTGTGGCCTCTATATCTTGAGATTAGTCTAAGAATCGATAACAAAGAACACATGACTGAGATGTGGTTTAGCCTCTTGAACCTCCTCCCCTCCCACACACAAACATTTTAGAAAACAGAAAGTTATTGTCTGGAACCACGTCTGGCCATTCCGTGTGTTCGAAGTTGTACAGCCAATTGCTGATTCTCTTATAACGGGCAAGGACAATGTGGCCTTGAGCAGGTCTTACGTTGTTCGGGTAGAAGTATTCAAAGTAAACTGCCGCATTGGCCCACGTGGATCACGTGATTGAGACCGGCTGGTCGCTGTTTTGAATCATCCTGATGGCGTGGGTGAACTTCTGACTCAGATTCTCCATCTTGTGCGTGTGGATCAGGGGTGGGACTTTGATGCTTGCTGGCTCGGCTGACACGTCCAGGAGCTTCGATAGAATGTCCTGGTATTTATCCTGCAGTTTTCCTGTTTTGTTACCAACATGATAAGAAAAATCATCATTAAAAAAAGTCATTCTGTGGAAATCGATATTTTTCTAAATACAATTTGGGTTGAAATCTTTACATTGTTCTTCTCCAAGTATTAAGAAGGAAATAAATTGTTTCAGTAAATTATTGACTGGCAAGGGAATTAAGGGACAAGGGCCAAAGTCATGGTACAGCCAAGCCTTTGAGAAGACCGGCCAGGCCCAGACTTTTCCCCTGCCTACTGGCCTATATAATGAGCTCTGCTTGCCTGGGCTTGGCCCTCCAGAAGCCCAGGTTATGTTGATTGGCAGGAACTGTATTGTTACAGGAGTAGGACTCACAAAAGACAATTAGGAGGTCAGGTAGCCTGGGCCTGGCCGGGCTTCTCAAAGGCTTGGCTGTACCATGACTTTGGCCCTCCTCCCTAAGTGTAATTGAGTTTAATTTATGATACAGCGTGTTAAATTAATTTCTAGTCGAATAATGGTTACATGATTCGGGCAAATATTTTGAGAAATAAAAAGGAAAATTAGCAGTGATCATTAAAAAAAAAATTGCCGGTAAAATAACAAACGGGCAAAACATCTTCAGAAGTAGACTTAATATGAGGCCATTATTTCTGACAAGCTTGCTGTGCATGTATAACATACCACTGACATCACGGCCGAGATAGCTGCACCAGCCGCCGCGGATCTCCTCCGCCACCGACGTGTCATCCTCAAAGGATGAGTTAGTGAGGAGTCCAATACATGGTACCACCAGGTTGTTCATGATCTCCAGACCCTGAAGCGCTTCTAGATCCTCGGACGACTCAAACTGGTTTGTGCACTGGGCGTTAAGTTGCTGCAAAAATCAAACAAATGGATAAAAATTTGGATATAAATGGCTCATTTTGGGGGAAAACATGACGAGAAAAATTGTTTCTGATGTCATATTCTTCACAAGAAACAACTTCACAGAGCTACACCAAAATGAATACAATTTGGAAACCTAAAACTTGTTTGCAGTTTGTGACAAAAGTACAATCATTGTAAACGTAAACTTTTTAACAAAATGCAATGTGTAATTATTTTTGAGGGTGGGTCAATAGACCAACAGATGGGATATGACCCACGGAATTGACCAACTGTGACTGGATTTTACAAAATGAGTCTTAAGGGGGAAAAAAATTACTTTTTAAGATTCTTTGGGGCTCATTGCACATTGCTCGAGCACATTTTCATCTTACTACCAAATATGGTCATGTCAGTATCTTGTGATTTGAGACTTTCAACCCTAACCCCCTATCGGTTTTGGCTAGAAACCATCCCAAATCCTCCAAAATCCATCAACATGCAGTAAAAAGGTACCCAAATTGTTGGACTTTGATGGAATTAGTACAGTAGCAAATGCAAAGCATCCATGGCTTGGCTATACAGTCCTGAATCCACCAAAAGCAGCCGGTGGAGTTTGATGGATTTGGTACACATGGCTACATGCTCTAATGGCTGGGCTATACTGTGGAGTACTGAATCCATCAAAATCAGGCAAAACCAGGAGAAGGATTTGGGGTGAAATTCATTGACATTTTCTTTTGGTTTGTGTTGTGCAAAAGGCATGATTAAGGGCCTTGAATAGCCTGAAGATCTGACGTCATGTGTAGAGGTGCATGAATTACGCCAGATCCTGGCCGTGCGGCCACCAATATTTTCCCTGATGTTCAACTTTGACCGTGGTTGGTAGCTAGCACGTGAGCCTCGAAGCGTGACGTCAGATCTTCAGCACAACGTATCCAATGAAACCCCTTGAATGGTATGCCTGGAGCCTTTATCCTTGATATAGGATAAAGTCTAACCGTCTAACACAGTCTAACACACATGCACCATTGGCTACTTCAGAAAATCCAACCATTAACATATTTTATGACACGATGGAGCTAATCATGTTGAAATATGCAGTCTGGCAAAGACTCACCAACAAGCACTGGCGTCTGAAGTGAGCTACCATGACAAAGTCCATGGCCTTCTGAACTTTCTCCCCGACGTACTTGTCGTTTACTTTACAAGCATGTACAAAGTACGGTAACGCCTCTTGGTACCCATACCTGATGAGACAAACTGGGTTCTCTTAATATATTCTGTTATAGGGTTAGGACTCACAAAAGACAGATTAGGAGGCCAGGTAGCCTGGGCCTGGCCAGGCTTCTCAAAGTCTTCGCTGTACCGCCAGTTTTGCCCCCCCTCCCTTATCTTAAAGGGACAGTATTGTCACGATCAGAGCAGACTTTCAACAGGGCATGGAATCCATGTCCTAGTTTAAGATGAACACAGTGACTGAAAATTACTGTCTCATTTATGCAGCAGCAACGGTAATATGACCTTATCATGTGGGGTATTATTTTCAGACACTGAGTTAATCTTAAACTAGCACTCCTATTCCATGCCCTGTTGATCATGATAATATTGATAATATTGTCCCATTCTCCTGAGGACGATCAGAGCTTACTGATCGAAACGTCGAGTTGTACCTCCAGTTCTTTTCAGAACTAATTACTACTCAATTGAGATTCCACATGGTGTCACCGCAATTAGTCTTACTTATCATCCTCACCATGCAATGCTAGAAGTTTTACCTAATATTGTCCCTGTAATACCAACATATGCCCACACTGTCCACACAGATATTTGGACCATTTCATACACGATTTTTTTCCGAAACATGACGATCTCTCACAGAAACATTTGACTTGTCAAATTGTTTGTTTCTTCCTCAGACACTTGGAAAGCACCGAGTATACAGTGCTTCATACACACATGAGTGTAAGGGCAAAAATCCAAATCAATTGTTCATCACCAGACTCAAGAATTACAACAATTAACCCTTCTGTGACTGCAAGGGTCAACATCAGTCAATATGTTTATATACTTGCCAAGGTATATCTAGTGCACTAAAAAATTGAACACTGTCAAAACTTACATGTATTAAGTACATTTACAAAAATGAGTCGACCGTTTTTGGCTGGTCTTGTATTGTTGAGGGTGGTCAAAATGACGGTAAAAATCAGTCAAAAATGCCCCCGGGTGCACTTTTGGGTCAACAGTCCAAACAGGCAGTTTACTGATTTTGACCGCTATAGCTACTTGCCACTAAATTTCAGCTAAAGGAGGGTTAATGCAAAAAGTGAACGGGTGACTTTTGAGACGCTGGTGGCAAAAGGCTTACTGGTTCTTTCCCCAATGTTTTTGTAATTCTGAGCATGCTCAAACATTGAAAACGTTGGAGAAGGACCAGTAAGTCTATCGCCCTCTAGCATCTCAAACATCTCGCATTCTTCCTGCCTTGGTGCCAAAAAGTTCAAACGAGCATGCATGCTGTCAGTGACGCATCTACGTACGAAGAGGATACTTACGCTTCTTGCTGAAAATACAACTCAATCCCCTGGAGGAAGAAAGCATTAGCTTTGCAGAAGTTACCATAGTCCTCCTGCCAGCAGGTATGGATCTGTCTCTCGAGGGGCTCCATCGTCTGACTATCCAGCTTCCGTTGGGCGATTGTTCTCAAGGTCTGCGACCTGAAAACAAAAACCACACACACAAATGGTTATATCAAGAAGGACTGTTTGTAACCCAGAAGGCTGGGTAGCTCTGAAAACCCCTGGGGAGACATCAATGTACCTGGGTAGACCTCAACATACCTTGGAAGACCTCAACATACCTAGGAAGACCTCAACATACCTAGGCAGACCTCAATATACCTCGGCAGACCTCAATGTACCTGGGCAGACCTCAATGTACCTGGGTAGAACTCAACATACCTAGGCAGACGTCAACATACCTAGACAAACCTCAACAGACCTCAAAATACATGGGTAGACCTCGGCAGACCTCAAAATACATGGGTAGACCTCTTCATACCTGGGTAGACCTCAACATATCTAGGCAGACCTCAACATACCTGAGTAAACCTCAACATACCTAGGCAGACCTCAATGTACCTCGGCAGACCTCGATGTACCTGGGCAGACCTCGATGTACCTGGGCAGACCTCAATATACCTGGGCAGACCTCAATATACCTGGGCAGACCTCAACATACCCATAGCTGCCAACATTTAAAAATTCCAATTAGTAATCAACCCGCGCGGTCATTTTCAACTACGCGTACATACTAAAAATAACAGTGCATGTACCGACTATACCAATATCAGGCCCCTATAGCCTAGGTACATGTATGTATACACATGTACATACATGGCTAGTATACTGTACCATGCACAAAAACATGACATGTGCAACTGACACCAATATCCATGAACACCCACGATGTTAATTTCATTGTTGACTGTGCTTCACTCTTCATGCTATCGATGTGGAGTTTCGATTTGGTGTGTTCAACAATGTCATTACGGCCGCCGTGTGTGATGGAAAGATCTCACCGACATACCTTGCAAAATGCATGCTGTTTGTCTTTTCTTGACGTTGTGATGAACTCAAATTCCTTTCTGTATTTTTCACTGTAAAACTGTCCCTTTTTTGGTTGCCTTGGAAGTCATGATGATATCGCTCACAAAAACTAAAGTTTGAAAAAAACGTTTCGTGAAAACTACGAACTTCGAAATTCACATGGCAATGTTTTGGGCGCCATTTTGAATAGCGATCACACGCTGGTACCAAGTTGTTTTCACACATGTAATCTACGAACTGGCTGGTGCCCTGCAATAACATCAATACTACTAACCGATTTTGGGTGTTTCGGTTTTGTTTGCAATGAAATCAAAGTAAGTACATGAGAAAAAAAGAATCGATCTGAATCCGAATTCCGTGAATTTGGTTGTCAAAGCAAAGTTTGGGGCGGAAAATTTGAAAATCGCCACTTTCGAGAGTAAATTCGTATTTTCATATTTTTTTCATTAATTCGTAATAATTACTATTTTTTCGTAATAGTTGGCAGCTATGCATACCTGGGCAAACCTCAACATACCTGTGAAGATATTCATTTTTAAAAGCCTAGGTAGCCCTCACAAAGACTGTGTCAGGCTTGTAAGTGTTCAAACCAATGTTCAAGGCAGGACTAGACCATATTAGAACAACAGGTGCGAGGCAGGGTGGCCAGATGCTTCCAAAAGCTTGAATGCTTTTCTGTGCCTCCCCTTACTTCAAGCGATAGCAATATACATTCATAACTTTGTTGATGTGTTTTAGATTATTCAATGCAGAAAATAATGCAACACCCATATGCACATCACATACTCAACTTGCTTCCAATGAAACACTGCGACTTGGCCATTTTCCAAGTGTTTTTGTGCCTTACACATGCTTTGTTATATCAGCAACAGCAACAGCAATAGCAGGGTCAACAAGGGTCAACAAGGGTCAACAAGCTACAACAGCTACAGCAGCAACAGCAGTACTAGCACCACTGAGCAGTGCCAACACCAGGATGCAAAGCTTCAAATCCTACTTAGCATCAACATCATCATCAGCGACAGCAGCAGCGACAGCAGCAGCAGTGGCACCAGCAGCAGCACCAGCAGCAGCACCAGCAGCAACAGCAGCAACAGCAGCAGAAACATTAGCAGCAGCAAAAAGCAACTACAGCAACAGAAACAGCAGCAACGACAAGAGAAATACCAATTGAATCAGCAGCAGCAACATTAGCAGCAACAACAACAGAAACAGCAGCGGCAGCAGCAACAGAAGCAGCAACAGAAGCAGCAGCAAAAACAGTACATAATTTATCTTACCGCACATTGAGGTTCCCCCCTTTCGCTGCCGCAAATTGCTCCAGGATGGCACGTTGAACAATTAACCTTGGCGCTCTGTTCTTCAGGTAGTAGATGACTGGATTTTCTAAGCGTACATCCCTCATGGGATACGGGTCCTTTGACAATAGCTCTTCATACCGCTGCTGCTCCTCGGAGCATGCCTGCATAAAAGAGTGGTTTACACCATTGGTAATTACTCAAAAACAAATTAAGTATTTATAAGCTTACTCGTTTTAAAGATGTATCACTCATGATTTTCGTTATTTAAAAGGCAATTTCAGAAAATGTTCTCTTCATCTGTACATTTCTATTTTACTTTTACTATGCTGCATAATGACACATTTCTGAAAATAATCGAGTCCAAGTCTGAGCCTCTAGTCCTTTCAAAGTGGAATTCTCTAACATGCTATTCTTAGTAACGACGTTACTAGACGATCGCCTAATTTGTATCCTAGATTTTTGGATATTCAAATCATCTTGTTCCAGGGCAAGAGATCAGTGGGTATGAGGCTGCTCGAAAACCCTCAGGGCGAGAGATCAGTGGGTACGAGGCTGCTCGAAAATCCTGAGGGTGAGAGATCAGTGGGTACGAGGCTGCTCGAAAACCCTGAGGGCGAGACGTCAGTGGGTACGAGGCTGCTCGAAAACCCTGAGGGCGAGACGTCAGTGGGTACGAGGCTGCTCGAAAACCCTGAGGGCGCGACGTCAGTGGGTGCGAGGCTGCTCGAAAACCCTGAGGGCGAGAGATTAGTGGGTACGAGGCTGCTCGAAAACCCTGAGGGCGAGACGTCAGTGGGTACGAGGCTGCTCGAAAACCCTGAGGGCGAGACGTCAGTGGGTACAAGGCTGCTCGAAAACCCTGAGGGCGAGACGTTGGTGGATACGAGGCTGCTCGAAAACCCTGAGGGAGAGACATCAGTGAGTACAAGGCTGCTCGAAAACCCTGAGGGCGAGAGATCAGTGGGTACGAGGCTGTTCGAAACCCCAAGGGCGAGAGATCAGTGTGTGCTGTCAATGACTTTAACAGTCTGTTAGAAATTAAGCTGTAGTTGACTCCCAACAAGGGGGATGTTTCTGCGGTTGTGGGAGATGGTCACATTTTTGAGGAAAACAAAATCGTGTATGCATCTTCTGCATCTTTCTCAGAGATGATGTCCCCTAATGAGGAGACCGTAGCAGATGAGGCTACATCTACGCTGGTGGAGTATAATTTTTGAGGATTTACAGACTCTCCACATCCCCACAAACAAGAAACTAGACAATACAGGCTACTTCTTTCTTTCCTTGGTGACTACTTCTCTTTTTTTCAAAAAAACATTTTGAGGCAAAGGGAGATTTGTAAAAAATCTTGAAATCAGGAAAAATCCTGAGAATTCACAGGGCCTGTTTTCCAGATGTGCATGCACATGTTACACATTTCTAGACAACAAGTTCATTTGCCTTGACGTGCTGTCCACGGGTGTGCTTTGACAAAGGTAAAAAATCCTGAAAAAATGAAAAATGGGTAGCGGGCCTAAGTCTCCCTTTGGTCTAGAGGAGAAACCTACCGGATGTTTAATTTTGGAGGATTTACAGACTTTCTACATCCCCACAAAAAAACTACAGGTTTGGGCACAATACAGTGTACTTCTTTCATTCCATGGTGGCTACTTCTCATCTTTCAAGACAATTTTGAGGCAAAGGGAGATCTAAGAAAACAAAATCGTGTATGAAAAGGTCTATACCTTCTCTAATGCATCTTCCGCATCCCTCTCAGAGATGATGTTCCCTAACGAGGAGACCGGAGCAGATGAGGCTACATGTAAGCTGGTGGACTGGGATGACGACATGTCTTCAGCAGGTGATGTTGGAGGTTGCTTCAATGGGAAGACTGGCACCACCGGGGATGCAGGTTGTGTCTGGAGTGTGGTTTTCATTCCTGCTATAAACATGATCATTGAATTTACACAAGTAAACATCAAGTAGCTTTTCAGAGTAAGGGAGGAGGGCCAAAGTCATGGTACAGCCAAGCCTATGAGAAGCCTGGCCAGGCCCAGGCTGCCTGGCCAGGCCCAGGCTACCTGGCCTCCGAATCGTCTTTTGCGAGTCCTAATCCTGTAACAATACAGTACCTGCCAAATCAACGTAACCTGGGCTTCTAGAGGGTGTAGCCCAGGCAAGCAGAGCTCATTATATAGGCCAGTAGGCAGGGGGAAAAGCCTGGGCCTGACCGGGCTTCTCAAAGGCTTGGCTGTACCATGACTTTGGCCCTTGTCCCTATAAAGGTTTGTGGTACATGTAGCACCATGAAAAAGTCTTAGTTCTGCAACATTTCTATTAGTATACTTTTGATCGTCTTTAGGAGACAGTACTTCAACCCTGCAAAGCTTTAGGGAGAACATCTTTCCCCAATATCCAAATACCTCAAACTTTTGGCCAGTTCCCTCTGGGTATTGAGAGCTCATTATCTGTCAGAGCCTTGTAGCCAAATAAAGAGATCACTTAACTCTGTGGAGTTATGTCCCCATAACCAAAGTGGGCCTGGTGGATACATAAAGAAAGAACAGCCACAACTTAACTAATCCTTTAATCAAATAAAGGACCTGTAGTATAAATGCAAAATAGTAGTTATTGGCCTTACGTTTTGAACCTAGCAGGTTCTTTCTCAAAGGCAAAATGGACGATATACAAACATGAACAAATACATAAACACAAGAGTAAATAGAGAATTAGCTGTTGCAAACTGCTTACTAACCTAAAGGACCTGTAGTATAAATGCAAAATAGTAGTTATTGGCCTTACGTTTCCAACCTAGCAGGTTCTTTCTCAAAGGCAAAATGGACAATATACAAACATGAACAAATACATAAACACAAGAGTAAATAGAGAATTAGCTGATTGCAAACTGCTTACCAACCTAAAGGACCTGTAGTATAAATGCAAAATAGTAGTTATTGGCCTTACGTTTCAAACCTAGCAGGTTCTTTCTCAAAGGCAAAATGGACAATATACAAACATGAACAAATACATAAACACAAGAGTAAATAGAGAATTAGCTGATTGCAAACTGCTTACCAACCTAAAGGACCTGTAGTATAAATGCAAAATAGTAGTTATTGGCCTTACGTTTCAAACCTAGCAGGTTCTTTCTCAAAGGCAAAATGGACAATATACAAACATGAACAAATACATAAACACAAGAGTAAATAGAGAATTAGCTGATTGTAAACTGCTTACCAACCTAAAGGACCTGTAGTATAAGGGAAGACATCGAATTCTAACCTGCGGTTAAACCTTGGGGTACCTCGGGGTACCTCGAGGTACCACAAGGTACATGCCTGCTGAAAAGTAAGGAGCTCATTATCTACGGGTCACTGCACATTCTTGGTTTCATCATGGGCATCTTCATGGCCAGTGCTGGAGCTGGCAGATCCAGCCAGCAGCACAAAGGACCATGATTTATCTCACCATAATCCCCTACTAATCCGTTGTAAGTTGTCAAAAGGTTGAGTAAGTCCTTTGTGTTTGGATTTTGGGAGGGTGATGCCTTTAATCCCATAATCCCATAATGAGCAGTTTGACCTCTTCCATTATTGATTATTCATGGCTCCAGCTCTTCCATTCATAAACTCTGGAGACCCAAGTTACCTTGTGGTACCTCGAGGTACCCCAAGGTTTAACCGCAGGTTAGAATTCGATGTCTTCCCTAAATGGAAACAAACGGTTATTGACAAAAACAGATTTTGCCATTGAGAAAGAACCTGCTAGGTTCTGAAGCAGATCAGGGGCCAATTTCATTGAGCTGCCAAATATCGAGAAATCACAGGCCTGCCCATCAATCACCTGAAGCCAGAGAGCTCCTCTCTCCCAGGAAAACCACCTCATCCTCTTTGGTTGACGTCGCGGCGTTGGCTGCCCTCGTCACTTTCCTGTCTTTGTTCTCATCCCATTGTGTGATTTCGTTCTGGAAGCTCTCGTTGTCCTCGGTGACAAGCCGCTTGAGATCGTCTGCCAGGAGGTCAAGACTCAGACTGCTGCATCCAGTTTCTTCATCTTCTTGTTCTGAGTAGGACAAGACATGAGATGTATTTTTAAGTTCAGTTACCAGGTATTGTGCAGCCCTTAAGGGAGGAGGGCCAAATGCGCGGTACAGCCAAGCCTCTGAGAAGCCCGGCAAGGCCCCAGGCTTTGCCCAGGCCTATATAATCCCCTATCTGAGTACGAAAGTCCCTTCACTAATGAATAGATCTGAAATAGCTCTAATTGTTCACACAGACTAGACTGACACCTCAGCTGTCTTTTTTCACAACTGCAGCCATTATAATGAGCTCTACTTGGCTGGGCTAGGCCCTCCAGAAACCCAGGTTATGTCGATTGGCAGGTACTGTACTGTTAGAGGATTTAGGCTTGGCTGTACCACGACTTTGGCCCTCCCCCCTTTAATAGTCAAAGGTGCACGCAGCAACAGCTGGCCCATACGCGCTGTTCTGATTTTGATAAGCCATGTCAATACCATCTGTTAACACACCCCACGTGATTACATTTTGTCCAATAAGATTATCTAAACTGTCTTGGACATTTATGAATATCCAATATCATGCAAACAATGTTTTTTTAGCAGTAGTATCATGGGGGCAATTTGGTTTGAATACGCGGCGAGTTAACTACGGGCAGCGTCGCGATAATAACCTCACCTTCAAACAGATCCTGCCTCTTCGCATCGACGTACATCAGGCAGTACGCGCTGACGTTTCCCGAGCCGCCGACCGACTCCCGTTCCAGGTCGTCCCACATCACCTCCGTGACCGAGACGTCGTTGAACTTGAGCCAGACGTTCCTGCGGTGGTTCAGGATGTAGGCCCAGTAGTGGCCCGCGGAGGCCTGGCCCTCATGGACCAGGACAGCGTGGAGGTGATACTCATGCTACGTAGGCAACAACATAAAAAAAAAAAGGACTTTGAATGCATTGACTGTATCCGCTCAGCTTACATCGTAGCCCTCTAGTGGTGAAATAGCACCCAGTGTCTTGATGATAGACACTTTTGCGTCGTGTGAGCATTGTGCGTACACTTTATGTGCGTATGTTATAGTACTAAGCGCGCGTGTACTTCTGCCAGCTAACGATCGCTGGAGATATTCCATGCACGGTGCGAATAATGCCAAAAAACAAAGTCTCTGGTTTCTGATCAGCTTCAAAATCAATAAAGTGACGCATTTTTTTTTTGGGGGGGGTAATTTATTTTTTTGCCAACCAGTCAAATACGTGATACATGTTGTGTACATGGCTAATGGAACCAGACCAAACTTCCCATACAAAGAATGGTGGCTAAGAGAGGGCGCACAAATCGGGCAAACGTTCATACCTCAATGTGAATTTTTTTTTTTTAAACACAGCACGGCAGAATTCAATTAAATTCAAATCAATTCAATTCAATTCAAATCAATTCAATTCCATTCAATTCAATTCAATTCAGCAATTTTGGCTGCAATTGGACATCGTTTTATAGCAAAAGATAAGAAAACCAACAATGCTGACGCGCGAGTCTGAGGGGACCCACACGGAGACCAGAAACCTTTTGTTGTTTTGTTTAACCCTCCTATGGTTTGACCTTTCAAAACCTTTTAAAATCTGCTTACGGGCCAAAATGGCTATCAATTATTATGAACCCTTTAAAACCCTCCAGAATTTGTTGCTACTGAACAACCACACCTTTCAATACCCTTTGATGAAAGGTATTGAAACATTTCAACACCAGTTTGTTCAGAGAGTTGTTACACCTTTCGAAACCTTTCATAGGTCCCTTTTGTCAGACAGTTTTCTCACCTTTCAAAACCCTTCAGTACAGCAAACTTGAAAGGTTTTGAAAGGTCTGACAATTCTATGGCAACTGCACTGTATATAGGAGGGTTTATTAAGGCACCTACAACCCAGCGCCACATTAGGAGGTCATACCGTTATTGGTTAGAGCTGGGTTATGGGTGCATTAGACCCCCCAAAAAAGTCTCCGGTTTCTTTGGATTTGGTGTGGAGGTTTTTGATCATTAGAAAATGTTTTTATCTGGAGTTTTTAATAATGGAGGCATTTTTAAAACGCTCTTACACGAGGTATCACAGCGCTGTACATTATTACCCCTGCTCATCAGGTGCATAAATCATTCCTGAAACCGTCTCAGCTCCCTGGGGAGTATACAGCTCAATTGCTGCCATTTCGGCGCATATTGGGCTAATCAAACACAACAACAGAGATGCCAACATTGAATTCCAAAAAAGAGTACCATCTATTGGAAAAAAATAAATAAAAAATCGCAAAAATCTAACGCTAAAAAATGCATGTCCGGATTTTGGGCAATGTCAGCGCCGCACTCAGTGTGAACCCCGCTGGCGGTAGTGGGACCGGGGGCAGAGTAAATTGGAGGAAAATACTCAATGATAAAATTATGAAATTATAACAATGCTAGACGTATCTTATCTTAAAAAGCTCACAATAATGATCTTCCGAATTAGTAATCCATGCATCAATCACGTTAGAAATTTTGATTATTAATACTAACTGTTCTCTTTCTTGGGGTCTCGAAGGCAAATAACAAATTGATAGCCTTAGCTAGGCCTAGCCCTAGCTCACCCGAGCCCAATTTCATGGCGCTGCTTACCACAGAATTCTGCGCTTACGGCGCCATAAAAAGCGTGTGATTCTATGCGCCGTAAGCGCAGAATTCCGCAGTAAGCAGTGCCTGCATGCCGGACACTGAAGTCGCACTTGCAAAGAAACTTCGAGAAATTAAAAGGTAATGCACGTGCGCGAGCACAATTATGCGTGCATGTACACGTGTACACACAAGCTACCTCACAGACAACCTCATTCCCCACGGGTATGCTCATTATTCCCCATTATGTAATAGACATCAATGGGTACGATCTTGCAAATAATGTATAGATGTACAGGGTACATGTGGTAGGTAGGCAGTCGAATCCAGCGCACTCGCGCTTAATTTTTGTGTGTGATACGTACATAACCGTGTGAATTCGCCGCTAATCCCACTATCGTCGCTTTTTACCACCACTGCGGTTTACATTTAAAAGGTTGTTGTTTTGTTTTTTCATTTTTTAAATTATTTTTCATAATTTTTATTTCCACTTAATAGTTCATTCATTGTTTGCTTGTATTGTAACTATATACAATTATACTGGGGCGGCTTGTTTAGCGTATTTCAATTAAGTATTATCGTAGAGTCGTATTCACGGCTCAAAATCATATTTGCTACGCCCAAATCGTGTATGTTGGCATTTCTGCAACAACCAACTCTGCCCTCACAGGTACCCATTTACTCCTGGGTGGAGAGAAGCAATTATGGTAAAGTGTCTTGCTCGAGGACACAAGCACCCCGGTCGCGGTTGGGATTCGAACCCACATTCTGACGACTCAGCCATCAGAACACAAATCCGATGCACTAAACCGCTTGACCATGGCACTCCATGGTTCTACATTTTTTTTTTTTTTATAAATTTTATTTATTTATGTGTTTGGGGGAGGGGGGTGATTGTCCCTGTTTGAGTGGGGATATATGGTAACTTGATATTCAACATTCCCATGTATCCACCTCCAGTGGAGTGTCGTGGCAGACTGGTCTCGTGCATCGGACTCAAGTTCTGGTGTTGTCAGAATGTGGGTTTGAATCCCGGCCTGGGCGGTCTCGACTGTAGTGTCCCTAAGCAAGACTCTTAACTATAATTGATTCATCCTTTGGATGGGACGTTAAGCCGTAGGTCCCGTGTACTAGATTATTAAAGTAATGCATGTAAAAGAACCCAGAACACTTACTGTGAAAGAGTAGGGGTTTACCCCGGTGTTTCTGGTTCACATAGCAAGGTTTCCTGGGCACCTTTGAAAAACAGTGTTTCACTGAAAAGTCTCCCCAGGTTAAGTAATAAATAAGTTCACTGCGTATTAGTATTACCCCTACCCCTACCCCTATGGAAGACAAATTAGCCTATATACTTACATCCCTGAGATGGTCGTCTATATAGACGGTGGCTCTGAGGTCTTTAAGTGTTGCTATTCTGTCCTGTAGATCTGTAAAAACCAACAATGTTTACACTCAATATAAATTCGTAATTGACTTTATCGCGGCAGAATTATTATGATTTTTTAAATTAT
Source organism: Zoroaster sp. YZ-2022 (assembly GCA_029582265.1). NCBI lineage: Eukaryota > Metazoa > Echinodermata > Asteroidea > Forcipulatida > Zoroasteridae > Zoroaster > Zoroaster sp. YZ-2022. The sequence goes on from CM055816.1 coordinate 42,253,134, forward strand.
AAATGGTTGATTGAATATACTGCTTCATCATCGCCAGGGACAGAATTGCAAAAACAGTTACATGTATACACATGTAGGAGTAAGGTTTGCAGTAGCACCATGTAACAATCTCTAAGGAGGTCGGAAACTCTATTTTTTTTTAATCCGTATACTCTCATTGTCTTCAGGAGAATCACAGTATACTGATGAAAACGAAAACAGGCCTCCCAGTGCCAACCTACAAAATATAGGTTTTTTTAAATAGGTTTTTTTAAAGCAAAATATAGGTTTGATATAGAATTTGAGGCTTTGCATAGTGGAGATAGATGTAAGGGAGGAGGGCCAAAGTCATGGTACAGCCAAGCCTTTGAGAAGCCTGGCCAAGCCCAGGCAAGCAAAGCTTGTCAACACAGCATTAGCCAGCAATACCTTTGGGTGTCTTTTGGACGCCCTGTTTATTAATTGGACACCCTGCTTCTCAAAGACGTGGCTGTACCATGACTTTGGCCCTTGTCCCTAAATGTCACTTTGTTCGTGAGTGTCTGACTGATGTACAATACTTCACAATAATTGTTATGGGAGAGGGGAATGGGGGAGAGGGAATGGGGGTTGCTTAAATCACATGTTTATAGTCCATAGACTGATGCTTACAATAATACTGAACCATGCAGGCACGCTTGACCTGATGAACATAGTATTAGCCAGCAATAACCTTTGGGTGTCTTTTGGACGCCCTGTTTGCTAAATGGACACCCTGTTTTATTTGTAAAACACATGCAAAAGTATGGCAAGTTAAACATTTGGACACCCTGTTTTTCAAAAAATAACAAATTCGGACGGCCTATTTTCAAATCCTGGCTTATACACTGTTGATGAAGGCCAATATTTAAGTTAAAGGGAAGCTAAAGCATTGGTCTTTATCAGGTTATCAAATTAAAAATGTTATTATCTAAAAATTCACTTGGTGTAAGGTTGGTACACATCTCCAAATCCTGACTTATACTGTGGTTGTTCATGTCGGTTTTAAACAAACAATAATTAACCATACTACACATGGAGGCCACTCCGATCCACTAAATTTTCAATATGTTCTTCACCAACCGTCAGTACATACAAGCCACTGCTGTCCTTTCCAAGTAATCTTACAAAATCAACCGTGTGCCACCCAAGGTCACTGTATGTTTGAACATATTAGTATGGCCTACAATGTGTCAATGGGAGACCACTTTACCCTGCAATCTCAGTGGTGTGGCAGTGCACAGAAGGGTAACCATAGGAGGCCACTGGCAACAACTAATGGCTTGGAGTGGCCTGAATGAATTGTTTCAAAAATTGCACTGATTGTAGGAGGGTTAATGAAAGTAATACATATATATATATATATAAATATGTATAAACAAACATATAAAAAGATAAAGTAATAAATGTACATATGTACATGAATGAGAAAAAAGTTATTTGATGCGTAGATAGAGTGCCATGGTCGAGCGATTTAGTGCATCGGATTTGTGTTCTGATAGCTGAGTCGTCAGAATGTGGGTTCGAATCCCAACCGTGATCGTGGTGCTTGTGTCCTTGAGCAAGACACTTTACCATAATTGCTTCTCTCCACCCAGGGGTAAATGGGTACCTGTGAGGGCAGAGTTGGTTGTTGTGTTTGATTAGCCCTATATGCGCTGTAATGGCAGCAATTGAGCTGTATACTCCACAGGGTGCTGAGATGGTTTCAGGAATAATGTATGAGCCTGATGAGCAGGGGTAATAATATAATGCGCCTTGAGCACCAGTTTGGTGGATATGTGCGCTATATAAGTCTAAATTATTATTATTCTTATTAGAATAATGTATCACTAAACAGGAATACAATGAAAAGCGTTCATAATCCACTTTTCGAGCTACCTGACCTCTGACATCGGCCTCGACTTCAGTTCTCCATCTGCGTAGACAGCCCTGCAGGATGTCTAGCTCTGTGTCTGTGATGTGTCTCGGTGAGGGGTTTGCTTCGGTTAATGCTGAGGGGCCGGGAGAGGTTGGCACTGAGGACGGGGAGGACATGGCCACGTCGGTGACGGCAGTGGAGACTGGGGTCTTGCGGTCTGGACTAAAGCTAATCGGAAGAGAAAGGGCTTAATGAAAGACAATGCAATAGCCTAATTTTAATATATGTGACCCGCTCTGGCAGAACCTGAAACTTCTCTGCATTTATCATAATGCGTAACAGACATGAAAAGGTCAAAAACTGACCCCAGGAACCAGTTTGAGGGACCAGTTTTCATGTCACCATATAGAGCATTTTCTCTAGATTTTGATGGAAAAAGAAAAATCCTGAAACGTTGTTGGGAACATTATTAATATTTGCGATAAATTTGGGAGGTCACTTTTGAAAATTGGGTCAAAGGTTAGGGTTTTGCCAGAGCTATTCCGATGGCAATTTTAAAAAATTTTATCAGAACACTGCTATTTTACTTGAGGAAAGGATTTAACATCTACGCATCAGTGCAACAAGGTCATATCATAGTTACGACCTTGTTGCAGACATGGATTTTGCTCAGTGCAACAAGGTCGTATCTTTTACAGAGTTCCAGGATGAACACGCAAAACCTATGGAAGAAGATACTACGTTGTTGCACTCAATTGTTTTAATGTATGCAAATTTATGCACTCTTGCATGTATGACCTTGTTGCATTTTTTTTTAGATACGACCTTGTTACATTTTTTTTAGATACGACCTTGTTGTATTTTTTAGATACAACCTTCTTGTTCTGACAGGACGACATATACTTTTTGAATGACACGTTCTCAAAATATTTGTTTTGCAGTCAACAAAGATTCTCTCTGAACTATTCAACCTACCCGGATGATGGAGGGCTACTGGTTAATGAGCGAGGTGGGGACGCCATCTCCACATCCTGTATGTTGGAGTTATTTGATGACAGGGGAACGACTCTCCGCGTCGGGCTGTTCTCCGGTGAAGTACTGTGTGCAAACTCCAGTGCGTACTGTAGAACGTCCTGCAGGGGAAACCTCTTGGGCCCGGAGCCATAGTGTAAGTATCTATTAAAGACAATTAATGAAGGTAAAACATCGGTATCTGGTAAACTTACTTGTACTTATCAACAGAAATCAATTGATCCAGAAATCAATCGATCCAGAAATCAATCGATCCAGAAATCCATCCGTCCAGAAATCCATCCATCCAGAAATCCATCCATCCAGAAATCCATCCATCCAGAAATCCATCCATCCAGAAATCCATCCATCCAGAAATCCATCCATCCAGAAATCCATCCATCCAGAAATCCATCCATTCAGAAATCCATCCATCCAGAAATCCATCCATCCAGAAATCCATCCATCCAGAAATCCTCGTCACTTCATGAAAACGTAAAACCACAGTTTACTTCAATTTTACAAAAACTTCATTACTTTAATTAGAAAACTAGATAGTTTTGAGGATTAAAACTTGGTGAAATGAAAGCTAACAGTATTTGAAGTCCAAATATTGACTGAACTCATTTTCCAAAAAAATATGATTTTTTAGTGAAAACTGCTATGATTTATTACATGGAAGGAGGTGGACAATGAACTACCACTGGTAAAAGTAAAAGCACCATGAAAATGGTACGAACTATGTAAGAAGACCACCCTACCTTTCTAGTCTTGACTGTAGTACATCTAGTTGTTGTACAATCTGATGTACATCAGTCCTTTTCATCCTGATCAATGCCTGATTGCACTCCATGTACCTAGTATGAAACAACAATAGCACAGATATTTGTGACCCTGCTCAATCAAAATGAGGAATGTCCCCCAACACATGTTTCCGTGTAATGTACTTCCAAAGTTCACAGAAACGTGCATGACTGCATTATTATATTATCGATTTATCACATCCTAACACAGGAATGAAATGAACCAAAAATGAATGTTTGGCATCATCAGAAAGCTCATGAAATTCTCTTTAACCAGTTCGCATCGGAGGCCGTGTATACACGCAATTTTTTTGGGGACAGCGGATCGGAGAGCGTCTAAACATGCCACAGGATTCTCGGGAATATTTGTATAGATTCCCGGTGGACGTGGCAACGAGCCATAAGCATACGGTGGAAGACGCGGTCTCCCCGGTCACGCTCTGGTGAGCACCATTGGTCGTGTTTGTGCAGTAAAAATAAACCCGCCACGGGGTTCGGAAAAACTTTTTTATTCCCGGTGCGAACTGGTTAAGTTGACATCCATATATCAAAATGTGAAATTTGGGGGACATTCCTCATTCCTCTGTTTATTCCTTCAAGAAGAACTTAAAAACTCATCTTGTGTGTATTGCATATAAGGACTACTAACATTCATTTATGTATTTTTTATCTTTTGTTTAGTATTATATTGCATTTGCTATTGTATTGTTATGCTATTGTATGATTATCTTGTTTACTGTAAAGCGCCTTGAGCACTTCTTGGTGGATATGTGCACATTATAAATCTTCTGTATTATTATTATTATTATTTTGATGAAGCCGGTCACATTTTGTAATCACTTTTTTCTGGTGCAAATATAAAATAATAAAGCAGTCTTAAATGGACAATATCGTCACAATCAGAGAAGACTTTTGACAGGGCATGGAATCTGTGTCCTAGTTTTAAGATAAACGCAGTGACTGAAAATAATACAACACAAGCGCAAGCTGGCCTGGATAACGATGCGTCATTAGATAATAAAACCGTAGTGGTGATAATGAGCCAGTGATAGCTAAGCTTGGACGATAACACGATAATATTGAATATCGCGATACCTTTTTTATTCCATTACAATATCGAGAACCTTTTCAAGTTAGAGATATCGGAAAACCGCGATTAAAAAAATATATCACGATTAAAAAGAAACACCGCGATTCAAAAGAAACGCCAAGGCCAAAGTGGCCGTGCCCTCTCAATCCTTAAGGTCAAGGCTTGAATATGTATCTACATAAAAGTGGATTTTATGGGCCCTTTAACCCTCCTAGTGTTTGACCATTTGAAACCATTCAAAATGTCCACTTACCAAAATGGCCATTGGTTTTGTACACACATGGTGATACCATTTGAAAAGTGTTGGTAGCAAGCTTTACTACCATTCAAATCCATTCAAATGGTTTTTGAATGGTGCATACAATGGTGCATACACCTTGGTGTGTTTCCATAGCCGAATGGTTTCAAATGGTGAATGTACTACACAGTGGCTTATAAATCATTCAAATGGTTTTGAATGGTGGATACACTACACCTTGGTGTTTCACAAAACGAATGGTTTCAAATGGTGCATCAACTTGTCTTAAAAAGGCACCAGAACAAGGAGGGTTAATAATACAGTTTTACAGAAAAATTCATCTTGATAGAAATGTTACCTATCCATATAGAGGATTTGTGGGAAGACAAAGCGATTGTGGATCTTCTCTGGCCTTCCTATTGCTTGGTTGAAGTGAAACCTGGACAGCTCAAATGTTAATACGTTGGGAAGTCTCGTAAACCAGTGCTGTTTGGAAGAAAATAACAATAATAATAATATTAGCATTTTATGGTGCGTGAAATCTATCATGATGCGATAGTCGACCAATATCCCTAACCATGGCTCAATGCAACAAGATGCAACAAAATGTACAAAGTTATTGCATCTTGTTGCCCTCAGCAGAGAACAAAAGAACCATTGTTCTAGCTGGTGGATCTTGTTGCATTGAACAGCCCTGCACACATTTCTGTTGTTAAATTGCAGGGTGTCTGTGAAATGCCTGTAGGGGGATAGGGGAGGTCAGGGATATCAATCTTTAAACTTTCTCAGCTCCCTGGGGAGTATAAAGCTCTGGGGAGTATAGATACTCAGTGCTGCAGTGGCTATCAAACACAATATCAATATCTACCTTTGTGTATACCCATTATTACTCTTGGGTGAAATACTAAATGTGGAGTGTCGTGGCCGAGCGGTCTAGCTTTAACCGGACTCAAGTTCTGGTGTTAGCAGCAGAATGTGGGTTCGAATCCCGGCCGTGACACTTGTGTCCTTGAGCAAGACACTTAACCATAATTGCTTCTCTCCACCCAGGGGTTAAATGGGTACCTGTGAGGGCAGAGTTGGTTGATTAGCCCTATATGCGCTGTAATGGCAGCAATTGAGCTGTATACTCCCAGGGAGCTGAGATGGTTTCAGGAATGATTTATGAGCCTTATGAGCAGGGGTAATAATATAATGCGCCTTGAGCACCACTTAGTTGGTGGATACGTGCGCTATATAAGTCCACATTATTATTATTATTATTATTATTATTATTATTATTATTATTATTATTATTATTATTATTATTATTATTATTATTATTATTATTATTATTATTATTATTATTATTATTATTATTATTATTATTATTATTATTATTATTATTATTATTATTATTATTATTATTATTATTATTATTATTATTATTATTATTATTATTATTATTATTATTATTATTATTATTATTATTATTATTATTATTATTATTATTATTATTATTATTATTATTATTATTATTATTATTATTATTATTATTATTATTATTATTATTATTATTATTATTATTATTATTATTATTATTATTATTATTATTATTATTATTATTATTATTATTATTATTATTATTATTATTATTATTAAATTGTATGTAAGCAATTTTTCTTATCAAAAACTTCACCACATTTTAATTGTTCATGCTTTGACAAGATAAATTAGTTTGACAAGATAAAAGCTCCAATATAATAAATGTGACCCGCTCTGTGAAAATAAGTCACATGTCGCACCATGCGTTTACACGTAATGGGCGATTGAATGTTGAGAGGGTGATTTGTTTTTTGAAAATCTGACTTTGGGTTTTCATGTTTGTTGACATCATTAGGATCTAATTTATCATTATATATTTACATAAACGTCAATTTCAATCAATAAAATATTAAAATCAATGATTTTTTGTGAGTAGGTTGTTTTATTTCTGTAATTTGTTTTCCTTTTGAAGCTTGTTTTCCAAACAATTTAATTGTGTTAATTATGCAAATTCTTATTAACCCTCCTATGGTTTGACCTTTCAAAACCTTTCAAAATCTGCTTACGGGCCAAAATGGCTATCAATAATTATGAACCCTTTAAAACCCTCCAGAATTTGTTGCTACTGAACAACCACACCTTTCAATACCCTTTGAAAGGTATTGAAACATTTCAACACCAGTTTGTTCAGAGAGTTGTTACACCTTTCGAAACCTTTCATAGGTCCCTTTTGTCAGACAGTTTTCTCACCTTTCAAAACCCTTCAGTACAGCAAACTTGAAAGGTTTTGAAAGGTCTGACAATTCTATGGCAACTGCACTGTACATAGGAAGGTTAAAAATGGCATATCTCCATAATGTAATACGTCACACACCTCAGACATATACCAAACTGAAGCTGATGATGTACTCTTTCCAGCCACACAAAAATTCAATTTTTCAAATTTGCGACTTGTGACTTATAAACAAATAGACAAAGTGCAATTACACTTTAAAACCATTCTACACATGGAGGCCACTCCGATCCACTAAATTCTGTTCTTGAGCAACCTTCAGTACATACATGTACAAGCCTGCTGTCCTTTCCAAGTAATCTTACAAAATCAACTGTGTGCCACCCAAGGACACTGTAAATGTTTGAACATATTAGTATGGCCTACAATGTATCAATGGGAGACCACCTTACCCTGCAATCTCAGTGGTGTGACAGTGCACAGAAGGGTAACCATAGGAGGCCACTGGCAACAGCTAAGGGAGCGTCTCAAAAGACGGGCACGTTCTAGGCGCAAAAGAACGTTCCCGTGGGCATATGCCCGCAATCCATTGGAACGCCAGAATGTTCTGCTGGACCACGACTGTGTGCCGAACTACGGGAACATTCCTACACGATTGAATACGCGTGTTAGCATTTTGAACGTTCCAATGGAACATTCTGGCAGTCCAACGGACCGTTCAATGTACGCGCACGTGCTGGAACACTCAACCGATCCAATTAGAACGTTCCTATCGTTCGGACTTCTGAGATGCTCCCTAATGGCTTGGAGTGGCCTGAATGGGTCGTTTCAAAAATTGCACTGATTGTAGGAGGGTTAATACCAGTAAATACTTCTGGTGAAATGTCAGTTTTGGCAACAACAACAGCCTGGAATTACAGAGGCCATTCTGATATTGTAATGGGAGTGCCCTGTACTCAGGAATAAATGGCCTTGCCCCATTCCAGGCCTGTTTAAAGGGACAATATCATCACGATCAACAAGGCATGGAATCAGAGTGCTAGGTTGAGATTAACTCAGTGACTGAAAATAATACTCTACATGATAAAGTCATATTACCGTTGCTGCTGCATAAATGAGCCAGTCATTTCAGTCACTTTGTTCATCTTAAAACTAGGACACCAATTCCATGCCCTGAAAGTCTGCTCTGAGCATGACGATACCGTCCCTTTAAGATAAGGGAAGAGGGCCTAACCCTGTAACAATACAGTACCTGCCAATCAACATAACCTGGGCTTCTGGAGGGCCTAGCCCAGCCAAGTCAAGTTCATTATAATGGCTGCAGTTGTGAACAAAAGACAGCTGAGATGTCAGTCAAGTCTGTATTAACAATATGTGACCTGTCACCACAAAATGAGCGTAAAGTCGGAAATTTAAACAATTGAGTTATTGGTATTTCTGGATTCAGTAGAACAAGAGCTTTCCAATGATATGTAACACTTGGGGTTACAGCGATTCCCCAGAGCACCAGAGGGGGATTTGTGGCTTTGTTTCCGTCTTTGTTTCAAGTTGTTTGTCAGAACACGATAAATGCTACCAATGAAATTGGCCTGAAATTGAGGTTTTTAATTGTCTGATGGAACTGAAAAATTGGAATTCAATATAAGGAGATTTACAAATTGCAAATATAATAACAAAAACAAATTAGACCTCCCCTCCGATTTTTCACTTTTCCCACTGTACTGTAAAATGGTTTAATGCGACTTTACGCTCATTTCGTTGTAACAGGTCACATATGAACTATTTGAGATATTATTCATTTGTAAAGGTTTTTTTGTGCTCAGCTAGGGGATTATGGAGGCCTCTGGGCCTGGGCAAAGCCTGGGCCTGGCTGGGATTCTCAAAGGCTTGCCTGTACCATGACTTTGGCCCTCCTCCCTAAGATAAACACAAACCTCTTGAGCAGATTTTTCACTGGTGTGGTTGACCGTCTCAATTTCCCTGTGTGACATTGAGGCTTCGATGCTCTCGTGCAGATCCTCATAACCGCTGATCTGTAGAGGGTACTGCCCAAATGTCTCCTGATTGGTGAAAACTTTACCTGCCGACACCACAGGAACAAAGACAAAATTATAATAATAATCCTAATTTCATTGAAACTGCCTACAATGGTGAACAAAACACTTGGGACACCTTGACACAGTAGTAACATAAGTATTTTTGACTGAAATCTCACCAAGAAAGCCAAGCCCCGCCCCGCCCCTCCCCCTCCCCATCCAATGTTGAACACTCTGTTGAACACTCTGAATGTTCCAAAGAAAATGTGGTTTTACCCACACCACAGAAGCTTAATTACAGAACTTTTTCAAGAATTTTCCCAATGATACTACTGTTCGTCTGAACTGATATCATTGGAAAGAAAAATCTGATGCATGATAATTTTCAAAATAATTGTTAAAACTAAACAATAAAATTGGATGGGATTGATTAAAACTCAATTTTCCAAACCTTGGATAGAAAATATATTTTTGCTTGCTGACTGTAACAAAAGCTTTTTACATCTGTGGCCGCCTCATCCACAGATTGAGGTTCCGCCATCACCCATTCAATTGCCGTTTCTGTCAGCTCGTCCACACTTTTCACCACTCCACTTTGTTAGTGTCCACCTAGCGCAGTTTGGTGCATCTTCTGCCACGTCTCATACCTATAGGTGGACCGTCAATAACTGCGCAGGTTAGACTACTGTGCAGTTTTGGGCCATTGCTTGATTCTTACCTTCATTGATTCCCTCTGCTTTGAACTGACCGTAGAACAGATCCAGCATGGGATTTCGCCTTGATGCCTCCACGCCTTCCTCTCTGTATACAAGGATAAAAAAAACTTATGTACACTGTACATGTAAAATGTATCATTCGACCGACTTGAATCTTAGTGTGAGGAGAGCTGAAGATATTTAATTGGCTGGTTGGAATCCTCTGACCAATAAGATTTGTTGAACGACCATGTGTGAGCCGAGAGAATAATGCATGAATAATATACTACTCAAAACTATTTAGGGAACACCGGAATAATCTCAGTTAAAGCAAGATAATTTATTTCAGATAAACACGTTTCACAGAATTGATGAGAAATAACTGCACAATGAAACAGATGATAAAGGATCCATGTAGTTTCATTTCATGACATGTGTAGCAGATTGAACACGGCCATTGTGTCAATATTGCTGGTACATGACATCATTGCACATGGCCCAAACCTATATGATGTTAAAAATCCGATGTTCCCTAAATTGTTTTGAGTAGTATATGATGGACTTCTTTGAATTTTGGTCTACCTAATGACCAAAATACTGCAAAACTGACCTATTACAAATGTTGTCTTTCTTCTATGTGTATGATTAAAGGGCCAATATCGTCACGATCAACAGGGCTAGATCGGAGCGCTAGTTTTAGATTAACTCATTGACTGCCATAATTCCCCCACATGATAAGGTCATATTACCGTTGCTGCTGCATAAATGAGCTAGTTATTTTCAGTCACTGTGTTCATCTTAACCTAGAACACCGATTCCATGCCATGTTGAAAGTATGCTCTGATTGTGACAATAGTGTCTCTTTAATTATTAGAACAACCTGAACATAAGATACTTTAGCAGAGATATGTGCTTACTCTCATGTACATAGCACCAAAAAATTAGCCTAAAAATTGGCCTCAATTTCTAGACATCCAAATGAAATATGCCCCCGTAACCAAGGTGTTAGCCAGGGTTTAGAAATAGAGTGTCCAAATTTGCTGGAAATTTCAAAACAGGGTGTCCAAATTGTTCACTTACAATACTTTTACATGTAAATGACAGATGAAATAGGGTGTCCAAAAGACACCCAGACACCCCTCTGGCTAACACTATGCCGGGAAAAAAGATATTAACAAAATAATTAGACCATTAACAAAAAATCCTCTTGAAAAATGAATTCAGAGTGCGTCTGGAACGTACAGTCTGGTTGCCTTTGTTTCACCTAGGGATCAGATAGACTTGCATACATTGTAAAGCATACCCTGCTTGAGGTGATGGAGGCCGTGAACAGTCCGACTTGAAGGCATCTTCTAACCACTCTAACAGTTTATGAGTGAACTCACTCACATCCTAGAAAGCAAAGAAATAAAAAATAATTATTTTCTAATGTGCGCACATCCATCCAAAAATCGAGGCGCTGATGGCACAAATCAACCAAAAATAAGTTGACAGAAAAAGGGAAGAGGATTTTAAATGAGTTATGATTGAAATGCTAGATTCATGAGGTGGGTTCTGAGGGCAATCTTTAGAAAAAGCCCAATGATGTATTTGAGGGAATCTGGTTTGGAAGATTGTTCGGTTTGGAAGACTGTACCACTCGCTCACATCCTAGAAAACAATAAAATAAAAATATAATGTGCATACGTGCACTCGCTCATCCAAAAAGAGGGGTGCTCATGGCATGAACAAAAATCAACCAAAAATAAGTTAACAGAAAAATGGCAGAGGATTATAAAGTTATGATTGAAATGCCAGCTTCATGAGGTGGGTTTTCAGGCCAATCTTTAACCCAAACTACCCCAAATCCTGCAAAATCCTCCAAGGGCACTTTTTGGCAAAATTTAGCACTGTTGGAAACTGGTACTTTCACATCTTCAAATGGGACAAAATTACTACTTGGCAAAAAGCACAGGCCATAAGTGCTGAATATGAAAGATCAACGAAAATGCATGGTGCATTTTGAAGATAAGGGCATGTTTCCAAAAGTTCACTGATGGATTTTGGAGGATTCAGGAAGGTTCCTAGCCGGAATACCTAGGGGGTTAGGGTTCAGGAAGGTTCCTAGCCAGAATACCTAGAGGGTTAGGGTTCAGGAAGGTTCCTAGCCACAATACCTATAGGGGGTTTAGGGTTCAGGAAGGTTCCTAGCCAGAATACCTAGAGGGTTAGGGTTCAGGAAGGTTCCTAGCCAGAATACCTAGAGGGTTTAGGGTTCAGGAAGGTTCCTAGCCAGAATACCTAGAGGGTTAGGGTTCAGGAAGGTTCCTAGCCAGAATACCTATAGGGGGGTTAGGGTTCAGGAAGGTTCCTAGCCACAATACCTAGGGGGTTCAGGGTTAGAAAAGACACAAGGATGTATTTGAGTTAATCTGGTTTGCAAGATTGTTCCACAGATGTGGTGCAGCAACGGAGAAAGATCGATCTCCCCAGGACCTACGTGGACGTGGAATGACCAAAAGCTGTCAGATTACAGATCGAATAGGACTGTAAGAATTGTAGAGTTATGTGATGTATTGATGGAGTAAAACTATTAAGTGCACAGTACCACAGGGCATGCAACTTATCATCGGATTAACCCTAACAACCACAACCCATCAAACTCCAACGGCTGGTCTTGTTGTATTTTGATATCCCCGAGAGGGATACTTTACATAGGGGCCGATTGTCTCATTTCCAGCTTGAAGTCCAACAGTTGGGTGGTAGTGTTACTGCATGGTGTTGGATGTTGGTGGATTCAGGAAGGTTCTTAGCCAAAACCATTAAGGGGTAAGGGTTAACAGAGGCCTTCTACAAAATAAAACGTCGCATGTACAGGCCTCATGCATTGCAAAATTTAAGGCAGAAACATTTGTGTTTGTATGTAAAGCTAATTCTGAAAAACGAATCTTGAATTTTGACGAGCAAATGGTGAACATAAGCGAAATAGTTTTCTGATATGATGACCAGTTCTCCGGACCAGCTCTTGGGACAAGGACTGGTCTCATCTTGACCAAGGACACTGACTGCTTGACCCACATACATGTACCTGCTGGCTATTGACTCCTCCACTGTTGATGAAGGCACCCTTCAGGATTTCGACTGCCTTGCTGGGATCGACGTACTTCCGCTTTGTGCCGAGCATGAGGGCAAACAGCGCCCTCAACTCTGACATGAAAAGTAGGTTGCGGTGCTCCTATGATACAACGGGAGACAATGAATCATGAATTTCACAGGGACTACATTTTGACCAATCAGGTAAAAATTGTTGCTTTGCCTGGTAAAGAGGATAAGTAAGACTAATTGCGGTGACACGATGTGAAATTCTCTATTGAGTAGTAATTAGTCCTGAAAACTCAACGTTTCAATCAGTATGCTCTGATCTTCCTCAGGACAAACCAATCAGGTTGTGAGTGAGGATTTTCAGTTCCAACGGATGCATATTTTTGATTGTAAAAGTTGTAAGGTCCAATATAATTTGGCCAGCGATTTTGTGAAGACATGAATAAACCAATAATAGTAACACTTACAGTGAATATAGGACATTTTTCCAAGGGGTACAATGTAAAGCTGTGCCGGGTATCCGGGTATACGGGTACCCGGATACTTGACCGAAACTGTCAATACCTGATTCCATTATTTGGTTCCAATTACCCGTAAATGACTTTTTAAACTTTGACTGAACATTTCAGCCACACAAGTGAAAGTCTCAAAAAAATGTGTGTGGAAGGGGGATGCTACGAGTCGTTTTTATTATACATGTAAAGGTGGGAAATTATTACAGTAAGGGAGGAGGGCCAAAGTCATGGTACAGCCAAGCCTTTGAGAAGCCCGGCAAGGCCCAGGCTTTGCCTGTGACTCTCCAAGGGAGGAGGGCCAAAGTCATGGTACAGCCAAGCCTTTGAGATGCCTGGCCAGGCCCAGGCTTTGCCTGTGACTCTCCAAGGGAGGAGGGCCAAAGTCATGGTACAGCCAAGCCTTTGAGAAGCCTGGCCAGGCCCAGGCTTTGCCTGTGACTCTCCAAGGGAGGGGGGCCAAAGTCATGGTACAGCCAAGCCTTTGAGAAGCCTGGCCAGGCCCAGGCTTTGCCTGTGACTCTCCAAGGGAGGAGGGCCAAAGTCATGGTACAGCCAAGCCTTTGAGAAGCCCGGCCAGGCCCAGGCTTTTCCTGTGACTCTCCAAGGGAGGGGGGCCAAAGTCATGGTACAGCCAAGCCTTTGAGATGCCCGGCAAGGCCCAGGCTTTGCCTGTGACTCTCCAAGGGAGGAGGGCCAAAGTCATGGTACAGCCAAGCCTTTGAGAAGCCCGGCCAGGCCCAGGCTTTTCCTGTGACTCTCCAAGGGAGGGGGGCCAAAGTCATGGTACAGCCAAGCCTTTGAGATGCCCGGCAAGGCCCAGGCTTTGCCTGTGACTCTCCAAGGGAGGAGGGCCAAAGTCATGGTACGGCCAAGCCTTTGAGAAGCCTGGCCAGGCCCAGGCTACCTGGCCTCCTAATTCTCTTTTGTGAGTCCTAATTCTGTAACAATACAGTACCTGCCAATCAACATAACCTGGGCTTCTGGAGGGGCTAGCCCAGGCAATCAGAGCTCATTTTATAGGCCAGTAGGCAGGGGAAAAGCCTGGGCCTGACCGGGCTTCTCAAAGGCTTGGCTGTACCATGACTTTGGCCCTTGTCCCTAAGTTCACATTTATTATGACTCTAATGAAACAAGAGAAACTTATGTTCCTATTGGTTATTTTATACATTCAGGAGTTTTTACACAATTTTTTGTATCCGATGATTTGCAATTTTCGGGTTATCTGGTTCCCGAAATAAACCGAAAACGCACAGCCTGATAGTACAATGCGCTTTATAGGACAACTCCAGAAATACAATAAAATGCAGCAAGCATTATGCAATAATTAAATGTACTTACATATATCTCTGTGGAAGCTGTAGGTGCCTTCAGTGTTCCTGATGGGTTTGGCTGTTGTGCGTGGATGTTCGCCGGCGGAACAAAGCTCAGAACCATCTGTCGAAAGGCTGGGAGGTGGAAGAGGGACTGAAACAAAGAGGCAAGCACAGAGACAAAAGAGAACTGTTAGCGTCAAGTGTATGTTTGGAGTGAAAACAATTTTTTTTACTTGAGTGGGATTTTAATAGCTGCAACCTCCAGATTAACGTGCTGGCGCTGTACTAACTGTACTAACTGTGACATGTAGTCACAGGAGGGTTAAAAGGACAATATCGTCATGATCAGAGCAGACTTTTAACATGGAATGGAATCGGTGTCCTAGTTTAAAAGGTGCAGCTCCTTAAGTAGTTTTTGCTAAGATAATGTGATGAAATGGATAGTTTTCTGATTGGTGCCTAGTGGAGTGATGAGGTTCTTTTCAGCCTTAAATCTTATACACGGTTTTTTTCGCAGACAGTTGGAAAGCACTGTACATTGTACATACGTCAGTGTAAGGGCAAAAAGGGCAAATATCAAAGGAGTTAATCCTCCTACTCTCGGTACAATTATCCAGTGAGTTGATTGAACATTTCAAACTAGACAACTGACTGTTTGTGCACGGTGGACAGGATTAGCTGTGTAAGGTACTGTTGCCAATCTCGCCGCCAAAAACCACTGGGTCATTCTCCCAGTATTATCTTGAGACTTGCCTGGAAAGCAGGGATGAAGCTGCAGTCCTCAAAAATAACCTTCCATTGTGAACTCCCTAATCCATTGACAAAAGAGTGTTCCTGTGGGGCATAGAGCTTTTGAATTGCCAATTAAGCCTTTCCATTGTGTGGATGGGTTAACATTGGGCCAACCACGCCCAGCCATGCAAAGCGGTTCCATCAAACTAGTATGGCTGGCTTCTATTGTTAAGGTTTTCTAAAGGGCTGGTATAGGAGACTTGGAGTAAAAAATAGTGAGGGCGAGAACTTTTGCGGACCCGTGAGAATTTAGATTGTTCCGGGTGGAGTTAGTGGGCGTGATTGGCTATGGTCCCTTGGATAACAGTACCATGTACAGTATTCTCCACACACTCTTGGTACAATTATCAAGTGAGTTGACTGACCATTCAAAACTAGACAACTGTCTGTTTATAAATGGTTGATAAAAGCTGTGTAGATAACAGCACCGTGTACAGTTTAGATGCAATCACCACACAGTACCATTTGACAACTGTCTGTTTATGAATGGTGGATAAGCTGTGTAGATAACAGTACCATGTACAGTTTAGATGCATTCACCACACAGTACCATTTGACAACTGTCTGTTTGTGAATGGTGGATAAGCTGTGTAGATAACAGTACTATGTACAGTTTAGATGCATTCACCACACAGTACCATTTGACAACTGTCTGTTTATGAATGGTGGATAAGCTGTGTAGATAACAGCACCATGTACAGTTTAGATGCATTCACCACACAGTACCATTTGACAACTGTGTGTGTATGAATGGTGGATAAGCTGTGTAGATAACAGCACCATGTACAGTTTAGATGCATTCACCACACAGTACCATTTGACAACTGTCTGTTTATGAATGGTGGATAAGCTGTGTAGATAACAGCACCATGTACAGTTTAGATGCATTCACCACACAGTACCATTTGACAACTGTCTGTTTATGAATGGTGGATAAGCTGTGTAGATAACAGCACCATGTACAGTTTAGATGCATTCACCACACAGTACCATTTGACAACTGTCTGTTTATGAATGATGGATAAGCTGTGTAGATAACAGTACCGTGTACAGTTTAGATGCATTCACCACACAGTACCATGTGGCAACTGTGTTTATGAATGATGGATAAGCTGTGGAGATAACAGTACCGCGTACAGTTTAGATGCATTCACCACACAGTACCATTTGACAACTGTCTGTTTGTGAATGGTGGATAAGCTGTGTAGATAACAGTACCATGTACAGTTTAGATGCATTCACCACACAGTACCATTTGACAACTGTCTGTTTATGAATGGTGGATAAGCTGTGTAGATAAAAGTACCGTGTACAGTTTAGATGCATTTGGCAAACATTACACACGCATTACAAAATTCACTGATAAAATTCATACTTCAAGATCGAATGTATTTGGAAAATCTGTTAAGAATGATTGTTGATTTTCACACTGGCATACATTGTACCTGTATTACTGCACTGAACCAGCAGGTATTGCCAACGTTCTTGAGGCCAACTGGCCAGCTGTTCTCCCTGCATCTATCGTGTGGGTTGAGCGGGTCGCTGAACCAGACCTCACTGGGGCGGAGGCCAGACTTATTTTCAGCCATACTCTGCTCCAGGGCTCTGTATTTATATTAGGATAAAAACCACTGAAACTTGACTGGAAGATTTGAGGTTTTGCATGGTCGAGTATCAGCATTAAGGCCGGTTCATACTTCACGCGAAAGCGAATGCAAAGCTAAATTTGTGACGTCGACAATGGTTCACAGCAAATATTTGCGGCGAAGGTTCGCATAAGTTGAACACATTTCAACTTGTGCGAATCATTCCCGCGAAATTTAAAATTTGCTTCGCCAAGTATTAACCAGGCTTTAGTTTGGTTTGCAATAATACCATTTGGGTTGTCTCAACTATCTAATAAAAAAATGCAGGCCCCGCAAGTACAGCGAGTGAGCAAAGAGACAGCCTTGGTCAAGTCTACGAACCTGCTAATGTCCTGCTCCTCGGTGGACACCCCGATCGTTGTGCTTTGTCCTGTCGTGTATCGCAGCGACAGGGCGATCGCTCTCTGCAGGTCATCCTTCTCGTCCCGGTCATGGGTTAGGTCAATCACTTCTGAAATTAGTTTTCAAAAAGTCATCAATTTGCGTATAAATTCGTTCCACACTTTGGGTGCGTTCGAGTAGCTTCCCCTGCGGTTACCCAAGTACATTAAGTCATGAGCCCCCAGCACGAGCTAATCGAACGAGCGTTTGCCCTCTTGTGGTCGTTAAGCGATGTGAGGAATATCAAAGGTCACACAGACTTTGTAAACAAACTGTCGTAAAACAAAATAACGAAATGTCAATAAAAAAAATAGGAACTAATGATCGTAATACTCAGGTTGGTTCAAACCAAAATATCTTTCAGTACAAGAACAATCTCTTCTCACAAATTCATTATTTAAGGGGTGAAAATTTATGTCAATCAAAACGGGCAGTTGACTGGTTTTGGCCTCTATAGCAACTTCCCACTAAAGTGCAGCTATACTAGGAGGGTTATGTCTACATCTTGTTTTCTCTTATTTTTATTCTTATACTCTGTATTGTACATGTTATAAATTTGTCCATTTATAATGTATCTGGAGAATGGACATAAAGGTAATTAACCCTCCCTATAGGTTTAACACTCAAAGACACTCAAAATGTGTATGTCTCTCTTAACCCATTGACTTTGTGCAGTGCACTCAAATACATGCAAACACATGTGGCTGTGATAGGAGGTCAAACCTAAAGACACTCAAAATTTGTATGTAACTCCCAACCCATTGACTTTGTGCAGTGCACTCATACACAGCTGTGTGTGACTCTGTGGTTTGACCTACCAATTGGAAATGCACCCAAAAATACTCAAGTGACTGTCTGTGAGTGCCGTGCTGACTGGGCCAAATTTCAGCCTGGGTTAATATTGAACTGAATGGCATTGAAGTGAAAAGGCTAAACATACCTTGACCCTTATTCTTTGGACCAAACACTGGTGCGCTGTCACTCCTCGTTCCCGTATCCACTACAGCAGGAGGCTGATTCTTGGGCACAGCGGACGATGACGTTGCGGGGGTGGGAAGATCTGGCTGGCAGGCAGTCTCAGCGCTTCCGTCGGTGAGGAAGGTGATAGCCTGGGCGATGTCCCCGCCGCTGGCCTCGTAGGCGTGCTTGAGCGCCTGGGCATCCTGTACGCCGGTGATCTCTTTCAGTTGGTTCAAAATAATCTCCTGGTTCTGTAAAAGGATACAACAGTATTTTCAGAGGAGATTGAAGTAACATCTACTGAATGCAAAGTATTAGCCAGGTTTTAGAAATCGGGTATCCAAATTTGCTTGAAATTTTAAAACAGGGTGTCCAAATTGTTCACTTACAATACTTTTACATGTAAATGACAGATGAAATAGGCTGTCCAAAATTGAAATACATGTAGGGTGTCCAAAATTGAAATAGGGTGTCCAAAAGACACCCAGATACCCCTCTGGCTAATACTATGACTGAATGAGTGTTTTGACCGACCCTTCTGACAAAGCTCTTTAACTAAGCCAGTTACTGTAACTTTTATAGCAAAATTTGTAAATCGAGGTGAGAACAGTTTTTGGTAGGTGCATAATTAACCCTCCTACAATCAGTGCAATTTTTGAAACAACCCATTCAGGCCACTCCAAGCCATTAGCTGTTGCCAGTGGCGCCTCCTATGGTTACCCTTCTGTGCACTGTCACACCACTGAGATTGCAGGGTAAAGTGGTCTCCCATCGATACATTTCAATGGCCATACTAATATGTTCAAACATTTACAGTGGCCTTGGGTGGCAACACAGTTGATGTTGTAAGATTACTTGGAAAGGACAGCAGGCTTGTACATGTACACTCACGGAATTTAAAAACGCATCAACTTATATTTCTCAATAAATAGTGATAAATTGAAGCCATAATTGTACATAGCACTTTTATTGTGTCAGTATGATGTGAAAATTTGCGCTCATAAATTGTTAACCTACATGTATGTTCTTATTTCTCACTGCAATAATCTGCTGTTGAAAAATATGTGAAATACATGTATTGGGATGATGCGTTTTTATGTTCCGTGAGTATATGTACTGAAGGTTGCTCAAGAACAGAATTTTGTGGATCGGAGTGGCCTCCATGTGTAGGAGGGTTAATATGATTTTTGATTGTCACAACCAATTTGTTTTGAAGATTGACACAATTTTTAAGGAATAAAAATGTTGTGTGTAACTTCAGCTGCAAATGTACATTTAAAAAAAAAAAAAATTTATGCAAGTTCGCCCCAAACAAGGCTAAAAGCCACTCTAGGTAATAATAATAATAATAAAAGACATTTATATGGCGCTTTATGTAAAAACCTCAAAGCGCCTCACAATAAGAACTATAAAAACCAAGGCATTATAATAACACTAAAAGGCAATTAACAGGACTTAAAATTAATAATAAAAATTAAATATTGAGAAATAAAATATATAAGAGTTACTTAAAGGTAAAAAGCCACAAAAAACAAAACAAATATGAAACGATTGAAACAGACGCAGCTAAAAAGAACGTTATAAACAGAAGAAACGGTTTTAAGAACGCGATGTAAAATTATACCTTAAAAACCAAACCAAAAGCACCGCAAAAAAGGTAATTAACACACAAAAAAAACAACAAAAAAAACAAGTTAAGTATTGGAGTAGAAACAAGAATAACAGTAACGATAACATGAGTACCAAAGGCGCAACTGTATCAACCAAACCCAAAGAAAATGCCGTCACAAAAACCATAGGTTAAAAAACAAAAAGGGAAGAAGTAAACATACACTGTAAAAAAAAAAAGGTTTTGTATTAGCTGACCTAAACATTGTACATGTACCATTCAAAACCATTTGGGGGAAATCAATACTGTACACAGTTATTTCACCATTCAAAGGTAAGGGGCTACAAGAAGAAAACATAGAAGATGAAAATAACTCAGAGGGACTGAAGGTAGGAATTGATATTCCTCTTAAAACTGTCTAGATTGTAGGGTGTAGGGAAACATGCACCAGGCAAGGAGTTCCAAAGAGATGCAGTTTATGATGTTCATGTATAAATGTGTGTATTTATCTTTTTTTTTCTTTTTAACCCTCCTACTTCTGGTACCTTTTTCGTACAAGTTGATCCACCATTTGAAACCATTCGCTTTTGTGGTTTTGAATGGTGAAATAACTGTGTACAGTATTGATTCCCCCAAATGGTTTTGAATGGTAGGTCAGCTAATACAAAACCTTGTTTGGATCTTTCCAAATGGTAGTACAGCTAATACAAAACCTTGTTTGGATACTTCTAAGTGGTGAATCAATGGACCCTCTATGCATTTGAATGGATTTGAATGGTAGTAAAGCTTGCCACCAACACTTCAAATGGTATCACCATGTGTGTACAAAACCAATGGGCATTTTGGTAAGTGGAAATTTTGAATGGTTTCAAATGGTCAAACAGTAGGAGGGTTAATAAAAAATATATGAGATAGTATGGTTCACTTACTGGGGGGGTGTTGACATACATACATGCAATTTGTATTTTTACTGTTTTATTTCCGCTCGCTGGAATGCGGTATCAACATTTAAATGTGTTTTTAATTACACAATGTACATTTGTTATTGTTTTATTGCTACATGCACTATTTGTTTGTCCTTGTCTTTGATTTATTTTACAAAAATTTTTTAGGTCCTATTTTCGATTTTTTGTTGTTGTTGAAGGTGTGTAACTTTTTGATACTGTGCCAAGTGTGTATTATTTGTTTGTTTCATGTTTCTTATGTTTCCCTCTGTACAATGTATACTATGGATTTGATAATAATAATGTGGACTTATACAGCGCACATATCCACCAAACTGGTGCTCAAGGCGCATGACATTATTACCCCTGCTCATCAGGCTCATAAATCATTCCTGAAACCATCTCAGCTCCCTGGAGAGTATACAGCTCAATTGCTGCCATTACAGCGCATATAGGGCTAATCAAACACAACAACAAACTCTGCCCTCACAGGTACCCATTTACCCCTGGGTGGAGAGAAGCAATTATGGTAAAGTGTCTTGCTCAAGGACACAAGCACCATGGTCGCGGTTGGGATTCGAACCCACAATCTGACGACTCGGCCATCAGAACACAAATCCGATGCACTAAACCGCTCGACCATGGCACTCCATATAACATATATTTTTAATTTATTGTTCACACCAGGATGACAAATTTGATGTTTCTTTAAAGAGGCACTCTAAGGTCAAATTCAGTTTTGTGATGCACTCATTTTCCAATAGATAGAGTCCTTATTAAAGTCTCTAACTTCACTTTAAAGTGGTGTAACATATCATTTTATTTGATACCCTTTCAGAGCGATATTTGAAACATGATGTCACTATTTCCTTACGGTAAATGAGTCTGTAACATTCCATACAGGAATTTTTTGTTTGTCAAAAAGTCAATTTCAATGCCGATTTGATCAAATATTGTGGAGATTCAGGAATGAACTGCAAATTCACGGTACAAAAATGTAGAGATCCATTTATTTGAAATGTGACGTCACTGTTGTCTTTGGATGTTAACAAATTTCACACAGGAAGGTTATCAAATAAAATGACATTTTACATCACTTTAACGTGAGGTTAGAGACTAATTTTTTGGGGGGTAATTTTTTCACACTTTAATAAGGACTCTAGTTATTGGAAAATCACAAAACTAAATTTGACCTTAGAGCCCCTCTTTAAATTGATGAGTAAAATTTTGAATCTTGAATCAATAAACATTGTTGTACAGTGTATCCAAATGGCAACTGGTATTTAAGCTGTGCTGGGTATCCGATTACCTGGATACCTGGATACCTGACTGAAATTGTCATTACCCGGTTCCATTTTTCGACTTTTTTAATATTCCAACTGAACATTTAAGCCACACAAACGGAAGTCTCCAATTTTTTTTTTTTATAACAAAATGAAGAAAACTCGGATAAAAGTTTTAGAAGTAACATCTGCCGACAGCCTTTCACAGACTTGCCGGTTTTCATTTGATGTATCTAGTTTGTTTTGAGTTGACTGTCTTCCTGCCAGGATCACGAGTTGGTATTTGTGCCTATTACGTTCACAGTTACCGGATTAGTGCGGGTGTGGGACACAAATTATTTTTGCATGTGTGTAGGGAATGGGGATATGCTACGAGTTGTTTTTGATATAGGCGGGAATTTATTACAGTAAGTCCACAATTATTGTGACTCTAGAAACTTGTGTTCATATCAGGGGTGTGAATGGGCAGTAGAAAAATCCACAGAAAATTTTGCTAGGGGTATTGGAGACGCTGTTGTGAACAGCACTGGGGTGAAATCTAGGGGTGTTGGGGCCGCTGTTGTGAACAGCACTGGGGTGAAATCTAGGGGTGCTGGGGCCGCTGTTGTGAACAGCACTGGGGTGAAATCTAGGGGTAGTGGAGCCGCTGTTGTGAACAGCACTGGGGTGAAATCTAGGGGTATTGGAGCCGCTGTTGTGAACACCACTGGGGTGAAATCTAGGGGTATTGGAGCCGCTGTTGTGAACAGCACTGGGGTGAAATCTATAGTTCTGAGCATTCGCTTCTATGCTTTCCTTTATTGCTTAAATCTTTAAAATCTGGAGGATCACAACAATGAGATTTGTAAAAATCTGGAAATCCGGAAAAAAATGCGGAAAATTCACACCCCTGTGACCCTGTCATATTGGTTATTTTATACATTCGGGGGTACATTGTATAGTTTACATGTTTTTACAAAATTGTTTACATGGGTATCAGAACATTTCCAATTTTGGGTATCCGGTTCCTGAACTACATGTAACCAATAATGCACAACATACAGCCTTAACCCTTGTATACCTGCAGTCTCCAAAATGCTGCAAAAAAAACCTGCTAAGTACACAATGCTTTTTGTATGCATGCCTTAAAATATTGCATACTGTACACAAGAATGGTACATGGATACCCCAAAATGCCCCTGGGTATGGGACAAAAACCAAAGTGTTCTGACCTTCACACAGTATGTGTATACCCCAAGTTACTGCACTGGTTTATTTCAAGTTAGCCTTGCAATGAAACAAAGCAGGTGGCTGCTTCAGTTTACCTCATCTCTCTGAAGAGCCTTATGCCATTAATCATTAGATAAGAAAGTGTGTACCACAATATGTCCCAGTTGAGACATTTTGAAGTCTGGGTCCACTTTGTAAAGAACTACACTGATAACAGAAGGGTTAAATTGGTATAATACTCCCTGTGGACAGTACCTTAGGGAAAACCTTCACCACATTCTAGGTATGTACAGTACATATGTACATGTATGTACCAAGCTCCCAAAATAGCAGTAAACATCTCATTTCAATCAAAGGGAAAGTATCGTCACGATCACAGCAGACTTTCAACAGGGCATGGAATCGGTTTCCTACAATGTACATAATTATAGTTCATGATGAGCACAGTGACTGAAAATTACTGACTCGTTTATGCAGCAGCAATGGTGTATTATATTTCATTTCATTTCATTTCATTTATTATTTCACAGGGCAGAAACAATCACAAACACAATGGTAAAAAAACAATTAGAGAAAAAAAAAAAATACATATGTATGTACATGATGAAAATAAGGTAAACGTGACAAAATGTTGACAGCACCCCTGTAGGATTACCAAATGACCTTATCATGTGGGTATTGTTTACAGTGGCCGAGTTAATCTAAAACTAGCACTCCCGATTCCATGCCCTGTTGATCGTGACGATATCGCCCCTTTAAATGCAACTAGTCAGTCAGTCATTGGTCAGGTCAAAAACTCTGATGTTATGTGGCGGGTATCTTATCAGAGAATAAGAATCCATATTGCACCATTTGCAAATGTATGCAGGCCTGAAATTTCACAGAGGCCATGACCTCCATTGCCCTAGTCTTAGCCTTGGTACCCATTAGCCTTGGTACCCATTAGCCTTGGTACCCATTACTTGGTGTAACGTTGATGATGGTATCAACCAATACATATTTACTGGCCTGCAATTTCACAGAGGCCATGACCTCCGTTGCCCTGGTCTTGGCCTTGCTGCCCCTTCAAAATATTCCCATAGACATTCAGGGGCGTGTTTTGGCGAACACGAAAAGAAACTTGTGTCTGACGTCAAATTCTTCACCAGAAACATGACGGCAAAGATACGCGAAAATGAAAAAATAACCAGAAACTTGTTTTCAGTTTGTGACGTGTTCAATCCTCAACATTAATTAAGACTAACTGCGGTGACACCATGTGAAAATCTCTAATGAGTAGTAATTAGTTCTGGAAAGAACTGGAACCTCCAGTTCTTTCCAGAACTACATGTAATTACTACTCAATAGAGATTTTCACATGGTGTAACCGTAATTAGTCTTTAATACTTAAATCCTCTTCACCATGCAAAGCTACAAGTTTTACCAATCCTCAACATTGTAATTAAAAATTTTGGCAAAATGGAGCATACGGTACTCTGGTTTTGAACCACATTATTTACGGGTACCCAGAAACCCAGTACCCAGAAACAGCTGCCAGATACCCGGTTCCAAAATTACCCACAGTCGCACACTACATTTGTACACAGAAGAAAATTTAAATGACAAGAAATGAACGCATTAACGACAGACATCTTGCATTTTTACAAACATAGATGCCAGCACATACCATTTGCCGGCGTCTCATATATCGGCTGTAGTAAACTTCCGGTTCACCCGACGTGGTCGATGTGGTGTGGTCAACAAGCAGAGACATCTTAGTACCGAACTCGGAGACAAGGTACAATGATCAGATATATATAATGACTGGAGTCTATATCAAGCGCTGTCGTTCGCTTTGAAGTACATCTGTTAATATCAATACATCACTGCACACATTAACACACGTATGTACATGTACATGTATGTAGTTTGTCAGTGATCATCCACAAGCTGTACAAGACTGTTGATTTTCGACAGGGAAGAACAGAGAAGATCCGCCAAATCCTCAGAAATACACACATCAGCAGTATGTATGGACATGTACATGAAGATTCCAAGACAAATCTATAAGACATTTAATGATCTCCGATTCAGAAACATAAGGAGCCGAAACCCACATCTGCATGTGTACATGTACCTGTACAGTAGTTACAGTGCTATAAGGCTACAGATCTGGTCCCTGTCTGCTGTGTGATATGGCACTGGAATGCAAGGAATTTGCTCGCTGCCTTACTTGGAAAACCGAGAGACATTTCCCCTGCAGGGCAGCTCCACAGCTCCAGCATGGAAACACCCCTGGGAAACATCAATGGATTGGCCCCTGCTTCAGTAAATACATGTACATGTACATGGACTTGGGAATGTACAGTACACACTCAACACAGGTTTCAAAGACTGTCCAGTTCTTATTCAATTTTCACTTGTTTGTATTGTATGTAGTATGCATCATGTGAACATGGTACATCTGTGTATGGTACATGTACATCTGTGTATTGTACACAAGGGGCACCTACATGTAGGCTAAGACCAGGACCACAGAGGCCATGGCACCTCCATTTAATTACAGGTCTGTACATGTATGTAAATGCTATGTACATAACACACAGACACTGGCAAGACTGTTTACGTATACATGTACAAATATCAACCTAGACCAGTGGATGCTGGAGAAGTGTACATAATAAATGTGTAAATTAAGTATTGTAAATACTTGTTTATCACCCGACGGATGCAAGAATTTCATCAACCTATAGACTGCAGAACCCGCTGCTACATATATATAAGATTCTAGCCGGCCAATAGCCATCAGGCAAGCTCGGTGGTCGAGAGGTTAAGACGTCTGCACTAGAAAGCAGGAGGTCGTGAGGTCGTGGGTTCGAATCCTGCCCGAGTCACCTGTGAAGTTTTTTCACAGATACTCGGAAAGCACTGAGTATACAGTGCTATACACACGTCAGTGCAGGGCAAAATCAATTATTTATCACCTGACGCAAGAATTTCACCAACATACATAAACATGTATATATCGCAGAACTATATAAGAATAAGGATTCTAGCCGGCCAATCGTCATCGGGCAAGCTCGGTGGTCGAGAGGTTAAGACGTCTGCACTAGTACGCAGGAGGTTGTGAGGTCGTGGGTTCGAATCCCACCCGAGTCGCCTGTGTAGTTTTTTCACAGACACTCGGAAAGCACTGAGTATACAGTGCTATACGGTACACACGTCGATGTAGAACAAAGTTAAATCAATTGTTTATCACCCGACGCAAGAATTTCACCAACCAGTATTGTAAATATTACTGCTTGTGTCCTTGTGTGTACAATTATTATAAGTCCCCACTAAGTCTTTCGGTCATGGCTAAGGTCGAGGGGTTACTTGTGACACAATCAGAAGTCCGTTTTTTTTTCTGACATCCATAGACTTGCTGTACATGCCAGGTACATATGTAGATCAAGCTCCCCTGAAATGCCTAAGTTGCAAAATGTGTGTACTAACCATGCCAAGGTCAAACTCAGGTCAAACTCAGGTCAAACTCAGTTCATACAAGGTCAAAGTACCAGAAGAAGAAGAAGAAAAAATAATAATAGAATGGTAGTAACTGGCATCTGTTGGCAACATTCACAATCTCTGCACAGCTGTGTAATATAAAACCCTAAACCCCTACCTCCAGGTATTTCACAAGCACCTTGTTGAATGCAACACAATGCAATCAACATTAATTAACCCTCCTACACATGGAGGCCACTCCCAACCACTAAATTCTGTTCTTAAGCAACCTTCAGTACATACATGAACAAGCCTGCTGTCCTTTCCAAGTAATCTTACAAAATCAACTGTGTGCCACCCAAGGCCACTGTAAATGTTTGAACATATTAGTATGGCCTGCAATGTATCAATGGGAGACCACCTTACCCTGCAATCTCAGTGGTGTGACAGTGCACAGAAGGGTAACCATAGGAGGCTAATGGCTTGGAGTGGCCTGAATGGGTTGTTTAAAAAATTGCACTGATTGTAGGAGGGTAGTGTGCAGGGCTGCTCAATGATTGCAACAAGATCCACCAGCTTAGAACAATGGTTCTTTTGTTCTCTGCTGATGAGGGCAACAAGATGCAACAACTTTTTACATTTGTTGCATCTTGTTGCATTGAGCCATGCTTAGGGTTTTAAGGATACTTGTTCGGGGCTGAAGTGTGTGAAGTGTTTTCGCAGTCCTGTTCCTTACCTCACTCGACTGTTTAACGTATCAATTTAAAATAGACAAAGCAGAACCAACTGGTACAAAAATAGGCCAGTTACATGTTAATGCATTTAAATGTCATCTTTTAATTAACCCTTGTATAGTTTGATCCCTCAAAACTCTACATGTTTGACAGACGAAGGGTTTTCAGAATCTCTCTCTCTATGTGCCATTTCCCTTCAGGACGTCAGCGGTCATGGAATTCCACTTCTCTCTGTTTTTTGTAGAGCCTCTCTCAACATCTCCTGCACAGGTATCTGTGTCCACTTGCTCAAACTGTGCATATATGTCAGCCGATATCTTCCTCTACCTCTCCTGCCTTCGATTTTTCCAGTTAGGGTAAGGTTTTCTAGCCCCTCCTTCCTCATTATGTGACCGAGGAACTGTAGTTGCCTTTTTCGGATTGTTCTTAGTAGTGTTCTCTCTCTTCCAACTCTTCCAACTTCCTTCCTTCCTCTTCTCTTCTCTTCTCTCTCAGAATACCAGTGTTAATGTTCAATGATTTATTTATTTTTTTAAATTTAACTTAAACTTTGGTCTTAATGTGTCTGGTAATATTTTTTATGCAAATCATATTTTAATACAAATACATTATTTTATTTCCTGGTACTGTTTTGTTGCGCATGCTCAGCTAGCTCGTATTTTACCCAGTGTGTTTAAATGTGGTCCTGTCCACTTGTCATCTTTGGATGTTTTAATGAAGTATTTTTTTGAAATTTAACTTAAACTTTGTTCTAAATAGATCTGTATACTGTTTATATTTTTAATACAAATCATCTTTTAACAAAGTACACCTTTTTTCTGTTTAATTTAACCCTTGTATACCTGCAGTCTCCAAAATGCCACAAAAACAAAAACTGCGAAGTACATAATGCTTTTTCTATGCATGCCTTAAAATATTGCATACTGTACACAAGAATGGTACATGGATACCCCAAAATGCCCCTCGGGTCTGGGACAAAAACAAAGTGTTCTGACCTTCACACAGTATGTGTATACCGAAGTTACTGCACTGGTTTATTTCAAGTTAACCTTGCAATGAAACAAAGCAGGT
This sequence comes from Zoroaster sp. YZ-2022, assembly GCA_029582265.1. Taxonomy (NCBI): domain Eukaryota; kingdom Metazoa; phylum Echinodermata; class Asteroidea; order Forcipulatida; family Zoroasteridae; genus Zoroaster; species Zoroaster sp. YZ-2022. The sequence continues at coordinate 42,282,125 of CM055816.1, forward strand.
GGCTGCTTCAGTTTACCTCATCTCTCTGAAGAGCCTTGGGGTATGCCATTAACCCTCCTATAGGTTTAACAATCAAAGACACTCAAAATTTGTATGTCACTCCCAACCCGTTGACTTTGTGCAGTGCACTCAAATAAATGCAAGGACATGTGGCTATGATAGGGGGTCAAACCAAAACCACTCGACAGTACATACACAGCTCTGTGTGACTCTGTGGTTTGACCTACCAATTGGCAATGCAACCAAAAATACTCAAGTGACTGTCTGTGGGTGCGGTGCTTACTGGGCCAAAAATTTCAGCCTGGGCATAGGAGGGTTAATCTTTAGATAAGAAAGTGTGTACCTCAAAATGTCACGGTTGTGACATTTTGAAGTATGGGTCCACTTTGTAAAGAACAACACTGATAATACGAGGGATATATATATATGTAAATTTTGAATGCAATTCAGCTTTGCAGAGCTTCTGCCAATTTCAGATTTTTTATAAGCTAATAATAATAATAATAATAACAACATCATGACTGGTTGACAGCAGGGATGTGATTTGACAAAAGTAAAAAATCCTGAAGAATGGGTAGCGGGCCTAGATCTCCCTTTGGTCTAGAGGACAAAGCCCCCTGAACTTCCTGTGGGTAGCGGGCCTACATGTAGATCTCCCTTTGGTCTAGAGAACAAAGCCCCCTGAACCTCCTGGATGTTTAATTTTAGAGGATTTACAGACTCTCCACATCCCCACAAACAAGAAACAAGAGGTTTTGATACAACACCTAAAGGCTACTTCTTTCTATTCTTGGTGGCTACTTCTCTTCTTTCAAAACAATTTTGAGGAAAAGGAAGATTTGTAAAAAAAAAATTCCTGAGAAATCACAGGCCTGTGACAGTGACAGATCAGTAGTACTTCATTCAGGCCTTCAACAACTACTAGGCTTGGCATTTTCTGTTTAATTTGTGAAACGTGTACACATTTTGACACATACCGCATAGGCTACACGTGTCAACAAATAATTTTATCACTAAATAAATGGCATGATGCAGATGGATTGTGTTCAGATATAATAATAATAATAATAATAATAATAATAATAATAATAATAATAATAATAATAATAATAATAATAATAATAATAATAATAATAATAATAATAATAATAATAATAATAATAATAATAATAATAATAATAATAATAATAATAATAATAATAATAATAATAATAATAATAATAATAATAATAATAATAATAATAATAATAATAATAATAATAATAATAATAATAATAATAATAATAATAATAATAATAATAATAATAATAATAATAATAATAATAATAATAATAATAATAATAATAATAATAATAATAATAATAATAATAATAATAATAATAATAATAATAATAATAATAATAATAATAATAATAATAATAATAATAATAATAATAATAATAATAATAATAATAATAATAATAATAATAATAATAATAATAATAATAATAATAATAATAATGTGGACTTATATGTGGGCCAGCCCACCCCATGCTTTTGAAAAGTTGAGTGACAAGGCAAACCATCCAGCCCTGGTAGCACTCTGCAACTACATATCTACGACTTGGATGCACAGCACAACTTGAGAGCCGTCAAATTGGTCAGTTTTCATGTGGAGTGTTAGAACAAACAACGATGTGGTCGGGGTGGCATCGGAGCCTGAACAGGCGGGCTGGATGGCTGTTTGCAAAGTGAAAACTGCTTACCAACCTAAAGAAACGTAGTATAGCCTAGGCCTAAATGCAAAATACATTTATGTTTAGAACCTAGCTCTAGCAGGTTCTTTCTCAAAGACAAAGGCAAAATGGGACAGAATACAAACATATTCATTCATAAACACAAGAGTGAGCAGAAGTAAGTCAGGTGTGAAATGAACACAAAAGAAAAAGATACAAAAGCAGAGTTAGGTATTAGTCCTGGGACTGTGTTAGTATTTGTATATGAGTGCGACCCTACATTGTACATCAGTACATGTGTACATGATGATGTGTAACTGCCAGTGGTGCCACTCTATTTTTTAGGCCTAACCTAACTTACCTAATGTTAGGGTTTTCAGGTGAAAAATTATTCCAAAACCAATATGCTCAATATTTACATCAAATTAAAGGTCTTGATGAAAGAAATCTAATGGTTTTTAAATCAAGAAAATCGGATGAGTAGTTTTTGAGGAATCCTGTTTTATTTAATCAAGTATACAGCATTCGATGAAGCCCGACTGTCCATACACTGTGTACATCCCTTATGGCAACAAAACCGTTGAATCAGCCTACACACACCGTGATACACACGCTGGCGTGCTCGTTTCCCTCATAAGAGCTTTTGAAAGGGTGTAAAAAATATACTCTCCGCTCAAAACTAAACACATTTACGGCTCAAAACTTTCACATATGATAGAAAAGAGGTGTAAAATTCATTCAGACATCGCTCTTACCTTTCAACTTAAAAATTCACCTCGAAAAACGGTGTTTAATTTTTTATCTCTTCATAACTTCGGTTGTAGAGTAGCTGTGGAGATCGAGCAAGCATGGGTATGTAAAGGAGCCCTTTGACTCTATAGGGAAACCCGTTTTCATGTCAATCACAATGTACTCGGGTGTGGAGACAGCTCCGAAGTGGATGCCCTCAGCAGAGCGCGACAAATTTTACGGGCCGAATTCGCCCGATCTCGGAACACTTCGCGAAAGGCTGGGCGGGACGTGAGTGGTTCATTCATAAAAACCTAGCCTTTCGCACATACTTCCGATTGCTATTTTATGTACATTGTTGGATAGCTGAGACTATAATCTTTCCAATGAGCTATTACATGTAAGATTTCGACAGGTAGGCCTAAAAGTAATAGAATTTTTTGATTTAAAATGTTGATGTTTTTTTGTTGCGGGCGATGCGCTGTGCGTGTGGAGGGCTTCGGTCAAGCACGTACAAACTGAAAACCCTACTAGCAGACTAGATAGTCCGAATGCTTCTTCTGTTCAGTCTACTATTTTTAGAATAATTAGCCTATGTAATTTGTCACAGTGTCACAGTGTGACAGCGACAAATTACATAATTATTCTAAAAATAGGAGACTGTGATTGTGTGAACGGAAGAAGCATTCGAATAGGCCTAGCCCATGACTGAGCCCTAAGTTACCGTCCATAGTGATACTGATTACTATAGTACTAGTATAATAACGTTACCTTCAATTCATCATGCTTTTGAAACACACCGTGCTCTACAGTCATTATAGTAGTTCTTCTTTGACCCATAAATCTGGGTCGATCGGTCCACGGATTGTGTCGGTAACTTTGCAGATCACAGATCTCACGTCAACAATGTCAATCTTCTCATTCGCGGAGAGCTGAGGTAGATACACACACACATGTCACTTTATGTCTGTACTGTATTACTACTAAGTACTATTACTATCCTCAAAGTGCATTGCACTGCGTTCGGTGTTTTTTCGGCTACAAAGCGAGCCCAAAAAAGTTAAACATCGAAGCGTAATATAATGAAACATAAAACAGGCAGGACAGAGAATTACATGCTTTAACGAGCACACTTGGGCGACAAAATAACCTTGTTTATGAAGATAAAGAACATTTTCATTGGACAAGCTGGCAGTGCATATAGCTAATATAATTATCATTTTTTCCTCAAACATGAAAATATTTAAAAATGTAGTTAGTTTCATTGAAACGAAGTAAATATCTGTGTTGATAAAAGGTATTTTATTTTGGCTTCTGTCCATTTATAATGCAATATTTTGATTAATTACTATTTTTTTCTATCCAATGAAATTTGTCGTAGTGAACAGATTTAGCATAATATTAATACTTTTCAAAATGGCAGCTTCCAGTGTCACATAAACTCTCTGATACGTTGTAATGGGAATTGTTTCTTGTGGAATCAGAGGCTTTATTTACATGAAGTGATCACATTTTGAGATTCACTCTTCTAGTAATCGCAGCTTTAAAAATGTCGTTCTTTTTGGATTCCTTCGTTATGTTTACAACTCAGGTAATTTGTACACGATCATGACGATGGTGGACGATGTCGTATGTCGGCAGATCTGGGTGTGGAGGCGGGTCCCCTGGAGGCGGAGGGGTGGGGACAACATGGTTGAGATCACATTGCAGATTGAATTGGAAAGAATGTTGATTTTTGGGGACCGTTTCAGTCAGGTATCCAGGTACCCAGATACCTGACCGAAACGGTTCAATTTTTTAAAACGATTTTTGAAAAAGGGTAGAAATGTCGTATCCGACCGCCACTTTTTCTAATTCAATGTAATCTTACCTACCCAGTAAGGTGGAGAACATATGATGGACATATACTTCAAATTATTCCAGGATATTTATTTCCTGAAAAGTCGGGCATTTTTGCCTTTTTGGTATAGGCCTACGATGACTTCTTCACTTCAGTCATGTCAATCTGATCTTGTCAACTCACACATTAGTGACCAACACAGTCATTTTACATGTGCAGTGGCAACTATAATAGGATCCTTCTATTCACTGAAGGGGAGGGTTTTTTTTAGAAGGGAAATAAAAAGTCTGAAAACCATCATAAAAATGGATTTTAAAGATAGTTTTCGCTTTCTGTACCCCCAAAATCAATAGAATCATTTTTTAACTGGTTAGTGGTTGCCAAAAAATTCCCAAAAAACCCTTAAAAAGTGGCAGTCGGATACGACATTTTGACTGAACATTTAAGCCACACAAAATGTGTGTGCGGAATAAGGATGCGATGACTTCACAAGTTGTTTTTAATACAGAGGCAGAAAATTATTACAGTAAGTCCACATTTATTATGACTCTAATAAAATAAGAGAAACAGTGTTTATATTGGTTATGTTTTACAGGTAACCGGGTATCCGAAGATTTCCAATTTTGGGTATCCGGTTCCCGAAATAACCGAAAACACACGGTAAAACCAAGTCTCGAAATTAAATTTTTTTGTCACTTACCCAGCACTTACCCCCACCCTTTAACCACCTTTGTATTTTCTCTTACCCATTTCCAAAAGTCATTTACCCAATTTCAGTGTCTGGCCATGTTGTAGCTAGGATGATCCTATCATATTATTAGCCATGTTGTTATGTGACATTACATAAAAACATGGATAGATCCACGGACAGAATGTCGTATCCGGCCGCCACTTTTTAAGGGCTTTTTTGGATTTTTTTGCAACCACTAACCAGTTAAAAAATCATTCTATCGATTTTTGGTGGTACAGAAAGCGAAAACTGTCTTTAAAATCCACTTTTATGATGGTTTTCGGACTTGATTTCCCTTCTAAAAAAATCCTCCCCTTCAGAAAATAGAAGGATCCTATTATAGTTGCCACTACGCATGTACAATGACTGTGTTGGTCACTAATTGTGGAGTTTACAAGATCAGACTGACATGACTGAGGAAGTCATCGTATACCAAAAATGCCTGATTTTTCATGAAATAAATATCCTGGAATAATTTGAAGTATATGTCCATCATCATCCATATGTTCTCCACCTTACCAGGTAGGTAAGATTACATTATTGGTTATATTTAATGAAAAATAGTGGCGGCCAGATACGACATTCTAGCCAGATCCACTTACCCAGCAACTTACCCACTTACCCAATCACTTACCGCCTGAAAAATCCACTTGCCTCCGGTAAGTGGGTAAGTGGCAATTTCGAGGCTTGCTTAAAACATGCTCACAGAGGATTTGGTTTTCATGCCATTTCAAAGATGTGTTTATGAAATAAGAAGTTGTAGAACTTTGCTTTGTGCATTTATTAGACCAAATGGTCTGGGTAGTGTTGCATCTACATGTATATAGAGGTCGTGTCCTTGCTCTCATCCACAATATATTCCACTAGCTAGCTAGAGCCCTAAACACCCCAAATAAGAGAAACTTGTATTCATATTGATTATTTTCTACATTCAGGAGTATTTATGTGTTTTTACACAATTGTTTACCCGGGTATCCGAAGATTTCCAATTTCGGGTATCCGGTTCACAAAATAACAGGAAAAGCACAGCCTTCCAAAAAAAAATACTAGATAGTAGCGTTAAAAAAGGTTTAACTAGAAAGCTTGTCCAGAAAGCAATTCTTGTTTTTAAAATTCAGACTTTTTTATTAAACCTTAAGATGATTTTTTTAAATTAATTTTTTCTAGATCCTCTTTTTCCTCGGTGGATGGATTTTCTTTATGCGACAGCTCTTCAAGAATTATGAGGTAAGCTTGAAAAATAGTTAATACTTTGTAAGGCTGTGCTGGGTATCCAGATAACCAATCGGAACTGTTATTAACCGTTTCCATTTTTCAGTTCCAATTACCCGTAAACGACGAAGAGTTGATCAATGCGAACAGAAATCTGTGACTTTTCAAGAATGTAATTAATAGGTAAAACTTGTAGCTTTGCATGGTGAGGATGATAAGTAAGACTAATTGCGGTGACACCATGTGGAATCTCAATTGAGTAGTAATTAGTTCTGAAAAGAACTGGGGGTACAACTCGACGTTAATTAATTACACTTTTACAGACAATTTAAGTACACTTTTACAGACAATTTTATTCAAGAAATTAAACTCTGATAACTCCTTTGTAGTAGTTTACGCATAGTTTCCACTCACTTTCCTCCAACTGTTTGTGATACATTGCATCAAATCGTTAAGACTGCAAAGGGTACTACAAACATCCAAAACTGCCCCAGGTGACCCTGTAAAATTTCAAAACATAGCTTGATCCTTAGATCTTAACTCCAAGCAATTTGGGACTTACGACCCTTCAAAGTGGTTGTGGCGCCTTCCCTTTTTGATGTGCACAAATTTCGCAGATGATTTTTTAGACCAATTTCTAAAGCTCATAAGTTTTTCAGTGGAATAAAGTAAATCTGAGAGGGTCATCTGGGGACTTTTTATAGGTGACTTGACACGGAATGACCCAAATTCAGTCGCATCCACATTCGCATTATTCCCTTTTCTTTTATTGACAGGTGCGCCATGTCATAGTTCAGCTGGTTTTCTCGGCGACCTTTGCCCTCTCCTGCACCCTGTTTGAGCTCATCATCTTTGAGATCTTAGGAGTGCTCAGTGCTAAGTATGTCAACCTTGCATTATTCTGAAGAACTCCTTGCATAATCAGGGACAAAATTCATTGGGATACCCCCCTCTATCTCCCCAAACAGTGTTGTCTTGCCTTTCCCCACAAATGTAATAATAGTAATAATAATACAGACATTTATAACACGCAACATATCCACCCAAGGGTGCTCAAGGCACTCACAACTATTATTTCCCCTGGTCACTGGGCCAATATTCCTATAATCTTTCTCAGCTCCCGGGGGACTATTCAGCCCATTTTGTGCGTCCTTTTTTTGGCGCTAATCAAACACAATTACCATCTCTGCCCTCACAAGTAACCATTTATACCCCTGGGTGAAGAGAAGCAATTACAGTTAAGTGTCTTTCTCAAGGACACAAGTACCATGGTCGCGGTTGGGATTCGAACCCACATTCTAACGACTCAGCCATCAGAACACAAGTCTGATGCACCAGACCGCTCAGCCATGGCACCCCACGAAAGATATTAAAAGATTACCAAATAAAAGTTAAATGCACAAGTGTCTCAATAATTGTGTCTGTGATTCCAGTTGCAGTATTCATATGAAACTGTGAACTAGTGACCCGCACTTCGGCATTTGTAGTTTTCCTTTTTTTTTGGCTATGAAAAAAAAACATGATTATTTTTCATTATCTTTTTTTTCAGCTCGCGTTTCTTCCACTGGAAGTTTGACCTTTATGCCATCCTCTTCATCATGATTGTTATCCTTCCATTCTATGTATCCTGGTTCATCTTTACTAATATACGTATAGGTAATATATTTTCTGGTTTTTCAGGATTTGGGGGTGGGGGGTCAGATATACACCTGTTAAGCAGTGCACTTGTCTCAAGACAGAAGCCTTTCTGGTAATGAAACCAAGGATCCGTCAAAAGCACACTTAAGCACTGTAGCTCGGAAGCCTGTAAACAAGGGCACTTGCTATGTGAACCAGAAACACCGGGGTAAACCCCTACATTTCCAGAAGCCTGAGGACACCTGTAAACAAGGGCACTTGCAATAACGTCCAGCAAGTTAGCATGCCTTTCTCTATGCTTAACGGTTAGCAGCGCTATGAAATGAAAAACATACAGTAAGCAAAAAATTAGCTGCTTAGCGGCTCTATGAAATTGAGCTCAGGCACCTAGTATAAAAGAAACAAAAGAAGAGAAAAATATATTGAATTACTTGATATTACTGGTGGATTATCAAATAAGACATGTTGACCCTAACCATTCTAGGGTAACTTTCTTATCACCCTGCTGAATGCAATAACATGCAACAGTGGTCAATGATCGAGGCCTGCTAGGTGCAACAAGATCCACATCTTGTTGCACCTAGCAGTGAAGGTTTCAGTATATTGGACTGTGGTTTTTCAAGCACAGTGCTGTCTGCAACAACATACAACAAGGAGATTATTTAGCTGCATAAGCTTTGTGCTTCTCTGCTATGGTAATCATCATTGTCTTTTCCCATTATTTACATTCTTGTTACTTTTATGTTTTCTGTTTTTCTTTGCTTCTTTCTGTTTTCTTTATTTACGTAAAAGTAACTTTCTTTGTTTCCTTCTTTATTTACATGTTTTCTCTTTTCTGGTTATTTTTGTTTTCTACTGTTTACATCAAAAGAAACATTCTTTATTTCCTTCTTTATTTACATGTTAAACAATGCTAAATGCAACCAGACATAACACAGACTATTTGTTATACAAACACAGTCCAGTGCTGAATGCAACAAGACACAACAGATTGAGTCATCAGTACTGGCTGCTGAATGCAACAACGTCCATCGGAATTTTAACAACTGTTGCATCCTGTTGCATTTAGCATGGTTAGGGTTAATGTATTGCACGTGGTAACATCATGAGCAACATCTGTGAAGGGACACGTGTGCACAAACCGGTTCACAAAGCATGTACTTTATTTTGTTTTACTTTGTCTCCTTCAGTTCAGAGTCGACACCTGACATTCCCGCTCTCCCTAGTGGCATGGCTCATCTTCGTCTACTTCTTCTGGAAGTTAGGGGACCCCTTCCCGATCCTCAGCCGCAAGCATGGTAAGGGACAAGGGCCAAAGTCATGGTACAGCCAAGGCTTTGAGAAGCCCGGCCAGGCCCAGGTTTTACCCCAGCCTACTGGCCTATATAATGAGCTCTGCTTGCCTGGGCTAGGCTCTCTAGAAGCCCAGGTTATGTTGATTGGCAGGTACTGTATTGTTACAGGATTAGGACTCACAAAAGACAATTAGGAGGCCAGGTAGTCTGGGCCTGGCTGTACCTTGACTTTGGCCCTCCTCCCTAAGCTAGTCAGAGCACACTGAAGACAGTCAGAGCACGCTTACCAAACTGTTGAGTTACCCATAGGTAACCACACGACTCGACAGATTATTACATGGTGCTACTGAAAACCTACTCTATTAACACCATCCGGAGGTATGGGGGGGTCAAAGAGGGTGTGTGTCACCCTTTTTGAAAATCAACCATGTACAAACATTCAAAATTTACCTTCTGTTTCAAAATGTTGGGGTCTTGTACGTCCCCCTCCCCCATACCCCTCATTATCACCATGTGCCCCTCATGTCTGTGACACTGGATCCGTCCCCTGAACAATCAATTCTGACTGCCTGTTAGTCTGTTAGCCCAAAGTATTTTGACATTTTCAATATCGTTCCGATCAGAGCAGACTTCAATGTATAGTTTTAAGATGAACACAGTGACTGATAATTTACTGGCTCATTTGTGCAGCAGCAGCGGTAATATGACCTTATCGTGTGGGGGTATTATTTTCAGTCACTGAGTTAATCTAAAACGAGCACTCCGATTCCATGCCCTGTTGATCGTGACGATAGGAAGTAGCGCAACTTGAACCCTTGCTGTCATGTTTTGTTGTAGGTATTTTTTCCATGGAGCAGGTGATTAGTCGGATTGGCGTGATTGGAGTCACGATCATCGCTGTCCTGTCGGGTTTTGGAGCAGTCAACTGTCCTTACACATATATAACATATTTCACGCGGTAAGTGAATCAGGCTACTTCAAGTAGGACATGCAAGTTGTGCGACAAATGTAACTAAGGCTTAAGTTTGGGCGATATCGATTTTTTTTCATCCTCGATATATTGGCAAATATATATTGCGATTTTCGATAGTATCGCGATTAATTTTTTCATTCATGCATGATTGCTTTGGCGTCAATAACCACAGGTATGTACCCTTTCTACAAGCGTCACAATAAATCGCAAATTCGTATGTACTTATGAAGTAGTTTGCTTTTGTTTCTCACTTCCACAAGCCGAAAAGACCGTCCTAATTTTGTTTCCATGGAATTTCTGACTTGATTCACAATGGCGATTTTATTTAATCACAATTTGCCGATATCTCGATAACTTAACCAGTTCGCACCGGGAATAAAAAAGTTTTTCCGAACCCCGTAGCGGGTTTATTTTTACCGCACAAACATGACCAATGGTGCTCACCAGAGCGTGACCGGGGAGACCGCGTCTTCCACCGTATGCTTATGGCTCGTTGCCACGTCCACCGGGAATCTATACAAATATTCCCGAGAATCCTGTGGCGTGTTTATAATTAGACGCTCTCCGACCCGCTGTCCAAAAAAAAATTGCGTGTATGCACGGCCTCCGACGCGAACTGGTTAAAAAGGTTCTCGATATCGTAATCGAATAAAAAAGGTATCGTGATATTCGATATTATCGTGTTATCGGCCAGGCTTACTAAGGCTGCTTACTAAGGCTGCTTGCAGCTATGACTAGATCAGTGCATCTGTCAGCAATGTGCAGATGCGCTAATATAGCCATAGCCGCAGTCAAAGCCAAGCCATCTGTTCCGACGCGACCTGTGATTTTCCCTTTTTTTGTGTTAACAACCCTCCTACACATGGAGGCCACTCCGATCCACTAAATTCTGTTCTTTAGCAACCTTCAGTACATACATGTACAAGCCTGCTGTCCTTTCCAAGTAATCTTACAAAATCAACTGTGTGCCACCCAAGGCCACTATAAATGTTTGAACATATTAGTAATAGTATGGCCTACAATGTATCGATGGGAGACCACTTTACCCTGCAATCTCAGTGGTGTGACAGTGCACAGAAGGGTAACCATAGGAGGCCACTGGCAACAGCTAATGGCTTGGAGTGGCCTGAATGGGTTGTTTCAAAAATTGCACTGATTGCAGGATTCACTGATGTGAATCCACTAAGCTTGTATATACTGCCCTCTGTTGACAGAGTAACTACATCATAAACATGACCGCCATCTAGGAAATACACACATTCCTGGTCTCTCGGAGTCGCGCATTTCTTAAATAATATTGATCATTACAGCAACATCTTATTGTTTATTTCAATGTTTATTTCTTTGTCTTGGTGGGGTAGACATGTGAGCGATGCCGACATCCTTGCCCATGAGAGGAAACTCATGCAAGTAATGGACATGATCCTTACCAAGAAGAAGAGGTACGAGTGTGAATATTTAAATTTAAAATTATCCTCCACCCCCGCCCCCCCTCCCACTTTTTGTGCCCAGTTAAAGAACAAAATTAATAATAATCAAAAGATCTCCTGGGTAGTACTTTTGAGCATTAACCCTCCTACTACTACAAGGGTCAAAATCAGTCAAAATGTTGATATACTTGCCAAGGTATATCTAGTGCACTTAACCAGTTGACGTCGGGAATATTTATTTTTTTCCGGTCCCCCGTGCGGGTTTATTTTCAGTGAAAAATCTGAAAAAATTTCTAGCCATTAATAATTTGTTTTGTCAATGAAACTAAGTTCGGACAACCAAATAAACACCTTTACTCATTGACATTTCGAGAATTAAATGGCTAGTTTTTTAATTACGGTTGTGTTTGTTCAGCACAATTAGACCGTTGGCAAGCTCCGATGCAACGGCCTATTAGCGACCAGCGCCCGGTCGAAAAGACGGCATACCTGGAGAGAGATCGAATGCCTCGTAAACAATGGGTATAAATCCATCTTTACAAATGCTTGGCTGGTACGTCAAAGGAACAGGTCTTGGATAAAGGGATTAGGCAAAAATCAACAAAAAGAGTGAACTCGTTCAGTATTTGCAGTACATTTTGTCCGGGGCCACCGAACCGTGACCCCATGGACTCCGAGAAACGATTGCATGTGGCGTGTTGACAAGTCTCCCGGTGACACACATAAAAATCGGAATGCGTGTTTAGACGCTCTCCGATCCGCTGTACAAAAAAAAATTGCGTGTATGCACAGCATCCGAAGCGAACTGGTTAAAAGTCAAACACTGTCAAACCTTACGTGTAGTAAGTACATTTACAGGTTAAAATGAGTCGACCGTTTTTGACTGGTAAAAAGCATTGTCTGGTATTGTTCAGGGTGGTCAAAATGACAGCAAAAACCAGTCAAAAATGCCCCTGTGTGCACATTTGGGTCAACAGTCAAAACAGGGAGTTGACTGATTTTGACTTCTGTAGCTACTTGCTACTAAAGTGCAGCTATAGTAGGAGGGTTAATTTTGAGCCTATCACTGTTTTCAAATGTGGACAAAATTTTCCTGAAAAAGATTAGTAACTTTGCAAAGTTTCCCCAAAATTGTCCCCCCAAAATATTCCCCCAAAAATTTTCCCCAAAAAATTTATTAAATGTTCAAAAATAAAATTCCCAAATTGTTCAAAAAAAATTCACATATTTTGTTTCTATTTGTTTGCATTCTAATTTTGTTTTAAAATATTTTTTTAATCCAATGTTTTAAACTCCAAAAAATTATTACTTGAGAGTGGGAGAGATAAGGATAGGGTGAGGTTCAGCGGCAGGCATTGTCATTGAATAATTTTTTTTATTCGAGTTTTCTAAATTTGGTTTTAAAAAAATCAGAGACTTCCATTTGTGTGGCTTAAAATTAATGTTCAGTTGGAATTTTAAGAAGTCGTTTATGGGTAATTGGAACAGAAAAATGGAACCAGGTTATGGCAGTTTTGGTTGGGGATCCAGGTACCCGGATACCCGGAACAGCCTTACAAAGTATGAACTCTCCTTTTTTAACCCTCCAACTTCTGGTACCTTTTTCATACAAGTTGATGCACCATTTGAAACCATTTGCTTTTGTGGTTTTGAATGGTGAAATAACTGTGAACAGTATTGATTCTCCCAAATGGTTTTGAATGGTAGGTCAGCTAATACAAAACCTTGTTTGGATCTTTCCAAATGGTAGTACAGCTAATAGAAAACCTTGTTTGGATACTTCTAAGTGGTGAATCAATGGACCCTCTATGCATTTGAATGGATTTGAATGGTAGTAAAGCTTGCTACCAACACTGTTCAAATGGTATCACCATGTGTGTACAAAACCAATGGGCATTTTGGCAAGTGGAAATTTTGAATGGTTTCAAATGGTCAAACAGTAGCAGGGTTAATACATGACTACTTTTTTTTTAACTTACCTCATAACAATTGAAGAGCTGTCACATAAAGAAACTCCATCCACCGAGGAAAAAGAGGATCTAGAAAAAATTAATACAAAAAAATTCCCCTCCCCCTCCCCCCTCCCCTTTGATAACAAATGTACACCTTTGCTACAGGATACTTTTAATTGAGAGAGACCAGCTACAGCAAGCATCCTCAAATCCCAAGCAGTCTGGCCTCTGGGGTATGCTGAAGAGTGTAGCTTCTTCCACAGGTGGAGCCAGTATCCTTGAAGATTATCAGATCAGAAAGGAAAATTTAACAGTTGATTGTTTTTTCAGTTGACTTTATGTATACATATTCACTCTGTAATTGTCATTTTATAGTAATTTGTCTATTGATTTATAGTGTATCTATTGTGATTTATGTTGTGATTTAAATTTTTGCAAATAAAGATATTAATAATTACAGGTAAGTAAGACTAATTGCTGTGATACCTTGTGAAATTCTCCATTGAGTAGTAATTAGTTCTGAAAAGAACTGGAGGTTACAACTCGACGTTTCGATCAGTGTGCTCTGATCGTCATTCTCCTGAGGACGATCAGAGCACACTGATCGAAACGTCGAGTTGTAACCTCCAGTTCTTTTCAGAACTAATTACTAGCAGAGAATTTCACATGGTGTCACCGCAATTAGTCTTACTTATCCTCACCATGCAAAGCTACAAGTTTTACCTAATAATTACAGGTACTTTAAAATGACAATTATCAATACACGATACGGAAGTATATTTGATGAAAACATTGTATGACAAAATAAAATGAATATCCCTTGTTATTTTTTTTTAAATTGACAGGTTAAAACAGACTTAAAACTTTGTGAAGGTAAATTTCAAAATTTGAGTTTTTGAATATGGAAATGAATGAAGTCCAGATATTGTTGTGATCTTGGCAAAAATTACTTTTATGGGTATGCTTACTTTCTTTGAATCAAGATATAACACAACCAACCTGTGAATGTTTCAGCTCAATGCCAAGTTTTAATCATCAGGAAAGTGTGAAAAAGCATTCACAATTTTTTTTTTTTTTTACAAAACAGAAAATGCAAATAGTTTCCCTATGGCAACTTTGAAAAAATGTGCATAATTATCTTCCAAAGATGTCTCCTTCTGAGATTTGTAACTCAGTGAATCAAAGTCCATGTTGTAACATTCACTTCCTCAACGTGGGAGCAGATCTTGGTCAACTTCAACAGGAGGTAGCGGGGTATGAAGAGCTGAGCCGGCAGTTATTTCTAGAACTAATCGATCTGAATAGCACCAAGGTAAGAATGGAAGATTGTACCGTTGGAAACATTGTGACCTGCTCATACAAAATCAGTCACAAAAAAAAGTCAGCATTTTTTTTCCTTTCAAAATTGAGATGTTTGTCTCTCCAAATTCTGTACAAAAAGCGCATTCCAACAGTGGGAAACACTTGGAGTGCACTTATCAAATCTGCGAAAGTTTTTAAATTTATACTTACTAATTTCATTTGTTAAAATTTCACTCATAAGTCCATACCAGAAAAATAACCATTCTTATATAGTACATAACACCTTCAGAGCAAAACATTTTGCGATTTAACGTTTATACCATGGGAGCAGGTCACATAATTATATCATCTCTGAGTAAAAGTCTCGACTGCTATTTAGATTTTCCCCCGAAAAACATGAATTTTCTTGTAATTCGTAAAGTGATATTTCAAATGCACTTGATTCTGATTGACAGCCACGCTGGCCAATCGGTAGACTGACCAAGCCCTCGGCCTGTTACATACAACTGTCTGGTCATGTGCAACCTGAGGAGTAAAATGTTTACTGGTTTACTGGTTAATTTACCGGTACTAATCCTCAAAAAAAATTTTTTTGTTCAATGTCTCAAATGAAAGCTTATAACTTCCTTAGCCCAAGAAAATAGCAATTCAACATTTAAATCTATTTTTTTTTATCATCAAATCGGCTCAAACACAGGTGATATATCTTTAACATTTTGTGATGTGATCTGGAAAAACCCTTCACATGTCAAATATGCAAACTTGTCACAGTCCTGCTTTCAGTACCCTTAACATCTGTCTAATTTGTTCACTCATCTGTGTCAATAACATCACAAGCTGTATACCATTGCAAAGAGGACATTCTGCCCTTTCTAGAGATATATTTCTCTTTCCCATATATAAAGTAGTTTTGCCATTACAGTAATTTTTATCTCGGTATACTTTTTATGGGGACACCCTGTATAGCACATAACACCTTCAGAGACTGCTAATTAGATTTTTCCAAGAAAAACATGAATTTTCTTGTGATTCCCAGCTTCTCAGAAGCATGGTTTTAACAGTAAAAGAGTACCAAAATTAATTTATTTTGGGACCCACCATGACCTAATTTTGGTACTTTTTTACTGTAAAACCATTCTTCTCACAAATAGTTTATTTTTTACTTCAAGTTCAATAGCATTGTTCTGATGAACACTACTATTTCCTATAAAATAATGAAAGGAACGGTCGTTACATTTTAAGTGGTTGAATACAATGTCCCTTATTTTTCCACAGGAAAGAATAGAATATTCCAAGACTCTGAAGGGAAAGTACTTTAACATAATGGGTTACGTCTTCTCCCTCTACTGTCTGTGGAAGATCATCATATGCACAATCAACATCATCTTTGACCGAGTCGGGAAGACGGACCCGGTGACCAAAGGTGTCGAGATCGCTGTCCACTGGTTGGGAATTGAGTTTGATGTAAGTGACGAGGGGACGTGATCAGTGGGGGTGAGGGGGATCCTTATTGTCATGCATGTAACATTATCACACCCGTTTGTGTGAGTTGTCCATATTTTGGCAGGATGTTTGTCCCTTAACCCTCCTACTACTACAAGGGTCAAAATCAGTCAAAATGTTGAAATACTTCCCAAGGTATATCTAGTGCACTTAAAAGTCAAACACTGTCAAACCTTACGTGTAGTAAGTACATTTACAGGTCAAAATGAGTCAATTGTTTTTGACTGGTAAAAGCATTGTCAGGTGTTGTTGAGGGTGGTCAAAATGACAGTAAAAACCAGTCAACAATGCCCCTGTGTGCACATTTGGGTCAACAGTCAAAACAGGCAGTTGACTGATTTTGACCTCTACAGCAACTTTCCACTTTGCATCAATAGTAGGAGGGTTAATTTTCTGACATGTGCCACTCCCCTCCCTCCCCCCTTTTTAGCCAATCAGGATCAGCCCCTAAAATGGCAAGCCTTTGGTGGGCTTGGCTGGGCCAACTTGCAGCCAGTCCCTGGCCATATGGCCTTGCTTATACTCCTAGCTTCAGACAGTGATTTTCCCAGTTAACCTAACTCGACAAGAAGCTTATATAAGATTTTTAGAAATAACTGCCTTTGGCCGATAATAATTATTATATTATTGATTTATATATTGACGAGTCTAGACTTGTAGTCAAGTACATTTTCATGAGTATGAGTGCAAAAAATGTTCTCGAGTATGAGTATTCCAAGTTGTAGGTGAATAATTTTTCATGACTAGTAATTAGTTCTGAAAAGAACTGGAGGTTACAACTCGACATTTCGATCAGTGTGCTCTGATCATCTTCTGAACTTTTTTCATGACTACGAGTGCAAAAAAATGTTCTTGAATACGAGAACAAGTGTGAGTTGTAGTCAAGTACTTTTTCATGAGTACGAGTGAAAAGAATGTTCTCAAGTATGACAGGCCTGTGATTTCTCAGGAATTTTCCTGATTTCAGGATTTTGCCTCAAAATTTTCTTGAAAGAAGAAAAGTAGCCACCAAGGAAAGAAAGAAGTAGCCTGTATTTGTGGCCAAACCTTTCCCTTAAATTTTTTGTTTGTGGGGGATGTGGAAGGTCTGTAAATCATGTAGAGAGTCTGTAAAATTAAACACCCAGGAGGTTCAGGGGGCTTTGTCCTCCAGACCAAAGGGAGAGCCAGGCCCACTACCCATTTTTGAGGATTTCTTACTTTTGTCAAATCACAAGATTTGCCTCAAAGATTTCTTGAAAGAAGAAAAGTAGCCACCAAGGAAAGAAAGAAGTAGCCTGTATTGTGTCCAAACCTTTAGTTTTTTGTTTGTGGGGATGTGGAGAGAGAGTCTGTAAATCCTGTAGAGAGTCTGTAAAATTAAACATCCAGGAGGTTCAGGGGGGCTTTGTCCTCCAGACCAAAGGGAGAGCCAGGCCTGCTACCCACAGGAGGTTCAGGGGGGCTTTGTCCTCTAGACCAAAGGGAGACCCAGGCCTGCTACCCACAGGAGGTTCAGGGGGCTTTGTCCTCTAGACCAAAGGGAGACCCGTGGCCTGCTACCCACAGGAGGTTCAGGGGGCTTTGTCCTCCATACCAAAGGGAGAGCCAGGCCTGCTACCCACAGGAGGTTCAGGGGGGCTTTGTCCTCTAGACCAAAGGGAGACCCAGGCCCACTACCCACAGGAGGTTCAGAGGGGCTTTGTCCTCTAGACCAAAGGGAGAGCCAGGCCCGCTACCCACAGGAGGTTCAGAGGGGCTTTGTCCTCTAGACCAAAGGGAGAGCCAGGCCCGCTACCCACAGGAGGTTCAGGGGGCTTTGTCCTCTAGACCAAAGGGAGACCAGGCCAGCTACCCATTTTTCAGGATTTCTTTATACGTTTGTCAAATCACACCCCTGGTATGAGTACGAGTATTCCAACGCTGTTGATGACTTGTATTGGTTAGCCATAGACTGAAATTAACAATTTAACAGACAGTATCTTTGATCAGAGATTTACATAAACTTGTCAGCATAACTTGAATATTGTTTTTATTTACAGGTCAAATTCTGGTCCCAGCATGTGTCTTTTATTCTCGTCGGTATCATCATCGTAACATCAATACGTGGCTTGCTTATTAAGCTCACCAAGGTAAGGTCAAGGGTCAGATATGGCTGATTTATGTGGTTTAATCCTCCTACTATTGCTGCATTTTAGTGGAAAGTTGCTGTCGAGGTCAAAACCAGTCAACTGCCTGTTTTGACTGTTGACCCAAATGTGCACACAGGGGTGTATTTTGACTGGTTTTTACTGTCATTTTGACCACCCTGAACAATACCAGACAATGCTTTTACCAGTCTTAAATAGTTGACTCATTTTGACCTGTAAATGTACTTACTACACGTAAGGTTTGACAGTGTTTGACTTTTAAGTGCACTAGATATACCTTGGCAAGTATATCAACATTTTGACTGATGTTGACCCTTGTAGTAGTAGGAGGGTTAAATTGGTGATTGTGATGTTACTAAATAAAGTTGGATTCAAATGCTAAATAGCTGCCATGATGTGATACTTTATTACATGCTGAATACATTGACCGTGAGCTTGACCTCATTAGCATGCAGGTCATAGAGAGATAGTGTGGTGCTCCTGAAGAGCCATTTAAACAATACAGTTTGGATACTACAGTGATGAACCCGAAGAACAAACTGAACAACTTGTTACCTAAACGTTAATTATGAAAAGCCCGTGTTTACTTTACCGTTAATTTCCAGAAAATGTACCAAAAATAATTTATGGTGGATCCCATCATGAATCCATTTAGCCACTTTTTAACTGTAACAACTTGTTTGTGAAAAATCTAATTCCAAAGTATTTATTATCCTTTCTAAAAAGGAAATTATCAAAGTTCAAATGAAAACAAAAATATCCAGAAATTGCCAATAATATTATGATATACAGGCATGTGATTTCTCAGGATTTTTCCTGATTTCAGGAATTTTTTTTACTGATCTCCCTTTGCCTCAGCATTTTCTTGAAAGAAGAGAAGTAGCCACCAAGGAAAGAAAGAAGTAGCCTGTATTGTGTCCAAACCTCTAGTTTCTTGTTTGTGGGGATGTGGAGAGTCTGTAAATCCTCCAAAATTAAACATCCTGGAGGTTCAGGGGGCTTTGTCCTTTAGACCAAAGGGGGACGCAGGCCCGCTACCCATTTTTCAGGAGTTTTTACTTTTGTCAAGTCACACCCGTGAATATATCTTTCTCGTAATGAAACCCAGGATTCCTCAGAAGTGTCTATAGCACTGTAGCTCATAAGCCTGAAAAAAAAACATATATAAAGAAGATGATGATGTTCATGTTTTTCCCCCTTATATTTTTTTCTTGTTATCCACAGTTCTTTTATACAATGTCTAGCAGCAAGTCTTCCAATGTCATTGTTCTCCTCCTTGCCCAAACAATGGTAAGTTCTCGGAACAATGGCTGATTGCGGGAGGAGGGGGGACCACTGTGGGAGTTGATTCCCCTGCTTTAGCCAAGAACGTACATGTACATGTAGGTCTGTCCTACCATCCATATTGACCATTTAAAGCCATTCCAACAGTCAGAATTTTTTTTATTTTTTTTTTTTTACGCAATTCGCCCCACACAAGGTCAATGGCCACTCCAAGGTGGGGGCTACAAAGTCATTGAGTTGTTACAACGACTCCACACTGGAGAAACCAGCCCCTCGCACCGAAACAAGACAAGTTAATAACCAGCCTCTTCACGGTGCGAATAGGACTGGGAGGGGTAACTAGTCCAGAACAAGGCAGTTATTAAACTGCCTCTGCCCCTGTTGTATTCTTTATAATCACATTCACTTGTGCTGTCGTCAAAAGGCTGATTAGGCCAAAAACAAATTCTCCGGTTTCTGGTCTCCGTGTGCGTCACCTCAGATCTGCGCGTCGGCATTTTTAATTTAAATTTTTTTTTTGCTATAAAACGATGTCCAATTGCAGCCAAAATTGCTGGATCGATTGGAATTCTGCCGTGCTGTGCTTTAAAAGACTTTTTCACATAGGGGTACGAACGGTTGCCCGATTTGTGAGGCCTCTCTTAGCCACCATAGTTTGTATATGGGAAATTTGGTCCCCACATATTACATGTATCACATATTTCCCTGTTGGCAAAAAAAAAAGCGTGTCACTGCACCGATTTTAAAACCGACTGATGACCAAAAACCGGAGACTTTTTTTTTGGCCCTACTACTCGCTGTGTTTAAACATATGCAACCTCCCACATTGTCAGCCATCCCACATTGTTCTCGTAATGTTTTGTAGGACTTGAACTGTATTGGGCATCTCCCATTTGATTTGTACACATTTTTTCAAGGGAGGACATTTGCCAAAAATTTGGTCACAATAATATTAGGCCCCAAAAAAAGGTCTTGGTTTCTGGTCATAGGCCGGCTTCAAAATCAGTGCAGTGACTTTTTATTTTATTTATTTATTTATTTATTTCTTTGGTAATCTTTTTTTGCCAACCAGTAAAATACGTGATACAGAAAGTATGGTGGCTAAGAGAGGCCGCACAAATTAGGTAAACGTTCATACCGCTATTTGAAAAAGTAATTTAAAATACAGCGCGGCAGAATTCCAATCAGATCCAGTTTTGGCTGCAATTGGACATCTTTTTATAGCAAAGAAAAAAAATTAAAATAAAAATGCAGATGTGCGGGTCTGACACGCGTGAAGAGCAGAAACTGCATCTAGCATCTGTAATAGGGCTGTGCCGGGTATCTGGGTATCCGGATACCCGACCGAAACGGTCATTACCCGGTTCCATTTTTCGGTTCCAATTACCCGTAAACGACTTTTTAAAATTCGGACTTAACATTTGAGCGGTACAAACAGAAATCTGTGACTCTTGAACAATGCACTTGTACAGACAATTATCTTTAAATTCAAGAGATTATACTCCAATAAAAAAAAGATCGATTTAAGTATGGTATCCTCTGTGGAGTGTCGTGGCCGAGCGGTCTAGCGCACCGAACTCAAGTTCTGGTGTTGCCAGCAGCGGGGTGTGAGTTCGAGCCCCGGTCGTGACACTAGTGTCCTTGAGCAAGGTACTTAACCATAATTGCTTCGTCCTTCGGATGGGACGTAAAGCCGTAGTTCCCGTGTGTTGTGTAATGCACGTAACAAAAGAATGCGCCTTGAGCACCACTTAGTTGGTGGATACGTGCGCTATATAAGTCCACACATTATTATTATTATTATTATTATTATAAATGTCAATTTGTTACCATTTACAGTACATGTATTGTACACCACTGGACTCGCCATGTTTTCAACAACAATGAAAACGGGTATCCGAAGTTTCCTGATTTTGGGTATCCGGTTCCAAAAATATCCGAAAACGCACAGCCCTAATCTGTAATATGTCCGACGTGCTCGTGTATCCGCAATGTCCTCTCACAAATTTTGTGTAAAAACTTAATTTATCAACGCATCTTTATATGTTCCGAGCAGTTTAGTGCATCGGATTGTGCTCTGACGGCCGAGTTGTCAGAATCTGGGTTTGAATCCTGGCTACGACCATTTTACTTGTGCCTTGAGCAAGACACGTTGCCATACATGTAATTGCTTCTCTCCACCCACGAGTAAATGGGTGCCTGTGAGGGCAGAGTTGGTTGTAGCCTTGATCAAGGCGTGTCGGAATGGTTTGGTCGCATAATTTCGCCCCATTTAGCTATCCGAACTCCAGCGCACATTCACACATTGTATGTACTCATATACATGTATACTGTTACGTGTACATCTACATGTACTGTACATACAGTGACCATTCGTCGTCGCGCCTTGATGCTTCTGCACATGCCAAAATTTAAGGCGGAGCTCATTAATGCTAATATACCAAATTCAAAAACCAAAGACGTATTCTCATTGGTGACTGGTGTGTGTGTGTTCTGAATTTCTCGGGCTAGCAATCGGTTTGGGCCGGGGTGGGAACACCGTGGTAAGTGCGCACTACGACAACAGCCTTGAGTCAAGGCTAAGAGTGTCATGGCCGAGCGGTCTAGCTTACCGGACTCAAGTTCTGGTGTTAGCAGCAGAATGTGGGTTCGAATCCCGGCCGTGACACTTGTGTCCTTGAGCAAGACACTTAACCATAATTGCTTCTCTCCACCCAGGTGTTAAATGGGTACCTGTGAGGGCAGAATTGGTTGATTAGCCCTATATGCGCTGTAATGGCAGCAATTGAGCTGTATACTCCCCAGGGAGCTGAGATGGTTTCAGGAATGATTTATGAGCCTCATGAGCAGGGGTAATAATATGCGCCTTGAGCACCACTCAGTTGTTGGATACGTGCGCTATATAAGTCCACACATTATTATTATTATTATTAAGTTGGTTGTTGTGTTTCATTAGCCCTGTATGCACCGAAATTGCAGCAATTGAGCTGTATACTCCCCAGGGAGCTGAGATGGTTTTAGGAATGATTTATGAGCCTGATGAGCAGGGTTAATAATATGCGCCTTGAGCACCACTCAGTTGGTGGATACGTGCGCTATATAAGTCCACACATTATTATTATTATTATTATTATTATTATTATTATTATTATTATTATTATTATTATTATTATTATTATTATTATTATTATTATTATTATTATTATTATTTCGCATTAGCACAGCATGAAAAGAAAGATCTTGTTTTCCTTTCTGCCGGTTACACCTCGAGTCAAGCTTTGAGCACCAGTTTGGTGGATACATGCGCTATATAAGTCTTTATTATTTTTTACAGGGCATGTACTTTGTTTCTTCCGTGCTGCTCATGCGGATGAACATGCCGCCGCAATACCGCATGATCATCACCGAGGTGCTGGGAGACCTCCAGTTCAACTTCTACCA
The DNA here is from genome assembly GCA_029582265.1 of Zoroaster sp. YZ-2022. Classification (NCBI taxonomy): domain Eukaryota; kingdom Metazoa; phylum Echinodermata; class Asteroidea; order Forcipulatida; family Zoroasteridae; genus Zoroaster; species Zoroaster sp. YZ-2022. The sequence continues at coordinate 42,305,298 of CM055816.1, forward strand.
TCGCTGGTTCGATGTCATCTTCCTCATCAGCGCGCTGTCCAGCATCGCCTTTCACTACTTGGCGCACAAGCACACTCCAGAGAAGCAGATGTACTCATGATAATAACTAGGGATGCAGTTGTTGACGGAGAACCTATTTTTCAAACAAATCTTTTGGCAAACTAGATGAAATTGTTAGGTTAATTTTTCAAATTTATAAATAGGTTGGTGAAATTCTTGCGTCGGGTGATAAACAATTGATTTAATTTTGCCCTAGTGTATAGCACTGTATACTCAGTGCTTTCCGAAAAGTGTCTGTGAAAAAACTACACAGGCGACTCGGGTGGGATTCGACCCACGACCTCCTTCTTACTAGTGCAGACATCTTAACCTCTCGACCACCGAGCTTGCCCGATGACAATTGGCTGGCTAGAATCCCATATAGCAGCAGGTTCCGCGATATATATATAGGTTGGTGAAATTCTTGCGTCGGGAGATAAACAATTGATTTAATTTTGCCCTACACAGACACTCGGAAAGCACTGAGTATGCAGTGCTATACACACGTCGGTGTAGGGCAAAATTAAATCAATTGTTTCAAATATATGTTGTGCCTTGCTGCTAGTATGTTTGTAAATACTTTTTTTTTTTCATTTGTGATGTATTATCACCGTAAACGTACACTTCGTCGTGTGCCCGGAAGAAGGACGTAACAAAAGTGTGACCGGCAAAAGGTCATAAGCAATTAATGTGCAAAATTGTGTTTCAAGAAAACGGAGTGTTGAAAGCCTGGTCGTTTTTCTGCCATTTATAAATCATTGTAGGAAAGTTAAATTCCGCATGGGAATGGAAAAACATGTTTTGGGAGTAATTCTAGCAACAAATATATACTACTCAAAACAATTTAGGGAACACCGAAATAATCTCAGTTAAAGCAAGATCATTTATTTCAGATAAACACAATGTTTCACAGAATTGATGAGAAACAACTGCACAATGAAACAGATGATAAAGGATGCATGTAGTAATTACACATTTCATGACATGACTACTGAAAGAGAGAGGGGGTTGCAAATGAAAATCCCGGTTCATGGAACATTTCAAACCGATTTGATGTTAAAAATCCGGTGTTCCCTAAATTGTTTTGAGTAGTATATAACAGTTATACCCTGCTTTTTTTTTTCAAAGGAGCCATTTTATTGTTTATGACCTTCTGCTGGGACAAAAAGTTGTACTTTGTGTGCCCGGAAGAAGGTCGTAGAGCCTTACGACCTTCTTCCGGGCACTTTGGTGCATTTTGCTGCCATTCCAGAAACAATGGGGCAAGCCTGTTCTCTATCACTGGTTCTTTTACAACACACGGTACCTCCAGCTTTATGTCCAACCGGAGGGACACAGACCCCGATGATATTATAGGGGCCTACCTTCATGCCCCCAGACTAGCCACGCAACCACAAAAAAATACATGTAATGGTCTCCCATCTAAGTAACGATCGCGGTCAAACTACCACTGGCTCTTCCATTGAGCCAAATGTCTGGGAAAATTTTGTTTTCCTGTTGGTGAAAACCATTCCACCATTTACACTGGCACAGCTGGAATTTAAAAGGGGTTTCTAAATCGTGAACTCCAGAAAATGTCCAGCCTAGATATTATTTTGACTTGTGACTCGGGAAATTGGCATAACCAGGATTTTCTGCAAATGCATACCCTAAAATATACTGAACCAAACAGGTACAGCGTATGGGAATGTGATATTTCATATCATCATAAACTTCTTTTTTTTCCTTTTTTTTTTACCAGTCATGTACATGTATAGTATTTTAACCATAACCCACTAGGTATTCTGGCTAGGAACCTTCCTGAACCCTAACCCCCTATAGGTATTCTGGCTAGGCACCTTCTTTAACCCTAACCCCCTAGGTATTCTGGCTAGGAACCTTCCTGAATCCTCCAAGATCCATCAGTGCACTTTTGGAAACATGCCCTTATCTTCAAAATACACCATGCATTTTCATATTCAGCACTAATGGCCTGTATTTCTTGTCGGGTAGTAATTTTGCCCCATTTGAAGAGGTGAAAGTACCAGTTACCAACAGTGCAGAATTTTCCCCAAAAAGTGCCCCTTGGAGGATTTTGCAGGATTGGTTAGGGTTAAAAGAGATAGGGTACCAGATCCTGAGAAATTATTCCGTCTCAATTACTTTCAATTCAGAGAAAACTCAATGTGGCGATCCTTGAACCAACATGAATACAGTAATGCTTTATTGCACAGAATGTGTGTAGATATAAATTACGGAGCAAAACTCTATGAATAAAGAAATACAAATATATAGATTATGAGATAAGTAAATAATATAGGTACAAAAAATAATAGTACTGTAAAACTGGTAAATTTCGCGCGAGTAATTTTTCGCGCTCAGCCACCCTACCGACACATTCGCGGGTTGTTGCTTTCGCGCACGGTAAATATTTGACTTGTACAATGCACACTATGTGGTTGACACGTACATGTATTTACCACTTCAAAAGGTGACCTAATTATAGTGCCGACGTCGTGCACAGGCGCTATGCACAATGCTTATATACATGTATGTACGTCTTCATTACGGGGCCAGGGGGTAGAGGTAAACAAAGAAAATATTAGTAACTTACCAATCCACCGGGCGGGTAATAAATTCGCGTGTTTTTAAATTCGCGCTGTCTAATCGTTACGCGAAAAGCGCGAAAATAAATGTTGCGCGAAAATTACCAGTTTTACAGTAGTTTATATATTCTTATGATGTTGACAACTTAAACAATGCAAGATATTGCTTGGCAAACCAGGCAACATTGATATTTTCCCCCTTGAACAATTCAAAAGAATTTCTGAGTTCATGACGGAGATGTTTCGGTGGTTCCTTAGCCTTCTAGGGATGTACACTCACTGGCCATAAATATTGCAACACACACCAAAGTTCAGTTTGGAGAACTGTGTTGCAATAATTTATTTTATTTTATTTACACTACTTTAATAAGACTTCTTGAAAGTGCCTGTGTTTTGAAGTCAATGTCCTTTTTTACTGTTCTTGCTCGGAAATTATGTAATACACGATCGATGAAATCAGATTAAATGATCATCTCACCTGTTACTGTAAAGTGCTAATTTTAAGCATGTTGCAATACTTTTGGCCAGTGAGTGTATGTGTACTTCACAGATCCATTAGTTTTTTTGCCAACAAATAAAACATGAAGTGAAGTGGAATTATTATTATTAATATTAATATTATTAATATTATGAAATGCATACATTTTCTGTTAACAAATCCGTTTATTGTTTTGTATAACAATCTCATGACTTAGAATGAGCATGGAGGAATGAGGAATTGATAAGATTGGTATGTGGATATCAGTAATTTTATTTTAGAAAACTGTAATATCAGTGGCTTGGAACTTGTAGAAATAAAACATTGTTTGAAAATTGTTTGTTCTTTTTCTAAGATGAAAGCTCTTGTAGTCGAGTACATGTATCAGTACTCTAACTCTACAGGTGTAGTCAAGTACTTCATGAGTATGAGTACTCCAACTGATGAGTATGAGTATGATATCTACAACAGAATAATTTCTCGTGATGTCTGATTCTTATACAAACTTTACAAAGTATAAGTTTAAACTGTATGGATATTTATGCTGAAGGGGTAGTTGTCACCCAGTCAATCATAAAAAATACATAAAGCTGCGTAGGATTGAGATTGCCTGGGTACCATTGGGGAGTACCCTAGGTGACAACGAACCCTTCTTCGTTATTAATAGCATTCGAGAATATCATGTTTTACCTTCCCTTTATATTAAAGGGACATTATCATCACGATCAGAGTAGACGTTCAACAGGGCATGGAATCGGTGTTGTAGTTTTAGTTTAAGATAAACACAGTGACTGAAAAATTACTGGCTCATTTATGCAGAAGAAGTACTGTGGTTCTGGAAAGAACCAGTGGTGAAGATATGTAGTTCCCAGGTTCTACTGGTTCTTTGTTCAATGTCTCAAATGGAAGCTTGTAACTTCCTTAACCCCAGAAAAATAGCAATTCAACATTTAATTTTTATTACCATCAAATCGGCCCAAACACGGGCGATATTATCTTTCAGGGATTGTACACCATTGGTGAAATGTCTTTAAATACATTTATACTTACATTTTAATGTGATCTTAAGCTTTGCATGGTGGATAGGATAAGACAATTACACCATGTGTAATAATCTCTTCTTGAAAGAAAAAAAATCCGTCAAGGATTAGTACCAGTAAAATAAAAACTCTAATAAAATACTGGGTCACTGTTTTAAACCTGCTACCCACAGGAGGTTCAGGGGGCTTTGTCCTTTAGACCAAAGAGAGACCCAGGCCTGCTACCCACAGGAGGTTCAGGGGGCTTTGTCCTTTAGACCAAAAGGGAGACCCAGGCCTGCTACCCACAGGAGGTTCAGGGGGCGTTGTCCTTTAGACCAAAGGGAGACCCAGGCCTGCTAGGCCCACAGGAGGTTCGGGGGGGGCGGGGGGGGGGCTTTGTCCTCTTGACCAAAGTAGGGCTGTGCCGGGTATCCGGATACCCGACCGAAACTGTCATTACCCGGTTCCGTTTTTCGGTTCCGAGTACCCGTAAACGACTTTTTAAAATTGGGACTTACCATTTCAGCGGTGTGAACAGAAATTGTTTACTATTGAACAATGTACTGTTTACACTTTTACGAGCAATTTTATTCAAGATAACGCCTTTGTAGTATTTTACGGACATATTCCATACACTTTTGTCCAACCGATACATTGTATCCAATCATTAAGACCTGGCCGCGGCATGCTACAAACAAGTATCAAACTAGCTGCTCAGGGAGTGGATTGTTCACAGTAATTGGATTAGTGGGACAATAACTGCTGCTTTATGTCTAACCTGGAGTGTGCACCATGATGCGTTAATAGAGGGGATGTTATTATCGGGGACGTCCACATTAATTGTTGTAATAAAAAAGTAGTGTTGAAATTGGTTTTGTTGTGTAATTATTTAGATGTGCCACTGACCATCCCTCAGCATATCACCAACATTTACATTTATTTACCCGCCGATACCGAGCTCTCTTGTGTATTACATTTGCCGACAAGGTGACAGTTTGTTTCAAAAGAAAGACATAAAAAAAGGAGGTGTTGTTACGTCTGTCATTGTCTTTGAAACCAACATAGGATCCATAATCAGTCGGATTTGAAAGGTATTATTGGTTGCGGGTTTGATCCTTTCAATTGGGCAGCATATTTTTACAATAACCTAATCTCCTATCAGTTGAAAAGACGTTTATGAGGGACGAAATGTGGTTGCTTATGATGAGCTGCGAATTATGGATCGTCAAACATTGATGGAAGGGACAAATTGGCTGAATACTGATTAATTGAAAGTAGACAAAACTTACACCGATACGTTTTGTTAAGTTATTTTTTGATGAGTGCGCATCCTAAATTTTAGACTCATTTCTTGACTGACCGATCAACACGATGCCACGTTCAACAGGGAATAGTCAAGTTTGGTCCCATTTTGAGAAAAAGGGGCCCAAATTGGTAAAAATTCATTCTTTCAAGAAACAATGTTTATTGACAGGTTTATTGACATTTAACTAAAGTTCATTGTGATAGAAACATATTAATATTCAAGTTCTGATTTTAGATTCGTTAATTTTTTGCAGTTTGTTAGTTTAATAATATCAAATATTATTTTAGTACGCAAAATCATGTCCTTATCCAAAGCCAACATGGCGTACGGGATATCCTTATTTAGAAGGCAGGGCGCGGCACTAAGGCGCAAGCACATGAATCGTTTTCCCACAACGGCCGGGTTAGTTCCGCCCACATCGCCTTTGACCAATGACATTATTCAACACGTGTTTTGTATTGTAAAGGCCATTTTAATTTCCCCGTGAGGGACAATAAAGTTTTATCTAATCTAATCTAATCTAGTCAACTTGCTATACACATGCGCTCTGATCACGCACGCACCAGTGATGATTGTCTTCTGATGATGGTAGTCTAGTCACTCCCTGACACATGCACAGTCACGTGCGAGGCCACTGTAGCTGCGTGATGCACCAGCCATGCGTGCGCGCGTGTGATCAATTTTTACGGTTTTATTTCAGAAATAACTTTCCGTAAATTAATACAATATTTTGTCACCAAGATGTTATACTTTAATAAAGTTCGAATTAAATATGGTATCCTCTGTATTATAAAGGTCAATTTTGTTAACGTTTACATGTATTTGTACACCAAAGGAGGCATGTTTTCAACAAGAATGAAAACGGGTATCCGGGTATCCGAACTTTCCTGATTTCGGGTATCCGGTTCCAAAAATATCCGAAAACGCACAGCCCTAGACCAAAGGGAGACCCAGGCCTGCTACCCACAGGAGGTTCAGGGGGCTTTGTCCTTTTGTAGAGCAAAGGGAGACCCAGGCCTGCTACCCACAGGAGGTTCAGGGGGCTTTGTCCTTTAGACCAAAGGGAGACCCAGCCCACTACTCATTTTTCAGGATTTTTTACTTGTCAAATCACGTCCCTGAAACCATAGGGTTGAAATGATTTTTCAAATACCAATGTTTTACCTTCCTAATTACTTGACATGACATAAAATATCCCTGCAAGTGTATATCCAATATAAAATTTTTTTACCCACCAGCGGGAAGGTATCTAAGGCAGGTGTAAATGTGTTTGTCGACCGTGGCAACATCCGATGAGGACATATCATCAGTCGCCAGCAAGAAATCAGTTCCAAGGAAACCAGAGAGGCCTCTATTTGACTCAGTTCAGAAATGCTTTAGATGGTGAGTAAGAAGTATATTCAAGGGAAGGAACAACTTTGGTAATTACCAGATTATCAAATTATTATTTAAATACTTAATTGGCTTTAATCAGATTTGATAACTTATGTTTTGATTATAAATAAACATAAGGTTTATTTAGCCCTAAACATATCTCACGATATGCAAAAACGTTAATTCTATCACCGTGGACAAATGGATTCAAACTATTCCAAGAAGTGCGTAGAATGAGAGTGACGACTGATTATAAAGATTCAGACTTTGTCAAACTCGGCACGAAAGGAAGAAAAACTATACCAAAAAAAATAGTGGGTTGTGGATACGAATATTTAATGTTAGATGTGTTGTATGATTTATTATTATAAGTTGTAAAATTTGATTAAGAAGGGTAAAAAGGGTTGTGTGTTCTAAGGTTTAATGTAAAAGAAATGTATAAAAATAAAAATAAATAAATAAAAATAAAAAAATTAAAAATTATGATGAAAATGATAATATTTTGTTTTGTGGATCTATGTAAAAGTGGATTAATGTCAAATAAAAATAAAACAAGAAAAATAAATAGAAATTATTAAAAAGGGTTATTAAAGAAAATAATAAGGGTTAGGAGAAGGTTATAGCCGGCAATATAAGAGTTCTTAAACAGCCTTTTTTTTTTTTTTTTTTTAGAAAAAAAAAACATGAAAGGGAAGGAACAACATTGGTAATTACCAGATTATCAAATTATCTAAATACTTACTTGGCCTTAATCAGATTTGATAACTTATGAAAATAAATCAAACAACACATCCAACATTAAATATTCATATATCCACAACCATCTATATTTTATATATAATTTTTCATCCTTTCGTTCCGAGTTTGACGTCTGAATCTTTATAATCTGTCGTCACTCTCATTCTACGCACTTCTTGGAATAGTTTGAATCTATTTGTCCCCGGTGATAGAATTAACGTTTTTGCATATCGTGAGATATGTTTAGGGCTAAATAAACCTTATGTTTATTTATAATCAAAACTAAATAATTACTTGGCTTTCAGTTTGTACAAGTATGTGGAGAGTCTGTAAAAAAATTCTCCAAAATAAAACATCCAGGAGGTTCAGTGAGCTTTGTCCTCTAGACCAAAGGGAGACCCAGGCCTGTACTGCTACCCACAGGAGGTTCAGGGGGCTTTGTCCTCTAGACCAAGGGGAGACCTAGGCCCGCAGGAAGAATCGGTATTTTATCTATTCTCTTTCTTGATTCAGAATCGCTGAAGCAGGAAGAATCAGTATTTTATCTATTCTCTTTCTTGATTCAGAATCGCTGAAGCAGAAAGAATCAGTATTTTATCTATTCTCTTTCTTGATTCAGAATCGCTGAAGCAGGAAGAATCAGTATTTTATCTATTCTCTTTCTTGATTGAGAATCGCTGAAGCAGGAAGAATCAGTATTTTATCTATTCTCTTTCTTGATTCAGAATCGCTGAAGCAGGAAGAATCAGTATTTTATCTATTCTCTTTCTTGATTGAGAATCGCTGAGGCAGGAAGAATCAGTATTTTACCTATTCTCTTTCTTGATTCAGAATCGCTGAAGCAGGAAGAATCAGTATTTTATCTATTCTCTTTCTTGATTGAGAATCGCTGAGGCAGGAAGAATCAGTATTTTACCTATTCTCTTTCTTGATTCAGAATCGCTGAGGCAGGAAGATAGCATGCCGGACCAGCCGGGTAAAAGTAGGAAAGGAAACGTGTATGATCCGCCAACTGACCAATTGCGGCACAGCATTAATTCTGGTAAGTTAATTGGGAGTGACAGCCCCTCCCACTCCCCTTGCTGTCACATTTGTTTTCATAAGCATTTGTTATTCCTTTCTTAAGATGTAGCAGCTTTCTCATAAGAACGCGAACATTTTCAAACAGAATTACCAAAAACCTCGCTGATAGAATCATTATTCTATCATCTTTAAAAACAGTTGATTCGGAAATTCCTTTGCTAACTTGTGAAATATGTACAGAATTGTCTGCTAATAACTGCTATAGTAAGATATATTTTTTTCGCTTACAGCATTATCAGAGTCAAGGGTTGTGAAGATGTAACTGCTTCCTTAAATTTAAATCATCACCCATTGCATTTATATATATAGATCAGAAGAAACTATTCTCTTTCTTGATTCAGAATCGGACTGATGTCATTCTAAGGTTTATAATTAAACTAAAACGCGCAAGCCAGCTAGCCAGGCAAGCCAGCTAGCCAGGCAAGCCAGCTAGCCAGGCAAGCCAGCTAGCCAGGCAAGCCAGCTAGCCAGGCAAGCCAGCTAGCCAGGCAAGCCAGGCAAGCCAGGCAAGCCAGCTAGCCGAGGGGAAAAAACTAAACTCTGGACTCGGTACCACGGTGGGTCTTGAACCCATCTGGGGAATCTTGTGTTTCTATCTCACGGTGGGTTAACCAGTTGAGCCACTTGGTCGCCCACCACCACCCCAAATTTTCTAATTTATAAACCTCAAAGTCTATACTTGGGGAAATTTAGCACCCTCTATCTGGAAGTCAGCTTATGGGATATGGACTTAACAGAAATAACAGTAATCATATGCTTACTTAATGATATAAACACTAGATTAAGAAAGAGTCTATAATTATGACACTAGTGTTAACACATTAAATAAAAAAGAGGTATATAATTAAACTCAAATACAACTATTTCCAGCACAGCAAGTGGTCTAATGGATAAGACTCTTGACTAATAAGTATGAGGTCCTGAGTTCAAGCCCAGTGTTTTTTATTTTTATTCTGACTGAAGTCATTCTAAGGTTTATATCTAAGGTTTATAATTAAACTCAAACGCATATGTCCCAACGACAGCAAGTGGTCTAGTGGATACTAATGTTGACTTGTAAGCAGGAGGTCCTAGGTTCCAACACAGTTTAAGTCTTTTTTTTTTACTCGGACTGATGTCATTCTAATTAATTAAACTCAAACGCCATTATCTTAAGCGCAGCTAGTGGTCTAGTGGATAAGACTATTGATTTGTAAATAAGAGGTAATAAGTTCGAGCCCAGGCTGTCCTAGGTTCGAGTCTAGTGTTTTTTATTTTTATTCTGACTGATGTCATTCTAATGTTTATGTCTAAGGGTTATAAATAAACTCAAATACAAATGTCCATAGGACAGAAAGTGGTCTAGTGGTAACACTCTTGGCTTATAAGTAGGAGGTCCTGAGTTTAATCCCAGTGTTTTTTAATTTTTATTCTGACTGACGTCATTCTATGGTCCCAATTTCAAGCCCAGTGATTTTTATTTTTATTCTGACTTAGCAGCTCTATGAAATTAAACCCATACCCAATTGTAGCCCGTATAATTATGTGAAAAATATGATTTAATACAAGATTAAGAAACACTAGATTAAGAAAGAGTCTATAATTATGACACTAGTGTTAACACATTAAATAAAAAAGAGGTATATAATTAAACTCAAATGCACCTATTTTAAGCACAGCAAGTGTTCTAGTGGATAAGACTCTTGACTAATAAGTAGGAGGTCCTGAGTTCAAGCCCAGTGTTTTTTTATTTTTATTCTGACAGATGTCATTCTAAGGTTTATATCTAAGGTTTATAATTAAACTCAAACACATAGATCCCAACTACAGCGAGTGGTCTAGTGGATACTAATGTTGACTTGTAAGTAGGAGGTCCTAGGTTCAAACCCAGTGTAAGTTTTTTTGTTTTTTTTTACTCGGACTGATGTCATTCTAATTAATTAAACTCAAACGCCACTATATCAAGCGCAGCTAGTGGTCTAGTGGATAAGACTCTTGACTTGTAAATAGGAAGTTATAAGTTCGAGCCCAGGATGTCCTAGGTTCGAGTCTAGTGTTTTTTATTTTTATTCTGACTGATGTCATTCTAATGTTTATGTCTAAGGTTTATAAATAAACTCAAACACAAGTGTCCATAGGACAGAAAGTGGTCTAGTGGATAACGCTCTTGGCTTATTAGTAGGAGGTCCTGAGTTTAATCCCAGTGTTTTTTTAATATTCTGACTGATGTCATTCTAAGGTCCCAATTGCAAGCCCAGTGATTTTTCTTTTTATTCTGACTTAGCAGCTCTATGAAATTAAGCCCAGACCTAATTGTAGCCCGTATAATTATGTGAAAAATATGATTTAATACAAATACCATACTAATTTGTACTTGATGTGAGATACTAATTGCATACCTTATGAGATTCCAACTGTATAATCCATATTACTATTGCAACAAAGTACTTCAACTACACATGTGTAAAGGAGGTTGGTTATATAGATGGGAATTAATTGTCTTTTGTATGATACCCTGGTGGATATCGTCTAGTCTGAGGGTCCGGTTGGAACTACGATGCAGGGTAATATAACGTATTCTTATTCGTATTAAAGGAAACGTTTGATTAAAGATTATATAGTTTGTGAATTAAAGGGACAACATCGTCATGATCAGAGCACATTTTCATCAGGACATGGAGTCGGTGTTCTAGTTTAAATATGAACAAAATAACTAAAAATTACTGGTTCATTTATGCAACAGAAACGATAATATGACCTTATCGTGTGGGAAGCTAGCTTGGGAAGCTAGCTTGGGAAGCTAGCTTGGGAAGCTAGCTTGGGAAGCTAGCTTGGGAAGCTAGCTTGGGAAGCTAGCTTGGGAAGCTAGCTTGGGAAGCTAGCTTGGGAAGCTAGCTTGGGAAGCTAGCTTGGGAAGCTAGCTTGGGAAGCTAGCTTGGGAAGCTAGCTTGGGAAGCTAGCTTGGGAAGCTTGACAGTGGCCGGGGTTAACCAGTTGAGCCACTGGGTCCCCCAGGAACTTAATCTCGTTTCTAATATATAAACCTCAAAGTCTATACTTGGGAAATTTAGCACCTTCTATCTGAAAGTAGGCTCATGGGATATGGACTTAAAAGAAATAACAGTAATTATTTGCTTACTTAATGATAAAAACACTAGATTAAGAAAGAGTCTATAATGTTTGGTACAAGACATAATTATGACACTACCGTTAACACAGTAAATAATAAAAGAGGAATATAATTAAACTCAAATGCAACTAATTTAAGCACAGCAAGTGGTCTAGTAGATAACACTCTTGACTTGTAAGTAGGAGGTCCCAAGTACACGCCTAGTGTTGTTTATTTTTATTCTGATTGATGTCATTCTAAGGTTTATATCTAAGGTTTATAATTAAACAGCAAATGGTCTAGCGGATACTAATGTTGACATGTAGGTTCAAACCCAGTGTAAGTCTTTTTTTACTCGGACTGTTATTATTCCAATGTTTATAATTAATGTTGTGATTTTTAATTTTGTTTTGTCAAAATCTGAGAAACTTGTCCGCAGGGGCGCAAGGGAGTTCTTCAGCGCCCTCCGAATCATCGTTGATTTCTTCCTAAATTTTCCTTCTAGAGTTTCTCCGCTTTCTCGCCTACAACGTTTTAGGTCTGCTCCTCGTTGGCCTGCTCACCATATCTTGCTCTATGATTTTACAATGTCAGTTCAAGTTGGTATATTATTTTATACCAGATTGGGCCATCATCGTTATGGGATACTGCAAAGCACATGCAGAATTGTAATTTTCAGGATTGAGCCTGTTTAACAAGGTTTTCTATAAGAACCACGTCGTTTCCCATTATTGCAACAGTAGCCTATAAGGCATAATCGTTCGTTGCTCTCATCTATTCTTGTATGAATCTATAGCTAGCTGACATGTTGGTTTACTTTAATTCTGTAAATCCTGTAAATAATTGTATCATCGATTTTATAGGGAGGTTATTCTTGTTAAGTTCAGGCTTTCCCACAATATGCTACTTTAATGGTTACAATGTTTATAATTTCCTTCTTACCTTTATTTATAGAATGCTAATGAAGTGGTTACAGTTAAAATACCGGTAAATGACTGGCTACTCAAGTGTCTAGTGATGATAGACGAAGGCGTTGACGCACTGACTAAACACTTTGATATTGATACGAAGATGAAGGAACTTCACCAAAAAATGGCAGATGAAATCAATAAATCACCGACACACTCCGTACCCCGCCACCTTCCACTGAAAGCAGCAGTCAGCCTACAAATAGTGGTTGCAATTGTACTAAAGGTGAAATGTGGAAAAAGGAAATAAACAAGAACAAATATTGGTTACTCGACAAACTCGACAAAATATCGAGAAGTTCAAGGGCGACGCGGATAAACATACAGATGACATACACCAACTTGATGCTGAACGTGGCTACCTCAGACTTGCCTCTGTGTTTCTGACCAAGAGACCAATGGTAGAAGAGCAATTCGATCAGATTACAGAGTATCTTGATAATGATGGAATACTCCAACTCCTTACTAGATGTTCTGAGTTCAAGACCACAACCGAAAACAAGGAGAAACTACAAAAGGTGAGAAGCCTTCGATAAATCATCGCATTAATTTTTGTCGCTCATCAAAAGTTTCGTTTAAGTTCTTTACTAGGCCTATTTAATTATCGTAGGCTAGGCATGGACGTCGACTGCACCCACGGGGCTGGGAAAAGGGGGGGAGGTGCGAGTGCGAAGCCGCTATTTTGGACTGAATAAATATGTCTGGAGTACTGTATCATGTTTGCTGATTGAAAATTCGCAATGGTTTTTAACAGTGTATGATGTTTTAATAGTCCCAAGTTGTTTTATGTTTGCTTATATAAGCCCACATATTTATGAATTAATCATAGGATCAAAGTAGATGTCTCATCCCCATAATTAGCTCATTTTTTTAGATGAACTTGTAAAATGTTATGTTAAAATGTTAACTTATTTGCAGATACGGAATTGTCGCAACGAGTTGGCACATTGCATTATGAACATGGCGGAAGAAGACGAGAAGAAACTTGTTGATGATGTATCTAATACAATTAAAGACACTTTGTACGGATTGCTTTCACGTCAGGAATATCCAAAACTCGAAGGACAAATTGACCTGGTAAACTATCTTTGCTTTAAAGTTTGTTCATCCAGCAATATTATGTGAGCATACGAGAGCACTACCACTATATATTAATCCATGACAATAATTGTTTTGATAATAGAATGCGATGGCCCAAATAAACGGAACTGAATTGTACTCGAATACTGATGCGTTGCCGATATATCATCACCAACAGCAACTGTTACCAATTCCTTTTCTTTTTGAAGTAGACTCAGAATTATTATAACATATGTATAGACTTAATAAAATATTTAATTGTTGCTTTGCAACTTGTTTTTGCAGATAACGAAAATGAAAATTCAAGCAACAATACAGCTAGAGAAAACCAGTAAAATGTACAAGGAGCTGGAACAAATTAAGAATCACAAATGTGATGAGTATTGTCTGCCGAGTGTGCAAAATCTCTAATTGGATGATGCAGGTTCATCGTCACCACCAAACAGTGGCACTTCTAGTGAGCCGACTGGGGCCGCTACAGCTTCATCTCAGGAGTAGTATCATTACCCCTAGCATCGGTCCCAAATATAGTTAAGACAGGCGGGCCCAATAATATCAGAATGTCACTCTATGGTCTAGCTACTCTTCTGGTTCAAGACCTTCAATGATGTCCAACTGATGCAGCAAAAATGCTGGATCAATTGGAATTCTGCCGTGCTGTGTTTTAAACAACCTTTTCAAACGGGTGTATGTATGTTCGCCCGATTTGTGAGGCATCCCTTCAAATATTTATGTTGATTTCACTACACTGTATTAGTAAAATAAATGTAACATTTTGGATGATTTTTCTAACAAAGGGTAAATTTTGAAATTAAAAATTTATAGAGTTTTCAAATTTGGGGGGAAAATTTAAGGAAATATACCAAAGGTGAAAAGTTTTAAAAATTTTTTTAAAAACAAATTTAGAAAAAATTGAAAACACAAATCTTCAACTGAAACCCCAGTTTTTTTAAATGATCAACCTAAATACAAGGCCCCGGGGCCCTTGGTTTTTTGTTTATCTTAACATTTCCCCTCTATTACACCCCAATCACTTAAATTCACCAAATTGTACTTTTAAGGGCAGGTATCTTAAATGCCAATAATGGGATAATGTTAAAGGCTTTGTAACGAGTAATAAAAACCCTATATTTTTGCCTAAAGTACAAATTGTAAAAACAATGGGGCAAGGAAAAAAGTTCGGGGGGAGAGTTGGCGAACGCAGGAATTTTTAAGAAATAAACCAACTTGACCAACAGGGTTTTTTCCTCTAACTTTCGCCTTAAATTTTCCGGGGCCATTTTGGTAAACCAACCCATATGCAACTATACATTTATTTGATGTCAAAAAAACCTCAAATGGCTGGCCAAACAAATAATGGTATAATTAAATTATGGTTTAATCCAAAAAAAAAACCGCTTTATGAATATTATACCCCCAATCATACTTTCCCCTTTTTTCTCAAGTTTGGTGGTTTTGGTTTAAGTGTGTAACCTGCTCTTTTATATACAATGGATTAAAAAGATTATTAAACCCCAATGTTAATTCTCCTTTAAAAGTAAAATTTTATAACAATTGCAAAATGTTCGAAATAAAACCGCTTATAATTTTACCCTTTGGGTAAAAATCTGGGAATTTTTGATTTTTCCCCAAAAGTGGGAAATTTTTTAACGATAAAACCCAATTTTGGAACATATATTTATTTTATTCAAATAGTTGACAAAACTATCAGCGTTTTTCCTTTCCCTCTTTGAACAAGCAAAGTGCAAATTTTTTAGTTTAACAAAATGGGAATTTTTAAAAACAATGCCCCGTAATAATTGTACATATGAACTTTGTCAAAAAGCAAAAAATTCCTTCTTTTTCTTTTTCCTTAAATTCACATTGCTACCCTTTCCATTTAAATTAGGTATCATTGATTTTTTTCATTTCTTTTTAAATTGAGACATGGTGGTTTGGAAAAATGGTGGATGAAAATTGTTTCCCCGGCGCCGGCAGGTTTGGCCGGTTGTTTATTATGTAAATAGGACGTTCCTGTTTGAAAGGGGATAAATACCCAGTTCCTTTAATTAACAATGGATAATCAAAATTTGAAAATTTTGGGAGGGGCCATCATGAATGATAATGGGTTCAGTGGCAGTTGATTCAAAATGTTTCCTGGGGGTTTTGACAAAGGCTATAATCTTGATTCGGGGGCCGACCCTTATACATTGTTCAGTTTTGCTGAAGCTTGGCTGATTGCCTATGTGGTAGCAACTCAACAGAATTTGAAGGGCTAATTGAAGGGCTGGGATAAGATGTTTTCATCAGGTTCAGATTGTGAATATGAGTTTGATGTTGTGAGTCATTGTCTGATAAATTAGTGGATTGGGTCAATGAATTTTCCCAAGTAAGAAACATAACTGCTGTAGATGCCCTCCTCAAAATACTCAAGGACATGGTCATCAGGATCTTCCTTCCACTGCCCGTACATTTACTGGGAACAATAAGGCGTGTTGAGACAGAGATGAGATCTGGCATGGAGTATATATATTTTGGATTAATTTCATAACTGATCCCGGGTTTTAAAGGTTTTCCCCACTACAGGTGCAGCAAATGTGGGTGCTTTGCAACCACTGGGCATTTTACCACGTTATTGCAGGGTTTAGCTGAGTAATAACAGGTTGTGCCGGGTAATATCGATTGGGTAATAACAACGGAAATAGTAGACCAATATTTCCCCCGTTATTACCAGAGAATGTAACCAATATTTCCCGGTTGTTGCGTATTATTACCACTTGATATTACCCCCCGCTTGCCAGAATTACCCAATTATTACCAGAGAGATTGTAACCAAATATTTACCAGCATTTGCCATATTATTACCTTGATATTACCCTGTTTACCCAATATTACCAGAGAGAATGTAACCGTTGTTTCTGGCATTTGCAAATGTTATTACCATGGTATTTCCCCATTGCAGGAATTGCCAATATTACCAGAGAGAGATAGTAACCAAATTATTTCTGTGGCATTCCAATATTATTACCGCCCGATGATACCCCGTTTTACCAAATATTACCAGAGAGAATGTAACCGTTATTTCTGGCATTTGCTGTGTTATCACTTGATATTACCCATTTACCCAAATTACCCAATATTACCAAGGAAAAGAGAATGTAACCGTTATTTTACCAGCATTGCCGTGTTATTACCACTTGATATTACCCCATATACCCAGAATTGCCAATATTCCAGAGATAATGTAACCGTTATTTTCTGGCATTTGCGCAGTTAATACCACTTTTATATTACCCCATTTGCAATATTACCAGAGAGAGAATGTAACCAATGTTTCCTTAATGTTGCCATGTATTGTACCACTTGATATTACCCCATTTTAAATTACTACCGTATTACCAGAGAGAATGTAACCGTTATTTCTGGCATTGCCATGTTATTACCATGATATTACCCCATTGCCAGGAATTACCCAATATTACCAGAATAATGTAACGTTATTTCTGGCATTGCCCGTCATTATTACCACTTGATATTATTACCCCATTTGCGGGAATTACCAGAGAGAATGTAACCGATATTTCTGGCATTGCCGTGAACATTACCATGGATATTACCCCATTTACCCAATATTGACATTGATGTAACCGTGTGTTCTGACATTGTACCCACATTACCGGAGTTACTAATTTGATTGCTGCTTGATCTAAATCCATTGATACTGACTCTGTCCGCAGGAAGGCTATAACAAAAGGACACACATATACACATACAAAGTCTATTTCAAAACATACACATGTATTTATTAACAGGACTTACTATACTTTTTCCAAACATGACAAGAGACCCAAAAGTAAAAACATTTTCATCTTGACCTCAAACTCTCACACTAAACGAGGCAAGAACAATATAATGATAGTAATTATACAATACTGGATGGCTTTGAGAGCGATACAGATACCCGCACAGAGTCATGCAGAAACGGCAGAAAAGATATGAAAGAGCAAGTTCGTTATTGTAATGTGGTATGTTACTGTTATATTGTGATGATGAGTTGTTATTTACTAACAATGTTAAGATTTACTTTGTTTTAATGCATTCAAATTATAAACTTTTAAAAACACGAACATTTCACTTTCAAGTCTCACTAAAACCCGAAAATATTGATGAGTGTTAGACTCTTCCTTATTTTTCTTTAATCAGGGGCTATGGTATTACATACCAAAACAAAATAAATAAATGAAAATACCCATAGCAACAACATTTTAAACATTTTCCATATTTTTTACAGAGCAGGTGTACAAAAAAAGCTGAAGAAAATCTGCCCCAAAAGAAAATTGGAAATCAGCACTGAAAAGCTGAATTCCCCATAACCCGCCTATTTAAGATGTCTATCCTAGATTCCCGTTTTTACCTGTAAAATCAAGCACGGACGTTGTTTACTGAGGGCAAAGTTACACCATCACAATAGCTCCACATAACGTGAAATTTTCCGAGAAGAACAAATTCGGTGATGAAGAGGGTTTTGGGTCAATGTTTGGAAATCCTGCTGGCAATTTTTTCCATGCAGTTCAAAACTGTAAAAGATGACTGCTTTGTTGGTGTTGGTACGTTGCACAAATGATAAAGTAAGGTTTCATTTAAAGCAGAAAAGAGCCCTAGCCCAAGTTGCCAAAAGTCAAAGTACAAACAAGGAGTGGCTGAAAAACAATGCACCGCAAACCTTACTGAATCCAAAATTACTGGCCAAATAACTTGGTCGTTCATTGTGTCCAAATCCAAACACTTTCGGATGTCAATTTCACCAGATTTTCTGAAATTGCTGAAATTGTTTGGTCATGAAAAACTTCAAAACCAAATATGAAATGTCTTGTGAGTCAAAGCCCGACGCAATATTGGTAATTGTCAAAGACCAGTATCCACACTTTTATGTGACCATGAAACAAACCAAACCTGTGAAACTTTGAGAGCATGGTCATCAGAGCTCAGAGAGAATAGAGACACAAACTCCTTATGTTTTTCATTGTTTAGAACATCAAATTGTTTTCTTACTGAAAAGAAAATGTGCATTTCACTCATTCTCTACCGAAACTATGGCATTTTCGATCAAATATATTTCAAGAGAATATTTTCCACCATCTTTGGCTTGCCATGAAGTTTTGTGCAAATCTGTGCCAAACATTTTGTTATTTCGGTCGCTTTAACCAATGTTTGAGCTGGGGACTTTAAGGTAGAGGCATACCCATATCTCAGGAAGGTCAGATGAAGAAATGTTTTAATGTTTAAACTCTTTGACTCCTAAATTTCTGCTGCCCTTGGACGGAATTGATACTGTACAAAGGGTCATTACATTGCCAACTCACCTGATGGGTGCTGCTGGCAGTGACCGTCTCAGATTACCTTGCTAACTTTAAAAAATTCAGTTTAATTTCCTCCATAATTTTTATTCCTGCTTTCCCTTACCGTTTCTGAGATTTCACGCCCTAAAAATTTAAGCTCTGCCCCCCTCAAATTGTTTTTGTGTGTTTTGCATTTTCAGAGGCCTGTATCTCCCCAAATGGAGGTAAGATGTTTGCTACAAATTGGTATACAAAGGTGACTGGCATCAATTAACTAGAATCTGTTATCATCATTATGTTTGCTGTAAAAAGTATACATCCTTAAAACTCGGACGTATGCAGCGGTGCGAGAATTTCCGGAATTTTCTATACTACCATGACAACATATTTCTGGTCGATTGGATGCCAGTCACCAAACCAACACCTATACCCCTCCATTTGGAAGATAAAAACTAAAAATACCAACCCAAAATAACAAAAGTATACATTGAGGGGCGGGGGCCTATGAAACCCACAGGGGGTCCTGCTCTCAGAAAGTGGTGGCTGAAAATCTAAATGCTTGTGTTTGTAAGGGGGTGAAATTTACATTATGTGCAGTTAAGTTTAAGTTCCATTCTACCATTTTTTTTAGGGTAGCACCCTAAACTTTTTTTTTTTTTTTAGTATAATAATCCCCAGTTTTTTAAAGGTGTATCCCCACAATAAACAAAAGAGGTCTTTGATAAGGACCACATATGGTCACTGGCCTCCCTTAAGTGATTTTGCCCACATATAGCAGACCGGCAGCAAAGGAGACAACTATAAACCTCCTTAACTCCAGAACAAAGTCAATTTTCTCTGCCTTAGTTTTTGTCTGCTGTGGACTTGGTAATGGTGGTGCACCTTTACCTTGTAAACACATTGTTTTAATATTGGTTGTTACAACCGAAATTAAATTGAGGGGTCTTCAAATTTTATCATCTCAACTTTGATGACATTTCTGACATTTCATGGGGGACTGCAAGCGGGGTGAACTTTATAATCAGTGGGTTTTTAGACTGATAAGAAAAAGTGTTGATGAATAATGTACCAATCATATTTTTACAGGTTTAATCACTGTCAACGGTATCTTTGAGCATCAAGAATGGTGCCGCCTCCTCCTCTGCCATGTCTGCTTTCCGTTCTTTAGCCTCCTTCCTTTTTCTTTCGCATGGCTTCTAGAGACCTCTGCTTTCTAATTTCAAATTTTAACCCCTCCCTTTGTGATTGCTGCCGTTTTTATCAATGATGCAAGCTTTGCATTTTGGCTTTATCTTGTTCCTTCCCATCGTAGCTCTGCTGTTTCTAAAATCATTAAAGAAATGTGGAAAATATACATACAGAATAACTTCAAAAGTTATTTACCAAGTGTGCAAGACCTAGTTGCATTCTGTTTTGCAAATGTATTTCATTGGCATTTAACAAATTTTTAACAATTTTTAATAGGGACATCCAAATCTATAAATGATGGATATTTGCTATATTCTGTGAAAACTTTTTTGTGCTCTTTGATCTCTTTTTATCCGCCCACACATTGTTCTGAATGTCAACCGGCCCTCTAAAAGGATTACATTGTGCTTTAACAAGTCAGTTTTCTAACAGATTTTTGTTGCATGCATCCACTAGCTTGGTGGCCCAGCTAGTAAAAAGTGTGAACACAAGGGACCAGAAACATTCTTACAAAACGTTTTTTAAATGCGTGATACAGCAGAAATTTCACGGTGGTGCAATTCCTCAATGAAACTGTCCCAGAAACCTACTATCATGGTGTTAATAAGGTATCCAAAATAGTCTCACTAATAGTAATCCGCAAGGCAGGTAATATTGTAGGTTTCAAGGATGTTTAGCAGCTCCGTCACATAATAATTTAACCATGAACTTACATGTATTTACTGGTAATTCCCAACATTAGTTGCAGTACACCACACAACTTTCTGATCCAGGCGAACAAAAATGGTACATGTATTTTACCTTCCAAGAGCAAGTGGTGGTGTGATTCCTTCACTCCGGTGGTGCCGTTCCCTCCACCCCAAGGTTATCTCCTCTACATCCTTGTGCTGGATCAGCTTGAAGAGTGCCATCCTGAGGAATCCATCAGATGGCACCCGCTCAACTTCCTTTTTATAAAGCTTGTTTCGCTGTGATTATTGAAATGTATAGAAATATTCAATATCACTAAAACATTCACTAAATATTTTTATTTAAATTCTTTGCATATGTAAAAGGGGTGACATTTACATTGTGTACAGTTAAGTTTTAGTTCCCATTCCTACAATTTTTTATAAGTACCACCTCTTAACTTTATTTTTTGTGGTTTTTACATGACCCTAATAATCCCTAGTTTTTAAAAGTGTTTCCTTACAATAAACAAAGAGATCTTGATAAGGACCATGTGGTCACTGGCCTCCTTAAGTGATTTGCCCCATAGCATGACCGGCAGCAAGGAGACAATATTTTTTTTCATTACTTGGCGTTAATGCGGGGTCTGCCAACGGTTGTGGTTAAAAGCAAAAACTCCTCCTCGGTCTCTGCGGAATCTTTAAAGAAATTCCTCCTTTCCTCCTCTTCTTTGGAAGGCTTCCTCCTCTTCTGCCGAGCCCACCGTTCCAGGTGAGAGTGAATGGTAAAGATGTGGAGCCAGCATTAAATGAAGAATCTCTTCTCAGTGCTGCTACATGCCTCTCAAGGAAGTGAGCCTGGCAACAATGTCTTGTTGGGTGGTTAAAATAGTGTCAAGCTTATTGACCACCAAATCCCAGTTCAATTGTTGCCAATGGAACTAATTGAAAGTAAAGATAAAAAATGCATTTCAGGCACCATATCAAAATAGGCCATATATGTGTGTGCATGGTATTGCAATTCGATATGTATTGTTCTCAGCATTGTGGCATGTTGGCATTTGGCATCGGTTGACAAAGCGTGAGGAAGTATGGAATGCATCGCCACTTGTTGGCCTATTAGATACATTGCCTCACTGATAACATGCCTCTCATTCAAATATTAAGAACATTTCCTGACTGTACCAGGTCCTCTGGCTGTTCTTTGCTAGTCTGCACTTGTGGCTTGTGGGCTTAGCCCTTGTCTAAATCACTTGGTTGCGACTGGAAATGACACATTCTACAACAACTGGCTAAATCAACTCCCATTCACTTATGGTGAAATAAGATTTGTGGATTTTTCCGTGTGACAATTAATACTAGCTATTTGGACATAGCCTAAGGCTCTTTTCTGTGTGCTGTACAGTTATTCTATAGGACATCGATGGGGGTTAATAAGCATAAACCCAGCTGAGTGTAGGGTGCATATTGGACAGTGGCTTGCGTTGGGCACAACCTACCTGGGTGGTGTGTGCGGACCACTGGTCCATAGCACTAACTCCAAGTCCTCATCAGAGTTTGCGTTAGTTGCATCATTACCGTTGTCCTCAATGCTGTTGCCTGATGATAAAATTGAAAATACATACATGTGCAGTAACAAAACCTCTTGCCGTGTATTGATTCCTTAGTTTAATTGCCTTTAATACCCACCTGCCCATTCTCTAGCGGAGTAGCATCAGAGGCTCGAGTCTTCACCCCCAACGCAGCATCCAGTCCTTGGCTTCTGTAAAATAGGTCATTGTGATAGATAAATTTAACAACAATATATGCCATTGCTTTGTTCTTCAAGCTGTTATGTGTTTCTGATGCAATTTGTTTGTTTGTGTTTCTGACTTACATAAATTCGACTTTGTTGGCCTTGGTCTCGAAAGGGCACTTGACAGCTTCACTGTAGAACACAAGAAGTGAGATACATGTACATGTAGTAATTAATACTTAAGTACAATGTACATTGTAATAACTTTGTGAATAACTAAACTGAAAAACCTGCATACCTGTAGGTTGCTCCAGCCAAAAGATCTAGGTCTGGGGATGGCCGGTGTCTAACATCGCCAGGCTTGCATTGGTGGCATCCTTGGGCGGTGGTTTGTACACGGGTCCTTCCCAATCTCCTCTTCTTTTGTGGCACCTTTTCTTGTGTCTTAACTTCCGCTTCTTAACTAGGAGATAATCCAATGCACAAAGACATTTTTGAAGAACTGAGTTTATCTCCTCAATAATCACAGAATTTCAAACTTGATATATTAATTACAACGGGTAGTTATGCCAATGCCACTTTTGTGCTGAGTTGCCACAAATATTTGTGGTAAAATGTCTCCATTGGCTTCGCCTTACTCTTTGACCCGGGTGCTTTCAGCTCTACTAAAATACAATAAAGTCAGCACTGTTCACCTCCAACTACTGTCGCTGCCTTAGTAGTCTCTTAGGCTAACGCATTGGCCTGGCTCATTATACGACATGGTCGCTGTGTATGCTTTCTGAAAGAGCATCTGGCGAAGATGGGGCATCAAATTTGGGGCGAGGTTCATTTTGGCGGGGCGCAACAACAAATTATTACTGAGCAACAAATTATATTTAAAAGAACTAAGCAACAAATTATAATTAAAGGAACATCAAAGCAAATGGCACACAGAAACTCCCAATTTTAGAAAAAAAATGTAAAGAAAGTACCTTGGCGTTCTACAAGTAACCTTTAGCCATTCAGCTGGATTGGAACTGGGGGCTTCGCTGGGTCTCCTTAAGGTGAGTACTCTGGCATTTTGACTGTCCCATTACTGGGTACCAGGCACGTTGACATTCTTCACCATGTCTCTTCGAACCCAGCGGAATGGTATCAGGTCATACGTTGCATCTCGAAGATACTTGACAAGTGTCCAGCTCTTGTCAGGATTACAGCCTGCAAACAGGGCATGAAAAAAGGCACATGAAAGGAATTAGAAACATTTACCGCTAGAGTCTTTTGAAAAGGAACCATCCAATTTTACAAATTTTTCCTCAATAAAAGAGGATCCAAGTGCTGCAGTTGAAAGTAGTGTGTAAAATTCAAAGGGACTATGGTTAAATTGATTCACAAGTCATTCAATCTTGAGTCAACCCAAAAGCATTTAAAAGATCAAACTCTGGAAAGGGCATTTCTTTGTAATTATCTTTTTAGTTCTACCCCGACTTGTGACTGACTTGTAATTGACTTGTGACTGACTCCTGTCAACTCTAGAAAAATAACACACACATGATATCACCTCTGAGGGCATCATGGTAAACCCACCAAGTTTTTTTCAACCTGTTTCCATGCATGAATCCGTTTGATCTTCCACCTTTATGCATTCAGCCTCAAAACAAAAAGGACTATTTTCAAGAATTGAAGGCAATTAGGGTCAAGAGTTAATCCAGTTGATGACCAGCTAAGTGTTTTCTGCAAAAGCAGAGCAGTGATTAAGAACCATAAACCAGACTTGGTTGACCCCAGGAACTGTGTGCTTCCACACTTTGGCAACAATCTTGGTGTCACCCAAGTCTGTGGGGGACTGAGAGGAACAAGTTCCCATTGGGAACTCAGAATCCCACCAAGGAGGTGTCCACTGGGGCAGCAACAGGCAGGCCTTAACCGTGTATATCGGCGGTAGATGTGGGTGCCATCATCAGCCTGCTCAGTGAGTTCAATAATTTCACCGGTAGAAGTCAGATACACATTGTTTGGGGTGTCATGCGAAGGTTTCCTGTGCCCAGATACTAGTCTTGATGGGGCTTTCCTGAGCCTCTTAGCAAGCTGCACGAGAGGCTTGTGACCAGGTTTAACCTTCTTCTTCAATAAAAATGGTTTTCAAACTAAAAAGCTGAGCTGTTTTCCAAACAACCATGCCTCTCAACAACGTCCCTAAATGTAGAGAGATGATGTACATTGTATACAACAAAAAAATATCGCCGTAAGTTTAAAAGCTTTCTTTACAAAGACAGTTAACAACTCCTTGCATAATCCAGCTGCAGATAGCCGTCCTCTCACTCACTATGGGACCAATGGCCACTGACAAGAAAAATGATTGTAGTAAACAGGCCTTAGACACCTCTAAGGCAAATGGGCAGTGTTACAGCAGTGTCCTGTATTCAGTAGCCTATATCTCTTGATGTTTTCCAATGACCCGTGGTTTCTGGCGCAAAGTTGGATGGCATTGTCTTCTTCATCCTCATCAATTTCCTGTTAATGTCGGCCACGAAACTTTGTCTAGATGGAATGCCGCCCGATTGAATTTCCTGTCCATCCAGAAATCTGTAATCCGCTTAACCACACCAAGGCATACCATGTGCATGTAATCCAAGGAAAACCCATGTATCATGTCAAAGCCTGGAATGTTCAGCCATGGACTGTCACGCAGAGAGAATGATGGTGTTCTGTGTAGTCCTTCCCTGCGGAATGTGTCGTCACTTTGCAGGTCAAAATTCTCAGTCTTGTAAAATACCATCCTACCACCCACCTTGGTTGCTTTGCATAAGCGGCGCTCACAGAATGTGCAGCCATGTGTCCCATGATGCTTTTCATGAAAGGCCGGGCTGGCGCGCCGCACACTATGCACATCAGACAGACTCGGTGGTGGTTGCCCTTAAATGAAGCCATCACGGAGTAGGCGAGACAACTCACCAACACACTGGTTCACATAGGGACACACAGCTTGGCTTAGCACCCATTGTTGCACATATCGGAAAGATTTTGTACACTGACTGGTTATTCTCTAGAGACACAAGCACTGGCCATGAGTTGATGTTTGATGAATCAAATATCAATACACCATCAACACCAATCATAAGTTTGATCTCTTCATGAAGGCGAAGTGGAGAACCAAAAGTCCAGAAACGCGTGTCAACTGGTCATCAATGCCAAACCAGTGGTACTCTACACCGCAGTAGGATGGATTTATGTTAACAGAGCTTGGTGTGCAAAGTAGAGTGCAGCGGATCGCTTTGGCAAACCCTGGACACCAACACGGTTGAAAAGCATAAGTAGGTGCTGCTGGTCACTCCGAGAAGGGATGTTCTTCCAAGAATTCCACGCAATGAACTCCCTGAAGAACTGGGCCTCAGTCACTGCCTCTTCACCATCAACCTCTCTCACATACATGACATTATTGTCATCAGCCTCTTCATTGGAACTGCTGTCATAGGCATCATTAACAGGGCTCGTGGGACGGGGTTTCATCACCAGGACTTGCAGGGTTGGGAGTGTAAGTAACCAGGGGTGTCAGAACCAGCGCTTTCAGGACCAGAAGTGTCGTAAGGGGTGTCGTAACCAGGGCTGCCAGGGACCAGGGTGTCAGAACCAGGGCTCATGGAACTGCAAATGTTTGGACCAGGCATGTTATCCATAGATTTTTATGCAATAACTCATCCTCAGTCAATGCTTCTTCATCATCTTCGTGAGCAAAATCCTCCATATACCTTGCAACATTATCATCACCCTCTTCATTATCACCATCTTCATCAGAAGTGCTCTTGTAGTTATGTGCATTACCATCGGTGCTTCCTGTTTCAGAACATTAAAACTTCTGTTTGCAGGACCAGGGAATCGTCACCAAAGATTTCATGCAACTGCCTCTCAAATAACTCATCATCGGTCACAGGTTTCTTCATCATCCTCCACATGCACAACCTGATCACAAAACACGCTCTTCACTGGAAGTGCCATCACAATCAGGGTTTACTGGACTGGACACATCATTAACAAGGTTTGATGGGCCAGGAGGGCAATCCTCAGGGTTTGATGGGCCAGGAGCAATGTTTCCAGGGACATCAACACAGGGTGGCCTTCCCCTCACTTCTTCCAGGACGCTAAATATTCTCAGTGCCTCTCTTCTCCTCTGGGCCCATTTTGCTTTCTGTTGGCGTTTCTCCTTCCGGATATATTCATCGTCATCCATTATTGCTTCTTTTCTAATTAGTCTGTGAAAACATATCAAATTGATATCCTAAACATCTCATAAGCATTATTTGTGATTTTAATTGTTAATGGAGGCAACAGTTGTTCAAGCTTTTGAATATTGCTATCAATGCATTTCATGGTTCACATGTGACTTACCTGTAACGACAACCGGCAGAGCTGGAAACTGTGATAACATTATAATGTATTGGGTAAGAGCAGGAAGTATTATGCAGCTAGTGGATTAATCAATCGATGCATAAGTTTTCCAGTTTCATGTGCATTTTGCTATTTGATTATTTGGAACAATTACAGATAACACAGGCTTCCTTTCTCACCATGCATCAGCCAATTACGTAAGCAGCCCATGTATAAATACATATGGCTAGGTACATGTATCCTCTCAAAAAAAGCAGGCATATTTCAAGTACATAATGAAGAGTTGGCCCGCCAGACTTTGGCTATATGTTCGTTGCTGATCAAGAAATACAGGCTTAATTCACACTACAAAAATATGCTAGGTGAAAATATCCACTTCTACAGTATGTCCACAAAAAAATGTTACCCAAACACTTTCAAAATTGTATTAAAATATAATAACAAACTATTATTCTATATAACCATTTTTTTCTGGTGAAATGTATGCAGTAACAACCTGAGCACTGTGTGATATAATATGAATCAATTCTGTCCATGCATCATTGAGCATGGCCAAGGAGTGTTATGTAATCCATTTCTCTGCTCAAACAAAGCCACTACCGTAATCCTCTAAAAGGAAAAAAAAAATCCATTTTGAGGAACTACCGAAAAATCAATGATCATGGCACTAGCCATAATTGAAACAAAGGCCACTCTGGTCACCCAAGAACTGGGGGAATGGCAGCTAATATCGAGGTTGTATGGGCTACGTTGCAGGAAAACCCAACTTTAAGTGAAGACTTTGCTGCCTTTGGAAAAACCATTGTTAGAGCAGGAAATTGGTTTACTTCATACTTTTTGACCGTGCTCAATGATTCATGGACAGAATTGATTCATATTATACCACACAGTGCTCAGGTTGTTTCTGCATACATTTCACCTCGAAAACTGGTCATAATAGTTTATTATGTTTTAATAAAATTTTGAAAATGGTTAACATTTTTTGTGGACAAACTGTAAATGGTTGTGGGTGAACACACATTTTAACCAACATTTAACCCTAGGTGAAACTGCAGACTACAGCTCTTTTGTTAAGAGATTATGGATAATTAAGAAATCAAGAGATTAAGAGGATTGGAGGCACCTCATTAGCTCTGTAGTGAGTTAATCCTCTAATTTTGTTTGTGAGACTGCGGTGTGTGGTGAAACGTTGGTGAAATGTGGGTGAAACTATTGGTTCCTTTGTTCCTTTGGAGGAAGGTTGCATTTATAGGCCTTTGCTGCAGTAGGTGAAATGTGGTTGAAAGTTCCGTGAAAAATGCCAGCCAAAACATGGTTTTAAAAAACAGGGTTAAATGTTGGTGAAAAGCGTGTTCACCCACATTTCATTATACATGTACTTACCAGGAGTA
The DNA here is from genome assembly GCA_029582265.1 of Zoroaster sp. YZ-2022. Taxonomy (NCBI): domain Eukaryota; kingdom Metazoa; phylum Echinodermata; class Asteroidea; order Forcipulatida; family Zoroasteridae; genus Zoroaster; species Zoroaster sp. YZ-2022. The sequence continues at coordinate 42,333,727 of CM055816.1, forward strand.
GACATAGTGGCATACAATAAAACCATAAACACAGCACACCAATCCCGAGGAGTCTGTAAAAGTGGTAAACATAGATAACAATCATGAGAAATGTTTACATGTTTATGTGACCTGGTTAATTGACACACTTGAAATAAATGATAAAAAAATCAGAAATAACATGAAAGAAAACACTAACTACTCATGAAAAACCTGATAAAAACGGCAATGGGGGAACTCGCTTGAACAAAAAAATTACACTGTGGGGATTAACCAAGTCGCAAGATAAATTTTTTTTTAAATGGAGACGATAGGAAACTGGTGTTTGGTTTCAACAAGAAAAAATAAAATAAAAATGTTTATTTTATTCAACAAAATTTGGAAATAAGTGCTTTAAATAAATTTAGTAAATAAAAACTCTGTACTGACTTGATGACCAAGATTAAAAAACAAAACAAAAATAAAACTTAAACCTTAAACTTAAACCTTAAGCTTAAACCTTAAACTTAAACCTCGAACTTAAACCTTAAACCAACACAGTATCCAAGAAAAGTCACAAATCTACTACACTCAAGCTTAAACAACCTATAAATGCAAAGAAAAAGAAATGATTAAGAATACATACTAAGAAAAATATGCACAAAAATATAACCAAAGTTGTATGCATCATGTACAAAATTATACCAGAGGTGACTTAATGAGAAAATAACACTTCAAGAACTCCTTAAATCTGAATAACAAAGGAAATGGCAGAGTGAGCAGAGGATTAAGTCATAAACTACAGTAATAACTTTCCAGAAACTGCACAACCCTATGGGGCTCATTAAGTATGCAAATCCTTAAATAAACATCTAGAGGGACAATGAGTTACAGTGGCATGGCATGGTCAAAAGAACTCAGTCTCAAGAAAATGGCAGAAATACATATGAACTGGAATAAAATGGAATATGAAAAGCTATAATATAAAATAATCCTAGAAAAATAAGACATGGCTACATATAGGCCTAGGAAACAAACTTAACAAGCAAGTAAAACAGTGATGGAAACTAACACATAAGCTTGGGAAAAGTTTTGTCACGGCACTAAAGAAGTGTCTCCAAACTAAAAGAAAGCAAAAAATAGCATAAATGAAATAACAAAAATACTCATGAATGTCTCAGCAAAAAAACTAACATTAGACAATAACATTACTTTAGTTCAAAAAGAGTTCTGGCAAGATCACAAGTTCTCCAAAGCAATAAAAGCTTCAAAAAAAATCGGAACAAACACTTTGGAAATTAACACTTTCCTTTGAAACCTACCAAAAAGGCAAACAAATAGTTTCCACACTATGAAAGTTTGATACAAAATTTACAATAAAGGAGAAATATTTATACAATTGAACAAAAGTAATATAAAAAGAAACTCACCAAGTCCACTGCAGGTCTAGTCTTCAGGGCAGACTTGGACACCAGTATTGTGTGTAGGTAAAGCTTGTATTGTGTGTGTTAACTCATTGACTGCCAACCTGCTTACTGACCATGAGGCTCCAGGCATACCCACAGTGCATGACCAAGGTCCTTTGTTTACCCATGGCATTACAGGGATACACACAGTTCGATTTAAGAAGGGTAAGAAGGGGTGCTACACCTATAATAATACACGTTATACAATAAAAAGACTAAGTAAAATTCACCACTACTACATTTACAGTAATGTGTAGCATAGACACTTGATGTACAAATGTTGTGGGCAAAATTATAGTCTAAAACTGGATTTCGACAGTGTTGTTTACAAAAATGTACAGCTTAATTGTTTTAGGCCTGACAAAGGGTCCTCATGGAGATGTGTAAATGGGAACCCTGCATTTTTGCTATTCTTACAAAAAAGGTTAGTCCCCAAAAGTGTGCAACCAAAGGCAACATTCTCTTTGTTATGCTGACCATGTTTTTTGTGAATTTAGAATTGTAAATTGTGAGAAAATGCAATTTTCTGCCGATAACCAGCCGTGCTAACAACAGTGGCTAAAGTTATTCTTCCATGTGTCATGTGTAGTTATAAAATAAACACTTACAGTTTTTACCCCATATGGTTTCCCTTAAAAAAAACTAAACCCTGCCCTTGCTTTCCACAAAAAAAACCCGTAGTTATTCAACGTCTCCGACCGAGGGCACAACAATGTTAATTGGATGCAGTTCAGGATTTTGAGGGCGATTGCTCATTCGTTTGTCCCTAGTCTTAGCTTAACTGGTTTATTGTTGGTGTAGCCTGGACAAATGGACCACTTTTTTAAGCAAATAAATAGTATAAATTAAACTAGATATTTGGGGAACTCCCTTCGATAAATAAGCAACCAATTTAAATATGAAAATTGATCTAGGGCTAAGATGCAAGGAATTTGAGCAAATAGAAAAAATGACAACTGATTTGGAATTAATTTTCTAATAAAAAAGTAATGACTTAAGAACTTTAGGTCTATCAGTCATGTTCATAAAAAAACAATGGCAAGTCTGATTCTTTGTGTAACGTTAGCTAATGTTAGTCTGTTTCTTAATTAAACTATACATCACTCAATTATATTGCATCACTTAGTCTTACTCTTAGGCCTAATCATAAAATTAAAAAACAAGTTAAAAATCAAGTAAATCTCCCAATATACCATGATGACAATGTCACACCGATAAAAGTATCATAACAGATGACAAAAAGGGACACACATTGTAAGCTCATCAGCATACGTCGTGGACGTTAGCATACGTGCACACCTCTCACAAAAAGTTACACACACTCATCATGCTCATTACTTCATGTAGCCTACTTTTAGTCATGTACCCCAATGCCAAAAATTTTGCCAAAATAACTAAGGCTTAAGGCCTTATGACAAAGCCACCACAGTATCGAAAAATTTATCATTTATTTCATTAATTAACTTTAGATTAACTTCTTCAAAGATTACTTTGCATAGTCCCAATGGGCTCATTTGCTTTTCTATACAGCATCTCATTTAGGCCTCTATTGTCACATGTGAACACTCAATGCCTACACATTACACAAATCACTTTCACTTTTCCTACCGTTCTTTCTAAAAATCACTCTTTTTTCAAAGAGCATAAAAATACAAATTATCATAGCAGTGATGTATAACTTTTCAAGGATACATCAAAGTAAAGGATGGGTCTCTATCACTTGAGTTGACTTCAGATGTTTGGGGATTAAAATCAAACTAAAAAATGGGTGAATCTTACCTGATTATTAAGATTGTGCAGGAGTGGTGACCTGGGTGCAGTAGGTCAGTAGGTCAATAGTCACACAAGAGTAGGTTAAAACAAAGAGCGCCACCACCCATCAATATGTGTTTAGTGACTGCATCAATAATACTCTAAAGAGATTATAACAACACTTCTAACACTACATCAAAAACAGTTTGTTGGAATAGGAAGTGAGAAACATTCATAATAATGAGAAACATTCATAATAATGAGAAATATTAAACTGGAGGAATAATACATGTACATACATGTATATCGTTAAAAATAATATTTGGATTGGGAAATCAAAGTAGTGCTCCTCGGGTAGAACTTTTTTACTTTGAATTTTACTGGTATTGCTACATTTTTGCTATTTATTCATACTCAAGGTCCCAAAGTTAAAACCAATTTAAACCTTTCACGATTACCCACATTACCTCTCATTACCCTGTTGTTTCTCGGTAAAATGTCGGTTTCCACAAGGTTATAACAGTAATATTTAGACTTACACATTTTTCTGGCGTTGGTTTTTTTTTTTACTGTTAGTGTTATTTCTCAAGTTCCCAATGTTATAACCTGTCACCATTACCTTCATTACCTCTCATGGCCTGTTGTTTCTCGGTAAAATGTCGGTTTCAACAAGGTAATAACAGTAATATTTGGACTTACACATTTTTGTGGCATTGGTATAATGTTACTGTTATTTCTCAAGTTCCAAATGTTATAACCTTTCACCATTACCCTCATTACCTCTCATTACCCTGTTGTTTCTCGGTAAAATGTGGGTTTCAACAAAGTAATAACAGTAATATTTAGACTTACACATTTTTCTGGCGTTGGTATATTTTTACTGTTATTTCTCAAGTTGCCAATGCTATAACCTGTCACCATTACCTTCATTACCTCTCATTACCCTGTTGTTTCTCGGTAAAATGTCGGTTTCAACAAGATAATAACAGTAATATTTGGACTTACACATTTTTCTGGCGTTGGTATAATGTTACTGTTATTTCTCAAGCTCCACTGAAATGTTATAACCTTTCACCATTACTCTCATTACCCCGTTGTTTCTCGGTAAAATGTCGGTTTCAACAAGGTAACAACAGTAATATTTAGACTTACATTGTTCTGGCGTTGGTATAATTTTACTGTTATTTCTCAAGTTCCCAATGTTATAACCTGTCACCATTACCTTCATTACCTCTCATTACCCTGTTGTTTCTCGGTAAAATGTCGGTTTCAACAAGGTAATAACAGTAATATTTGGACTTACACATTTTCTGGCGTTGGTATAATTTACTGTTATTTCTCAAGTTCCCAATGTTATAACCTGTCACCATTACCCTCATTACCTCTCATTACCCTGTTGTTTCTCGGTAAAATGTGGGTTTAAACAAGGTAACAACAGTAATATTTAGACTTACACATTTTTCTGGCGTTGGTATAATTTACTGTTGTTTTCTCAAGTTCCCAATGTTATAACCTGTCACCATTACCCTCATTACCTCTCATTACCCTGTTGTTTCTCGGTAAAATGTCGGTTTCAACAAAGTAATAACAGTAATATTTAGACTTACACATTTTTCTGGCGTTGGTATAATTTACTGTTATTTCTCAAGTTCCCAATGTTATAACCTGTCACCATTACCCTCATTACCTCTCATTACCCTGTTGTTTCTCGGTAAAATGTCGGTTTCAACAAGGTAATAACAGTAATATTTGGACTTACACATTTTTCTGGCGTTGGTATAATTTACTGTTATTTCTCAAGTTCCCAATGTTATAACCTGTCACCATTACCCTCATTACCTCTCATTACCCTGTTGTTTCTCGGTAAAATGTGGGTTTAAACAAGGTAACAACAGTAATATTTAGACTTACACATTTTTCTGGCGTTGGTATAATTTACTGTTATTTCTCAAGTTCCCAATGTTATAACCTGTCACCATTACCCTCATTACTCTCTCATTACCCTGTTGTTTCTCGGTAAAATGTCGGTTTCAACAAAGTAATAACAGTAATATTTAGACTTACACATTTTTCTGGCGTTGGTATAATTTACTGTTATTTCTCAAGTTCCCAATGTTATAACCTGTCACCATTACCCTCATTACCTCTCATTACCCTGTTGTTTCTCGGTAAAATGTCGGTTTCAACAAAGTAATAACAGTAATATTTAGACTTACACATTTTTCTGGCGTTGGTATAATTTTACTGATATTTCTCAAGTTCCCAATGTTATAACCTGTCACCATTACCTTCATTACCTCTCATGGCCTGTTGTTTCTCGGTAAAATGTCGGTTTCAACAAGGTAATAACAGTAATATTTGGACTTACACATTTTTGTGGCATTGGTATAATGTTACTGTTATTTCTCAAGTTCCAAATGTTATAACCTTTCACCATTACCCTCATTACCTCTCATTACCCTGTTGTTTCTCGGTAAAATGTCGGTTTCAACAAAGTAATAACAGTAATATTTAGACTTACACATTTTTCTGACGTTGGTATAATTTACTGTTATTTCTCAAGTTCCCAATGTTATAACCTTTCACCATTACCCTCATTACCTCTCATTACCCTGTTGTTTCTCGGTAAAATGTCGGTTTCAACAAAGTAATAACAGTAATATTTAGACTTACACATTTTTCTGGCGTTGGTATAATTTACTGTTATTTCTCAAGTTCCCAATGTTATCACCTTTCACCGTTACCCTCATTTCCTCTCATTACCCTGTTGTTTCTCGGTAAAATGTCGGTTTCAACAAGGTAACAACAGTAATATTTAGACTTACACATTTTTCTGGCGTTGGTATAATGTTACTGTTATTTCTCAAGTTCCCAATGTTATAACCTGTCACCATTACCCTCATTACCTCTCATTACCCTGTTGTTTCTCGGTAAAATGTCAGTTTCAACAAGGTAATAACAGTAATATTTGGACTTTAAAATTGTGTACATGTGGTGCACCATTTTTAATAGTTTTTCTCATCAGAAACAGATCCTGTCAGCCTTGAAGATAATTTATATCTAATCCTTATCCTAAAATGCCAAGTATTTAGGAATTTATAACACTTCCATTATCACACAGGTAATATCATTTAGGTAATAACACGGTAACATTGGTAATATTTGGACATAGTCAAATTTTGGGGTGATATTACCGGTAATATCGGTAATCGGTAACAAATTGCCCAGTGGGAAATATCTTTGAATGTTGACGGTCTGCCGCTTTTCAAGAGTTCTGGTAAATGTGTGTGGCCGGTTCTGTGCGCTGTTATGAATCTGAAACCAGTAACAGTTTTTCCAGTGGCACTGACATATGGAAATGCCAAACCAGACAACTTACAGTTTTTGCAAGACACTGTGAGAGATCTGTGCAATCTTATTCACAATGGTCTACAAGTTGGTGACAAGGTGATCCAAGTGATCTTGAAGGGTATCATTTGTGATGCTCCTGCTAAAGCTTTTGTTAAAGCAACTAAACTTTGTTCTGGTTATTTTGGTTGTGATAAATGTTCACAACGAGGGGTCTGGCAAGGTAGAATAACGTACCCTGATGTGGTTAACTTGCAGGCTCGCACAGACGAGTCCTTCAGAAGTCAGGTGCAAGAAGAACATCACCGTGGCGTGTCGCCATTTCTGGATTTGCCAGTCGACATGGTTAAACAGTTTCCTATAGATTATATGCACCAAGTTTGCCTTGGTGTAATGAAAAAGATTTTGATATCCTGGATGATGGGGAAAGGAGACATAAGAATGTCTGTTTTACAAATAGAACAGATCAGTAGCAGGTTGTTAGATTTGAAGCAATGTGTCCCTAGTACTTTTGCTCGTAAGCCAAGGTCGTTAAAGGAGGTGGACAGATGGAAAGCTACAGAATACAGACAGTTTTTGTTGTATACTGGAAAGATTGTTTTGAAAGGAATATTGAGATCGGATCTTTATGATCATTTCATGATATTCAGTGTTGCAATCAGTATTCTTGCAAGCCCCCAACTTGTACAACGGTACAGAGAATATGCCCACAATTTACTGGTGTACTTTGTTTCCCAGTGCTCTCACTTGTATGGAGATGAATTTATTGTTTACAATGTCCACAGTATGGTCCATTTGGCTGCAGATGTTGAGGAACTTGGAAGTTTAGACCAGTATAGTGCATTCAGGTTTGAAAATTACTTACAACACCTAAAGAAACTGGTACGGTCTGGTCGTAATCCCATTGTTCAAATTGCAAAGAGGATGGGTGAAGCAGTGAATACAAAAATTACTCAACATCCAGAAGTAACCCAAATCTCAATGAAAAAACCTAACAATGGGTACGTACTTGGTGAATCGTCCTGCTGTGAAGTTGTTGGGGATGGATCTGATGATGGTGAAGGGCATAAACAGTTTTTATGCAGAGTATACGAGAAGAGCCAACCCTTGTTTCTGCAGCCTTGTGACTCTCACCTTATTGGGTGTTATAAATTCAAAAAACATAATGCATCCATGAAGGTCATTCCAGAAGTATCCCTTGTGAGGAAGGCTATGGTAGTTGAGAAGAAGTTGTCGACCATCTTTCTTGCAATTGTGCATGAATTATAGTAACGATGCATTAATTGGATGGTGAATATATAGACTCGATATTCATGTTGCTGAGAAAAGTATCCTTTCAATAATTTATAATGTGTTATTTGGGAACAAGTGAATTGCTGGTATGCATATCTGCTGATAGGCCCTGTACACTATTGGTAAAAGGCTTGTAAATATTTTCCGTGATTATTCCTGTGTACTGTTTAATTAGTATATCCTGACCTATTAGACCAGATATACATAGTACCTACTGCATGGTCCCTGGTTTCCACGAGGCAAAGATGGATAGGACAGGTAATAAATCACCAGGCGAGACCAGTGGCATGCAGCTGTGGTGCTGATCATGCAGCTGTGGTGCTCATCATGCAACCCGGCCAAACTCAGTGGTGGGCTGATAAAATTATGTAAAAACTCACAAAATCTGTCTCAGATATCCATTGTATTTTACGATGTTACAGGAAAATCCATCAGAATAAAAAACAACAGCAAACAAAAACCGGAAAAGATAAATACAAAAGAGGCAATACAAAATTTACACTTAGACTCTGAGACTGTCACATGTTTTAGACTGTCAGCGTAAAAGAGTGAAAATGACAAATGTAGGCCTATAAACAGTAACGGTAATTAAACAATAATAATTTATTTGGTATTAATAAATTTGGAATTACATTTGGCACATTTATTCATGTAAAATTGATGCTTATGTTTAGTTTGTCTGAAAACAAGTTTTATACATCTTTTGTTTCAGATGCCCAACTTTGCTGTTGTTGAATTTGTAGAAGAGCAGTCAGTGGAGGTTGTACATGTATCGTGGATACAGAATATAACTGACGCAGAGGTGAGTTTAGTGTACCCACAATAACACACACAATAAAGCATAGCAATTTACCACAAGTAGCAGAAACAACTTCTGCAAGATTTATTTGTCCGTTGTGTTGGGTGTCAGCTGCATTTGCACTGAATCTCACCAGTGGTTTTTGGCAGTTATCTGATTTCATCTTAATCCTGCATGCGAGGCAGGAGGACAAATATTTATACACCGTTACAGTATGGTACGGTTTTTTACCATACATATTGTAATACGTGAATAACTACTGTAAAATGTGTGTTTCATACCATTTTTCAAGCTGATTGTCTTTCCATAGGTCTTAGAGATTGTTTTAAAAATTGAAAAAAATTGACTCTTCATTCATTTTTTTTTTTACATTAATTATTGTTTTAATTACATTACATTGTTATAAATACATTACAAATGCTGAAAAAATATTTGGATTTTTTTATTTTTATTTTTTTTATTTTATTATCTTTCCGGAGTTTTTAGAAATGTTTGTCCAAATGTTAGAAAATTGATTTTTCATGGTTTAGTAATAAACAAAGGAAAATATAAACAAGAAAATAGCACACGGAAGTCAAATGGTGGCAACCAATTTTGTACATAAACATTATGGGCTGTCTTGGAAGAGGTCTTTTCAGGTCATAGTATCTGGGTCGATGTAAACACTGAGGCTAAAGGGGATCCCACCATGTTATTAGGCTATGTATGAAGTAGGAACTTGCAGAAGATGAACATAAATCATCCAATTCAATTCAGAAAGTCGGTAAACCTTGCGTTTAGACGAAGTTGTGAAATATTTTACTATGTTAACTGTATTATTTTGTCGGGAAATGATAATCTTTTCAGAGGGGAAAAAATCAGAGATTGCCATGAACCACTCTTTACATTCTGAAACGTGCGCTGCATTTTAAACGTACTGTGTACATTAATATTTTCCGTATTCATTCCCAGATGCAAATTTTGTCAACTAACTGAATGGAAAAGTTGTAATTAATTAATTAATTAATATATTTTATGAATTGATAGAGAGATTCATATGTGTACTTGGGAACCCAAGTACGTTCATATCCGAAAGTGTACACCTTCTCTTTAATAACATTTTATTTTTACATATTAAAAAACCGTTTGTTCCACATTCCAGGACTCTGCGCTGTATTGCCTATGGCCTAATAAGAATCATTCTGCAAAGGCTAGAAGGGGAGAGATACCTGATAAGGAAAGGTGGAAAAAATACAAGATAAGGGTGTTCTCTTATACAGGTAAATTATACGGTTCCTTTTCTGTTTTTAATTCGGTCAACAACAAGCAATCAAACATGCCTTGTTATGTGTTTCAAGCACAACGTAGGATTATCCAGACAGAAGGGAAACAAAAGCTTGTGCTGACTAGGACTGTGAACAATTACAAAGATAAATATTTGGATCCACCTCTTGAAGACTACCGCGTATTATAATGTCTTGACAGATAATAAAAGTTCCAATATTTACAGTTTGCAGTTATTTGCAACTTCATAAATCCGATATACAACAATATTAGTTTGAGGAATGCATTATTTCAATAAATTTATATATTTTTTATAACGTGTGCCATTACAGATACGTATGAGAAAGCACTACAAAATGCCAAATTAGCAGAAGAAACCTCAACTATAGAGAGTGATGATAATGAAGGACCTCGCCAGCGGAAAAGACCGCATAGATTCATTTCGTCGTATGAAACAGATGATGAAGGTGAGTTTGTGTAAAATTATTGTAAACTTCAACATTCAATTCAGTCCTCAAGAATAAAATATAACACTAATTGCATAAAACTTCATGGAAACAGCGCATATAACAGTTACACGATTTATACATATTCTTATAACACATAATGGGACACGAGAAAAATAAGAACGCTTCCAAACACAATTTTCTCGAAATATTTCACATGATGATTGCTACCAGTATCAATTTTATATCAAATAAGATAGATTTAGATTGGAAATCGTAATTCCTTGATAATCAACAAATCTGAATGTATTTTAAGTTAAAATTATTTATAATTCCGCGTCTGAACACCAAGACAAACTGTTGCGTGCATACCATTGTTTGTGTGGGTTTAGGAGTCCTTTTTATTATCTCTTATCATACATTTTATTTTTCTATTATCATACATTTTAATTCTTCAACGTAGGTTAGTTTATTTTACTATGCTCAGGCCGATACCCAGTTTCTTTTAATTTTAAGTTTCATAAGCCGCTTACAATTTTCTTGCGGCTGACCCGTAAGAGCCGTCGACCTGGCATAGTTAAAACTAAACAGCTTTCCATTTCTTCGTAAATATTCACGCTACTGAACTTTGTCTTAATAACTTCTAACCATAATTATTGCTAGCTTCAACCGTGTCAAAGTCTAAGTCTAAGGAGAACTTCATTCACTAATAATTCACCAACTTTTAAGGAATAATTCATTACTTGAGGCAACCGTACTATTGTTATTTATTACATTCTACTCGGGATAATTTTCTCACTAATCTTCCAAACTATTAATTAATTATATGTCAGATAAGAATCACCACTACCGAGTTAACCGTACGACGAGCTGCTGAAAAAGATTCGACCGAAAAAGCTTCACAGCACCCTTACCGCTTACCATGAAGGAAGTGAACTTGTTGACACTCCAAGAAGAGCACTTCCTTTAAGAGTTTAGTAGCGTATCACGCAATCCTGATGTGCCCATCCGACAGAAAATGTAATCCTCAAATAATCCCAAGGGATTTTTATATTCATGTTCGTTTTCATTATTATTATTATTATTATTGGGCAATTAAGCATGCACGATTATTTCTAATAATACATTTTATTTATTGCGAAATAATTTATAATTTTATGTTTTTTTAAATATCTGAGTGGACCTCTCAGTTTCTTACTTGTTTTGTACATAGAGAGAGGACCATCTCTATGCTTTGTAACACCATGGAGGAAGCGCCGAACATGTTTATATATCCATACGCCAATAAACGTGGGTAATCTCTTCAGAGATCAGTGGCTGGGACAGGCTGGGACTGGTGCCTGGTATCAATTTACGAAATGTGGAAGAGCATGGACGAAGTCAAACTGTTTCTTATTTAATTTCTTGAGATATACTTGGTCAATTTTTATGATTCAAAGCTGCTTTTCTGATAACTTTTGACACTGTTTCCAATACTATAGAGTATAAATAAGAAACTGGTAAAATTGTGGAGATAATTTTTGTCAGTAAACTCACAGGCAGTGAGACACTAAACCTCACGTTCACACCTCATTAACCACAATCAGATAGGAGAGATCGTGTGAAAAACTGCTCCATCCCAAACCGGTGAGTACCGACCCGAGTTTGTCATAGGCAAACTCGGGTCCATTTCTAATGGGAGATTCACGTAATGCGTTTCCAAGAATCAATGTTATGCCATTTATATACCAGAAAACCAAGTATACATGTGTATATGCCAAGTACGGGATGGGCGAAAACCCCGTGAAAACCTTCATGGGAAAAACACGGGGAAATTCCCATCCGGCTCCAATCTTTGTGGCAACCAAGTTCGTTGACTTCGTACATCAGCACTTAATTTTAAGTTTGAATGAACTGAATGGAAAGCCCGACATAGTTGCGTTAACAATACATACTAGGTTACGGTGGTGGGGAAGGGAGGTGGAAGCTGAGTAAAATGTGTGTGTCACTGACGACAGCCAAGAATGAAATGCGGCTCACAACGGTCTAACATTTTTCCAGCCAGCCCTCCCAAACCACGTAAGTCAATTATTCTTTTTCTATGCTATAAAGAACTGAAAACCCACACAAAGAGGCAATGCTTTCGGCTATGGGAGTTACGTAACCCACCAGGAGGACATGCACCGCCAGGCTTAATCACATTCTCACCTGGGTGGACCGTATGCTTTGTAAACCACTCCCTATCCACTACTAGTATGGTCGACGCGGCATTCATAAAAGAGATTAAAATCTTTAATCTTTATTTATTTCTGTGGAACATTTTTAGATGAAGGGCAATCCTGCAGCAAGGTTGTGCAACCAAAGGAGATGCCAACTTTGCCAAAAGCCCCTAATTGCCGTACCGATGCCGATTCGTTAAGCCAAAGTATGTATAAGTTGAATGAACCAATGAACTGAACATTTGTTCAGTTCATGAAGAAAGTCACACTATTTATAACTACATACATGTACATTATATTATTTTCTTAAATGGTCTGTACAAAAATTAAAATCCTCCAATTTTTGTTTAGAATCACATGCATTTTATTGCTATATCATGTAATAAACCACAAGGGAAACTGACTGGGTACATTTTAACAATCGATATCCAATTGTAGCCAAAATTGCTGGATCGAGTCGAATCCTGCCGCGCTGTGTTTTAAACGACTTTCTGGTCTGATCCCAATACCCGTGTATATCTCATGCATAGTTGAAGAAAAAACAAATTAAAATAAAAAATGCGCTTCACTGCACCGATTTTGAAGCTGTCCTATGACCAGAAACCAGAGACTTTTTGTTTGGCCTAACAAACGGTTTTAATGGTAGTCTAAAAGACAATGTACACTACACCATTAGTAAGGTTTGCATAATTGTTTTCATGAGCAGGTCATCTTATCTGAATGAATATTCATAAACAAAAATGTGTGTAATATTTTAAGATGGAGCTACAACCCCACGGCTTATGCAGTTTTTGAAAGAGACGCACCCCTTGGCAAGCTCAACACCAACTAGTGATTCAGGTTCGTTAAGCCAAGGTATATATTTACATGTTGTTCACTACTTGTGATTTACTTGAATTTCTTCCACGGGCCTTCATTTTTGATAACACCAACAAACATAAATATTACCATATGTACATAACGATAATGATAGAAATCACCTCTTGAAATATTTGCCAAATATCTTTGTTCTGGGTCGCAGTCGGAAGTTATCAAAAAGTATAAGAACAATTTAAGTTTGTCACCTTGCCAAATTTCTACTTTCTATTAATAACACCATGCATTATTGGCAATAAAGGATAGCTTTTAAATTGAGATCGCAGCATCCCACCCACAGACAAGTCTTATTTGTAAGCTCTAAATACCTAGTCAGTTTATTGATGTAAATGCCTTATTTTACAGATGAAGGTACTTCATCCGGAATGGTACAATGGAATGAAACACCATCACGATTTAAGATTAAAGGCACCGACGAGATGAGACTTCAAAGTAAGTTATAAAGTATCTTACTTTTTAAATAGGGAAACCATCTTGGAATGTACTTTCGCATGAAACCCTTTCCAAAAAGGAAAGCAGAAACACATTGTAAAGTTTGAATGGGCTGATGGACATGATCAGTCTCAATGCCAGTGACTGCTCCACTAACACTAGGTACAGGCAACACACACACAAAAGGTCAATGAAAAGGTGGAAATGCTAAAATTTGCATAATTGAAATTAGCATATCTCGGTCATCATTTATCCAATTACGAAAAAATTAATATTTTTCTCTTAGTTTTTGCATGCTCTTTCAAAGAAAAAATATATATATGTGATAAGACGTCTGCCCTAGTAAGCAGGAGGTCGTGGGTTCGAATCCCGCCCGAGTCGCCTGTGAAGTTTTTTCCACAGACACTCGGAAAGCACTGAGCATACAGTGCTATACACACGTCGGTGTAAGGGCAAATTAAAATCAACTGTTTATCACGCGACGCAAGAATTTCATCAACTTATATATATGTGATATCTTTAACTTTCAAATTTGGTTGCCGGTACGTACTAACAACCCCAATAAACAATCAATCCACTATGTCACTCCAGGGGTCATTATTTCCAGGGAATAATTATGCATTGTCGTTTCACAATACATGTACATGTACTATCAAACCCCAGAAATACCATCAAACCCCGGTGACTGTGCCTTTGGCGGTTAAATTGTTTGGCTATACACAAAGTCAAACACGGTATTGGTCTGACCTCTTCCTTCCTCCGTGGTCTAATAAAATACGCCACTGGTGTTTGTTTCCCCTTATTTAATCAGCGGACACCTGTACGTGTCTCATTACATTCTTAATTTTTAAAGTTTTTTTTTACAAACCTTAAACCTGTCACACCATCACATGCCACGTCCGTGCCAGCCTGCCGGACGAGACGAAAGCAGTTAAGAAAAGCATATTGTCCCGAACGGCTTGTAACATTGTTCGACTGACATTTTTATTGTTTTTTGCCAATGATAAATTTAAGGCTGAGAGATGTGACAAATCCTCAAGGGACGACATGCATTTTCACAATTATTTCTTGAATTAACATTAATAGGATAAAAGTGCGCTTCACTGACAAATTATAAAAACATCACATCACAACGTCCGTGGTACATGTACATTGCGTATATTTCGCCCGTTCCTTCATTGGTTTTAAAATCCAGGATGAAGAACAGAAATATGGCTTCTTCCCATCAAGCTTTGGAATCCAAAGATGCCTCGTTTGTAATGATTTTCAAATAAAATAACAGTGGTTAAAAAAAGAGACCGCCATATTGTTTTAGAACAGAAATCGGAAAATATTTTGCATTGGTTCGGGTTCGGTATTAGAAAAAACAATTTAAAAAAACAATCCTTAACTATACCCTGGTAATCCTGTTTCACAGTTAAAACTGTCATTGTAAAATCCACAGATTTCCAATTGAATGTCCTCATGAAGCTGGATACCATAATAAAAAACCAGGACGAGGAACTTTGTCTTCTCCGCCGGATCGTAGCATCTAAAGACGTTGGGGAAACTCAAGACGACGTCTTTGCTGCCCAACTCGATTCGGTAGATGATGTTGATCGCTTGTGCGATCAACTGATGAATGGACAATTTAAGAAGAGTATGGTGAGTCTGAAAGAAACAACACAACTCAATACGCTTCGATTTATTTTAACATTTTAACATTTTAACATGAGAACTTATACAAACGTTTGCATACGAATTTAAATATTGTTTAAAGAATTTAAATATTATGTTTGTTTAACACATATAAAATACATTTATAAAATCAATTTTAGAAAAACTACTTATCAACAATGTTAACATCGTTAATGTGTTATTTTGCCCATGGTAGTAAAATTGGATATTTAAATGCGTTCATGGATCGGTTAATATTTTTTATAGTACATTTTATATACTTGATTTATATTGATCCCCAGGTGCGATATTTGAGTGCAATCGGTGGAAAGACATGTGGTGATTCAGTTCGCCGTATTATGCGGAAGCTTGGGACGAACAAGCTTTGGTCCCAATACAGCTTAAAGGGAAAGAAGGGGAAGAAGAAATTCGAGAGCACCCGGCTACATATGGTAGTTGTCCGTAAGTATCATCATTATCATTCCACATTATCATTATCCACATTATCTTTATCATTGGAAACGTAGGCTGAACATGAAATGAAAGTTATAAAACAAAAATGCAAACCCTTGATCCCTTACCGCATTATTTTGTACCTAGGCTGGATCACAGGGTTGGATGCGCTACTGCCAAAACACATTCACAGGTTCTTATTTCATTAACGATATATATATATATATATTTTTTTAGGAGCATGCATGAGGACGCACCCCTCTGTAAATGAAGACAAGGTCCAAGATGACATCGCAGAATTTTTAAAGCATGCTCCCAGCAAGCCAGGTGGATCTCGATATAAGGTATGGTACATGGACATTATTACCCATGGACTCGGTTGATAATGAGGTTCAAACGGGTCATTCGACGTCAAATCACACACTTCCCGAGGTCAATCTGAAGGATTTTCTTTTTTACTTTCTAGTGTTTGGTTGTATGAGAGAACTCCAAAACTGACATTTGAGCGTTTTTGGTCATGTGTGGTTTGTGAGTTACAGGTCGTTGAACATTCGTAATCTGTAACTCCGGTTATGAATATCGTAAAAAGGTGATTTTTATGTTGAATGAAAGCTCTTATCTCAAATTATCTGCTTTGCAGTTTAGATTTTTTCATCAACAAGTGGTCAAGCAAAGTGTACTTTGACCGTTGACCCTAAGCGGGCCGCAAAATTAAAATTCATTAAACTCTGTCAAAGCATAATCATTGTGTGGGCTCCAAATATTTAGAAAATTATGGTACCTTACTTGATCACAGAATGTCCTAAAAATCAATCAGTACAACAGATGTAAAATTATGGCACTATACACTGAACCCCATTCCGACCAAGGTTTATGCCCCCTCCCCAAGTAAATCATGGTTCCCCCTACTCAGATTGCTGAACCAACTGCAGTCACACCGCTGAGTGTAGCTGTACATGAAATGATGCATACGATGTACATCATGTATGTATGCATACATAATGTACATTGTATTCAGCATCGGAGTGCCCTGTCATCTTTAAAAGTACATCCTGTCTTAATTACTTGAGAGTATATTAATTACACAATAAGTATACTTTGAGCCTTTGTTTGACAGAATTTTATGAATTTTATGAAAGTACACTTTGCTTGACCACTTGTTAATTTAAAACAAATCCAAGTGGATAATTTGTGGTGATAAGAGCTTTCATTTGACATAAAAATCACTTTTTTACGATATTCATAATCGGAGTTACAAAGTTGTCGAGGTTAAACTAAAGGTAAAAAGTTCAACAAAATGTAACTCACAAACCACATGGCCAAAAATGCTCAAATTCCAGTTTTGGAGTTCTCAACAACTAAACAACACGAGCAAGTAAACAAAACATTTAAAATCCGTGAGATTGACCTCAGAAAATATGAGATTTGACATGGAACGACACAATAATTAAAAACTTTTAATAAAGGCAATAAATATGCCTATGTCAAGGTTTCATTCTGTTTTGTTGTGTTGTTTATTTAAAGGAAATGATTTCACGATTGTTTCTAGCCATTTCATGTTTCCAAAAATAAGACGGATCAGTGAGGCAATTTCCCATGCAGGATGTTTAATAATTCATATTAAATTGCATTATTGTGTTGGTGAAGTGAACGATTCATTTGATTTTGCCATGCACAACGTAAATTGCTAAGCACGCCCGAGTCGTCTGTGCATCTACGAAACTCAAAAAGCTCAGCTTCCCAAAAATAATTAACTTGTTTTATTGTTTGTTTGTCTTATGTTTTTATGGTGTACACTGGTTTTAATATAAAATAGTATATTTGAAGACTTTAGACATGGCAATAAGTATTTCGTAATTTTAATTATCAAAATTAGCTGCAATTATCGGACCATTAATTTTAAGCAAATCAAATTGAATGTTCACATTTTAGTTCAAATTACGTATATATTTACAATTTCGCTAGTAATTTGACACCTTCAATATGACATATTAGGAAATAATTATCATTTGTCTGACCGCAATTAAGTCAGATGACATCTTCCAGTGCATTCTGGGAAGTCGATATGCGAAATCGCTGTCAGATGTAGGCCCCATCGATTGAAATAATGTGGTCTTTAAGTTCTGTCAATAAAAATATAATTAATTTTATGTATTTCCTATCAGAAGTATTGATTGATTAACAAATATAAAATCATCTACAATGCATTTTCACAATTCTTGTTTGTTTACTGAAAATATCATGAAAAAAGCGATACCTTCCCAGGTTTCGTAGACTGTTTCATTTCATTTACATTCACTTAACAAATTTATTGTAGCTTAATTGGCATGTACATATGTTTTGTTTCAGAACCGCAATGGTGAAGAAAACACCCCGGTGCAGGATAAGGAGGACTGCAACTTGCACACTGATGATGAGGATTAGGGCTTATTTTCTGTACTATATAATAATATGAAACATATACACACCTACACTTTCAAAATATTGGCCTATAATGCAAGACTCAACGTTTTTTAGGCTAAAACTTCACACATCAGTTTTAAGGTTTTACCCTAAACGCAGCGTCCTCTATTTATCATTTATGTTTCTCATTTTCTCCCATTTTGTATTTTTGTTTCCATTCCAAATGAGCTTTAAAAAAAAATTCATTTTCATTTTATTTTATATTGTTTAATAGGTTTTCCCGGCGAATCTCAAACCTGTTTTGTTCATTTTTGTTTATAGTCCAGCAGATATGTACAAGAATTGTGCTTTTGATGATACATGTACAAGCATGCGATTTGGCACACGTCTAGGGGATGTTCTTAGGAATATTTTTAGCTATAGGGCCATCACAGATTTGTCCCATGACAACAGTGGCGGCCATTTTGCAAAATGGCCGCCATTCGTTAATATGTGGAGACGTATCCCATCAGTATAAAGTTTGGTTGTTGGTCAAGCATTCAATATGTTTCAAATAATGATGGCCTTATCAAACTTGTCCGGGTACCAAAATGGCCGCCAGTTACCGATGTGGTGGCCATTACATTTACATTTATTTGGTTATAGGTGCATTCAATATGGTTCAATAATATGTCCTAAGAGAACTTAGAGCTTTAATCAAACTTGTCCTGGCACCAGAATGGCAGCCAGTTACCAGTGTGGTGGCTATTTTATAAAATGGCGGGCATAACTTTACATTTGTATATCTTTTTTAGTATCCCATCAGTAAATAAATCGGTATTTGGTTACACGTGCATTCAATATGGTTCAATGATATCATGGCGACTTTTTTACAAAATGGTCTCCGAGGGAATCATAAGCCAGTCATAGATGACCCTACCAACATTCCTATTGGAAAAGACCTATGAACTATATTTCATTCGTGTATGGTAAATGGACATAATTATTCTATTCACATCTAATGAACAGAAACTAAGGAAAATAGTACACATTTCTGTCAAAGGTCAAATCTTCGATGGCCCTATAACCAAAAATCATTCTTAGGGCATGCCCTGTAGCTGTATTCCAAATTTCATGCTTGCATCATTAAAAGCACAATTCTCCAATATATTTCACCTATCTGGTGGACTATTAAGAACGTTCAAACTCACTTCGTTTTTTACTGCCGTTTTACATATTATGTTTTTTATTGTTGCGTTCAAATGATCTCATCCTGAAATTTGATGTTTCGCATCTTTTCGCCATTGATGCATTCAGATTAACAATCATCAAAAATTCAGTTTATCCATGTGTTGTAATTATTCTTACCCATTATTATATTCTTATACTATACCCAGAAACTGTCTTTATTTTTTACTCATCCTTCGTTTGAAGTTATCAAGTTATCTTTCAATTCGTTTTTTATCTAAATTTTAAACGGTTTGTATTGAAATAGCTTCAAACTATTATACAGACATTTTATAGATATTTAGAATTGAGGCATTTGTTTTGAAATTGTGTCTCATCATGTATTATAATGCATTCCAATCATTACATTTACAGTAAACTTACAAAATCAACGATGATCTAGAACATGCTTTTAAAACCAAACTGTTGATCTTTCGTATCTCTTTCTCGAGCCCCCGTGGTTTCTGTTGTAGTATGACCTATTTATTTATCAGGATGATAATACGTGGTGGAGTGCAGGCGGAGGGGCACGTGTTCCGTTCTCCTGAATAAATTCACACGGTCTTTTCCTTTATGGTTGATCCATGTACAGAGTTTATTACAATAAGTTAAAAAGCTATGTACAACATAGTCAGTTAGTACTAACATTGGCTCCACTTTCTCTGAATCAATTAATCCACAACGAAAGTTTAAGAGACTCAGCTGTTGTATGGAAGATAATTATCCGTCAGAGTAACACTTCAAAAATAAAAACAGATTTTGAAATAAATATGAAGTGTGTGGTGTTTTTCAAAATCGCTCAATTGGTCCAGTTTTCGCTTCCATAAACAGGTTGTACTCAGTTCAATGCAGTACAATTTATTCATTCCATATTACAATAACAAAACAGGAGAATGGGTATGATAAATATAAAAAGCAATAGTGATTAAATAATACACAATCAAATTAAACAGGCCACATGACCACAAGTTGTTTTTTGTATCAGTAGGAAAATGTGATTAATCCATCACTTGTGTGCAATAAATCTTTATATGAACAATTATTTCAGGGTTGATTTTTCAGTTTGTTATCCACCACAAGCGCCTGTAAAGTTATAGAAATGCTGCCACAGTCGAAAAATTCTCGTTACTACAACGTAATTACAACCAAAAAGTAACGTTGTAATAGCGTTTATAGATGTGGTCATAAGGTCACTGGAAAGTTGTTTTTACGTTCCAACAACGTCTTTATTACATTTACTTATAACATTGTTAGGACGTAGGGGAGTCGAAAAATTGTCGTTGCTACAACGTTATTTGGATAACATAATTACAACCAAAAAGGCAACATTTCTTAAACGTTTCTACAACGTTGTTATTACATTGCATCATTACGTTCTTATGACGTATAGGGGAGCCGGCAAAGTTTCGCTGCTACAACGTTAATTGGATAACGTTATTACAACCAAAGAAATCACGTTGTGGCAACGTTGTAATAACGTTTATATAAGTGTTCATAAGGTCAGTGGCAACGTTTCTTAAACGTTTCAACAACGTTATTACGTTGCATCATTACGTTCTTAAGACGTATAGGGGAGTCGACAAAGTTTCGTTGCTACGACGTTACTTGGATACCGTTATTACAACCAAAGAAATCACGTTGTGGCAACGTTGTAATAACGTTTATATAAGTTATCATAAGGTCACTGGAAACGTGTCTTAAACGTTGCAACAACGTGTTTATTAAGTTGCATTATTACGTTCTTAAGACGTATAGGGGAGTCGACAAAGTTTCGTTGCTACAACGTTACTTGGATACCGTTATTACAACCAAAGAAATCACGTTGTGTCAACGTTGTAATAACGTTTATATAAGTTTTCATAAGGTCACTGGAAACGTGTCTTAAACGTTCCAACAACGTGGTTACTACCTTGCGTCATTACGTTCTTAAGACGTATAGGGGAGTCGACAAAGTTTCGTTGCTACAACGTTACTTTAACAACGTTGCCGATACCAAATTCTGACGTTTTTACAACGTTGTAAAAACGTCACATTGTTAGCTGGGCTGCCCTCACAGGTACCCATTTAACCCCTGCTCAAGGACACAAGTGTCACGACCGGGATTTGAACCCACATTCTGCTGCTAACACCAGAACTTGAGTCCGGTAAGCTAGACCGCTCCCCAGCAGTAAACTGAGTCGGCGCGTGTAATAGGAGCCGCCTAAGTTAAAGAAGCCAAACCAGCACAAGACGCGAAAAACTCGAGGCCCAGTGACCATCCCCCCCCCCCCCTGTAACCGTAGGGAGCTGGTGACTAATGCTTGGCAGAACAGAAGTTGCGAGCACTGATGGCACAATGCCACCACTACTAGTACTAGCGCCGCTTGGCTGACTTTAGCAAGCAGCTTGGTTAAAGCCAGAAAGCGCATGATTAAGGCTCCAAACACTGGACCCGTTAAATGACTGGGGGCACTAAAATTATAGTAGGGACCGCAACCCCTTTTAAAATGCCATTTTATGCTAAAACTTTTGATTATGATAGAGAATATAGTTCTAATTGAAACCTTTTTTACCCATATAAACCGGACTTACGGTTATCAAGTTATTCCCTTTTTACTGTTTACATTTTCAGGAAATTTTGTTCAATTTCCCTATGGAGCTTTTGGTATTGTTTACCATTTTAAAACAAGTTGGTAAACAAAAGGAAACTGCCATATTGTAAATACTATCTTTCACGGCCCTGAAACTTTATGAAGGTGTACCTCAATGTTGCCAAAACAGTTTATAAAAATTTTAATTGTTAACGATGTAACAAACCTTGCCATGGAAACAATAGTAAACAACAATAATACCTCCATTGGTCAAAATTAGATATTGAGTAGGCCTAGCATAACAAAGAATGCCTTGACAAAAAGAGCTAAATGAGTAATAACTAATATTATAATTAGACTACTACAACTAGCAACAAAACCAGTCCAAGTGGGATTACCACAACAAAGTCCACAAGTCCAGCGGCAACCGTATGCAAGGGTACACTAGACTGACCTGACTGGACGGATGGTATGGTGGGTGGTCATGCCAGCATCAGATCCAGCATGTCCAGATAACAAGGGTACAGTCAGACACTGTCACCGAGCTTGGGGCCGAAACCTCCACCGTCTCATGATGAACCTGGCGTCTGGGAAGGGGGCCGTGCAACTACGCTTATCCTTCAGTAGGGGGAGCTCTCGTGCCTCACCCGCAACCGGGCTGGAGGGCGAACCCGACGCCTCGGTCGTGGCATCATTGAAATGACTGACGCAATATAATAGACAATGAACTAGCTGCAAGGGCTTGTAGTCGGGAGACCGGACTCGAAGGTCGCCTCGTAAATTGTAAAGTTAACGTTAAGCCCCTATTCCCTCGTGACAACAAATTCAGCCCAGTTAAAGGTTGTGCAACCGCAAACAAAACGAAGAGGTGTGAAGGCCGATGTACTGCAGTGATTAAACAATCCATAAGAGTAGACAACAGAAGATCTAACTAGTAACTGTTCCATTGAAGATGAACTACTGTCACAAAAACTATTCTAGTAATGATGAAGAGAATCCAAAAATTCGTCTCACGAGTCGTGCGCACCAGTCGATCTGCCCACGAAGAAATTTTACAATAACGTTAGTTCTTCGGAAAATAAATATTTGTTACAACCAACCGAAACTGGTCCGTTGTAAAAGTTCCTGTCGCCAGACTAGTTGAATCGTACACAGATAGAACTGTATCCACCGAAGAAAAGTAAAATTTGTTGAAAAAACATAAACCGCTAACCCAAAAACTCCATGGACTTGTTAATAAACAAGGAGCTGTGACAAGAATGCCCCAAACCGCACTGGTTGTTGCTTGACACCAAGCGCCAACCTTTACAGCGCGCAACCTGATTGGCTAAAAACCTCCACCAAAGTTTGCCACCAGACAAACTATTGGTGGAGGCCTAAAAGCGGGAAACTTCCCGCCTACGCCCCTGATTGGCTGTACCATGATCCACCCTGGGCATATAAAAGGCTTGACGTGGAAAATAGCCCATAAGCCTGCCGCTGGCTAACGAGTGCACAACAATATGCATGCCCATTGAGAAAACCCGATCCGTATTGTAAGTTGCGCATAACGCATTTGATCACTTTCGTGATAAAATGATTTATCTTTAGGATAAGCATGCATGTCTATTCTAATGTTGAAATTCTTTTTGGGTGGTTTCAGATATTAAAAAAATAAAATAAAAAAACCATTAGAAAAACTGCTAACGTGACGGTAGGAAAGTGACCCCTTTATTGTGTTTTATGTCTTACACTGTTTATTTGAACATTTATATTTATTGGTAAGTAGTACCTACATCAGATTTTAAACTTTACAGCTTTGACACTTTGTTATAATTAGGAATTCTTTATTTTTACCAACAAATCATTTCTAAATCGTTATGGTTAAAGCATAAATCTTGACTACACAAGCATTTCTCAATAATGATAGCCATGTCAACAAGAGTCCAAGCTGGTGATAGATCTTTCATTGTTTGTGCATCCAAGCTATGGAACATTAATCTTCCTGTTTATATCAGACAATCTGTTTCTGTTAATGCCTTCAAGAAGGCTCTTAAAACTCACTTGTTTCCTCATTAATTTTGCATCAATTTATGTCTTATTCTATCCTGATTTGTATTTATTATGTCATATTAACTTTTGTAAGCGCCATGAGCCTCTCGGGAATGGCGCATGATAAATACTTGTAATGTAGGCCTAATGTAATGTAATGTTTATGTATTCACCCAAGAAATGCTGTTTATTGTGTAACATATTAATTTGTCATTCCAGTTCTGATTTATCTTTTTAAACATTTCTTCTAATTCCTTTTAATTTCATACCAAAAACAACAGGTTGTTACTCACACAACTTGTACTTCTCGTTACACCATACACAAGTGCAATATTTTCTCCCTTCACATTTATATTACACCCATCATTGTAGACTACCATACTCCTTTACTTTTTATTTCCTTACTACATGTAAGTGTTTGTTCCACAAACACAATATACAGATTTTAGTCCAAATACCCGTCTTAATAGTATACAATTAAATATTTTGATTGTGATTTTGTTCTTCCTTCTAAAATAAATTATGCAAATGTTTGTTAGATTTAAGTGCAATTTATGCAAATTTCTTTTGTTTTTAATTTGCATGCAAATCACATTTTGTTAGATTTAAGCGCATTTTTTTTTTTTTCCTGCTAAAAAAAATGTACGCAATTTAGGTTTTTTCATAGGATTTAAGAGCAAATGTTTCTGTTTTTCCCTGCTAAAATAATTTTTGCAAATGTCTTGTTTTTCATTTGTATGCAAATCACTTTTTTTTTCGTAGGATTGAAGCGCATTTTTTTTCCTGCTAAAATAATTTATGCAAATTTCTTTTGTTTATCATCTGATAAAATGTATGCAAATCACCTTTTTTTTCATAGGGTTGAAGCACATTTTTTTCCTGCTAAAATAATTTATGCAAATTTCTTTTGTTTTTCATCTGATAAAATGTATGCAAATCACTTTTTTTTCTTTAGGATTTTTTTCTGTAGGATTTAAGAGCAAATTGTTTCATTGGATTGAAATTTTCTTTTGTTTTCATCCTAGAAAAAATTTCATCACTAAATCAGACTTTCTAATGCTTTCCACAAACTGTCAGTTCACACTGCCTAGGCAGATTCATGCAACAGCTTTATTGTCACCAGCCATCATATCTAATTAATGTTCACCTTAAACACAGCAAAACGAAGCAAAACACTTAGTTCAGCTGATTGCTAAGTTAACCAAATATTTCTATAAATTTATTATGAACATTCAAGAGACATAGAAAATCTAAATATAATTTTCAAAATTGGTACAAAACAATGAATATGAGCAAGATGTCAACAATAATATTTGCCACCACTCAGCTGTAACTTTTGATGAAGTCAGGATGAAGTCATGCAGGATGCCTATGCCTGGGTGATCAGGCCAATCATCTCAACTGTCTTTACTGACAGACTCAATGCCATTGAAAAAATTAATCATAAAATTATGTAATGCAAATCATCAAATATTTATCTGGCCTAGATGTTGCATCTTTTCTCCAGTCAACAGACTAAATTGGTTTGAAAGTTATGGACCTGAATCTCTTAAATGGTGTAAGTGTTAAACAAAACAATATAAATATATAAACTCTAATTACTGTCTTTAGCAGTTTCTTGAAAGTGGTTGGCAAAGAACAACAGGATGTTGTGTTACTATTTCTGGTTAATTCCATAAACATCTTTGCTCCAGTCAATAGACTAAATGTTTGTGAATATTTGGCAAAGAACAACGTATGGTGTAAGACAATTGTATATAGACATGCGAGCAGATACTCAGATTTGGTTGCATGTTACTGACACTGAATTTGCAACCATGTAGCAGTTCTAGGCTGTACCAGAACCTTTAATAAGGTAACAACCATTGACTTGAGAAAAAAGAAAAAAAAGTATTCAACCACAAGAAACAGGTAGGTGTTGTCACCAACAAGACGCTTGTGTAAACTATAAGTACTCCCGAGAACTGATGGATTTTGTGTTGGCATTATTAATGTGGAGAATCGGCATCATGATGTGGGGAAGGGACTTAACTTATTTACAAGGCACATAATCATTTTAGCATTATAATTTGTGTATTTTTGCTAATTAATTAAATTACTTGACTTTTGTTTAGCAAATGGTATAGTTCGTACTGTTCTGCTCCTTTTGATCTGTAAGGTCTTTCTTTGTCTAATCTGTTTTGTCTGTGATGTCTGCCATGGGAAAAACAAACCCATCGTGTGACAAAGGCATACCCCTAGATTTGGCCCTTGTTCCAATCCATTCTCTAATGAACTTAATGCAGTGCTGTGAAAGTGGTCATGGTATGGATGTTTCTTTGAAAATGTAAAGCTAGTTGTGAGACTAAAAAATAGCACAGCGCAAAAGCACTTAAATAACCGGCTTGGCTTGAGGCCACATAACATAATTCCGAGCAGGCAACAAGTGGAGAAAACATAACTTTACACACTCAATGTGGATGTAGGCACGTACTTGAAGTATCCAACAAACAAGTACTGACAGCAGCATTTAACCATGGAGTAAGAGTTCATCATAAACTGGTCATGTTGGATGTTGTTCACGAAATGTGGATAAAAAAGACCCCCTGCAAAGCTTGACAGAGATAAGTGTATAGCAACAGTTGTAGTCTATTAGTTGTAGCTACTGGTGATTTTTGTGCTGTTTGATTGACAGGCTGGATTGATAACCCCTAATATATAATGACTATACATAACTATGTACACTTAAAACAATTGGCCATACTTATAAGGGACAATATCATCAATTTTCAGTCACTGTGTTCATCTTAAATTAGGACTGTTCCAAGTCTGCTCTGATCGTGATGATACTTTCCCTTTAAATAAAACATTACTTAAATAAATTTCTAGTCAGATAACCTCTTGACCTAAATATGAAATATCATGATCATGCATAGCATATAATTATTTCTATTATTTTTTTTAATATATAATTTGTTCTTTCTTTTTTGTTGGTATTATTTTTTTTTTGGAAATTAATAATTTTTGGGGGGTGTGGTCATTTTTTTAGGTTTCTTTTCCTTCTTTTTTCTTTTAAGTTAATACTTTTTTTTCTTTTTTCTTTCGAGTTTTTTTTTTTTATATTAATTTTCTTTTTTTCATTGTACATTTTTTTGTCGATCTTTTTCATTTTTTTTTTTTTTTTTTTTTTTTTTTTCCATTTTTTCATTTTTTCATTTTTTTTTTTTTTTTTAGGGGGGGTTTATAATTCAAGCCAAGATAGATGACTTGTTAATCAGTGAACTCTTTCAGTTCAATTCAGTACAAGTGCATGTCACAAAAGCTTATTTTCACTTAAAAACATACGGCATGCCATTCAATTACACACATCC
The DNA here is from genome assembly GCA_029582265.1 of Zoroaster sp. YZ-2022. Classification (NCBI taxonomy): domain Eukaryota; kingdom Metazoa; phylum Echinodermata; class Asteroidea; order Forcipulatida; family Zoroasteridae; genus Zoroaster; species Zoroaster sp. YZ-2022. The sequence continues at coordinate 42,361,227 of CM055816.1, forward strand.
TGGGTACATACGAGTAAGTAGGCCTATACTGCTTATTGACAGATTTTACAATTGTAATGAGCAAGCCAATGTAGTTTTAAATAGAATGTAATAATAAATCATTACTATATAGTGCCATTGGTGGATCCAGGGGTCCCTAAGGGGGCTGTAGCCCCCCCCCCCCCTAAAATCTTTACAAAATTTTTTTTTTTTTAAACAAACAAAAAACAGAATCAGATACAAACGGTAAGGTATTCCCCCTCATTGTGCTTTGTTTTTCTCTCCCTTTGATTAATTCATTGTAATTTTTCTCAGCCCCCCCCCCCTAAAAAAAATTCTGGATCCGCCCATGAGTGCATATATTTATATATATCTATAAATAATGTCCCAATGTACTTTACATCTTACATATAATCTTTCTCAGCTCTCTGGGGAGTATACAGCCCAATATGCACAACCTTTTTCAATCTGTGAAGATATCCTGCTGATACGCAATCACATAGCCATCAACTAATCACATTATTGATGCAGAATGAGGGTAGACAAATTTGAGACAACATCTCATCACCAGAGCAGAATGATAATGCCATGCTTAAGATGCTTAAGAGACAAATGACGTAACAGCCAATGAGCAGTGAAATAGAGGCTTAGCAGAGACCGTGCTGTTTCCCCACAGAGTAGGTATTTGATTCACAAGCACCATTGCCTCATTCAAGTCTCTTTCTGCATCATGACCAGAAACTAGCATCTCTGAAGTTGTTCACAGCATGCAGAAGTTATTTACAGGAATGCAAATGTTTGTCTCTGGCTTGTAAATTTGCTTCACCATCTCAAGCACTATAACACATTTTTGCTGGTACACTGTAGACAGTAGTCCTGTTAAAATTGTAAGCCAGTGTCACTCAACCTTCTTGATGACCCTTGATGACTTCTTGATGAAATTAGTATAATTTTGATAATTGCCTAAAATTATATAATAAAACTATTAAATTTACAAAATAGCGCTCTTTTTCTAATTATTGTTGATGCTAAGCAATTCTACTATTAGTGTCCTATGAAACACAGCAATGGAACAGCTTCTCTGGACACACAATATGGTTTATTCTCGGTGCCAACATTTCCCTAGATTCTTTCAGATTCTGTTTGAAGAACAAAATAAGCTGATGCCTTTGTTTAACTGAGCATCCTAAAGCAGATGGAGAAGAGAGTGAACAAGATGGAGATGCCTTTGCTTATTACTGAGCATCCTGAAGAATCATACTGAAGAAGATGGAGAAGATGAGGGTGAGCGCTAGTACACAGCCTTGACACATTTTATTATTTCTTTGATTTAACTTGGAGAAGGTCAAACAGACTTCCACTCAGTCTGGAACATGATGAAGATGCCTTTATTTACTGAGCATCCTGAAGCGCTATACTGAAGAAGATGGAGAAGATGTGGGTGAGCACTAGTACACACACACAGCCTTGTTTGACACCTTTACTTGTATCTTTGACTTTGGCTTGGAGAAGGTCAAACAGACTTCCATCAATCTGGGACAGGATGAAGATGCCTTTGTTTATTTTTTTTTTAAATTTTAAGCAAATCGCCCCACACAAGGCCAATGCAAGGTGGGGGCTTCTAAGTCATTGAGTTGTTACAACAACTCCACACTGAAGAAACCAGCCCCTCACACCGAAACAAGACAAGTTAATAACCAGCCTCTTCACGGTGCGAATAGGACTGCCCCTATAAGCAATTATGGTTTAAGTGTCTTGCTCAAGGACACAAGTGTCACGGCCGGGATTCGAACCCACATTCTGCTGCTAACACCAGAACTTGAGTCCGATAAGCTAGACCGCTCGGTCACGACACTCCACTGAATTATTATAATATTATAATATTACAGAGCATCCTGAAGCACTATACTGAAGATGGAGAAGATGCGTGTGAGCACTAGTACACAGCCTTGTTTGACACCTTTACTTGTATCTTTGCAGTGACTTTGGCTTGGAGAAGGTCAAACAGACTTTGATCAGGATGAAGATGCCTTTGTCTAATAAACTGAGCATCCTGAAGCATCATAGTGAAGAAGATGCAGAAGAGGGTGAGCGCTAGATGTAGATGCCTTTGTCTAACTGAGCATCCTGAAGTGTTATACTGAAGAATATGCTAAGTTCCATCGTGCGATGAAGATGTTCACTCAGAATCTGCTCGGATTCTCCGAGGTTTCTTTGGCAATAGTTGACACATCAATTGACTATAATAATGGAGGCCTTTTAATTCATGCCTTTAGTAGAATTGTTTAGCATAAACAAAATTTGCACATGATAATTTTTTGAGCACTTCAATAGTAACTTATTGTGTCAAAGGATGGCACATCTAAGAAATTTAATGTGACCAATGAAAAATGAGTGGAATTTAGCTGTGCATGTACAACATTGAACTTTTTATTCATTTTATACAGCAGAAAATATCTTACTGTTGATAAATGTTTTAAGTCTGCCATGTTCCCGGCCTAGGTATAAGAAACCCGAGACAAGTCAAATTCAACATTACATGCAGAACATCCTGCCTCTAGTGGCTATAAATGAAATGGCAACTGTAAACATTTGTAAAAATTTCCTCTCATTTTCAGATGGCATGCCACAAATATTTATAAATACAATTTCTTCATTGGAGATTAACAACAGAGTAATGCCATGCCTATTTCCCAGTAACTAGATGAAACTAGAAAAGCAATTGTTACCCAAAGCAACATGAGCGGAATGTAGAACACGCATGTCCAAACACTGAGCTTTTCATTCATTTTAATGAGATCTTCAACTGTTGCTTAAAATTAACATTTTAGATTTTGTCCCCAACCTACATACAGTAGGCATTTTGAATCCCGACTTTAAAGGCATGTTTAAGAAATCTGGTTCTCTGACACATCAATGTGAAAAAAAACCGGTAGTGAGGATAATTCTCAACATTTTTCTCTAGTGTGCACCATCCCTCTACAGCATTACCAGTTTATTTGATGTGTCAGAAAACCAAGATGGCCACTGCATGCGTGATAAATGTCTGTTATAATTTCTGTTAGGTCTTTAACAGCCAACACAAATTTAATTTTATACCGAGTATAAAATACAGTACTTAGTCATAATTTTTTTTTAAATAACTGAAAACTGATCATACATGTACATAACCCAAGAAAAAATTGTGGGAGCACCATGTAACTTCTCTAACGACTTGAAAATAGTAGTGGTTCTAAAACCAAATAAAATGTATTCGGTCGATAAATACACCCCTACTGCCTGTCAATCAAACAATACAGTAATACCTATAGCACCTACAAGATGACAAAATAGAACATTTGGATAAGTATGAAAATTGGATGTACAGTCTGCCATGTCAGCTAAATAGTACAATGTGTGTCTCCATGCGATTTTAATTCAAGCAGTATAATAATCTAACTGCAGTAACTTTAACTCAATTGATTAGATTGTTATCGTACATCTGTTGCTATCCCACTAACATTGTCATGCATTGCAAGGGATATGTATATTGATCTATCAAGGTCTACATAACATTTTTAAAGGTAAAATATTTAATGGATACAAGTTATGGGAAGAAATTGCTCTATGGTTAAATGCATGCTGTAGATGTTTGTCAGACCCGTTGGTCTGACGCGATACCCACATCAAGTTGAGATAAATTTGCAAAGCGCAAAAAAATAAGCAGCTAATAACAGAACGTTTGCATGTAGCCTGCAATCCGATGCATTGTCTACCACATGCATCTTTAACATACAGCTAAATGATTTGCAGCGCATGTATGTTTCTATGATAAATTCTATTTTCAGTGTGATGTCGTTAGTGTAAGCTGAGACTTGGGCCAAATCCAAAGATATGCACATTTTGTTTCTCTATATGCATAATTTAAGTTGAATTTCAGTTTTTCATCAACATTAAAGTTATAAACAGAAATTAACTGCTATTGTGAGTTTGATACCGATGACCACTGTTTTACCACCTATACTAATTAAGACACCGATTCAGACATTAACAATGGACAAGTGAACAATTTGTTAAATTAGAAATGACCCTTTAAACTGATTGGAGGGATTCTATCATAATTGTTCTCTAGCTAACAGAATTTCAATTGATATTGTAACCGGGGAATATACAACCATGTCGGTTATTATTATGGACACAAAGTTAAAAGGAATTTCCTTATTGTAGTTGTACGTTTTGTATCTTGTTTGCTTAATATTAGTTATGTAGTGTTGTTATTGCCTTCTCATGTTACATTTTGGAATGTTCAGTTCAGTATAAGCGGGTAAAGCTAGGGGTCTTGACACCACTGAGGGCTATAACACCTACGTCCTTGTCTAGCCCTGTGGCAATTTTTGGGGGTGGCAGTGGATGCGGCAATTCGAGCGAGCTGGGACTTGTAGCGCTGCCGGTGTGGCGGTTGCAAAGGCGAACGTCTGTCCAGTGAGCCTTAATTGTAGTTTCGTCTTTGTGTCGGGATGTTCTTCGACTATTACAGTACATGTCTGATACAGGTAAATGATACATTTTTACTTATTTTTTATTTTATTTTCACTAGAAATTGTTTTTGTAATTTTTAGAGTTTAGTAGGGAAAGATAAGTTTAAGTAAAGAAACAGTGTTCGGTGAGCTTTGGGAATCGACGTCAAGTCGACCACAGCACCGGCTAGTTCATTAATTTAGCAGTGGGAAAAGTTACGATAACTTGGTATACGTCTCGGTGACGTGGTTGCGAAGATTAATGGAGAAAATAACTTCCATTCAGAGTGAAGCATAACTCGAAATAATTTCGTACCAGGAGGCTAGCTTTTGTTTGGGATTTTGGTTATCTGAGCAGGCGTATTGGAATGAATCCTTTACAGGAGGCCGTCAGTATTTGTCACTAATATAGTGATGGCAGACTTTTTTTTATAATTTATGTGAATTGATGTCAATAAAGTAAATTGTTGGGATGTTTGGGAGAAATTAAACAAATAATATTTTTCGGAAGCGGGGAGGAGGCATATGGATTAATCCAGTATGTGTTTTATGTATTTTTAAGATATTTTAAAGTGCGATGAAGTTGGTTTGGGTTGGAGATATTTCTTTTCGGCTGTAATTCGAAGTCAATTCGTACAGTCCGATTTGAGTAATCTGGTCCTCCCATGGGGATTGTACATTAGTTTACGAATGTGTTTTTTTTTTATAGTTATGAACGATGGAAGTTCCACCGTTTTGTAGAGGCATTGCATGCGAGTCCGTCATGGACATCGGCATATTTCTTGTCATTACATGCACATAGATAGTGACCGCAGAACTTGAGCGTACTGTATATGATTGCATGGTTTTTGGTTGTGTTTTAGCATATTGTAATTCACTTCATTTTAGACCATCGTCCACCTGCTGTTGACAGCTCAGTGAAGGTTGTTTTGCCAGGACGGGTTTTTTCCCT